>CM042241.1:73869560-74469560 GCA_023566225.1 Romanogobio albipinnatus
GCTTTAACGCAGAGATTGGGTTGTTTTAACGCAGAGATTGGGTTGTTTTAACGCAGAGATTGGGTTGTTTTAACACAGAGATTGGGTTGTTTTAACACAGAGATTGGGTTGTTTTAACACAGAGATTGGGTTGTTTTAACACAGAGATTGGGTTGTTTTAACACAGAGATTGGGCTGTTTTAACGCAGAGATTGGGTTGCTTTAACGCAGAGATTGGGTTGCTTTAACGCAGAGATTGGGTTGCTTTTACTCAGAGATTGGGTTGTTTTAACGCAGAGATTGGGTTGTTTTAACGCAGAGATTGGGTTGTTTTAACACAGAGATTGGGTTGTTTTAACACAGAGATTGGGTTGTTTTAACACAGAGATTGGGTTGTTTTAACACAGAGATTGGGTTGCTTTTACTCAGAGATTGGGTTGTTTTAACACAGAGATTGGGTTGCTTTTACTCAGAGATTGGGTTGCTTTAACGCAGAGATTGGGTTGCTTTTACTCAGAGATTGGGTTGTTTTAACGCAGAGATTGGGTTGTTTTAACGCAGAGATTGGGTTGTTTTAACACAGAGATTGGGTTGTTTTAACACAGAGATTGGGTTGTTTTAACACAGAGATTGGGTTGTTTTAACGCAGAGATTGGGTTGCTTTTACTCAGAGATTGGGTTGTTTTAACACAGAGATTGGGTTGCTTTTACTCAGAGATTGGGTTGTTTTAACGCAGAGATTGGGTTGCTTTTACTCAGAGATTGGGTTGTTTTAACGCAGAGATTGGGTTGTTTTAACGCAGAGATTGGGTTGTTTTAACACAGAGATTGGGTTGCTTTAACGCAGAGATTGGGTTGTTTTTACGCAGAGATTGGGTTGTTTTAACACAGAGATTGGGTTGTTTTAACACAGAGATTGGGTTGTTTTAACACAGAGATTGGGTTGTTTTAACGCAGAGATTGGGTTGTTTTAACGCAGAGATTGGGTTGTTTTAACACAGAGATTGGGTTGTTTTAACGCAGAGATTGGGTTGTTTTAACACAGAGATTGGGTTGTTTTAACACAGAGATTGGGTTGTTTTAACACAGAGATTGGGTTGTTTTAACACAGAGATTGGGCTGTTTTAACGCAGAGATTGGGTTGCTTTAACGCAGAGATTGGGTTGCTTTAACGCAGAGATTGGGTTGCTTTAACGCAGAGATTGGGTTGCTTTTACTCAGAGATTGGGTTGTTTTAACGCAGAGATTGGGTTGCTTTTACTCAGAGATTGGGTTGTTTTAACGCAGAGATTGGGTTGTTTTAACGCAGAGATTGGGTTGTTTTAACACAGAGATTGGGTTGCTTTAACGCAGAGATTGGGTTGTTTTAACGCAGAGATTGGGTTGTTTTAACACAGAGATTGGGTTGTTTTAACACAGAGATTGGGTTGTTTTAACGCAGAGATTGGGTTGTTTTAACACAGAGATTGGGTTGTTTTAACACAGAGATTGGGTTGTTTTAACACAGAGATTGGGTTGTTTTAGATTAGATTTTAGATTAGATTCAACTTTATTGTCATTACACAAGTACAAGTACAAGGCAACGAAATGCAGTTTAGGTCTAACCAGAAGTGCAATAGCAGCAAGTGCAGGATATATACAATGGTTGCGTAAGTGCAGGGCATAAAAATGCACTGAATATATATAAATATGTATAAGTAGAGAGATGGTTATTACTATAAACAGAACTGAATTTACAGATGAATATATACAGTGAATAAATATAAATATACAGATGGCTATTACTATAAACAGAATGTAAACAGAATGTACAGGTGAATATGTACTATGAATATAATATACAGATGGCTATTACTTTGAACAGAATTTTACAGATAGAGGTATACAATAATATCTTAGGCTAATATGAGGAATATAGCAGTGGATTAAGGTAGTGCAATAAATTATGGACAGAGCTATCCGAAAGAAAGTGTAAAAGTGCAGTGGAAAGTGGTTGCATATTGCAGTTAGAAGTACGGTGCAAAATGCAAATGTAAACATGGTTACTGTAAATACAGTCGGCAGTGCAAATGAGCATAATCCAGTTAAGATATGGTGGTGCAAAATGCATAAGTAAACAGTTGTTACTGTAATAAACAGTCGGTAGTGCAAATAACAAAGTGAATGTAGGTGTGAGGTAGGAGAGTTTGCAGTTTATGAGGGAGTGGATCAACAGGGGTTTGAGTTCAGTAAAGAGACAGCTCTGGGGAAAAAACTGTTCTTTAGTCTGCTGGTCCTGGTCCGGAGGATCCTGAAACGCCTGCCGGAGGGCAGGAGAGAAAACAGTCTGTGGGCTGGGTGAGAGGAGTCCTTGAGGATGCTGCGAGCTCGATGCAGACAGCGTTTCCTCTGGATGTGCTCGATGGCAGGTAGTGGAGTCCCTGTGATGCGCTGGGCAGTTTTCACCACCCGCTGCAGTGCCTTGCGCTCCGCAACAGAGCAGCTCCCATACCATACTGCGACACAGTTGGTCAGGATGCTTTCTATTGCGCAGCGATAGAAGTTCACCAGGATAGCCGAGGAGAGCTGATTCTTCCTCAGTGTCCTCAGGAAGAAGAGGCGCTGGTGAGCCTTCTTGACCAGGCTGGAGGTGTTGGTCGTCCACGACATGTCCGCCGAGATGTGGATCCCCAGGAACTTGAAACTGGAGACACACTCAACAGCCATTCCATTGATGTGGATGGTGTCGTGTGTGCCTCTTGACTCCTTCCTGAAGTCCACGATGAGCTCCTTTGTTTTGGTGGTGTTGAGGAGCAGGTTATTATCAGCGCACCATGTGGCCAGGTGCTGGATCTCCTCCCTGTAGGCAGTCTCATCGTTGTTGCTGATGAGCCCAATCACCGTAGTGTCGTCCGCAAACTTGACGATGGAATTAGATCCATACACAGGCTTGCAGTCGGAGGTGAAGAGGGAGTAGAGAAACGGACTTAGCACACAGCCCTGTGGTACACCAGTGTTGAGTGTGATGGACGTGGAGCAGGTGGATCCTGATCGAACATTCTGTGGTCTGTCAGTTAGGAAGTCCAAAATCCAGTTACACATTGAAGTGTTGATGCCCAGGTCTCCAAGTTTGGCAATTAACTTGGATGGGATGACAGTGTTGAATGCTGAGCTGAAGTCAACAAACAGCATGCGTGCATAGGTGTTTTTACTGTCCAGATGGGTGAGCACAGAGTGCAGTGCCATGGAAACTGCATCCTCTGTGCTCCTATTGCTGCGATAGGCAAACTGGTGTGAGTCCAATGTGGATGGTATAGAGTCTTTTAGGTGTTCCAGGACCAGCCGCTCAAAGCACTTCATAATGATGCGTGTGAGTGCTACAGGGCGGTAGTCATTAGGGCACCTCGGGCTGGAGTGTTTCGGCACTGGCACAATGGAAGTGCGTTTAAAGCATGATGGTACAGCTGCTTGGGCGAGAGACAGGTTGAAAATGTCTGTAAAAACCCCAGCGAGCTGCTCCGCACATGCCCTGAGAACACGACCAGGGATGTTGTCTGGTCCAGCAGCCTTGTGCGCGCTGATCCGGCTCAGTGCCTTGCAGACATCTGTGGAGGAGAGTGTGATTGGTGGGTGGTCAGCTGAGGGTTTGAGCTTGGTGGCAGTTTCTCTGTTGTCTCTTTCAAAACGAGCATAAAAGTAATTTAGCTCGTTCAGGAAGTTGACATCAGTGGCTGCGGGGTGGAGTGGGTGGGTTTATAATCACTGATGGCCTGAATGCCATGCCACATGCGTCGAGGGTCAGAGTTGGAAAAGTGTCCCTCTATCTTTAGCTTGTAGCAGTGCTTGGCCTTTTTGATGCCCCTCTTCAGGTTTGCTCTGGATGTGCTGTAGGCTTGTGCATCACCTGATCTGAAGGCAGTATTGCGTAACTTCAGCAGGAGTCGCACTTCCCTGTTCATCCAAGGCTTCTGATTTGGGTATGTGGTGATCTGTTTCTGGGTTGTAACACTGTCAATGGTGGTATTGATATGATCCAATACTGAGGAGGTGTAGGAGTTAATGTCCGTGTGAGCGCCACTGGTGGCTTGAGAAGCAAACATACTCCAGTCTGTGGTTAGAAACCTTTCCTGGAGTGTGGAGTCTACCCCCGCAGGCCACACCTTGATTGTCTTCACTGATGGCTTCACACGGTTGATGAGGGGTGCATATTTGGGGCTGAGGAACAAAGAGATGTGGTCTGACTGTCCCAGGTGGGGGAGGGGTGTTGCAACGTAAGCTCCAGCCATGTTTGTGTAAACATGGTCTAAGGTTTTGTTTCCTCTGGTGTGGCAGGAAACATGCTGGTGAAACTTGGGTAGCACTGACTTTAAGTTTGAGTGATTAAAGTCACCTGCAACAATAAACGCAGCTTCAGGGTGATCAGTCTGTTGTTTACTGATGGCTGCGTGAAGTTCTTTCATAGCAAGCTTGGCATCAGCATCGGGTGGAATATAAGCAGCAGTTATAATGGTGGAAGTGAACTCCCGCGGTAGATAAAACGGTCTACATTTAACCATGAGAAACTCCAGGTTAGCTGAACAATGACTCCCAACAATAGCAGAGTTTGTGCACCAAGCTTTGTTAATATAAATGCACAATCCACCACCTCTGGTCTTCCCGGAGCCATCTAATGTTCTGTCTGCCCGGAGTGTGTGGCGTCCCGCTAGCTCCATAGCGGTGTCCGGTATTCTGCTGTTTAACCAGGTTTCAGTGAAGATTAGGACGTTACAGTTCAAAAGTTTCTTACTGTGTGTGATGCTGAGTCGAATCTCCTCCATTTTGTTCACTAGCAATCGTACATTAGCAAGGAAAATGCTGGGTAAAGAGAGCCGATGAGGAGAACGCGTTAGCTTAGCCCGCAATCCTCCACGCTTCCCCCGCCTTTGTTTACGATCTCGCCGCCTTCTGCGTGCACTTCCGCCCGGCCGGGATGAGCGCATCGCCTCGGGCGTCCTAGCGATTTCAGGAAGGAGTCGAAGATTGTCCATAAAACTGTCGGAAATTCGCAAACCAATATCCAAAAGCTCAGCGCGGGTGTACGATGTAAAGGCACAACTGTTCTGCACGAACAGACCCGAGATGAGCAAGAAAAATACCGCAAAATTGCCGAATCTGGAGAGACGCTGAGCCTCGCGATCTACTCGCGCCGCCATCTTGGTCAAATCACACAGAGGTTAACACAGAGATTGGGTTGTTTTAACACAGAGATTGGGTTGTTTTAACACAGAGATTGGGTTGTTTTAACACAGAGATTGGGCTGTTTTAACACAGAGATTGGGTTGCTTTAACGCAGAGATTGGGTTGTTTTAACGCAGAGATTGGGTTGTTTTAACACAGAGATTGGGTTGCTTTTACTCAGAGATTGGGTTGTTTTAACGCAGAGATTGGGTTGCTTTTACTCAGAGATTGGGTTGTTTTAACGCAGAGATTGGGTTGTTTTAACGCAGAGATTGGGTTGTTTTAACACAGAGATTGGGTTGCTTTAACGCAGAGATTGGGTTGTTTTAACGCAGAGATTGGGTTGTTTTAACACAGAGATTGGGTTGTTTTTACTCAGAGATTGGGTTGTTTTAACGCAGAGATTGGGTTGCTTTTACTCAGAGATTGGGTTGTTTTAACGCAGAGATTGGGTTGTTTTAACACAAAGATTGGGTTGTTTTAACAGAGATTGGGTTGTTTTAACACAGAGATTGGGTTGTTTTAACTCAGAGATTGAGTTGTTTTAACACAGAGATTGGGTTGCTTTAACACAGAGATTGGGTTGTTTTTACTTAGAGATTGGGTTGTTTTTACTCAGAGATTGGGTTGTTTTAACACAGAGATTGGGTTGTTTTAACGCAGAGATTGGGTTGTTTTAACACAAAGATTGGGTTGTTTTAACAGAGATTGGGTTGTTTTAACACAGAGATTGGGTTGTTTTAACTCAGAGATTGGGTTGCTTTAACACAGAGATTGGGTTGTTTTTACTTAGAGATTGGGTTGTTTTTACTCAGAGATTGGGTTGTTTTAACACAGAGATTGGTTTGCTTTAACGCAGAGATTGGGTTGCTTTAACTCAGAGATTGGGTTGTTTTAACACAGAGATTGGGTTGTTTTAACTCAGAGATTGGGTTGTTTTAACACAGAGATTGGGTTGCTTTAACGCAGAGATTGGGTTGTTTTAACACAGAGATTGGGTTGTTTTAACACAGAGATTGGGTTGCTTTAACACAGAGATTGGGTTGTTTTAACACAGAGATTGGGTTGTTTTAACACAGAGATTGGCTTGTTTTAACACAGAAATTGGGTTGTTTTAACGCAGAGATTGGGTTGTTTTTACTCAGAGATTGGGTTGTTTTAACACAGAGATTGGGTTGCTTTAACACAGAGATTGGGTTGTTTTAACACAGAGATTGGGTTGTTTTAACACAGAGATTGGGTTGTTTTAACACAGAGATTGGGTTGTTTTAACACAGAGATTGAACACAGCCTTCCCAGAAGAGCTGAAGCTGCTAGAGCTGCAAAGGGTGGGCGACTCCATATTAAACCCTACGGATCAAGAATTGGATGGCGTTAAAGCTCATGTGCAGGTGAAGGAGGCGGCACAACACTTCTGGTGAGATAGTGTATGATCAAACTTGGTCATAACTTTAAGATACTGGAAAAAATAGATATGAATCAGAAATGATTAAAGACAATGAACACTGTTTCCTCTCCTCCTGCAGCGCCATCTAATAATAAGGCTGATAATGTGAGTGAAGGTAAGTTCAGTTTTATTACTACACTCTACGCACATAACTGATGATGGACTGGTCACATAAATATCAGACGTGTGATGTCTGAGGGTGATATCAGTCCTGTGGTCATCATGCTAGTAGAGGAACCTACAGTGATAAATAAAGTGGAAAGATTGTAATGTTTTGGACTACAGAGCACAATGTCTCTATTAATAAAACACTAATGAAATATTGTTAAAAGAGTAACAAAGGCAGACGATGACAGAACAAACTCTATTCAGGGGTGCCTCAGGGCTCAGTGCTTGGACCTCTCCTCTTCTCCATTTACACTACATCATTGGGATCACCTGGCCACCGCATGTATAAAAGTCTAGTATGCATAAACGTAATGTAAATGTATTCATATTTACGTATAGCACAATTCATACACAAATATGATTCAGTGCTTCATTAATATGGAATATAATTTAAGTTATACTAAACATGACATACAACCTCTGGTCGGCTCCTTCACAGTCAAAAGTGAGCGAAGCCTTAAAATGTAACTTTTTTTTTTTCTTCGGGAAATTCAATGTAATATATTATTGTTCAAAATATTTTGATTATTATTTTGAATTTTGAGGGGATTTTATGATAAAGTCATAATTATGACACAATAGCCGACATTGTGACATAAAAAAGTAGACATGACATTAATATGACATACTAAGTGATAATTATGGGATAGAAAGTTAAAATATGACACAAACTTATGATGAAATTGAGAGTCATAATCATGACAGGATAAGTCAACATTGTGACATAAAACAATATGACATATAAAGTCATAATTATAACATAAAAAACATAAATATGACATAAAAAGTAAAATGAAAAGTCAAAAATTTATAAAATTACAAAAAAATGTGTGTGTGTGTTATTTGACGCTGGAGTTACTTTCGCTTTCGAGCGCATTTTTGTGCTTATGTGTGTGTGTGTGTCAGTGAGTGAAAGTGGGCGGATGTACACACACCTCTCCGACAGCTCAAGCCTCAAGTGTAGAGCTAACCCCTGAGACGAGCGGCGCTGAATGAAGAGCTGCGGGAAGATGGACGGCCCCTCCGGAACCCGATCGGTCCGGCTCCGAGGACTCTCCGTCGCGCTCATGCTCTTATCGGCGTGCGCGTGCACTGGTGAGTGGGCAAAATATGACGCAAACTTATAGTGCAAATTAGTCAAAATTATGAGATAAAAAGGCATAAATATGACAAACAGTCGACATTATGACATAAAAAGTCACAATAATGACATACTAAGTGACATGCTAATTCATAATTATGACATTACAAACATAAATATGACATAAAAAGGATAATTATGGGGCAAAAAGTCAAAATATGACAAACTCAATTGTGACATCAAAAGTCTTATGACATAAAAATCAAACATGACATAAAAATTGATAATTATGAAAAAAAAATCGACATTTTGACAAACATAAATATGACATAAAACTTTGACATTATGACATAAAACATAAATATGACATAAAACTTTGACATTATGACATAAAACATAAATATGACATAAAAAGGGATAATTATGACATGAAAAGTTAAAATATGACACAAACGTATAGTGAAATTGAGTCATAATTATGAGACGAAAAGTCATAACTATGACAAACAGTCGACATTATGGGATAAAAAGTGTGACATCAAAAGTCTTATGACATAAAAAACCAATATGACACAAAACGCTATCCATAAAAAGTCATAATTATGAAAGAAAATCGACATTATGACAAAACATAAATATGACAAAAAGTTGACATTGACATAAAAAGCCACAATTATGACATACTAAGTGACATGCTAATTCATAATTATGACATAAAACATAAATATGACATACAAAGGGATAATTATGGGATAAAAAGTCAAAATATGACAAACTCAATTGTGACATCAAAAGTCTTATGACATAAAAATCAAACATGACATAAAAAGGGATAATTATGAAAAAAATCAACATTTTGACAAACATAAATATGACATAAAACTTTGACATTATGACATAAAACATAAATATGACATAAAAATTTATAATTATGACATGAAAAGTTTAAAATATGACACAAACGTATAGTGAAATTGAGTCATAATTATGAGACGAAAAGTCATAACTGACAAACAGTCGACATTATGGGATAAAAAGTGTGACATCAAAAGACTTAAAACCAATATGAAAAAACGCTATCCATAAAAAGTCATAATTATGAAAGAAAATCAACATTATGACATAAAACATAAATATGACATTGACATAAAAAGCCACAATTATGACATACTAAGTGACATGCTAATTCATAATTATGACATTACAAACATAAATATGACATACAAAGGGATAATTATGGGGCAAAAAGTCAAAATATGACAAACTCAATTGTGACATCAAAAGTCTTGACATAAAAAACAAACATGACATAAAGCATTATGACATAAAACATAAAAGGGATAGTTATGAGATGAAAGTCAAAATATGACGACAAATCAATTGTGACATCAAAAGTCTTATTACATAAATCAAACATGACATAAAAATGGATAATTATGAAAAAAAATCGACATTTTGACAAACATAAATATGACATAAAACTTTGACATTATGACATAAAACATAAATATGACATAAAAAGGATAATTATGACATGAAAAGTTAAATATGACACAAACGTATAGTGAAATTGAGTCATAATTATGACAAACAGTCGACATTATGGGATAAAAAGTGACATCAAAAGACTTATGACATAAAAAACCAATATGACATTGACATAAAAAGCCACAATTATGACATACTAAGTGACATGCTAATTCATAATTATGACATTACAAACATAAATATGACATACAAATGGATAATTATGGGATAAAAAGTCAAAATATGACAAACTCAATTGTGACGTCTTATGACATAAAAAACAAACATGACACAAAACGCTATCCATAAAGTCATAATTATGACTTTTAAAGTATAACTTTTTGTCATGTCAATTAAAAGTTAAAATCATCACATAAAAATGTATTAAGAAACAAAAACAAGTAACAAAAAAGTTGTGTGCTAACGTTTTGAATACATTGAACGAGCGTTCCGTTAACGTTGTCAGATCTGTGAGCTGGGATGTAAAGAGTATTGCTGGTAGATCTAGCGTCTGATCTCAGAACAGTAGCACAGAGATCTTGATCTTCCCTCCACAGACTCCGCTGACCACAATGTCACGGCCGAGTTTGGAGGAACCGCCGTCTTGCCCTGCGAGTGTCCGTCAAATCAGCCTCCGTATCTGGTCTGGATGAAGGCCGTCGGTAATCAGAGCCTCGTGGTAAATTACTACAGAGAAGAAGACGATGACAAAACTGCGGCAGAGTATCTCAACAGAACCGAGCTGAGGCTGCGGACCGGAGACTGTTCTCTTGAGCTCCACGGTGTGCGGAGGTCAGACGAGGGACTGTACAGATGCTACTATCAGAGATCCCCGATCCGACACGACAACATCTATCTGCAGGTCTCAGGTCAGTGCGTGTTCGCTCGGTTATGGGTTATTATCGTTAACTAACTAAAACCACAAAGACGGACTAAAACATTGCATTGAGACTACAATGACTGTGCTGTTCAGAACCTGTGCAGTGGCTAAATACAATGTGTTCCCTAAACTAACTAACTGAGATTTGTTTTTGCAGCATATCTTTTGGTTCCCTTTCGAGGGAACTTCACACTGCGTCCACTAGGGACAGCTTTGGGAACGCCCACAGCGTGATAGCGTCTGATGCACGTATGTCAACTCAGCCAATGGCGAGAGTGAGCGTCACGGGCGGGTGACGTCACGTCCAGGAAAGGATAAATATACATCCGGTCCGATCGCACTTCAGCTTTTTTGCCTCAGCTAAGCGATCTGTGTGAAAACTGTATCTGTCTATTTATTGTTGTAACGTCAAAAGCACAATAAATCTCAGTTTAAATATGGCGAATGCATCAGTATTCAAACAGTGTATTCCTCCGTGTCCCCGTTTCCTTACGGGTGGAGATACACATGATTTGTGTGTGATGTGTTTGGGAGTGGAGCATGCTCTGTCAGCCTTCGAGGGGGCTGAATGTGAACATTGTGAGAAGCTGCCGCTTCGCATGCTCCGCTCCCGCCTGTCACTCTTCGAGAAGGGTGATCAGGATCGCGTTCCCTCTGGTTCTGGACCCGCTGCTGCCGAGGCACAGCGGAGAAGGACATCATGGGGTTCGCAGATGGATCTCTCGGCGGGGTTTGAGACGAGCGCGAGCGCTCTTTCTCTGCCTTCACCCGGGAGATCTGTCGCTCAATCTCTGGTGTCGGAAGCCCGCGCTGCGGCTTCTTCCGCCCAGAGTGAGAGCCCGTCGCTTCAACACTCCAGCTCTGAGGAGGTGGATGTGTTGAGCGTCGGATTGGGGGAAGATGATTCGCCATCTCTTTCCCCCGCACACGAAGAGCTGGTGGAGGTGATTACTCGCGCTGTGGCGAAGTTAAATATTGATTGGCCAGCCGAGAAACAAGGCGCTCGTCCGAAAAGCAAATTAGACGAGCGCTTTTTGACGTCAAATGTGTCACCTTCACCACGGGGTCTTCCTTTCTTTCCTGATTTACACAGTGAGCTGTGTAGATCATGGAAGAAACCATATTCATCACGTCTTTTCAGCCCTCAAGTAAAAACATACAGTGATATAAGGGGGCTGAAAGAATATGGTTATGGGGCGATGCCTAAAGTGGATCAGACGCTTGCTAGTTATCTGTCCCCTGCGTCAGCATCGTCCCTGAAGGCCCCCACGCTCCCCACTAAACCATTAAAAACAACATCAGGGCTAGTGGGGAAAGCGTACACGGCAGCAGGGCAGGCTGGTGCATGTTTGCATACAATGAGTATTTTGCAAGCATACCAGGCTGAACTGCTGGGGGATTTGGATGGCGGCGAAACAGTGAGCCCTGAGGCAGTGCGCGAACTGCGTCGGGCCACAGATTTATCTCTGAGAGCCACCAAGGAGACCGCTAGAGCTATTGGGCGGTCTATGGCAGCCTTGGTGGCGACAGAGAGACATCTGTGGCTCAATTTATCTGATATTAAGGATAAAGACAGGGCTTTTCTCCTTGATGCGCCAGTTGAACCCGCTGGTCTGTTCGGCGAAGCTGTAAATGAAGTCGTCGACAGATTTCAGGAGAATAAAAAGCAAGCGGAGGCTTTTAAAAAATATCTCCCGCGCCGCCACCAACCCTCTGGGGCTGCTGGGCGTGAGCAGCCCCAGCCGTCTAGCTCTTCGTACAGGCAGCAGCAAAAAGAGAGTGTCGCATCTCGTGCTCCACCTCAGAGATACGGTGGGCCAGGTCGGCACTCTCAGCCGAAGCCTTCTAAGCCGAAGACCGACCTGAGGGTCGTGCTTCAGGCGAAGAAGGCTTCAGGCCAAAAGAGGTCCTGACGCCAGCAGCGTCAGGTCTCCGAGGGCGCCCCCCCGCGGGGTGGATTGGTGTTCACCTCAGTATACGGTGCCCACTCCACTTCGTTGCCCTCAGGGGACCGTTCTGCCAACCCCGCCACCCTTGGTGCTTCAGGGCGCAGCGGTTTCCAGCGAGCTCGTGACTCGGCGTCCACAGGACAAGGTGTCACACTCGCAGCCTCCAAGGAGGTTAGAAACGCAGCCAGATCGGTTAGGTGCTGCCAGTATGCTTCAGGCCGCCGAGATGGTTGCAGTGGAAATATCAGAGACCAGCTTCGAGAGGCTGGTTCCCTTAGTAGATTTTCTGGCAGAATGGAAACGTCTACCAAATATATCGCTATGGGTCCTGCAGACGGTAGAAAAGGGGTACAGAATTCAGTTTGGGTTCCACCCACCTCGTTTCAATGGAGTGCTGGTAACATCAGTACGTCCCGAGCAGGCTCTGATAATGGAACAGGAAGTAGAAACCTTGTTAAAAAAGGAGGCTATAGAACAGGTCCCTGTACAGAACAGAGAGTCGGGTTTTTACAGCCGGTACTTCTTAGTTCCAAAAAAGGATGGAGGGTTGCGCCCCATATTAGATCTTCGTCGTCTGAATTGTACGGTCAGGAAACTAAAATTCAAGATGCTGACGCTAAGTCAGATTGTGACCCAAATCAGATCCGAGGATTGGTTTGTCACAATAGATCTGAAGGACGCATACTTCCATGTCTCCATCCTTCCACAACACAGGAAGTTCCTGAGGTTCGCTTTCGGGGGCAAAGCGTACCAGTATCGGGTTCTTCCATTTGGTCTAGCTCTCTCACCCCGCACGTTCACGAAATGCGTAGATGCAGCTCTGGCCCCGCTCAGGCTGCAGGGCATACGCGTTCTGAACTATATAGACGACTGGCTGATTCTGGCACAGTCGCAGGAGATGGCGGTTCGGCATCGAGATGTCGTCCTCGCGCATATTCAAAAGTTGGGGTTGAGGTTGAACGCGAAGAAGAGTGTGCTTTCTCCAGTACAGAGGACCACTTTCTTAGGCGTGGTTTGGGATTCCGTAGCAATGCGGGCAGTGCTTTCACCCACGCGCATTGCTGCGATTCTGTCAGCTATAAAGAGAGTCAAACTAGGCCAGTCATTCACTGTCAAGCAGTTTCAAAAGTTGCTGGGGTTATTGGCAGCGGCGTCCAACGTGATTCCTTTTGGCCTGCTGTACATGAGGCCCTTACAGTGGTGGCTCAGGACCAGAGGGTTTTCCCCGAAGGGGAACCCTTTTCGTATGATCAAGATCACGCGGCGGTGTCTCCGCGCCTTGGTCATATGGAAGAAAGCCTGGTTCCTGTCCCAGGGTCCGGTGCTGGGGGCACTATGTCGTCGAGTCACCCTGACAACAGATGCCTCTCTCACGGGCTGGGGAGCGGTAATGGAAGGCCGCTCAGCTCAGGGTCTGTGGGGGGACCATCATCTTTCGTGGCACATCAACTGCCTGGAGATGATGGCAGTCTTCAATGCTTTGAAGTTCTTCCTCCCGGACCTGAGGGGCCATCATGTGTTGGTCCGTACGGACAACACATCGGTGGTTTCCTATGTAAATCGTCAGGGGGGTCTGCGTTCGCGCCCACTGTGCAAACTAGCGCACCAGATCCTCCTGTGGTCTCTGGGGAAGTTACTCTCCTTGAGAGCAATCTTTATCCCGGGGGCCCAGAATATTGGAGCGGACATCCTGTCGAGACAGGGGCTGAGGCCAGGGGAATGGAGACTTCACCCCGAGGTGGTGAAGCTCATTTGGGAGATTTACGGCCAGGCGGAAGTGGATCTGTTTGCGTCTCAGAATACGACGCACTGTCCACTCTGGTTCTCTTTGACTCATCCAGCTCCTCTGGGACTGGATGCCATGGTACAGACGTGGCCGAGGCGGCGTCTGTACGCATTTCCCCCAGTTGTTCTGCTCCAGGGAGTTCTGGAGAAAGTTCGCCGGGAGGGGATAAGTCTACTGCTAGTAGCTCCTTACTGGCCGAGCCGGATTTGGTTCTCGAACCTTGTAACACTGCTCGATGGCTCACCTTGGAAGATTCCGATAAGGAGGGATCTTCTATCTCAGGCGGAGGGCTCAATATTTCACCCCCGCCCAGAAATGTGGAACCTATGGGTTTGGCCGCTGAGGGGGCTGAGCTCATAGAGTCTGGTCTCTCTACCGAGGTAGTGGAGACCATTCTTAGCTCCAGAGCTCCATCCACGAGGAGACTATATGCCCTGAAGTGGAAGTTGTTCACTTCTTGGTGTCAAGAACGACATTTAGATCCAGTCAACTGCCCTGTTGGTTCAGTGCTAGATTTTTTACAAGAGCGATTCTCTTCTGGGTTGACCCCTGCTACACTAAAGGTGTATGTTTCATCTATTTCTGCTTACCATGCCCATGTGGATGGTATTACTGTGGGGAGAGACCCGTTGGTAACTCGTTTCCTTCGTGGCACTAAGAGGCTGAGGCCTGCGGTGCGCACTAGAGTTCCTACTTGGGATTTGGCTATAGTGTTGGAAGGGTTATCTGCGGCTCCGTTCGAGCCACTTGACATCATCTCAGAAAAGTTTCTGACTCTGAAAACCATCTTCCTTCTTGCCATCTCTTCTATTAAGAGAGTAGGAGACCTTCAGGCCTTATCAATATCCCCTTCGTGCTTGGAGTTTGCACCAGGGATGGTTAAAGCTTTCCTTTACCCTAGATTAGGGTATGTTCCGAAGGTGTTAACCAATGTTCCACGGCCTATAGTGTTGCAGGCTCTCTGTCCTCCTCCATTTGTTAATCCAGACCAGGAAAGATTGAACCTTATATGTCCAGTGCGAGCACTGGATGCTTATGTCCACAGAGCTGCCCTGTGGAGGAAAGCGGATCAATTGTTTGTTTGTTTTGGACCTCAGAACAGGGGTCTCCCTGCGTCCAAACATACAATGAGCAAGTGGATAGTCGAGGCTATCTCACTGGCTTATGGGTCTTCTGATCAGCAGTGTCCCTTAGCTGTCAAAGCCCACTCTACTAGGAGTATGGCGGCCTCTAAGGCCTTGGTATCGGGGGTTTCCCTCAAAGAAGTCTGCGATGCGGCCGGTTGGTCCTCGCCTCTTACGTTTGTAAGATACTATGATCTTGACCTGGAATGTGCTCCAGGTTCTTCAGTGCTCCTGTCTTGAATGTGCCACAGTTTCACACGACAGGCATTTGGTCTTATGGCGTTTTGGTATTTCGTTCCCAAAGCTGTCCCTAGTGGACGCAGTGTGAAGTTCCCTCGAAAGGGAACGTCTCAGGTTATGACTATAACCATAGTTCCCTGAGAAGGGAACGAAACACTGCGTCCCTTTGCCATACTCCCTGCATCCCTGTGATCCCTTGCTTCGGCAGTTTAGCTGAAGTGCGATCGGACCGGATGTATATTTATCCTTTCCTGGACGTGACGTCACCCGCCCGTGACGCTCACTCTCGCCATTGGCTGAGTTGACATACGTGCATCAGACGCTATCACGCTGTGGGCGTTCCCAAAGCTGTCCCTAGTGGACGCAGTGTTTCGTTCCCTTCTCAGGGAACTATGGTTATAGTCATAACCTGAGACGGTTTTTTTCATTCATTTTTTATTGTTTATTAAATTATTGTATAAAATCAATATCATATTTAATATTCGGGGCACTTTTGCTCATGTGATATTGCTTATGAATATTAAAAACAAACTTATATTGAGTTTTTTGCAGCATATCTCAGTTTTAGGAAGCATTTTTTATTGTTTATTAAATTATTGTATAAAATCAATATCATATTTAATATTCGGGGCACTTTTGCTCATGTGATATTGCTTATGAATATTAAAAACAAACTTATATTGAGTTTTTTGCTGCATATCTCGGTTTTTGGAAGCATTTTTAAAATTAATTTTAGTGCCATTTTTTATTGTTTATTAAATTATTGTATAAAATCAATATCATATTTAATATTCGGGGCACTTTTGCTCATGTGATATTGCTTATGAATATTAAAAACAAACTTATATTGAGTTTTTTGCAGCATATCTGGGTTTTTTGGAAGCATTTTGATTAATGTTGGAGGCATACTAAAATGACACTGGTATGTATTTTGCGCTGGACATATTTCATGTTCAAACTACGAAGGGAAAGCGTATCTTAGATGTTCATTTAAATGGTCCTGCAGTGTGAAATAAAAATGTGTCTTTAAAATCATTTAAGCTGCAGTCCAAATGAATATAAGATGTATGGACTTCCAAACATATTTTCCATCAACGGCCCATTTAAAGAACTTATGAGCAGCCCTCATATCTCAGCACATCTCCTCAGAGGACAGTACTCTAGAGCTGAAGTGTGTGTGCCGCTTGTATAGATTTATCATGTATTCCCCTCACACTATGACAGCTCTTGTCGTTTATCCGCCACATGTCCTGTTCCTCACACTCATGTTTTTGTCTGCTTAACTGGACCATAGAAATGTGTGTGTCTTGTATTAGAACAGTTCAAATGTGTGGCTTTAAGCAGAATTCTGTCATACTGACCACTGGGTGTTGGACTCTCTGAGGGTTGGAAGTGTTGCTCTCCTCACAGATGGCCGAGGCTATAAGAAGATCGGGGACTTCCTGAATCTGAGTTACACCACACACTGAAGTCATAATGTTATGCCTGATCAGTATATATAAGTCTTTGATACAAGTATGATTTTTTTATTAAGCAGTTTTATATTATTATATTCAGCAGTAAAAATGTTTCAGCATTGAAACGGTGGTGTGTGTGTGTGTGTGTGTGTGTGTGATGGGTAGGTTTAGGGGTAGGGGCAGTGTGTGTGTGTGTGTGTGATGGGTAGGTTTAGGGGTAGGGGCAGTGTGTGTGTGTGTGTGTGTGTGTGTGTGTGTGTGTGTGTGTGTGTGTGTGTGTGTGTGTGTGATTGGTAGGTTTAGGGGTAGGGGCAGTGTGTGTGTGTGTGTGTGTGTGTGTGATGGGTAGGTTTAGGGGTAGGGGCAGTGTGTGTGTGTGTGTGTGTGTGTGTGTGATGGGTAGGTTTAGGGGTAGGGGCAGTGTGTGTGTGTGTGTGTGTGTGTGATTGGTAGGTTTAGGGGTAGGGGCAGTGTGTGTGTGTGTGTGTGTGTGTGTATGATGGGTAGGTTTATGGGTAGGGGCAGTGTGTGTGTGTGTGTGTGTGTGTGTGTGATGGGTAGGTTTATGGGTAGGGGCAGTGTGTGTGTGTGTGTGTGTGTGTGTGTGTGTGTGTGATGGGTAGGTTTAGGGGTAGGGGCAGTGTGTGTGTGTGTGTGTTTGCGTGTGTGATTGGTAGGTTTAGGGGTAGGGGCAGTGTGTGTGTGTGTGTGTGTGTGTGTGTGTGTGTGTGATGGGTAGGTTTAGGGGTAGGGGCAGTGTGTGTGTGTGTGTGTGTGTGTGTGTGTGATGGGTAGGTTTAGGGGTAGGGGCAGTGTGTGTGTGTGTGTGTGTGTGTGTGTGTGTGTGATGGGTATGTTTAGGGGTAGTGTGTGTGTGTGTGTGTGTGTGATGGGTAGGTTTAGGGGTAGGGGCAGTGTGTGTGTGTGTGTGTGTGTGTGTGTGTGTGTGTGATGGGTAGGTTTATGGGTAGGGGCAGTGTGTGTGTGTGTGTGTGTGTGTGTGTGATGGGTAGGTTTAGGGGTAGGGGCAGTGTGTGTGTGTGTGTGTGTGTGTGTGTGTGTGTGATGGGTAGGTTTAGGGGTAGGGGCAGTGTGTGTGTGTGTGTGTGTGTGTGTGTGTGTGTGTGTGTGTGTGTGTGTGTGTGTGTGTGTGTGTGTGATTGGTAGGTTTAGGGGTAGGGGCAGTGTGTGTGTGTGTGTGTGTGTGTGTGTGTGTGTGATGGGTAGGTTTAGGGGTAGGGGCAGTGTGTGTGTGTGTGTGTGTGTGTGTGTGTGTGTGTGTGTGTGTGTGTGATGGGTAGGTTTAGGGGTAGGGGCAGTGTGTGTGTGTGTGTGTGTGTGTGTGTGTGATGGGTAGGTTTAGGGGTAGGGGCAGTGTGTGTGTGTGTGTGTGTGTGTGTGTGTGTGTGTGTGTGTGTGTGTGTGTGTGTGTGATGGGTAGGTTTAGGGGTAGGGGCAGTGTGTGTGTGTGTGTGTGTGTGTGTGTGTGTGTGTGTGTGTGTGTGTGTGTGTGTGTGTGATGGGTAGGTTTAGGGGTAGGGGCAGTGTGTGTGTGTGTGTGTGTGTGTGTGTGTGATGGGTAGGTTTAGGGGTAGGGGCAGTGTGTGTGTGTGTGTGTGTGTGTGTGTGTGTGTGTGTGTGTGTGTGTGTGTGTGTGTGTGTGTGTGTGTGTGTGATTGGTAGGTTTAGGGGTAGGGGCAGTGTGTGTGTGTGTGTGTGTGTGTGTGATGGGTAGGTTTAGGGGTAGGGGCAGTGTGTGTGTGTGTGTGTGTGTGTGTGTGTGTGTGATGGGTAGGTTTAGGGGTAGGGGCAGTGTGTGTGTGTGTGTGTGTGTGTGATTGGTAGGTTTAGGGGTAGGGGCAGTGTGTGTGTGTGTGTGTGTGTGTGTGTGTGTGTGTGTGATGGGTAGGTTTAGGGGTAGGGGCAGTGTGTGTGTGTGTGTGTGTGTGTGTATGATGGGTAGGTTTATGGGTAGGGGCAGTGTGTGTGTGTGTGTGTGTGTGTGTGTGTGTGATGGGTAGGTTTATGGGTAGGGGCAGTGTGTGTGTGTGTGTGTGTGTGTGTGATGGGTAGGTTTAGGGGTAGGGGCAGTGTGTGTGTGTGTGTGTTTGCGTGTGTGATTGGTAGGTTTAGGGGTAGGGGCAGTGTGTGTGTGTGTGTGTGTGTGTGTGTGTGTGTGTGATGGGTAGGTTTAGGGGTAGGGGCAGTGTGTGTGTGTGTGTGTGTGTGTGTGTGTGATGGGTAGGTTTAGGGGTAGGGGCAGTGTGTGTGTGTGTGTGTGTGTGTGTGTGTGATGGGTATGTTTAGGGGTAGTGTGTGTGTGTGTGTGTGTGTGATGGGTAGGTTTAGGGGTAGGGGCAGTGTGTGTGTGTGTGTGTGTGTGTGTGTGTGTGTGTGTGATGGGTAGGTTTATGGGTAGGGGCAGTGTGTGTGTGTGTGTGTGTGTGTGTGTGATGGGTAGGTTTAGGGGTAGGGGCAGTGTGTGTGTGTGTGTGTGTGTGTGTGTGTGTGTGTGTGTGTGTGTGTGATGGGTAGGTTTATGGGTAGGGGCAGTGTGTGTGTGTGTGTGTGTGTGTGTGTGTGATGGGTAGGTTTATGGGTAGGGGCAGTGTGTGTGTGTGTGTGTGTGTGTGTGTGTGTGTGTGTGTGTGTGTGTGTGTGTGTGTGTGTGTGTGTGTGTGTGTGTGTGATGGGTAGGTTTATGGGTAGGGGCAGTGTGTGTGTGTGTGTGTGTGTGTGTGTGTGTGTGTGATGGGTAGGTTTAGGGGTAGGGGCAGTGTGTGTGTGTGTGTGTGTGTGTGTGTGTGTGTGTGTGTGTGTGTGTGTGTGATGGGTAGGTTTAGGGGTAGGGGCAGTGTGTGTGTGTGTGTGTGTGTGTGTGTGTGTGTGTGTGTGTGTGTGTGTGTGTGTGTGTGTGTGTGTGATGGGTAGGTTTAGGGGTAGGGGCAGTGTGTGTGTGTGTGTGTGTGTGTGTGTGTGTGTGTGTGTGTGTGTGTGTGTGTGTGTGATGGGTAGGTTTAGGGGTAGGGGCAGTGTGTGTGTGTGTGTGTGTGTGTGTGTGTGTGTGTGTGTGTGTGTGTGTGTGTGTGTGATGGGTAGGTTTAGGGGCAGTGTAGGGGGTTGTAAAATACGGTTTGTACGGTATAAAAAACATTACGCCTATGGAATGTCCCCATAAAACATGAAAACCCAACGTGTGTGTGTGTGTGTGTGTGTGTAAGAGAGAGCACTTGGAAAAAGTGTGTGTGAGTGTTCAGATAGGCACATGTGGTTTATGATTCCACTTCCTTCCTGATCTAACTCAAATAACTGCTCAACATGAGTGCCTGTTGATGCATCGTTTTATGGAAACGGACAAATTATATTCCATGTTAAGATCATAAAAGTTTCAGGATAACAAGATTAATTGACACCAATTACCACACATGTCCATGGTTTGCAGTGTGTGTGTGTGTGTGTGTGTGTGTGTGTGTGTGTGTGTGTGTGTGTGTGTGTGTGTATGTGTGTGTGTGTGTGTGTGTTCACTACTCTGCTCCTAATGTGTGTGCACAGATTCTGAGTATGGGTTATCATCCTTCCTGTCTCTTCACTGTGTGCCTCTTGTGATTGTGGTCAACTCATCACTAGTGATTGATTGAGTTCAGATTGTGGCTCAAGTGAGACGAGGGAGATTCCACTTAAAGGGATAGTTCACCCAAAAAGTACAAATCTGTCATTGATTCCTCTCATGTCGTTACAAACCTTCGTTCATCGTTGGAGCAAAGAGATTTTTGCTGCTGTCACGTGGCAAAACCCCACATAATTTAAAAATATTACTGTTATTGTGTCACAGAGTGTAGTTTTAAAGGAACACTCCACCGTTTTTAGAAATAGGGCTTATTCAACATCTTTCCTACATTTAGATATGTGGGCAAATGCAATTTGGTTTTAGTTTGGCAGGGTCGCCGCTAGCTTAGCTTAGCATAATGAATGGAATCCTATGTTGCCAGCTAGCATGTCCAGAGTAAAAGTGATTAAAAAAAAATAAAAACCCCACTTAATTACTTCTTGTGGCCTGCGTATTCACAACGAGTACAAATAGCGATGCAGATTAAGACTAGGCGAGTTCCTAGGCAGATATTGACTATATTATGGGGAAGCACAGGCGAAGCACTGCTACTTGGCCGCAGAGATAATTTAAAGATGTTTTGCTACTTATTTAATGAAATGTCACACGACAGAATGATTTTTCAATGTCTGAGTGGAGGATCTTCAACTAATGCAGAGTTCACACTGTACGGTTTTAGGTCCGATTTTGACTCGCCGACAGGTTTTGTGAAATTGCAGACAAATGCTAGCCTGGATGCCAGCCGAACTTAGCCCCGCCCACAACATTTGAGCTCGGGCAGTTCGGTCTGGACTTGATCCGTAGCGGAGTAATTATGCCGGAACAGAAACTGTTCGGACCAATGAAATAATCAGGGCGGGCTTTAGACGATGATGGATCAACGGTAATGTAATCATCCACGTCATCAAAGAGCGCTGGGATTGAATTTGTTCTAATTCTAAACGGAGAACTTGTTCGTATGCGTTCACCTTCACTATTTCTCTCAGAAATGATGATGGTGTGGGTCAGTACTCTGAGTGTCCTTACATTCTTTTTTTACAACACCGAGTCCTTCCAGAAAAATGCGGCTTTTTTTGTGATTGTTGCGGCAAAAATCCTTGATTATGCGGCACGTTTTCTTAAAAAATGCGATGGAAAATGTGGGATATTTATGCAATTTTAT
The DNA here is from genome assembly GCA_023566225.1 of Romanogobio albipinnatus. NCBI lineage: Eukaryota > Metazoa > Chordata > Actinopteri > Cypriniformes > Gobionidae > Romanogobio > Romanogobio albipinnatus. The sequence goes on from CM042241.1 coordinate 73,891,164, forward strand.
GAGATAAAACTTGCAAAAACTGCGGTTTGATGAAAAAGAGAAAAAAAGCAAATATTTTTAATTGAATATTTAAGTTCTCATCTTGTTTTATTGAAGACCTTAATAAACACACGGCTCAATTTGGACCGATTTCAAAACAATGCATCACGAAGCTTCGAAGCGTTATGAATCAGTGAGTCGATTCAGCGGTTCAGAGCGTTATGAATCAGTGAGTCGATTCATGATTCGGATCACGTGTCAAACTGCTGAAATACGTGACTTTGGCAATCCGAACCGAAAATCGTGCAGTGTGAACTCGGCATAATGTACATCCAGCCGTTGTTAACACAAAATAAACCCTGTCCGGTGATCAGGACCGACTACATGACTACTCACCACATAAGTAAATAATTAGACATGAAAAATGATTTGAGTGGAAGAACATAGTGTTTAGCTTTGAACTTAGACGAATGAACACGTTCAAACAAGACCCAAGATATTTAACCCTCTGGAGTCTGAGCTGTTTTGGGGCCCTTTAGAAGTTTGACATGCTCTGACATTTGTGCATTTTTCAGTTGCTTATAAACACATTAATGGCAAAAGTGTAATTACACTGAATTCAGCACAAACTGGGCTACCATAATATGAGTGTGCATGCTTGTATTCTTGAGAGAAAAATGTTTATGCACGGTTTTTGAAAAAACTAAAAAATGTGTTTTAAAGGGGTGGTAAAGCACACTCTTTCGAAGGCTTGATTGTGTTTGTGGGCTGCACTGTAACATGTGTTCATGCTTCGTTTTTAAAAAAATGCATTATTTTTCATATATTTGACCTTTATTCTACACTGCTCTGTCCCTCCTTGTAAAAACGGTCTGATGGTTTCCGGATTCTGTGAAGCCAGTCCCTCAAAAATACGCAATGGGCTCTGATTGGTTAGCTGGCCCAGTGTGCTGTGATTCGCTAACCGCCTAGTGAACATTTCTCGGAAGCGTCACGCCCCTTACCTTTACAGGTAGCCTCAAGCTACTAGCCTGAGCTTTGTGTACAATAGCGTCAATAAAACCATACCAAGAGCCCGAATCACACCCAGACAATTTTAGTGATGATCACTAGATGATCGAGCAGAACCTGTTCAGTCCTCAAGAGTAAAGACTGCAGATCTATAGTGATCGCTCCTGAATGGCACTGTTACTTTTGTATTTTTAGAACGATTTGCCAAATATCTGTCGCAAGAACGGACACTAAACATAGTAGCCAAATCAAACACAGAAGCATGTTTAGCATGCCTGTAGATAAACAATACATAAAAGCTCTAATCAAAGAATAATTTACACTAATGCCAAGTTCGCTGTTGAGATTTTAAACAGTTTGTAACGTTAGGGGTTTGTCGGATAACGTTAAGTATGAATGAGCATTTAACAAACTGGTTTGCAGAGCCAAACAGCGCTGTCATGTTTACTTCCTTGCTACAACGTAGGCTACAATTAACAACACGAACTATTACAGGAAAACACATCGCCGAAAAATAAATCACACTTACAGGTTGTAGCCCGTACTCGCGAAGATTGTGGAAGCTTTCCTCCGCGAGGTGTGCCGCGGTAGCCGCGCGTGCCCGCCTGTCTCGTGCAGCTGAAGGCTCATGTATTGCAAATACAGAAGAATATTGTCCATAATGTCACATTTTCCGATCTTCTCCTCCGACCCCTGTCTGTCTCGTGCTTTGATTTGTGATGGGCAGCATATATCTGCTGCAAATGCGATCGTGTTCCCCTCATGTCTCTTACACACATGAATATGACGTTGTATGTTAAACGCACTGCAACGCTGCCCCGTCCCTAGGAAGGCTGAACAAAGTGGACCTGCAATCCGGATGAAAATAACAGCTTTTCGTCGGCATTGGCAACAACACTCCAGCCTAACTATACCACAACAACTATTCCCCGCGGCGATACAAAATGGCCTCGCCCCCACTTATCTCATATTCTCTGAGGAGGGGTTTATGTAAATATTGGGGCTGGTGATGTCAGAGACCCTGGAGGAATGTGTAGTAGTCCCTACCGGCCGTTTGCTGTAGTCCATAGAAATCGATTTCTTTAAAAGCAAATATCTCCCTTTGCTTTAAACTTTGAACGTTGTAACTTTGCAGATGTTGTTTATGATCAAACAGCAACATTACACACTAGCTAAAGTTAGAAAAGTGAAATCGTGCTTTACCACCCCTTTAAAATGAAGGCCTCAAAACGCACAATAGATATGTGTCCACAAGACTTTTGACTAATGGGTGTATTTGCATAGAGTTTTTTCTTTAAACGGATGTGAGAATCATTGAGCTACTCATTCACATAAAACTATATATTCATTTACAATTTGTAAGACAGTTCACAAAGCCAATATGCGAGGAGGCGTGATAGCTAATGAATAATGATGAGTTAACACCTGAGAGAACAAAAGGACATAACAGTTCGCATAATTAGCATGATTGCATAATGAATGAGCTTCAGGTAGGCATATGTGACAAAGAGCAACAGAGCAAATGAAATGTATTTTTTTGTAGTTTATTTTATTTGGAATGTAGTCAACAAAGGCCTATTATATTTTAAATGATCAGAAGATTTGCCTACACTGCAAAAAATGCTCTTCTTATTTGCTATTTTTTCTTGTTTCCAGTCCAAATGTTTAATATTCTTAAATCAAGATTAATTTATTAGATAAGTACAAATTCTGGGGGGAGTTTTTGCTCAAAACAATCTATATTATCTGCCACAACAATTTATGATTTATTAAACCAATTTATTATTGGGATGATGTACAGTTGTATCAGTTTTCACACGTGAACAAAGACGAGGAAAAATTGATTTGAGAAGAAAGCGTTTTAAAATCACCGGTTTATCATCTTGTAATCCATTACGTGTACAAATCAATCGTTCTAGCAACAAGACGAACACTTCAACAATATTACCATAGGTCTACTAATATTGGCTTGGCATTATTGACACACATTTCACAATTCGATTAGATTTAGAATAACTAAAAGCTTATGATTGATTTAGATTTTGATCTTGATTTGATTCTGTATTGATTCATTTGGATATAGCCTATATTAGGTGCAGTACGTCAACTTTATTTACCTTTCAACATGTTTATTTGGTGCTATAATTAGTAGTAAAGAGGAAGAGATCACAAGCCGCTTGAACTGAGACGCTACAGCGATTCTTGGGATTTTATACAGCATTGCTATTGACCATGGCCAATAACTGACCATCAGAATCAAGCATTTCAGAGAGTCGTACATGCTGTGTGAATGAAATCTTGACCGTGTTCCTGTTGTGTTCCAGTGGCTCCATCGCCGCCCATCTGCAAGATTGTAGGGGTGGTAGAATACTATGAGAACATCAAACTGACCTGCCGCTCGGAGGAGGGAATGCCGGCCCCGACCTACTCGTGGCAGAGCTACAACACCAGCAACATCCCTCGACCGATCCCGCCCATGGCCACTGACCGTACGTGTGTCCGCCTGTGTGGCGATGCTCAAATACATGATTAAACATCGTTCCTGCATCACATATGAGTGTGTGTTGCTCTCTCCTCAGAAAACGGAGTTTTGTCGCTCTACAATATTAACAAAGAAACGTCCGGTTTCTTCATCTGCACGTCCACCAATGAAATCGGATCTGAAACGTGTAATCTGACCCTGGCCGTCATGCCACGTAAGAGAATCAGCTTTTCACAAAGACCTGCTCTGGATTTTCCAGATTAACTATTTATATACTACTCTCACCTAAAGGATTATTAGGAACAGCATACTAATACTGTGTTTGACCCCCTTTGGCCTTCAAAACTGCCTTAATTCTCCGTGGCATTGATTCAACAAGGAGCTGAAAGCATTCTTTAGAAATGTTGGCCCATATTGATAGGAGAGCATCTTGCAGTTGATGGAGATTTGTGGGATGCACATCCAGGGCACGAAGCTCCCGTTCCACCACATCCCAAAGATGCTCTATTGGGTTGAGATCTGGGGACTGTGGGGGCCATTTTAGTCCAGTGAACTCATTGTCATGTTCAAGAAACCAATTTGAAATGATTGGAGTTTTGTGCCATGGGGCATTATCCTGCTGGAAGTAGCCATCAGAGGATGGGCACATGCTGGTCATAAAGGGATGGACATGGTCAGAAACAATGCTCAGGTAGGCCGTGGCATTTAAACCATGCCCAATTGGCACTAAGGGGCCTAAAGTGTGCCAAGAAAACATCCCCCACACCATTACACCTCCACCACCAGCCTGCACAGTGGTAACAAGGCATGATGGATCCATGTTCTCATTCTGTTTACGCCAAATTCTGACTCTACCATCTGAATGTCTCAACAGAAATCCAGACTCATCAGACCAGGCAACATTTTTCCAGTCTTCAACTGTCCAATTTTGGTGAGCTGGTGCAAATTGTAGCCTCTTTTTCCTCTTTGTAGTGGAGATGAGTGGTACCCGGTGGGGTCTTCTGCTGTTGTAGCCCATCCGCCTCAAGGTTGTGCGTGTTGTGGCTTCACAAATGCTTTGCTGCATACCTCGGTTGTAACGAGTGGTTATTTCAGTCAAAGTTGCTCTTCTATCAGCTTGAATCAGTCGGCCCATTCTCCTCTGACGTCTAGCATCAACAAGGCATTTTGGCCCACAGGACTGCCCCATACTGGATGTGTTTCCCTTTTCACACCATTCTTTGTAAACCCTAGAAATGGTTGTGCGTGAAAATCCCAGTAACTGAGCAGATTGTGAAATACTCAGACCGGCCCGTCTGGCACCAACAACCATGCCACGCTCAAAATTGCTTAAATCCCCTTTCTTTCCCATTCCGACATTCAGTTTGGAGTTCAGGAGATTGACTTGACCAGGACCACACCCCTAAATGCATTGAAGCAGCTGCCATGTGATTGGTTGATTAGATAATTGCTTTAATGAGAAATTGAACAGGTGTTCCTAATAATCCTTTAGGTGAGTGTATACGGTGACGCATTGCAGCCACATACATATTATTTTTTTCCACTCAATTATGTTGTTAAATCAACATATTTTTCTCGTTAAAACGACATATATTTTGTCCATGTGTTGTGACATGGGGCATTACCCTGGTGAGAGTAAAAACAAGAATAACGTATGTAATTCCCTGGTGTAACTACTCAATGCATGTATAGCTCTACATAAAGTGGCTTAAAGTGTTTTTTAGACATAAATTCTTATTTTTAAGGCGTGGATTAGACATTCTCAAAGACTAAAGATTTAGATTTTGTTTTTTAATGTTGATTTGACGTGTCAGATTTTGCATTCATTTTACTCCAGTCAAACCTGAGCATAGAGGAGGACATTTTGACACACAACATTCAATAAAACGTGACACAAATGCACAGATGTACTGTATGAGTGTATTTTACACTCTTGATGGTTTCGAGTGCCACCCTTTCATTGCTGTGCGACACTTTAACATTCCAATTATGGCCGTGATTTGTGTGTGTGTTCACATCGCTAATGCGACAAACGTCACCAAGGCTCATCCCATTCCGAAAAATTAATTTCTGGTCATTTTTGACTGATGGTTAATCCTGTTGGTTTAAATATCACATCAGTAATTTGCTGGTGATTATGATATATTATGATATAGTGCTCTGTGTACAATGTTATTTGAACGAAAGCGTGATAATATCATGAATCATGGGACATTTGCTCACATTGTTCTCCTATAAGATGACTGCTGTAGAATAAGGACAACGTCTCACATTATATCTTTCTTTGTTTACATGTCTAGTGAACGTCTGCTTGAAACGCTAGCCTTCTACAAACGCAGTGAACACTGGATCTGCACCACACACACCGTTATCTGAGCACTGAGGACAACATTGACATTAAAGCTGCACCTCAACGCTGGGACAGCACAGATTCTTTCTGGCTTGTTTGCTTGGTAGTCAAATTAAAAAAAGTATAAATTAGTTAAGCATTAAAAGTTATGCATGTATCAAATGTAGCCTATAGCATGTCATGTTTACTGTGAAGTTTGCTTATTATTTCTGTTCTACAGGTTGCAGCGATGCTTACATCAGTATTGAACTAAGATGTTGAGTGTTCTGCATATTACATTAACTTCATTACTCTTACTGATAAATGCATTATGTAGACCTGCACATAACAGATGGGTGTGGATTTATTCTGTTGTTTTCCTGCTGTTGCTTAAATAACAATAAAATCAGAGCAGTGATACGTGTTCCTGCACATTATAAGCTCTGTATGTACATAACTTATATATCAATATCACTGCACACACTTTATATTCCATATATGTTATTACAGGTTTTCCTGATTGTCGTTCCAAACACATATGAAGAAATATTTTTTAAATATTTTAATAATTTTCCATCCAAAATCTACTTATTTAACTCTTTCCTCGCCATTGATGGAATTTTGTATAATATTTACATGTACTGGACGCTTCTCTTTGTTTTAACACAGCGACTGGGTTGTTTTAAGCAAACATTTAACCCAACCACTGGGCTAAAACAACCCAATTGCTGGGTTTGTCCATTTCCAACCCAACTTGGGTTGTTTTTAACCCAGCATTTTTTAGAGTGTAGTTAACATGAACACAACGAGTTATTAATTACAATATTCTACAGCATTTATTAATAAGTTTAACATTTAGGCTTTATTCTAAGTTGTATTCTTTACATTTGTTGAGTTTAGCATTTAAGTTTTTTAAGATTTTTTTTTTTAAATGCTGAAATAAAAATAAAAACGAGGCATTACAACAACAACAAAAAACGATAACTAACCAAAACTGTAATGTGTGTTTGGCAAAACTAACTAAAATAACATTATAGATTGAATGTCCTTAGTTTTCGTCTTTGTCAATGTCTTTCATAGAGCAAATAACATTCAGCTGCATTTCCTCTCTCTCTCTCTCTTTCTCACACACACACACACACACACACACACACACACACACACACACACACACACACACACACACGTAGCATCTCCATGACGAGTGTTCGACGTTGAAAGCACGAAAGGTTAGTATGTGAACACCTTTACACAATCACACATTAAAAAGTGGTATAGAAATATTTTAATTCTGAATATAATGTTGTCAGTGTGTTAATGTCGACCCGAGAAGCGATTTCTACTTTAGAAAGTTAACTAGTCTCAAGTTTGAGGTAAAATGCACTTGTGTTGTCGATGTCAAAACACTATTATCTGTGATTCAAATATTAAATAATGTTATTTGTTTACTCTTACACTGAATGTTTGCTGCTGGGACACCTGGCACTCTTTTTCTGATTGCCTTTTTTCATATCATATATTTGAGTAATTATCATAAATTAGGTATCATTCGAAACCTTGCGGCTGCAATGCACGACTAGATTAGATTAGATTAGATTCAACTTTAATGTCATTACACAAGTACAAGGCAACGAAATGCCGTTTAGGTCTAACCGGAAGTGCAATAGCAGCAAGTGCAGGATATACAGTGGTTGTGTAAGTGCAGGACATGGAAATGTACTGAATATATATAAATATGTATAAATAGAGAGATGCTTATTACTATAAACAGAACTGAATTTACAGGTGAATATGTACAGTGAATAAATATACAGATGGCTATTACAACCCTAAATCAGAAAAAGTTGGGACAGTATGGAAAACGCAAATAAAAAACAAAAGAAGTGATTTCTAAATTTACTTTGACTTGTATTTCATTGCAGACAATATGAACACAAAATATTTCATGTTTTGTCTGTTCAACTTCATGTCATTTGTAAATATGCATCCTTTCCTGTCATTCAGACCTGCAACACATTTAAAAAAAAGTTGGGACAGGAGCAATTTAGGGCTAGTAATGAGGTAAAATGGTTAAATAATGATGTGATTTGAAACAGGTGATGTCAACAGGTGATTGTAATTATGATTTGGTACAAAAGCAGCATCCAAGAAAGGTCTAATCCTTTAGGAGCAAAGATGGGCCGAGGATCGCCAGTTTGCCAACAAATACGTGAGAAAATTATTGAAATGTTTAAAAACAATGTTCCTCAAAGAAAGATAGGAAGAGATTTGGATATTTCACATTCAACAGTGCATAACATAATTAAAAGATTCAAGGAATCTGGAGGAATTTCAGTGCGTAAAGGACAAGGGCGCAAGCCTAAACTGAACAACCGGGATCTCCGATCCCTCAGGCGGCACTGCATCAAGAATCGTATAAGCCATATCACCACATGGGCTCAGGACTACTTTGGCAAACCTTTGTCAAGTACCACAATACGTAGTTACATCCACAAATGCCAGTTAAAACTGTACTGTGCCAAAAGGAAGCCCTATGTTAACAGTGTCCAGAAGCGCCGTCGACTTCTCTGGGCTCGGAGGCATCTGGGATGGACCATCACACAGTGGAAACGTGTACTGTGGTCAGATGAATCAGTATTTCAGGTATTTTTTGGGAGGAATGGACGCCGTGTGCTCCGGACCAAAGAAGAAAAGGATCATCCAGACTGTTTCCAGCAACAAGTCAGCCAGGGTCTGTCATGGTATGGGGTTGTGTCAGTGCCCTTGGCAAAGGTAACTTGCACTTCTGTGAAGGCACCATTAATGCTGAAAAGTACATAGAGATTTTGGAGCATAATATGCTGCCTTCAAGAAGACATCTTTTCCAGGGACGTCCATGCATATTTCAACAAGACAATGCAAAACCACATTCTGCACACATTACAAAGTCCTGGCTGCGGAGGAAGAGGGTACGGGTACTTGACTGGCCTGCTTGCAGTCCTGACCTGTCTCCAAGCGTATTTTGAAGCGCAAAATGCGACAACGAAGACCCCGTACTGTTGCCCACCTTAAGACTTGTTTGCAGGAAGAATGGGACAAAATTACACCTGAAACACTTCATCACTTGGTGTCTTCAGTCCCTAAACGTCTTTTAAGTGTTGTGAAAAGGAATGGCAACATTACAAAGTGGTAAATGCTTTAGTCCCAACTTTTTTTTAAATGTGTTGCAGGTCTGAATGACAGGAAAGGATGCATATTTACAAATGACTGTCCCAACTTTTTCTGATTTGGGGTTGTACTTTAAACAGAATTTTATAGATAGAGGTATACAATAATATGTTAGGCTAATATGAGGAATATAGCAGTGGATTAAGGTAGTGCAATAAATTATGGACAGAGCTATCCGAAAAAAAGTGGAAAGTTCAGTGGAAAGTGGTTGCATATTACAGTTAGAAGTACGGTGCAAAATGCAAATGTAAACATTGGTACTATAAATACAGTCGGTGGTGCAAATGAGCATAATCCAGTTAAGATATGGCAGTGCAAGATGCTTAAGTAAACAGTTGTTACTGTAATAAACAGTCGGTAGTGCAAATAATAAAGTGAAGGCAGATGTGAGGTAGGAGAGTTAGCAGTTTATGAGGGAAGTGGATCAACGGGGGTTTGAGTTCAGTAAAGAGACAGCTCTGGGGAAAAAACTGTTCTTAAGGGGTTAGTTCACCCAAAATGAAAATTCTGTCATTAATTACTCACCCTCATGTCGTTCGACACCCGTAAGACATTCGTTCATCTTCGGAACACAAATGAAGATATTTTTGTTGAAAGCTGATGCTGAGAAAGGCCTCCATTGACATTCAGTACATTTACACTCACAAGACCCATAAAAGGCACTAAAAACGTTGTTACAAAGTCCATCTCACTACAGTGGCTCTACAATAATTTTATGAAGAGACGGCAATAGTTTTTGAGCGAAAAAAAAAATCAAAATAACGACTTTATTCTACAAGTTCTTGTCTTCCTTGTTGTCCTGTGCCGTCAAACTCACGAAGCAGCACGACGCATGCGCGAGAATATGACGTAGCGCCGGCGTTCAGGAATCCATGAAATGCACACTTTAGTCCCATTTTGAGCTCTACGCCGAGACCTAAAGCACGATCAATGTAGAATTCAACAGCTTAGATACGGCGCGTCTTCCTCTGCTCGTTGTAAACAAATCTCCTCCTCGCTTATGGGTCACGTGTCCGAACGCCGGTTCTGCGTCATATTCTCGCGCATGCGTCGTGGTGCTTCATGAGTTCACGGCACAGGAAGACACGAACTTGTAGAATAAAGTCGTTATTTTGATTTTTTTTTGTTCGCTCAAAAACTATTGTCGTCGCTTCGTAAAATTATTATAGAGCCACTGTAGTGAGATGGACTTTGTAACGACGTTTTTAGTGCCTTTTATGGGTCTTGTGAGTGTAAATGTACTGAATGTCAATGGAGGCCTTTCTCAGCCATCAGCTTTCAACAAAAATATCTTCATTTGTGTTCCGAAGATGAACGAATGTCTTACGGGTGTCGAACGACATGAGGGTGAGTAATTAATGACAGAATTTTCATTTTTGGGTGAACTAACCCTTTAAGTCTGCTGGTCCTGGTCCGGAGGATCCTGAAACGCCTGCCGGAGGGCAGGAGAGAAAACAGTCTGTGGGCTGGGTGAGAGGAGTCCTTGAGGATGCTGCGAGCTCGATGCAGACAGCGTTTCCTCTGGATGTGCTCGATGGCAGGTAGTGGAGTCCCTGTGATGCGCTGGGCAGTTTTCACCACCCGCTGCAGTGCCTTGTGCTCCGCAACAGAGCAGCTCCCATACCATACTGCCACACAGTTGGTCAGGATGCTTTCTATTGCACAGCGGTAGAAGTTCACCAGGATAGCCGAGGAGAGCTGATTCTTCCTCAGTGTCCTCAGGAAGAAGAGGCGCTGGTGAGCCTTCTTGACCAGGCTGGAGGTGTTGGTCGTCCACGACATGTCCACCGAGATGTGGATCCCCAGGAACTTGAAACTGGAGACACGCTCAACAGCCATTCCATTGATGTGGATGGTGTCGTGTGTGCCTCTTGACTCCTTCCTGAAGTCCACGATGAGCTCCTTCGTTTTGGTGGTGTTGAGGAGCAGGTTATTATCACTAATTATTCTATCCGCCCGGAATGTGTGGCGTCCTGCTAGCTCGATAGCGGTGTCCGGTATTCTGCTGTTTAACCAGGTTTCCATGAAGATTAGGATGTTACAGTTCAAAAGTTTCTTACTGTGTGTGATGCTGAGTTGAATCTCCTCCATTTTGTTCACTAGCGATCGTACATTGGCAAGGAAAATGCTGGGTAAAGAGAGCCGATGTGGTATTAGCATTAGCTTAGCCCGTAGTCCTCCACGCTTCCCACGCCTTTGTTTACGATCACACCGCCGCCTTCGAGCACTTCCGCCCGGCCGGGTAGAGTGCATAGCATCGGGTGTCCTAGCGATCTCAGGAAGGAGTTGAAGATTGTCCATAAAACTGTCGGAAATTCGCAAACCAATATCCAAAAGCTCACAACGGGTGTACGATGTAAAGGCACAACTGTTCTGTACAAACAGATCCGAGATGAGCAAGAAAAATACCCCAAAATTGCAGAATCTGGAGAGACGCTGAGCCTCGCGATGTACTCGCGCCGCCATCTTGGTCTTATCGCTCTTACGCTGAGAAAGATAAAGATTAAATTAAAGTTAGTAAAACCACTTAAAGAAAGAAAATACAGCAATGAAGTAGAGCTGCAACTAACGATTATTTTTTCTGTCGACTAATCTAACGATTATTTTTTCGATTAGTCGACTAATCTAACGATTATTTTTCCAGATTAATCTTATTATTCTTTTTTACTGATTATTGTATTTCAAAGAGGGTAGTGAATTTGTATATTATTTTAACATGAAATCAATGAATGATGACAATATTAATTGTATTTCAGGAAGGGTAGTGTACATAGTATGCCATTTTATAATGAAATATATGAACACAAGAAGCTTTTTAAACATAATATATAATGATACTATTCATCATAAAATGTATACAGAGTAGGCCTAATTAGGAAAAGTTGTTTACTATAGTAGTTGAGTATGATTTACTTATTGATTTGTGTCAGTAGTAAACGAAAATGCACTTGTATTTATCTGCAAAAGGTTCACATACAGGAGCTTTCAGCATAGTGCTAATGTATAACTAGTCATCTATTTTGAAGATACATGTGCATAAACAACGACTAAAGCTGCCAGAAGTTTTTGCCCAAACTTCAAAGACACATTTAAATGATTAAAGCTAGAGGCATATCTTAACTTTAATGTTACTTTAATCATGTAAACTACCTATATACAGCATGTTATTATGCATATGTGTTTGGGACAGAGCGGAACCAGGTCGCATATACAGGAGATATATGCAGCCCATAATAAATAAAAGCACGAGAAAAACCCAGGAAAATGTGACCGTCTGTTGCAATACACGCGCCACGGTTCAGCTGCGCGAGAGAACGCAGGGTTGCCAGGTTTACACAACAAAACCCACCCATACGTTACTCAAAACTAGCCCAAAACAAGCCCAATCGCGTTTCGGGGAGGTTCTCTGGTAAACATCGCGTTCGGGGGGTTAAATATGTGTGTTTTTTTGCTTCAACCCGCGGACATGAGACACAGGCCGCGGCAACAGTGTAGAAGTAGCCCAATTCCGCGGAAAAAAGCGGACTTGGTTGGCAACACTTACTGCAGTGTGAAAGCTCTCGCACTCCACGCGCACAGCTCCTGCTCTGCCACCGCGTGCAGTGTGAAACCGGCGTTACAGAGCGAACAAAGCACAGTTTTATTCGGTTTCTGTTTAAAGTACTCCCACACTTTTGAATGTCGCGGTCTGGCTTTATATGATAAATGATCATTTTCATTATGCCCGGGAGCAGAAGCTGCCATTATTCTAGATCTTCTGTTCCATTCTAGAACGTAAATAATGTGCCGCCGACGCGTCGACGCATTTCACGCACGTCGACGTATTTTCGTAGTCGACGTCATCGACGACGTCGACGCGTCGTTGCAGCCCTACAATGAAGCATATTATTACATATCACAGAGGGACAACCATACACGTATATAGTGTAAGATAATCAATTACACGATATGCGACACTTAATAAACCACCACATCAACTTATGTGACCTACCGCTGTGATATCTCATGCAGACTGGGAAGCAGCAAAGTGCGCCCACCCCCCAAATCAGCATGGAGAACGTAAAGATAAAGGAAAGCCCAAAAATGGTCATGGCAAGTGGAATCACAATATTCTTAATGCACACCTGCTACACTTGCGTTACATGGAAATGGTACTTTGAATTATTTTAGCAGGCTCCTCCCCTAGTGGGCGGCGTCATGCTTCATATTACAACATTTATTTTAACGACTTTATAATCAAAATCTTTTCTAATCTTGACCAAACGCATATCGTCGGAAAGGTCTGAGTCTCAAGGGTCCATATTTGGTGACCGTTTTGTGATGGAAGTGACATTTGGACATAAATTTACAGGAAAATGCATAAAAAAACAATCAATGGAATCTCAATAGCACCCGGTGGCTCTTTGTGGTACAGCGCCTAAACAAAATCTCATGGGGACTTCAATTTTTGTGATATCAAATTTGGAACACAACTTGGTTACACACATGGCTTTGATTTTAGTCATTTTGTAAAATATATATTTTATATAAAATCTAAAATATTTAGTACAGTATTTTTTATTTACAGTAAATTTAAACTTCGATAACTTTTTCAAACTTTTATATTTTGAATTGCTTTCACTTCAGCAATTATCTGCCGAGTGTCTGCTTTAAAACAAGACAACATCCAAATCATTCTTGAATTACAGCCCCAGAAGTTTGGATGGTTCATCTTCATGTGGATTCTCAAATCTCATGTGATCGTGAAGAGGTGTAGGGTGTGGAAATTGTACAGCTGTGGTTTTGTATGGGGTGTGAATTCTGTAGAAGATGTGTAGATTTTTAGTACGGCGTGTGGATTTTGTATAGGGTGTTTAATGTGACTGAAGTAAAGCCATCTCTCTCTCTCTTTCTCACTCGCGCGCACACCCACACCAGAAAAAATAAAAAACTGTATTTAAAGTTTATTTGTTATTTGTCATATCAGATTGAGCTCCCTGACAATCTGACAGAAATGTCTTGTTGTGGCTCAAAGATGTGTTGAACACATGCGGTCCATGTGCGTCTTCTTTAGTCTGTTGGCTCTTTAGGTTTTTTACTGGCACACGTCACACACACATTTTGCACTGCGGAGAGACTGTTTACATATTTGTGCCCATATGTACATTTTATTTTTGAATGAATATTTTCTAAAATTGTATGATGTTTTTGTTGAGTTATTATTAGGCTACACAATACTATTTCTGACCTTTTTGAATCTTGCCCCTGACACATAACCCAAATTACAAAAAAAAAAAAGACTAAAACGAACACTAAAACTAACAAACACTACACTAAATCTAAGCATTTTCAAAAAAAATGAAAACTAAACTAAACAAGCAAACCCACTTTAAAAACGAATTAAAACTAAACTGAATTTGAAAACAAAAATGCAAAACTAACCTTGGTGTGTGTGTGTGTGATGGGTAGGTTTAGGGGTAGGGGCAGTGTGTGTGTGTGTGTGTGTGTGTGTGTGTACAGGTACAGTTCTGTGGAACAGCCTGGAGGTAAATCAGCGGATTCAGTTGAAGAATGACTAACTCACTCTATTGTGGAGAAGATTATATGAGCTTTTATTCTTCTACTCCATTCATGGAGCGCATGAGTAACCCAGTGAACACGACTCTTCATGCTGATTTTAGCTGTTGACGGTCGTGTGTGAAGCTCTGTCATCAAGAAAATGGGTGTCGGAAGCAAAAAAATGTGGGTGTGTCCTCAGAATTATTTTACTGGAGTAGATGCCAATTACATTAAATACAAATATACCGTTTTGCTTGCTAAACGTATAGTTCGGAAAGACAAAATTACGGAAATCACCATATCATCGAGAGTGGCTGTAGTCTACGCACTGCATCTAGTTTTGACACAAATCGACCCGCGGTTTGAGTATGCCTTTTGCCGAGCTCAATCTTCTCCCTTTTCCCATCACATATCAGATCAAGGTATTTATTTTCAATAAAAAGGAAGAAAATATTAGAAAAGTGGAAATAAAGCGTCTAACATGTGTTTAAGTGTTTATCGATTAGAGGTAGGTAAACAGACATGTGCTGAATGTTAGAGATGATAAAAGTGAGTGGGTCCAATATCATTGATCGTAAAAAGTGGGTGGGTCTTGTCCCGCCCACATACAATGGTTCCGACGCCCATGATCGAGAAGCTTCGTCCTGCACACTGTGCGATTTTTCTAAATCCTCTGCGAATGTTGCTTGTCAGACTGTACGAACATGATCCCCGATGTAATACATGTCCCACTGTAGGATCTCAGTTGTCAGACTGTACGACAGTCAGACGCGAAAAACGGACGAAAGCAAGAGACTCGTACGGACTGAGTTTTACGTCATTACATTTACATTTATTTACATTTATGCGTTTGGCAGACGCTTTTATCCAAAGCGACTTACAACTTGAGGGAATATGAAGCAATAGGTCATGAAGAGTCGAGGAGCGCAATAAGAGCCTGAAATCCTGAGACCGTGTACATTGCTCAGTGTAGCACAGGCTAGAGTAGGGAGGGAAGAAGGAAGAGATAGAGGAAAAGAGGAAAGGAAAGTTTTTTTTTTGTTTGTTTTTTTATGAGGTTAAGTGCTCACGGATGAGCTGAGTTTTAAGTTGGCTTTTGAATGATGTCAATGACTCTGCGTTTCGGATGGCGTTGGGAAGATCGTTCCACCAGCTGGGAACGTTGAATGAGAATGTTCTGGAAAGGGATTTTTTCCCCTTCTGTGATGGGACCACAAGCCGTCATTCCTTTGCTGAGCGAAGGCTTCTGGTGGGGGTGTGGATTTGTAGAATGGGGTCAAAGTAAGTGCTGGTGACTGACTGCTGATGGTTGTTGTTTTGTTTGTGAAGAATTGTGCAAAATCGTCTGGAGATAGGGAGGTGGTGGGGGAGGGCAGAGGAGAGAGTTACCGAACGTCATCAATCCGTGAGACATTCGGTAACGGCGAGCCGCATTCACAGACACAACGGTAGCGTTCAGCAAACAACAAAAACAAGCGCTGGCATTTTTCATTCGCCTGACTCTTTTCAACATGTTCCCTGTTGTGATTTGATGTTGTCGCACGAAATGCGTCATCAGGTTCTGCGCTCCTATTGGTTCTTGATTTGACGGTCGTCCTAGGAGAAGTCAAACTGCAGGATTGCGCCTCAAATTTTCTGACACAATTTTGTCCGAGGTGAAATTCGATCGCAACGGTCATTAATCGGTTGTCGGTGCACATGTCAAACTAACGATCAAAGACTTCAGATTTTAGCCTAGGATCAGAGAAATCTTTTAGGATTTCAAAATTTGTCTCAGACGGCCAAAATCGCACAGTGTGCACAGATTCACAACAGCAAACAAATCACGAATATTCCCAGTATTGACAGAAACACACACACCAATAGCCTATAGTGTGTATTCCAGCCATAGCTGCATAGTTTTATTTCGTCTGTTGTTATATTTGAGACACACTACACCAGGGGTCTTCAACTAAAAGTGCTTGAGGTCCAGTAAATGAACCCTCCTCCCGGTCCGGACAATTATATACCTAAAAACAATAATGTATGTTTATGGCCAGACTAAAGAAATTAGTGTAGATAGCATTTGTTCTTAATTGAACAAAATATAATGTTCTCATATGGACAAAACATGTCTGTTCATATTGTTAAAGCAAACATAGGTAACACTTCACAAAATTGATCTCATTTCGTTGTTATGTCCTTTAAGTTGCTTTGGTACAAAATATCTAAATTCAACCAGTAACCATGTCTGACAACAATATGATGAACTACAAATGCCTTCATCTCTAAATCTGCACTGAAAATACATTAATTTCAACATTACTAGCAACTAAAGTGCTTTTTAGTGCTGAAATCAGAAATCTCATAACACATTTTACATTCATTCACATGTATAGTCAAGTCAAGTCAAGTCAACTTTATTTATATAGCGCTTTTAACAATGTAGATTGTTTCAACGCAGCTTTACAGTGTTAAACAGGAAAATAATGCAGCATAAATTTATTAAGCCGTATAGCCATTTGATGTCATCAGTTCATTTCAATTTCCATACGGTGACAGTGTGGGCTTTAGATCAATAATTAGATCAGTAATTTAGTTTATTAATTAGATTTATTTCGATGTTTAGTTGAAAAATGTAGTGTCCCCAACTGAGCACGCCAAGCCAGAGGCAACAGTGGCAAGGAAACCAAAACCCCATCAGGAGCAGAATGGAGGAAAATAAACCTTGGGAGAAACCAGGCTCAGTCGGGGTGCCAGTTCTCCTCTGGCCAATTAACAAACAGCGTATTATTATTATTATTATTCTGGCCGCTTTACAGGTCAGAGGTCATAATAGATTGGAATATTCGAAGGACCGGAGGCAACACGCTGGAGACGGGTTTATTGCGGATGACATATCGATTTAAGTATTATTTAATTGTAATATTCGAACAATCGGAGTCATCACGCTGGAGACGGGTTTATTGAGGATGCCGTGTCGATGAGGCAGTTGCAGGGGGATTGTCCCTGTAATAAGGGCACTGTAAGTCGCTTTGGATAAAAGCATCTGCCAAATGCATAAATGTAAATATATATAAATATAAACCAGACAAAGTCAACATGTTGTTTTTCTGTCACGAAACACGAAGACCGAAAAATAAAGCAGCAGGACTTGCCGATTCACTTAAGCGGCCGAACACTTGTACTAGGCTAGCTCTTTTATATTGCATTTTGAAAAAGGTTGTTTAAGTTTAGCCTAATTAATAGTTCATTATAAATATGTACAATTTAATGTTAATTTGCTGTGTTAATAATAAAGAAAACTGCTTTATAATGATTCATTTATATTGTCATTTACAAGCTTTGTAAGCAGCAGTTAACCCCCAAACCGCGAGATAATTTGCTTCTTCACCGCAGTAAGGAAATGTGTGTGTGTGTGTGTGTGTGTGTATGAGTGTTTCTCTCAATGTGTGTGTGTGTGTGTATGAGTGTTTCTCTCAATGTGCTGTGTGTGGGTGTGTTACGTCAATGACGTGTTCTAACATGAAACTTTCAGACACGCAAGGGCATCATAGGACTTTCACCGCTCACCAGTGTTCGGGCGTCTCATTGACTTCAACACCTGCGGTTCCTCTCACACACACTGACTCCAAGAGATGGCAGCAATACTGGGAATATTGGGGATTTGTCTGCTGTTCAGTGGTAAGCCAGCTTAAATCTGTGTGAATCTGTGCATTTATTTACTCATCAGTACGAGCTTCTCGATTGAATCAATTCAGATTCTCAGAGGTGGACAGTAACTCATTGACTTGAGGATCTGTAGGGGAGATCGGGATGGTTTTTGACCTTTCTGTCTATATCTTGGAGAACTTTTAAGCCAGTGTGTTTGAAATGTGATTAAAACTAGTTGCAAGCGTCTGCTATTAAATGACATACATTTTTGCAACACAAAAACAAAATGCATGGTTTAGTTTCAAACACGAGGAGTGAAATGGTACAATTTACCCCATAGTCCGGGTTAGTTGTAACATAATGAGATAAGGATTACGACAACAACAACAAAAAAAAGGATTTTGAAAGTTTTTTATTCAACACTGACTTTTCAATATACAGTGGCATGACAAAGTGTGTGAACCGCTTGCAGAATCTGTGAAAATGGGAACTAAATAAGAGGGATCATACAAAATGCATGTTATTTTTTATTTAGTGCTGTCCTGAATAAGATATTTAACATACATTTTTTTTTACATATAGTCCACAAGACAAAAAAAAATGCTGAATTTATTCAAATAACCCTGATGAAAAGTTTCTGAACCATTGATTCTCAGTGCTGTGTGTCGTTCCCTGATGATCCACGGGTGTGTGTGTGTGTCGTTCCCTGATGATCCACGGGTGTGTGTGTGTGTCGTTCCCTGGATGATCCACGGCTGTGTGTGTGTGTGTGTGTGTGTTTTGTGATGGTTGTTCACGAGTCCCTTGTTTGTCCTGAGCAGTTAAACTGGCCAATGTTCTTCAGAAAGATCCTCCAGGTCCTGCACATTCTTCAGTTTTCCAGCCTCTTTTTCACATTTGAACCCTCTCCAGCAATGACTGTATGATTTTCAGATCCATCTTTTCACACTGAGGACGACTGAGGGACTCAAACACAACTACTAAACAAGGTTGAAACATTCACTGATGCTCCAGAAGGAAACACGACGCATTACGAGCCGGGGGGTGAAAACTTTTGAACAGGATGAAGATGTCCAAATTTTTATTATTTTGTTTAAATATATATTTTTTAAATTTAGTACTGCCCTTCAGAAGCAACAGAAGATACTTGCATGTTTCCCGGAAGGCAAATTAAGTACAATTTACCTTGATTTTCAAATTCAATAGGTTTTCAGACAATACAGGTGTTTGCAGCAGGGTTTGGTAAACAGTACAGCGTAGTGTGCATTGATTATTACGTCAACCATATTTACAGGATTGTTTTATTATGGAGAGTGATGGAGATCAACATCGTTAACATTAATGTTTTTCTTGCATTTAGCCCTCGGGTATTCCTCACTAACTGATCACACTCATACTCATTGATGGACAAACAAACTATTTTTCTATTAAATAAATGTTCTATATTTTAGTTCAATAATATGTATTGAATATTTTGAGGAGATATTTTGGTACTAAATACTATTTGTGAAACAATTATTGTCAATCAATGACCACTTAAAATATTTCTCTTCTAATATTTTGTATTATTTATATTACAATTAGTGTAGTAATTAAGGTTAAAATAGAGAATAAATATCTTTAATAAATATACATGTGTCTAGTTGCTCAAAGTTACTGCTTGCTTATTTTGAGGTTTTGCATTTGAATAAATATTTAGACATGATCAAACACTAGATTTCTTTAAACGTGAAATTTTAAAACGTTAATAACTTACATCCTAATATTTTCAATGATACTTATATAAGCACACACAAGTGAATATTAATGAATGCGAGCACATATCATTTAACCCAAGAAACGTTTAAAATAGCGCTAAGGCAAACTTATTTTGCCTTATATGTACAGTAGGCTATATACATATGAACTGATACCGAATCAAGATCGAAATCGATATTTGTGCCATTCACAATTTACCCATATCCCACCTCAATATCAGCAAAGGTGTTATGCAACACAATATGAACACAGTAAGTACATTGTACTTATTTTTTTAATGTAAGTACATAGTAGTTAAGGCCACCTAATATAAAGTGCTCTACGTAATCACATGTGGAATAAGGACTAAACTGAGCATGTGTGAAGTGAATTAGGTGATTTGTAACTAGTTCCTGATTGGAGAAATCAGAAGTGTTACGACTGACCCGTATTACAACCACTCCCCTTACTTAGTATTTTTTCTGGAAACTTATGACTTTTACTTCACTTCATTTGAAAGACAAATATCGTACTTTTTACTCCACTACATTTCTATCAAGGCCCTCGAAGTAGAAAGTCGTAGCCGCTTTGAAAGTCAGTGGATGATTTGTTTTCTTCTTTAAAAAGTGACTTTTTGTTTTTTGCAGACACATAAAGTTCAAGTATTTTTTGAAAGCCAATCAATTGATGGCAAAATGGAAGGTGGCAGTTCCCAGACGCAACCAAAGTCATACTTAAAAGTTAAAATTCAGAAGAGCAGACGTGGATAAGACTAAAAAAAGTGCCCACAGAAAGCTGCCTCTCAGACGCCAGACCACAAATACCGGTTTTTAGTCTATTGAATCTACTCAAATCTTATTATAGTCAATTAAAACTAAAACAATTCAGATGCCTAAAATCTTATAGTTAAAAGACTATGTCTACAACTAAAATGTGCTGTCAAAATTAACACTGTTATGAAATATGGTCAGTCAAATGATTTTTATAGATTTAACGTTCGACAATGATGTTAGTTAGCACTCAAAAACGTACTTGGGCTAATAATGTTAACTGAAGTCCTTTCATAAATGTTTTTTATATAATCCTGTCAAATAAACACAATGTAGAAACCTTTCTTTTCTAGTATGATTTTGACTTTGATAAGAGCTTTGTAACTTTTAACCTCTTAACTGCCCTTTTTGATAATACACATGAAAATGCACTATCCAAACTTAAAGGGCTGTAATTCAAGAATGCTTTGGAATATAGACCAAAGTTTGGTCTTGTTTTAAAGCAGACACTCTGCAGATTAGTTCTAAAGTATAGTTTCTAAAATATGAAAGTATGAAAAAGTTATAGAAGTTTAAATTTACTGTAAATAAAAAATACTGTACTAAATATTTTTTATTTTATGTAAAATATATATTTTACAAAAATGTTTTAATCTAAAATTACTATAAAATCAAAGCCATATGTCTAACCAAGTTGTGTTCCAAATTTGAAGTTGATATCACAAAAATTGAAGTCCCCATGAGATTTTGTTTAGGTGCTGTACCACAAACAGCCACCGGGTGTCATTGAAATTCCTTTGATTGTTTTTTTAAATGTAATTTTCTGTCCAAATGTCACTTCCATCACAAAACGGTCACCAAATATGGAACCTTGAGACTCAGACCTTTCCGACGATATGTGATTTGTCAAGATTAGAAAAGATTTTGATTATAAAGTCGTTAAAATAAATGTTGTAATATGAAACATGACGCCGCCCACTAGGGGAGGAGCCTGCTAAAATAATTTAAAGTACCATTTCCATGGTAAAGTCCAATTTCAAAACGGTTTTCACAGGAGGAATTTTGAGTTCGTAAGCTTTCGAATGATACCTAATTTATGATAATTACTCAAATATATGATACGAAAAAAAGGTGATCAAAAAATCACTAGCGGGACGGTGACAGTTAAACAAGTATTTAAATGAGTTCAAGGTATGCTAGCATGTCGGATGGAGCATGACTGGCTTAAACCACCATGATGGAACGTGTGCATTCATACAACAATTCAACGATAATAAAATAATGCGTTTACTTTTACTTTTGATACTTAAGTACTTTTAAAAGCAAGTACTTCTGTACTTTTACTTAAGTAAAAATCTGTCTTTACAACTTTCACTTGTAACGGAGTAATATTTAACCAATAGTACTTTTACTTTTACTCAAGTAATGGAGTTGAGCTTTAGACACACGACCATCAACAGCTAAAATCAGCATGAAGAGTCGTGTTCACTGGGTTACTCATGCGCTCCATGAATGGAGTAGAAGAATAAAAGCTCATATAATCTTCTCCACAATAGAGTGAGTTAGTCATTCTTCAACTGAATCCGCTGATTTACCTCCAGGCCGTTCCACAGAACTGTAACTCTGTAACTGCATTTGCATTTCCTGTTGAACACACGCACACACACAGCATTCATAAATAAATTGCAAGTTCACTGTAGTTGATAAAGTGTGTGTGTGTGTTTCACAGAGTCCTCTTCGGCCTTGACTGTCAGTATCCAACCGAAGGAGTATACGATCGCCAGAGGTGATAATGTGACGATACCCTGCAGATTTACACCCCCTAAAGCGGTTGAGGTAGTCCAGGTCACATGGGCAGCGTCTCCAGACGTGAAGGGAGATCCAGCGGTAATGAACACGACCATCAGTTTCCTCCAGCATCACTAACACTAGAGCTCATGCTGGTGTGTGTTCATGTACTGTTGTTGTTTTCACAGATCGGCATCCTCACTTTCACCAGTCCCAATACGATTAAAGTGCAGTCGGAATATAAAGGCAGGGCGAAGCTATTTCATAGCATCTCGAGCGGAAAAGCCAACCTGCAGCTGCAGAGAGTCACGAGAGCAGACACGCGTGTTTACGTGTGCAGAATCAAGGTTTTGAATAATGACAAGGACGCTGTGTCTGACACGGCCAAACTCAAAGTCTTGGGTAAGACACACAGAGATGGAATTCTTATGTCATAATTTGAAGACATTTTGCCATTTATTTGATGAAATATGACAAACTTGGCTACCATAATATGTGAGCAACATGTGTGTACATGCTTGTATTCTTGAGAGAAAAATGTTTATGCACGGTTTTTGAAAAAACAAAAAATGTGTTTTAAAATGAAGGCCTCAAACACACAATAGATATGTGTCCACAAGACTTTTGACTAATGGGTGTATTTGCATATAGTTTTTTCTTTAAACTGATGTGAGAATCATTGAGCCTACTCATTCACATAAAACTATATATTCATTTACAATTTGTAAGACAGTTCACAAAGCCAATATGCGAGGAGGCGTGATAGCTAATGAATAATGATGAGTTAACACCTGAGAGAACAAAAGGACATAACAGTTCGCATAATTAGCATAATGAATGAGCTTCCGGTAGGCCTATGTGACAAAGAACAACAGAGCAAAGGAAATATTTTTTTTGTAGTTTATTTTATTTGGAATGTAGTCAACAAAGGCCTATTATATTTTAAATGATCAGAAGATTTGACTACACTGCAAAAAATGCTCTTCTTATTTGCTATTTTTTCTTGTTTCCAGTCCAAATATTTAAAATTCTTTAAACAAAATTAATTTACTAGATAAGTACAAATTCTGGGGGGAGGGGGGGTTGTTATCTGCCACAACAATTTATGTTTTTTAAACCATCATTTATGATTTATTACACCAATTTATTATTGGGATGATGTACAGTTGTATCAGTTTTCACACGTGAACAAAGACGAGGAAATATTGATTTGAGAAGAAAGCATTTTAAAATCACCGGTTTATCATCTTGTAATCCATTACATGTACAAATCAGTCGTTCTAGCAACAAGACGAACACTTCAACGAGCACTAATATTGGCTTGGCATTATTGACACACATTTCACAATTCGATTAGATTTAGAATAACTAAAAGCTTATGATTGATTTAGATTTTGATTCTGTATTGATTCATTTGGATATAGCCTATATTAGGTGCAGTACGTCAACTTTATTTACCTTTCAACATGTTTATTTGGTGCTATAATTAGTAGTAAAGAGGAAGAGATCAGAAGCCGCTTGAACTGAGACGCTACAGCGATTCTTGGGATTTTATACAGCATTGCTATTGATGATGGCCAATAACTGACCATCAGAATCAAGCATTTCAGAGAGTTGTACATGCTGTGTGAATGAAATCTTGACCGTGTTCCTGTTGTGTTCCAGTGGCTCCATCGCCGCCCATCTGCAAGATTGTAGGGGTGGTAGAATACTATGAGAACATCAAACTGACCTGTCGCTCGGAGGAGGGAACGCCGGCCCCGACCTACTCGTGGCAGAGCTACAACACCAGTAACATCCCTCGACCGATCCCGCCCATGGCCACTGACCGTACGTGTGTCCGCCTGTGTGGCGATGCTCAAATACATGATTAAACATCGTTCCTGCATCACATATGAGTGTGTGTTGGTCTCTCCTCAGAAAAAGGAGTTTTGTCGCTCTACAATATAAGCGAAGAAACATCCGGTTTCTTCATCTGCACGTCCACCAATGAAATCAAATCTGCAAGGTGTAAACTGACCCTGGCCGTCATGCCACGTAAGAGAATCAACTTTTCACACTGCAAAACATGCTTTTCTTACTTAGTATTTTTGTCTTGTTTTACACAAAACAAGAGGGGAACAAGCACCACTTTAATTTACAGCCCGTAGATTCATACTTACCCTGTAACTACACGAAACAAGAGGGGAACAAGCACCACTTTAATTTACAGCCCGTAGATTCACACTTACCCTGTAACTACACGAAACAAGAGGGGAACAAACACCACTTTAATTTACAGCCCGCAGATTCATACTTACCCTGTAACTACACGAAACAAGAGGGGAACAAACACCACTTTAATTTACAGCCCGTAGATTCACACTTACCCTGTAACTACACGAAACAAGAGGGGAACAAACACCACTTTAATTTACAGCCCGTAGATTCACACTTACCCTGTAACTACACGAAACAAGAGGGGAACAAGCACCACTTTAATTTACAGCACGTAGATTCACACTTACCCTGTAACTACACGAAACAAGAGGGGAACAAACACTACTTTAATTTACAGCCCGCAGATTCATACTTACACTGTAACTACACGAAACAAGAGGGGAACAAACACCACTTTAATTTACAGCCCGTAGATTCACACTTACCCTGTAACTACACGAAACAAGAGGGGAACAAACACCACTTTAATTTACAGCCCGTAGATTCACACTTACCCTGTAACTACACGAAACAAGAGGGGAACAAGCACCACTTTAATTTACAGCCCGTAGATTCACACTTACCCTGTAACTACACGAAACAAGAGGGGAACAAACA
This sequence comes from Romanogobio albipinnatus, assembly GCA_023566225.1. Taxonomy (NCBI): domain Eukaryota; kingdom Metazoa; phylum Chordata; class Actinopteri; order Cypriniformes; family Gobionidae; genus Romanogobio; species Romanogobio albipinnatus. The sequence goes on from CM042241.1 coordinate 73,916,455, forward strand.
CTACTTTAATTTACAGCCCGCAGATTCATACTTACACTGTAACTACACGAAACAAGAGGGGAACAAACACCACTTTAATTTACAGCCCGTAGATTCACACTTACCCTGTAACTACACGAAACAAGAGGGGAACAAACACCACTTTAATTTACAGCCCGTAGATTCACACTTACCCTGTAACTACACGAAACAAGAGGGGAACAAACACCACTTTAATTTACAGCCCGTAGATTCACACTTACCCTGTAACTACACGAAACAAGAGGGGAACAAACACTACTTTAATTTACAGCCCGCAGATTCATACTTACACTGTAACTACACGAAACAAGAGGGGAACAAACACCACTTTAATTTACAGCCCGTAGATTCACACTTACCCTGTAACTACACAAACAAGAGGGGAACAAACACCACTTTAATTTACAGCCCGCAGATTCATACTTACACTGTAACTACACGAAACAAGAGGGGAACAAACACCACTTTAATTTACAGCCCGTAGATTCACACTTACCCTGTAACTACACGAAACAAGAGGGGAACAAGCACCACTTTAATTTACAGCACGTAGATTCACACTTACCCTGTAACTACACGAAACAAGAGGGGAACAAACACTACTTTAATTTACAGCCCGCAGATTCATACTTACCCTGTAACTACACGAAACAAGAGGGGAACAAACACGACTTTAATTTACAGCCCGTATATTCACACTTACCCTGTAACTACACGAAACAAGAGGGGAACAAACACCACTTTAATTTACAGCCCGCAGATTCATACTTACCCTGTAACTACACGAAACAAGAGGGGAACAAGCACCACTTTAATTTACAGCCCGTAGATTCATACTTACCCTGTAACTACACGAAACAAGAGGGGAACAAGCACCACTTTAATTTACAGCCCGTAGATTCATACTTACCCTGTAACTACACGAAACAAGAGGGGAACAAACACCACTTTAATTTACAGCCCGTAGATTCATACTTACCCTGTAACTACACGAAACAAGAGGGGAACAAACACCACTTTAATTTACAGCCCGTAGATTCATACTTACCCTGTAACTACACGAAACAAGAGGGGAACAAACACTACTTTAATTTACAGCCCGTAGATTCGTACTTACCCTGTAACTACACGAAACAAGAGGGGAACAAACACTACTTTAATTTACAGCCCGTAGATTCATACTTACCCTGTAACTACACGAAACAAGAGGGGAACAAACACCACTTTAATTTACAGCCCGTAGATTCACACTTACCCTGTAACTACACAAAACAAGAGGGGAACAAACACCACTTTAATTTACAGCCCGCAGATTCATACTTACCCTGTAACTACACAAAACAAGAGGGGAACAAGCACCACTTTAATTTACAGCCCGTAGATTCACACTTACCCTGTAACTACACAAAACAAGAGGGGAACAAGCACCACTTTAATTTACAGCCCGTAGATTCACACTTACCCTGTAACTACACAAAACAAGAGGGGAACAAACACTACTTTAATTTACAGCCCGCAGATTCATACTTACCCTGTAACTACACGAAACAAGAGGGGAACAAACACTACTTTAATTTACAGCCCGTAGATTCATACTTACCCTGTAACTACACAAAACAAGAGGGGAACAAACACTACTTTAATTTACAGCCCGTAGATTCATACTTACCCTGTAACTACACGAAACAAGAGGGGAACAAGCACCACTTTAATTTACAGCCCGTAGATTCACACTTACCCTGTAACTACACAAAACAAGAGGGGAACAAGCACCACTTTAATTTACAGCCCGTAGATTCATACTTACCCTGTAACTATATGGATAATTACCCCTTAATTAAAAAATACTTACAGTATAAATAATGTGTTAATTTTCCTGATAGTTACCCCTTTATTCCCTCAATATTACATATTGTTCCCTTATAGCTACACGTACTTACTTTATAGTTACACTATAATTACCGAAAATTATGCTGTAAATTCTCTTTACTTACGCAGTACTTTCCGGGCCGTAATCTAAAGCGTTACCTAAGATTTTTTAGATATTTGGACTGAAAACAAGCCAAAATACTAAGTAAGAAAAGCCAGTTTTGCAGTGCACAAAGACCTGCTCTGCTGTGATCCGCAGTCCTGACCCTCATCTTCTCCTGCAGCGTCCGAGAGCAAGGGCTCCATCGGCAAGATCGTCGGGGCCGTTGTGGCCGTGGCTGCTGTCTTTGTAGCCATCATCCTCTGCTGCTATTGCTGTGGGGGGAAGAAGAGCGGGTGAGAACAAAGTTTCCACAAAGATAAACGCCAATGTAACATGAATAGCATGAGACAAATCTTTAGAGACACACTATATCACCAGAAGTGTTGTGCCGCCTCCTTCACACGCACATGAGCTTCCCATTCTTAATCCGTAGGGTTTAATATGGAGTTGCAGCTCTAACAGCTTCAGCTCTTCTGGGAAGGCTTTCTTCAAGGTTTAGGAGTGTGTTTACCAGTCCCTCCAGAAAACGCGATTATGCGATCGCATGATTTAATGCATAATCAGCCAAAGTCATTTTTTCAAATACGCCGCACTTTCGCCGTGTAAATTGCCTATTTCCGCGTGCAAAATATGCGGGGCTTATGTTTGTTTACACAGTTTGTAGAAAATGTTTGTTTACTTCACACAAGAGCCGCCATTTCCCCCTGTTGCTATGGGAACGATTACCCGACGTGAACGTCATCGAAAAGCTGCAAACCCTGTGTTGAAACCATAGATATCAGTGAAACCATGATGAAGCGCAAACTCCCATTGGCCAACAAAAATAACAGCAAAAGAGCAAAGCAGTTTCCCGCTGTGATGACCGATTTCAGAACACAGCATCATGAAGCTTCAGAGCGTTATGAATCAGTGAGTCGATTCAGCGGTTTGAAGCATTATGAATCAGTGAGTCGATTCAGCGGTTTGAAGCGTTATGAATCAGTGAGTCGATTCAGCGGTTTGAAGCGTTATGAATCAGTGAGTCGATTCAGCGGTTTGAAGCGTTATGAATCAGTGAGTCGATTCAGCGGTTTGAAGCGTTATGAATCAGTGAGTCGATTCAGCGGTTTGAAGCATTATGAATCAGTGAGTCGATTCAGCGGTTTGAAGCGTTATGAATCAGTGAGTCGATTCAGCGGTTTGAAGCGTTATAAATCAGTGAGTCGATTCAGCGGTTTGAAGCGTTATGAATCAGTGAGTCGATTCAGCGGTTTGAAGCGTTATGAATCAGTGAGTCGATTCAGCTGTTCAGAGCGTTATGAATCAATGAGTCGATTCAGCTGTTCAGAGCGTTATGAATCAGTGAGTCGATTCAGCGGTTCGGATCGCCAAAGTCACGTATTTCAGCAGTTTGACACGCGATCCGAATCATGAATCGACTGATTCATAACGCTTCCAAATTGATGTGTTTATTAAGGTCTTCAATAAAACAAGATGAGAATTTAAATATTCAATTAAAAATATTTGCTTTTTTTCTCTTTTTCATCAAACCGCAGTTTTTGCAAGTTTTATTGCATAAAATTGCATAAATATCCCGCATTTTCCATCGCCTTTTTTAAGAAAACGTGCCGCATAATCAAGGATTTTTGCCCACAACAATCACAAAAAAAAGCCGCATTTTTCTGGAAGGACTGGTTTATGGGGATTCTTCTAGAAGCGCATTTGTGATGTTGGACGAGAAGGCCTGGCTCTCAGTCTCCTCTCTAATTCATCCCAAAGGTGTTCTATCGGGTTGAGGTCAGGACTCCAGTTCCTCCACACCAAACTCCTCATCCGTGTCTTTATGGAGCGATGCTTTGAGCACTGTAGTGCAGTCATGCTGGGACAGGAAGGGGCCGTCCCCAAACTGGTCCCACAAAGTTGGGAGCATGAAATTGTTAAAAAAATGTCTTGGTGAAGCATTAAGAGTTCCTTTCACTGGAACTAACCCCTGAAAAACAACCCCCACCCCATAATCTCCCCTCCACCAAATTTTACACTTGGCACAAAAAAATCAAAAATCAAATCACTTTATTTGTCACTCTACCATATGCACAAGTGCAACAGTAGGTGAAATTCTTAGGTGCAGTTCCGAGCAACATAGCAGTCATGACATGACATGTACAACATTTAAGCAACAACAGATTACACATCTGATGCGCACACAATTACTCACAGCACAGTATACACTACAATAAACAATAAATAATTTACACAATGTGAGTGTAGTTCTCACAGCTTTAAACATTATACACATACTTACAATATACATATACTTAAACCAATATACACTAAACATACATTAAACAATAACAGTATACATTAAGCTATAGTAATAATATACAATGTACAGTATACAATATGTTCACAAATTGAAATCCAAAGTGCAATAGATGCTGTATGATAAATAAATGTGTATATAATGTGCGTGTATCTACAGTGGGTTGTGCTGAGTGATATTCTGTCCAGTGTGTGTTATGATACTGATGGATCAGGAGTTAAGTAGTCTGATAGCTTGTGGGAAGAAGCTGTTCTGGAGTCGGCTGGTGCGTGTTCTGATGCTGCGGTACCGTCTGCCTGACGGCAGCAGTGAGAGCAGCCCATGGTTCGGGTGGCTAGAGTCTCTGATGATCCTCTGAGCTCTCTTCACACACCGCCTGGCGTAAATGTCCTGGAGGGAGGGAAGCTCACCTCCGATGATGCAGCTGGCCGTGCGCACTACCCTTTGCAGGGCCTTGCGGTTGCGGGCGGTACTGTTGCCGTACCAGGTGGTGATGCAGCCAGTCAGCAGACTCTCTATGGTGCAGGTGTAGAAGCGTGTGAGGATGTGGCGGCTCATTCCAAACCTCCTCAGCCGTCGCAGGAAGAAAAGGCGCTGATGAGCCTTCTTCACAACGGCCTCGGAGTGGACGGACCATGAGAGTTCCTCTGTGATGTGGACACCGAGGAACTTGAAGCTGCTGACTCTCTCCACCGGTGCTCCATCGATGGTGATGGGGCGGTGTTCTCTCTCATTCCTCCTGAAGTCGACCACCAGCTCCTTGGTCTTGCTGACGTTGAGGGAGAGGTTGTGCTCCTGACACCACCGTGTCAGAGTGTGCACCTCCTCTCTGTAGGCCGTTTCATCATTGTCGGTGATAAGACCTACCACCGTCGTATCGTCAGCAAACTTGATGATGGTGTTGGAGCTGTGGGTTGCCACACAGTCATGTGTGTACAAGGAGTACAGGAGTGGGCTAAGAACACAGCCCTGAGGGGCTCCAGTGTTGAGAGTCAGTGGTGAGGAGATGTTACTGCCCATTCTGACCACCTGGCGTCTGTTTGACAGGAAGTCCAGGATCCAGCTGCATAACAAGCTGTTTAAGCCTAGAGCCCGGAGTTTCCCGTCAAGTATGGAGGGCACAATGGTGTTGAATGCTGAGCTGTAGTCCACAAACAGCATTCTCACATACGTGTTCCTCTTTTCCAGGTGGGAGAGAGCAGTGTGTATAGTGGATGAAATGGCATCATCAGTGGAGCGGTTTGTGCGGTATGCAAACTGCAGTGGGTCCAGTGAGGGGGGGAGAACAGAGCAGATGTGGTTTCTGACTAGTCTCTCAAAGCATTTACTGATGATGGGGGTCAGAGCAACAGGACGCCAGTCGTTTAAGCAGGTGGTTTTTGACTGCTTAGGTACAGGAACAATGGTGGACGTTTTAAAGCATGTGGGGACCACAGACAGGGAGAGGGACAGGTTAAAAATGTCTGTGAAGACTCCAGCGAGCTGGTGCGCGCACGCTCTGATCACGCGGCCGGGAATGCCGTCTGGACCCGCGGCTTTACGGACGTTCACCCGCTGGAAGGATCGGGTTACATCCGCTAAAGATACGGAGAGTGCACTAACCTCTGTATCTTCAGCCGCGAGCTCTCTCTCTGCGAGGGCGGTGTTAGTTCCCTCAAAGCGAGCATAGAAGGTGTTGAGCTCGTCCGGGAGAGAGGCAGCGGTGTTCACGGTGGAGTTTGTGTTCCCTTTATAATCCGTGATGGTGTTAATTCCCCGCCACATGCTTCTAGAGTCGGTGGTGTTGAACTGTCCTTCAATCTTGTCCCTGTACTGGCGTTTTGCTGCTCTGATGGTTTTCCGGAGGGCATAACTTGCTTGTTTATGCTCCTCCGCATTTCCGGAGTTAAAGGTGAAGGTCCGCGCATTGAGTGCCGCGCGAACATCCCCATTTAGCCACGGCTTCTGGTTTGGGTACAGCCGTATTGTTCTGGTCGGAACAACGTCTTCTACGCACTTCCTGATGAAACACGTTACGCTATCAGCGTAGACCTCGATGTCGTCATCAGAGGCCGACCGGAACATCTCCCAGTCCGCGTGATCAAAACAGTCTTGGAGCATAGAGTCTGATTGGTCCGACCAGCACTGGATGGTTCTGAGGGCGGGTGCTTCCTGTTTCAGTCTCTGCCTATAAGCGGGCAAAAGTAGGATGGAAGCGTGATCTGATTTGCCGAATGGTGGGCGTGGGAGGGACTTATAACCATCCTTGAAGGGGGAGTAGCAGTGATCTAAGACGCGGTTCCCTCGTGTGTTGAAGCTAACATGTTGGTGGTATTTGGGTGCGATGCGCTTGAAGTTGGCTTTGTTAAAGTCCCCGGTCACAATAAACGCAGCCTCAGGATGCGCGGTTTCCTGCTCACTCACTGTCCTGTACAGTTCCTTTAGTGCCCGGTCTGTGTCGGCTTGTGGGGGAATATACACAGCTGTGATGATGACCGCTGTGAATTCCCTCGGTAGCCAGAATGGTCGACACAGAATCGTGAGAAATTCCAGATCAGGAGAACAGAAAGACTTGATAGAATGTACGTTCCTCTGATCACACCAGGATCTGTTGATCATAAAACACACACCCCCGCCTTTGCTTTTCCCGGAGAGTTCTTTTTCTCTGTCCATTCGATGCACGGAGAACCCCGTGGTTTCGATGGCCGAATCTGGAATCTCAGCAGACATCCAAGTTTCTGTAAGGCAGATAATGCAGCAGTCTCTCGTCTCTCGTTGGAAAGAGATCCGTGCTCTCAGCTCGCAGAGTTTATTGTCCAGAGACTGAACATTAGCCAGTAAAATACTGGGAAGCGGGGGTCGGTTTGCGCGGCGTCTTACTCTGATGAGTACGCCGGCTCTGCTTCCCCGTCTCCGGCTGCGTTTGCGCGGTCGGGCCGCCCAGACAAAAGGTTCCGCTGCCGTGTTTGTAAACAGCATGTCGTCGTTGATGAATTTAAAGTCCGGTTTCCGGTGTGCGATTGCCGAACCAATGTCCAAAAGTGTCTGTCTGTCGTACGTAGTAAGGCAGACAACATCCAAGACAAAAAAACACAAAAACTGTAAACAGAACAAACAAAAAACTACAATGTTTCAGCAGAGCTCGCGACGTAGCAGCCATCCTCGGCGCCATCTTGAGTCAAGTCACAATGCAGTTCGGCAAGTCAACCGCCAAACCCAGACTCGTCCATGGGATTGTTAGACAGAGAAGCGTGATCGGTCACTCAGAGAACACGTCTCCACCGCTCTAGAGTCCAGTGGCGGCGCGCTTTACCCCACTGCATCCCATTGCACTTTGATGAGCTGCCCGGCCATGGAAACCCGTTCCATGAAGCTCTACACACTGTTCTTGAGCTCATCTGAAGACCACAGAAGTTTGTAGGTCTGGAGCTCTTGACTCTGCAGAAAGTTGGCGACTTCTGTGACCCTCAGCATGCGCTGACCCCGCTCTGTGACCCTCAGCATGCGCTGACCCCGCTCTGTGAGTTTCTGTTGTTCCCAATCGCTTCCACTTTGTTATAATCCCACTAACAGCTGAGCGTGGAATATTTAGCCGTGAGGAAATGTCCTGAATGGACTTATTGCACAGGTGTCCACCGATCACGGCCCCACGCTTGAGTTCTCTGAGCTCCTGAGAGCGGCCCATTCTCTCACTGATGTGTGTAGAAGCGTCTGCAGGCCTAGAGCTTGAGTTACACACCTGTGGCCATGAAGGGATTCAACACCTGAACTCAGGGATGTGGAGGGGCGGCACAATACTTTTGGCGATATAGTGTTTATAATGTAAATTTGGACAAATTTGTACATTGTAGATAGACATATGAGCAAACTTGGTCATTACTTTAAGATGGCATGATGATAACCTGGAAAAAATGAAATGATTAAAGACAATGAACACTCTGATTCCTCTCCTCCTGCAGCGCCATCTAATAATAAGGCTGATAATGTGAGTGAAGGTAAGTTCAGTTTTATTACTACACTCTACACATGTTACTGATGATGGACTGGTCACATAAATATCAGACGTGTGATGTCTGAGGGTGATATCAGTCCTGTGGTCATCATGCTAGTAGAGGAACCTACAGTATGAGTACACCCCTCACAGTTCAGCCATTTAAGTATATCTTCTCAAGGGACTATACTATAGAAATGAGGATATATTGGATATACTTGGATTTATTGTCCACAGAAACCGTTTTCTTCAGATTAGGCGTAAGATTAATAGTAGGCTAATGAATGTGTGAATATTGTAAATTAATAATTCCATTTGTAGCTCTCAGTAAATAAAAAAGATCAGCTTTTTTCAGCCTGTATTGGGCATAAGATTAGTAATAAATGTGTGCATATTGTGAATTAATTGAATAAATTTAGCTTTCCTGTTAGCCTTCGAAAATTATTCATAAAACATATAAATATCAGTTAAACATGTTTACTGTCTTCACTGACAAAAATGGAAAAACTTTATCAGTCATATCTGCCCACTGACATGGTTTTCAAGCTGTTGTTATCAATTTTTTTGGCGTTCAGAACATCTTAAAATGCACATACAGTGAGGAAAATAAGTATTTGAACATCCTGCTATTTTGCAAGTTCTCCCACTTGGATATCATGGAGGGTCTGAAATTGTCATCGTAGGTGCATGTCCACTGTGAGAGACATACAGGGAGTGCAGAATTATTAGGCAAGTTGTATTTTTGAGGATTAATTTTACAACATTAATAATTAAACAACAACCATGTTCTCAATGAACACAAAAAACTCATTAATATCAAAGCTGAATATTTTTGGAAGTAGTTTTTAGTTTTAGCTATTTTAGGGGGATATCTGTGTGTGCAGGTGACTATTACTGTGCATAATTATTAGGCAACTTAACAAAAAACAAATTTATACCCATTTCAATTATTTATTTTTACCAGTGAAACCAATATAACATCTCAACATTCACAAATATACATTTCTGACATTCAAAAACCAAACAAAAACAAATCAGTGACCAATATAGCCACCTTTCTTTGCAAGGACACTCAAAAGCCTGCCATCCATGGATTCTGTCAGTGTTTTGATCTGTTCACCATCAACATTGCGTGCAGCAGCAACCACAGCCTCCCAGACACTGTTCAGAGAGGTGTACTGTTTTCCCTCCTTGTAAATCGCACATTTGATGATGGACCACAGGTTCTCAATGGGGTTCAGATCAGGTGAACAAGGAGGCCATATCATTAGATTTTCTTCTTTTATACCCTTTCTTGCCAGCCACGCTGTGGAGTACTTGGACGCGTGTGATGGAGCATTGTCCTGCATGAAAATCATGTTTTTCTTGAAGGATGCAGACTTCTTCCTGTACCACTGCTTGAAGAAGGTGTCTTCCAGAAACTGGCAGTAGGACTGGGAGTTGAGCTTGACTCCATCCTCAACCCGAAAAGGCCCCACAAGCTCATCTTTGATGATACCAGCCCAAACCAGTACTCCACCTCCACCTTGCTGGCGTCTGAGTCGGACTGGAGCTCTCTGCCCTTTACCAATCCAGCCACGGGCCCATCCATCTGGCCCATCAAGACTCACTCTCATTTCATCAGTCCATAAAACCTTAGAAAAATCAGTCTTGAGATATTTCTTGGCCCAGTCTTGACGTTTCAGCTTGTGTGTCTTGTTCAGTGGTGGTCGACTTTCTGCCTTTCTTACCTTGGCCATGTCTCTGAGTATTGCACACCTTGTGCTTTTGGGCACTCCAGTGATGTTGCAGCTCTGAAATATGGCCAAACTGGTGGCAAGTGGCATCTTGGCAGCTGCACGCGTGACTTTTCTCAGTTCACGGGCAGTTATTTTGCGCCTTGGTTTTTCCACACGCTTCTTGCGACCCTGTTGACTATTTTGAATGAAACGCTTGATTGTTCGATGATCACGCTTCAGAAGCTTGGCTATTTTAAGACTGCTGCATCCCTCTGCAATATATCTCACTATTTTTGACTTTTCTGAGCCTGTCAAGTCCTTCTTTTGACCCATTTTGCCAAAGGAAAGGAAGTTGCCTAATAATTATGCACACCTGATATAGGGTGTTGATGTCATTAGACCACACCCCTTCTCATTACAGAGATGCACATCACCTAATATGCTTAATTGGTAGTAGGCTTTCCAGCCTATACAGCTTGGAGTAAGACAACATGCATAACGAGGATGATGTGGTCAAAATACTCATTTGCCTAATAATTCTGCACTCCCTGTAATCTAAAAAATACAATCCAGAAATCACAATGTATGATTTTTTAACTATTTATTTGTATGATACAGCTGCAAATAAGTATTTGAACACCTGAGAAAATCAATGTTAATATTTGGTACAGTAGCCTTTGTTTGCAATTACAGAGGTCAAAGGTTTCCTGTAGTTGTTCAGCAGGTTTGCACTGCTGGAGGGATTTTGGCCCACTCCTCCACACAGATCTTCTCTAGATCAGTCAGGTTTCTGGCCTGTCGCTGAGAAACACGGAGTTTGAGCTCCTCCAAAGATTCTCTATTGGGTTTAGGTCTGGAGACTGGCTAGGCCACGCCAGAACCTTGATATGCTTCTTACAGAGCCACTCCTTGGTTATCCTGGCTGTGTGCTTCGGGTCATTGTCATGTTGGAAGACCCAGCCTCGACCCATCTTCAATGCTCTAACTGAGGGAAGGAGGTTGTTCCCCAAAATCTGGCAATACATGGCCCCGGTCATCCTCTCCTTAATACAGTGCAGTCGCCCTGTCCCATGTGCAGAAAAACACCCCCAAAGCATGATGCCACCCCCCCCATTCTTGGGATGGTACTCATCATTCTTCTTCCTCCAAACACGTTTAGTGGAATTATGACCAAATAGTTATATTTTGGTCTCATCTGACCACATGACTTTCTCCCATGACTCCTCTGGATCATCCAAATGGTCATTGGCAAACTTAAGACGGGCCTTGGCATGTGCTGGTTTAAGCAGGGGAACCTTCCGTGCCATGCATGATTTCAAACCATGACGTCTTAGTGTATTACCAACAGTAACCTTGGAAACGGTGGTCCCAGCTCTTTTCAGGTCATTGACCAGCTCCTCCCGTGTAGTTCTGGGCTGATTTCTCACCTTTCTTAGGATCATTGAGACCCACGAGGTGAGATCTTGCATGGAGCCCCAGTCTGAGGGAGATTGACAGTCATGTTTAGCTTCTTCCATTTTCTAATGATTGCTCCAACAGTGGACCTTTTTTCACCAAGCTGCTTGGCAATTTCCCCGTAGCCCTTTCCAGCCTTGTGGAGGTGTACAATTTTGTCTCTAGTGTCTTTGGACAGCTCTTTGGTCTTGGCCATGTTAGTAGTTGAATTCTTACTGATTGTATGGGGTGGACAGGTGTCTTTATGCAGCTAACGACCTCAAACAGGTGCATCTAATTTAGGATAATAAATGGAGTGGAGGTGGACATTTTAAAGGCAGACTAACAGGTCTTTGAGGGTCAGAATTTTAGCTGATAGACAGGTGTTCAAATACTTATATTCCTCACTGTATGTAGATCATGTAAATCAAAATTGTCTCGAGGGGCCAATGCCCCCAAAACGAAATAATAAACAGCCAATATCCTAATATGCATACTAATAAGCTACTAGTTAATAGTGAGAATTGGACCCTAAACTAAAGTATTAACTTTTTTTTTTCATAACCTCACTGGGGGCTGAGCCGCCCTAAAATGAAAATCCTAGAATCGCCCCTAGTTCTCTCACAAAATATTGACACAGTTTTGACATGTTCACTTAGGGTGTACTCACTTTTGTTGCCAGCTATATAATGGCTGTATATGAAGTAATTTTCATAGGACAGTTAATCTACACAAGCAGTACAGTACTACTCTAAAATATATCCAAGTTTAATTTCTATAGTACTGTCCCTTAAAGGAACACGCCAACTTTTTGGGACTTTATCTTATTCCCCATATCCCCAGAGTTAGATAAGTCCACACACACCATTCTCATCTCCGTGTCATAACTCTGTCTGACACACCCACTGCTAGCCTAGCTTAGCACAAAGACTGGAGGTAAACGGCTCCAGCTAGCCTAGCTTAGCACAAAGACTGGAGGTAAATGGCTCCAGCTAGCCTAGCTTAGCACAAAGACTGGAGGTAAATGGCTCCAGCTAGCCTAGCTTAGCACAAAGACTGGAGGTAAATGGCTCCAGCTAGCCTAGCTTAGCACAAAGACTGGAGGTAAATGGCTCCAGCTAGCCTAGCTTAGCACAAAGACTGGAGGTAAATGGCTCCAGCTAGCCTAGCTTAGCACAAAGACTGGAGGTAAATGGCTCCAGCTAGCCTACTGCTCAATAAGAGACAAAATAACGCCAACGTTTTCCTATTTACATGTTGTGATGTGTATAGTTACATGGTCGTGATTTGTGTGTGTTCACACACCAAGTCTCATCCCATTCCGATGAACCAAAAAAATTCCAAACATAACATTTTTTTCCGGTAATTTGCTGGTGATTATGATATATTATGATATAATGCTCTGTGTACAATGTTATTTGAACGAAAGAGTGATAATATCATGAATGATGGGCCCAAGATCCTGTGCTCACATTGTTCTCCTATAAGATGACTGCTGTAGAATAAGGACAATGTCTCACATTATCCCTGTTTTTGTTCATGTTTGTCTAGTGAACGTCTGCTTGAAACGCTAGCCTTCTACAAACGCAGTGAACACTGGATCTGCACCACACACACCGTTATCTGAGCACTGAGGACAACATTGACATTAAAGCTGCACCTCAACGCTGGGACAGCACAGATTCTTTCTGGCTTGTTTGCTTGGTAGTCAAATTAAAAAAGTTGTTCATAAACTTCATTACTCTTACTGATAATGCAATGTGTAGACCTTGAAGGATCTTCTGCTGTTGCTTACACAACAATAAAATCAGAGCAGCGGCACGTGTTCCTGCACATTATAAGCTCTGTGTGAGGGTGCTTTTTAGTTATATATATATGTATATTTTTTTTTGAGTGTGTGTGTGTGTGTGTGTGTGTGTGTGTGTGTGTGTGTGTGTGTGTGTGTGTGTGTGTGTGTGTGTGTGTAAAAAAAATGATTTTAGTTTTAAAGATAAATAACCCTGTTGTTAACCAAAACTGGAAAAAATAGTTTTCAGAGAATGAAAAAAAAGTTGAAATAAAATGTTATTATTTTTTAAATATTAGTTTTAAACACACTTAGTCATTGTGACATAAAAACATATAGCCTATGATATAAAAAGCCATTAATAAAAAATTGACATTATGACATAAAAAAAACACAAATATGAGAAAGTCATAATTAGGACATTAAAAACATAATCCCATAATTATCCCTTTTATGTCATATTTAAGTCAAACTTATAGTGAAAATGAGAATTATGAGATAAAAGGTCAAAACTATGACAAAAACTCAATTGTGACCATAAAAATCATAATTATAAAAACAAAATCGACATTATGACATAAAACATAAATATGACAAAAGGTTTACATTGACATATACACTCACCTAAAGGATTATTAGGAACAGCACACTAATACTGTGTTTGACCCCCTTTGGCCTTCAGAACTGCCTTAATTCTACGTGGCATTGATTCAACAAGGAGCTGAAAGCATTCTTTAGAAATGTTGGCCCATATTGATAGGATAGCATCTTGCAGTTGATGGAGATTTGTGGGATGCACATCCAGGGCACGAAGCTCCCGTTCCACCACATCCCAAAGATGCTCTATTGGGTTGAGATCTGGGGACTGTGGGGGCCATTTTAGTCCAGTGAACTCATTGTCATGTTCAAGAAACCAATTTGAAATGATTGGAGCTTTGTGACATGGGGCATTATCCTGCTGGAAGTAGCCATCAGAGGATGGGCACATGCTGGTCATAAAGGGATGGACATGGTCAGAAACAATGCTCAGGTAGGCCGTGGCATTTAAACCATGCCCAATTGGCACTAAGGGGCCTAAAGTGTGCCAAGAAAACATCCCCCACACCATTACACCACCACCACCAGCCTGCACAGTGGTAACAAGGCATGATGGATCCATGTTCTCATTCTGTTTACGCCAAATTCTGACTCTACCATCTGAATGTCTCAACAGAAATCCAGACTCATCAGACCAGGCAACATTTCTCCAGTCTTCAACTGTCCAATTTTGGTGAGCTGGTGCAAATTGTAGCCTCTTTTTCCTCTTTGTAGTGGAGATGAGTGGTACCCGGTGGGGTCTTCTGCTGTTGTAGCCCATCCGCCTCAAGGTTGTGCGTGTTGTGGCTTCACAAATGCTTTGCTGCATACCTCGGTTGTAACGAGTGGTTATTTCAGTCAAAGTTGCTCTTCTATCAGCTTGAATCAGTCGGCCCATTCTCCTCTGACCTCTAGCATCAACAAGGCATTTTGGCCCACAGGACGGCCCCATACTGGATGTGTTTCCCTTTTCACACCATTCTTTGTAAACCCTAGAAATGGTTGTGCGTGAAAATCCCAGTAACTGAGCAGATTGTGAAATACTCAGACCGGCCCGTCTGGCACCAACAACCATGCCACGCTCAAAATTGCTTAAATCCCCTTTCTTTACCCCATTCCGACATTCAGTTTGGAGTTCAGGAGATTGTCTTGACCAGGACCAAACCCCTAAATGCATTGAAGCAACTGCCATGTGATTGGTTGATTAGATAATTGCATTAATGAGAAATTGAACAGGTGTTCCTAATAATCCTTTAGGTGAGTGTATACGGTGACGCATTGCAGCCACATACATATTATTTTTCCCCACTCAATTATGTCAGTTCTCAACAGATGAGTGCCATGGACCGCTCATGATTATTATATATATATATATCATATTGCACGTCTCATAGCCTCTCTTACTCACGCCGACGAAAGAGCCTTTTTGAGTTTTTTAATAAACTGATTTTAATGAATAAAATCTGAGTTATATTACAAAAGTCCAGGATAATCCAAGCATTAGAATTGGATTAATAGTTGCTCAGTCTGTTTTTGAAGTCCATAAAAAGTGCATCTGTCCATCATATAACTGCTCCGCGCGGCTCTGGGGTGTTAATAAAGGCCTTCTGAAGCGAATCGACGCGTTTGTGTAAGAAAAATATCACTATTTAAAACTTTATCAAGTAAACTTTCGGCCGACCGCATTCCCTGTTCAATTCATGGAAAAATTGTTGAAAGTTCCCCTACAGAGCGAAAGACTAACGGGAGCATGTCATGACATCACGCACGCATCTTGAGTTTCACTTTCAACATTCAACACTTTTCCACGGAATGCGGTCGGTCGAAATTTTACTTGATAAAGTTATAAATATGAATATTTTTCTTACACAAACGCATCGATTCGCTTCAGAAGGCCTTTATTGGCGTGCTCAGTTGGGGACACTACATTTTTCAACTAAACATCGAAATAAATCTAATTAATAAACTAAATTAACCATATAAACTAAATTACTGATCTGATTATTGATCTAAAGCCCACACTGTCACCGTATGGAAATTGAAATGAACTGATGACATCAAATGGCTATACGGCTTAATAAAATTATGCTGCATTATTTTCCTGTTTAACACTGTAAAGCTGCTCTGAGACAATCTACATTGTTAAAAGCGCTATATAAATAAAGTTGACTTGACTTTGTTAACACCCCGGAGCCGCGTGGAGCAGTTATATGACGGACAGATGCACTTTTTATGGACTTCAAAAACAGAGCAACTATTACTGCCATTCTAATGCTTGGATTTGTGTAATATAACTCAGATTATATTCGTCTAACAGAAGAATGTCACACACACCTCGGATGACTTGAGGGAGAGTAAATCATGGGCTAATGTTCATTTTTGGGTGAACTGTCCCTTTAATGCTTATTGGTTCTTTTGTTTTAATGTTTTGATTTTAAAACTCTGATATCATGTTTTTATGTGTGAATATTCCCAAACTCTCTAGCAAAAGCGATCTCTCTGTGGGTTATGTGATTGTTGTCATATTTATACAAAAATATGCAAGTAATTAAAGTAAACAGGATTGATAAACACTTCTTTTGAATGGAAATAAATAACAAAAACTTTGGGTGTCTTGTTCATCATATTCATTTTCTTATAAAAGTAACAGAACTTAAATGACATCCAGTTTATCAGCGAATCCCGCGATATCCGCCTTTGATCTCGCAGCTGATCCACTAGGAGAAGAGAGAACTGTCCCTCTTTCCTGCTCTTTTTTCTCTCCTCCCCTCATTTTAGGCGAAGCGCAAACAAGACAAATGTTTGCAGCTCTGGTCATGTGACGCCACAGGCGCGCGTTCTAATTGTGACGTCACAGGCGGAGTTCAGTTCGGTGGTTATCAGAATCAGTCACAACTCACGAAAAGTAGTTCACACACAGAGACACAGAGTTCGTGATTACATAAAAAAAGGGAGAGATGAGGATCAAAATGCTCGTGAAGAGGTTCCTGGATGCAGTTGAGACTGCGTTTAAGTACAGGTTTAAGTGCTTAAAGGAGGAGCCGGAAAACATAGATGAAGAGTATCACGACGCGCTTTACGATTTACCGGAGGAGAGCCGCCCTGTGGAGAACGCGAGCGGCGAGTCCCCCGTGATCCCCGCGGAGCCGCACACCAGCAGCGGTCAGCCGCCGAGGAGCAGCCCAGCGCTGAACCCAACAGGTACCGGTGACATTAACACTAAACTCACGGATATGATCGTTCACTGGTGTGTTTATTAACAGCGCCGTCGATCACACGCGCTCAGTTTGCAAAACACTCACTAACAACCGCGTTACTGAACAGAAAATAACCGGCAAAGAGCAGCAGAAATATGACCGGCGTTCACAGCTCGCGCTCCATCCGCGGACTGGCCGCTCATCAGCGGGTGAGAACTTCTGCCGGTTACTCCTGTAACCGGACACGGGAAACACTTTGGGTCTCGATCAGCTCCTCCTTCAGCAGCGACACCGAGCAGAGAGGCGGCCATTTTAGGCGCTGTCTCGAAACTTCAATCGCGTGAGCATAACGACACTCGGTAACGTTGTGTGTGTTTACAAACAGAAGGCATTATTTTATTATATTTCAGCATCGAATGAACACAATCTAGAAAACACTAATGTATTTATGGCTAAGCAAATTATGAATCATGATGTACTTTAATAACATGAATGTGAAAGAGATCGGCTCTGCTGTCCCTGGGCTAAATTTGGGCTGAAAATCTAATAGACTCTAATCATAGCCCAAGAATAGACTATCATCAATTAGACAGCTAACGAATGAGTACTAGTACATCTAATAGACAACAACAACATGGCTAAAGGTTTCTTTTCACTCAAAAATAATAATTAATTATAAAAAATGCGTATATGTATACTGATGCACGAGCTCGGGAACAGATTGAGACACCCTTTATAATAATATTCAGCCATTTAATGTTATTAATAAGTGGTATGCTAATGATTTATGTATTTCAGGTTATTTAACAAAAGCTTAATTTGTACACATACTAACCCTAACCCAAACATACCCATTAAGCACACTACTATCTTTGAGCTCAGATTATAAACAGAGAACAATCATTTATCATCCTACTTGATGTCTGAACCCATTGATGTGTTTTTAACTGAATACCTCCTGTAACTTCAAGCTAATCAGAAATATTGCTCGCTGATATATATATATATTCGTGTGTTCACGCTGAGATGTGTGTATTCGTGCGTTCACACTGAGATATGTGTGTATTCGTGCGTTCACGCTGAGATGTGTGTATTCGTGCGTTTACGCTGAGATGTGTGTATTCGTGCGTTTACGCTGAGATATGTGTGTATTCGTGTGTTTACGCTGAGATGTGTGTATTCGTGCGTTTACGCTGAGATATGTGTATTCGTGTGTTTACGCTGAGATGTGTGTATTCGTGCGTTTACGCTGAGATGTGTGTATTCGTGCGTTTACGCTGAGATGTGTGTATTCGTGCGTTTACGCTGAGATGTGTGTATTCGTGCGTTTACGCTGAGATATGTGTGTATTCGTGTGTTTACGCTGAGATGTGTGTATTCGTGCGTTTACGCTGAGATGTGTGTATTCGTGCGTTTACGCTGAGATGTGTGTATTCGTGCGTTTACGCTGAGATGTGTGTATTCGTGCGTTTACGCTGAGATGTGTGTATTCGTGCGTTTACGCTGAGATGTGTGTATTCGTGCGTTTACGCTGAGATGTGTGTATTCGTGCGTTTACGCTGAGATGTGTGTATTCGTGCGTTTACGCTGAGATGTGTGTATTCGTGCGTTTACGCTGAGATATGTGTGTTCGTGCGTTCACGCTAGGGCTGTTAAAGGGGTGGTAAACCACGATTTCACTTTTCTAACTTTAGCTAGTGTGTGATGTTGCTGTTTGAGCATAAACAACATCTGCAAAGTTACAACGTTCAAAGCAAAGGGAGATATTTGCTTTTAAAGAAATCAGTTTCTACAGGACTACAGCAAACGGCCGCTAGGGACCACAGACATTCCTCCAGGGTCTCTGACATCACCAGCCCCAATATTTACATAAACCCCTCATCCGAGAATATTAAATAAGGGGGGTGAGGCCATTTTGTATCGCCGTGGGGAATAGTTGTTGTGGTATAGTTAGGCTGGAGTGTTGTTGTGGTATAGTTAGGCTGGAGTGTTGTTGTGGTATAGTTAGGCTGGAGTGTTGTTGTGGTATAGTTAGGCTGGAGTGTTGTTGTGGTATAGTTAGGCTGGAGTGTTGTTGTGGTATAGTTAGGCTGGAGTGTTGTTGCCAATGCCGACGAAACGCTGTTATTTTCATCCGGATTGCAGGTCCACTTTGTTCAGCCTTCCTAGGGACGGGGGTGCGTTGCAGTGCGTTTAACATACATGTTATATGCATGTGTGTATCAGTGGCGCCTCCAGAAATTTTTTATAGGGGTGGCCAGATGGGGCCACTTAAAATCTTGGGGTGGCACACCAAAACTAGAAACCATAATTTCAGAATTTTATTCTACTGGTGTAGTAAACCGGCCTGTAGAAAACTATCAGAAAGACTTAAGGAAACTCCTACTAATATACTTTGGTTTATTTATTGTGTTATATTTAATGTTACTAATTATATAATGTGCATAGACTAATAACAGTACAGTTAACATTTTGAGTTGCACAACAATTCTGTTTTATTTTGCAATTATATTTGGCATAAGGTGTACATTTACTGCAGACAAAACAGTTACTGGGGAAAAGCAGATACTGGCAGATACAAATAAAAGCAAGGACAGAAACAATCACATCTTTGCTTTATGTAACAGGACTTTCCCAACAGGGATCAATAGCCTGATTCTGATTACCAGGCTATACAGTATGTGTAAGAAACATTTATATCTTTGCTTAATGTAAAACCAAAAATAATTATTACTGTTACAAAAAGAACTTCCCAACAGGGATCAATAGTCTCTGATTCTGATTACCAGGCTTCAGAATAGACTGAAGTGCCGGCAGGCATAACAGTAGGCAGAGTCTTTACTCTGAGAGTATTCCAGCCATTTATGTGTGTTGTACCAGTCTTTAGAGAAGCATCGTCTTCTGTCTCCTTGATAGGTACGAGGGAAAATTTTCAGATGTGGCTGCTTGGGCTGCTCTGCTCTTGACTGGGAGATATCTATAATGAAACAAGAGGCAAAATCAGTTATTCTGATATTAAAATAATAATGATAATAATAACAATAATAATAATAAGCCCCTCTCGTAATTATCAATCATAGCTGTAATAATGACCTATAGGCATTTCTATTCAGACTAATAAAACTCAACTACTAATAAACATGAATCAAAACGCTTTAAGTGATTATGTCATGATTTGTATTTTAATGGAAACACACTAAACAAAACATACATTTCTCCAGATGATGTTACTAGACTAGGCTAGCCATCAATTTCATTATTAGGGCCATGTGATCGTTACTTCACCTGTTGGTCCAGGAACACGTCTAACACCTGCTTTGGCCGTGTCCTGCCACGCTTCTGTGACCAATGGTGCTGACTGTCCCTGGGCTGCTGCTGTCTGTTTTTCCTCGTCATTATGTTCTGTCACTAATGCTGGCTGTGTATCCTTGTCATGCTGCTCTGTCTGTTCCTCTCCTCCATCCACCTCCTCCTCCTCATCCTCACTATTACTAAGCCTCTCTTGCTCCCCTGCCATCTCTTTCACTCCTCCTTCTGTACTTTTCTTCTTAAAATAAGAAGAGATGTCTGTGGACTTTCTCTTCATTGTCTGAAAATTGACATAACATGCACCAGCTAACGTTAGCTAGGTAACGTTAACTCTTGTCAAAACGTGTCAAAGACACCTCAAAAAGCTGCTGTAACAGTATACTGTAACCATTTGGCACTTAAAAAGCACGTCACGACACATAATTCCCCGTCTTCTTTTACTAAAGAATATTTTTTGACTTATTTACTTACCTTAAATAAGTCTTCTTATTTCGTCGAAGTCTTCTTCGTCTTCTAACTTCTTTTGAAATTGTTGACTGACGGGCACGCGCTGACCTGTACTGTTGCTGTCTGAGCGCGCAACAGCGGCATCGGGGGAGGGGCGGGGCGGGCTGTGTGTGATCGAAGGTGTAGAGCGGCTTGCCTGCCTGGCTGTGCATTAGGGATGAAATGCATAACTGATGCTACTAAAATTTATACTGGCCAGTGGGGTGGCCAGGAGTCGGCCAGGGGTGGCCACGGCCACCCCTGGCCACCCCCTGGTGGCGCCACTGGTGTGTATGAGACAGAGGGGAACAGGTCGCATTTGCAGCAGATATATGCCGCCCATCATAAATCAAAGCACGAGACAGACAGGGGTCGGAGGAGAAGACCGGAAAATGTGGCATAATGGACAATATTCGTCTGTATTTGCAATACACGAGCCGCGGTTCAGCTGCGCGAGACACACACTGCCAGTGTGTGAATGCACAACGGCGCGCGCGGCTCCCGCTGCACATTTCACGGAGGAAAGCTTCCACAATCTTCACGAGTTCAATGAAGGATTCGCACAACGGCTTGTCCTGAAAGATGGATTTAAAAACAGAAGCTGTTTACGGGCCACAACCTGTATGATTTATTTTTCGTCGATGTGTTTTCCTGTAATAGTTCGTATTGTTAATTGTACGTTGTAGCAAGGAAGTAAACAGATGACAACGCGGTTCTGCAAACCAGTTTGTTAAATGCTCATTCATATTAACATTATCCGACAAACACCTAACGTTACAAACCTTTTAAATCTCAACAGCGAACTTGGCATTAGTGTAAATGATTCTTTGATTAGAGCTTTTATGTATTGTTTATCTATAGGCCTGCCCAAAGCACAGGCTACCGGTAAAGGGAAGGGGCGTGACGTTTCCAACAAATGTGCACTAGGCGGTTAGCCAATCACAACACACTGGGCCAGCTAACCAATCTGAGCCCATTGCATATTTTTGAGGGACTGGCTTCATACAACCCGGAAACCATCAGACCGTTTTTACAAGGAGGGACAGAGCAGTGTAGAATAAAGGTCAAATATATGAAAAATAATGCAATTTTTTTAAAAAACAAGCATGAACACATGTTACAGTGCACCCCACAAACACAATCAAGCCTTCGAAAGAATGTGTTTTACCACCCCTTTAAACTGATAATCACGATTATTTTGCTCAATTATAATCACGATTATTAATCACGATAATTCTATCAAAAGAGTGATGTAGTTAGGGCCATTTTGCATGTTCTGTACCAACCTACACTTTACCCAAAGGTCTGTAGGTGGCACACGACTTCATTTAACCAACTATGATAACTCTGGTAAATCAATACAAAACACATGGTTTTGGTGGTTTTTGTAATCTGTATTCACATGAGATTTTTTATAGCACTACAATTCGTTTGCAAATGAGACAAACCACAGATTTATGGACGCTTATGTGTAGCAGAATTCAATTTGCAATGTAATATGCAAAATGGCAATGCAGTTCAGTATTTAAATTTACATTTTACATACCATGTGTGCAACATTTGTAATGTTGCAAACTGATAATTCAAATTGAATAAAATAAATTACATTTGCTATTTCATACACTAGTTATAAGTTGCAAAATGAAAATGTATTACAGAAATGATTAAATATGTTTAACATGTTCAAGTAAAAATTGTAGCAAAATTATCATTTAAATGTTATTTTTCTTAATTGCATTTACACTCACAGTTAAGATACTTGCGATTGCATTTTCATTATATGTCCCGCAATGAATGTAGCAAAATTCAATGTGGAATTTAAAATGCAATCCGAGGCGATTAAGTCTCCGCCCCGCCCTGTCAATCATCGCATCAAGGCGGGGCCACGTGTTGGAAACATGGCGGCCGCAGCAGAGCTATTAAAGAGAGGCGTTTACTGGCAGATGAAGTGGAAATTATCACGCTCGTCTGTCAGTGACTGTTCTGTTAGACCAGCACGTTATTAGAACCATAGATATTTATGATTATTGTTTGCTGTATCAGTATGGCTGTATTTTTTTTTTTTCTCTCTTTTTACCAAGATTGTTGTTTCATGCATCAAATATATTAATAAAACGATGTGTAGTCCATCTGGATAGTGATGGGTGGTATTTATAACAATAATAGGCCTAATAATAATAATAATAATAATAATAAATATAGCTGCAAGCAGCAATACCGGGGCCAAGCGCAAATAAGAAGACTAAGACCTGCCAAAATGGCTGGGAGTGTCAGATAAACTGCAGCAATGAGCAATTAAACACATTTTAGGCAAATTTCAAGATGATTTTAGGCAAAAAAGATTAAAAATGCATTGTAGTCTATGGGAATTATGTTTTGTTCTATTATAGCGCCACCAAGAGGCACAATCTTACCAATTTTTTATGTGTCCTCAGAGTGAGCCCATACATGTTTGTGTCAATTTTGATAAATATCTCATTTTGTTTTGGAGTTATGGATATTTATATGTAAAACACATAAAAAATGGCTGACACCTGACTTTGAATGGATTTTACTACCCCTTACTATCAATATTTTGACATTTGGGCATTAGCACATAGCTACCGACCTATGTTTCCGATTTTCTGGCGCTGGTTACGTCTCGATCTGACTAGCGGTTTCGAAGATATCAGCTAACATTTTTTTAAAGCGCTAAATTACCGCGGTGCTCAATCCATACGCCGAAACCTGGCAAGTCTGGTATTGTTGAACTCGGCAAGGATTCAGAGACATAAAAAGTTAGTCCCATGAAAATAAGAAAACCCAAAGTTATACGCGTAAAAAAAAAAAAAACCTCCACTAGGTGGCGCTGTTTTGAAACTTCTCAGGCTACTTCAGGACATTGTGCTGATGACCCATACCGAGTTTTGTAACAATCCGTTCATGTGTTCATAAAATACAGCATTTTAGCACATAATCCAAAATGGCCGACAGTCAAAATGGCCGATATGGTAAAATTGAATATCAGACGACTCGGCATGCCGTGCTGAATCTAACGAGACCACTTTATGATTTTTGGACATAACGGAAAATGAGACTCCAAAATTGGTGTGGTTAATGTTGGGCCAGACCTCTAGCTGTGTGCCAAATTTCAAAACCTTCCCGCAAACGGTTCTATGGGCTGCCATAGACTTCAATGGCGGAATAATAAGAAATCTAACGGTTTCAATAAGTGCCTCCACACCTTCGGTGCTTGGCCCCTAATAATCATTTATGTTCCCAAAAATAACTGGTGATGTATAAACCCATCTTTCTCATCTAAGCATTTTGGTCTGATGTGAGCAGGTGCTGGTGGTGTGATGGATATTTTCTTGGAACACTTTAGGTCTCTTACCATTTGAGCATCATTTAAACCCCACAGCCTAGTGTTTCTGGCCATGTCCATGCCTTGCTCTGATTTTTTTCGGTCTCACTCCCGTAAAAATAAAGGCTATGTTAACTTCTCCCGCCCGCAACATTCACGTTTTGTCCAGCTCCCGCCCGCATAAACGTAGGCGATAAATAGATCATTTTCTGTATGTCCATGAAAAATCCATTAAATTGTTTCAAGTTACTACCCTACACATTCCGATAAAATACTTGTTATTAAAGCATCAATTTTCACAAACTACTTTTAACAGAAAACCAATAGCCGCGTGCGTGGTTTGGCATGGCAGAATGCGTGCAAAGTGCGCTCCCTAATCCCTAAAAATCTAAAGGATGTACTGGAACGGGAGATTTGTACTGCTACTTTTACTTCATAGCTAACGTTACAATAGCATCAGGCTCGTTTCGTGTCTCGCGTAGGATAGCATCGGCTCATGTAGTTTCTGTAACATTGATGTTCATGTTAGGGATGCGCATACCGCTGTATATCTGATTTAAAACTCTATGATATCATGATTTTGCTCAGTATTCGCTGCTGTTCCATGCGCTACCCAAACTGACTGAAACCGGCGAATACAGCAGTTGAATCTCAATCAACACGCACAAAACTAATTCATAAAGAGAGTAGACGTGAAATCTGGGATTAATTCGCTTATAAAACTGATCGTCAAACCTTGCCAAACATCGGTCACTTGCCATCCCTGACGGGTACAAGACATGTGAGCGCATAAATCAAACCATCTCATTTAGACATTTATTTTCTTTTAACACTGATCAATACACATAAGATCGTCTCGTTTAAATATCACAAAATCTCCAGTTTGAGTTTCACACGTCCTAGTGATTCACATTAGTTGATTTCAAACCTGCGCTGAGAACGATCCCGTAGACGACACCACTGGATTCATGGCCTTTTCCATCTGTTGTCTCTGCTTTTATTCTGGCTCCTCACCTGTGTTTAGTCTGGAGCTCAGTCTCAGTTTCTGTGTGTGTGTGTTTAGACGACTCCATCACTGGGGATAATTGTCTGTCAATTGAAGACTTCTGCCGTCTTTATAAACTGGGCGAGGAGTATTATCCTGGAGCGTATGAAGGAAGGAGGAGGACGGACGGACGATATGTATGTTGCTCTTTCTCCATGACCAAACTTTGTTCTTCCTCTTGTTTCCTTCTGTGACCTTTGTGTCCTGCCATAAACATCAGTGTCTACAAGATGTCCGTTTACTCACGCTTGCAAAAATGTGCTTTATCTTTTAGGTTACCATCAGATTTATTAAGTGGCATCCTTGTGAGAAAAAATTGTCGAAATCGGTGAGTTGACAAGACTTCATGAAATTCTCTGTTAAGAATTGGTTTGTTCAATTTAGTTTGAGATGTGACTGAACTAGACAGAGAAGCATCAGTTAAAGTCAATTGCTTTCATCTTTAATTTCCCTCACTCTCTCGTTGGGAGATTTGAAATGAGCTAACTTTTTGTCTTCTCTTCAGGCTAGGTTTACCAAACCTATTTCCGAAGAGATGGCAGCCGTGTTGCAGCTACAGAAGAACTCAACATGTGAACAAATCATTGGACTTTATGACTGCTTTACAATGGGAGACCTTGATGTCTTGATCATGGAGCATGTGGACCCGTGCATGACATTGAGAGACCCGGTCATGACATTGGGAGAATATGTCCAAAGAAAACACAAACGCCTGCAAGAGAAACGTGTTAAAAAGATCATGTTCCAACTTTTCACTGTGGTCAATTACTGCTACGATCGGGGTGTTTATTTCCCACTTAACGTGGATAAAATCTTAATAAATCCCCGCACCCTCAAGATAAAGATCATGGACTTCAGTCGGGCGAAGCGTATGAAGGGTGAGTTGGCTTTTTGAACACCGGTCACTTTATAACTTTATGATGATTAATGATGCTTTACTAAACACTGGAAATGTATTGCTTGCAGATATAGAGGAGTTGCAAAGGGAGAATGTTAAACTACAATACACGTTGGACTTGGGCAGCGTGATGGAGTCACTTGTGAGGAACATCAGACGTCCATTTTGGAAAAAGTCACACCTGTCAAAAGGTGAGCTCAATAATAATAATGATAATGAATGCTGTGATAAAATTAAATGTTCACGTCATAATAAAAGCATTATAACATTAGCTTTAGGGCTGCACGATAATCTGATAATTAGGGGTGGGAATCTTAAGGCACTTAACGATTCGATCCGATTCTGTGATAACGATCCAATTCCCAAAACGATTCTTAACATGCATTTTTATATGCTAATATGTTTTTTGTTTATAGTTAGAATGTCTGTTTGACAGTATTGCCATATTAAAAATTATGAAGATTTCTTTCAATATTATTTTATTAACAAAGTTATATTCAAGATTAACAAGCTCTAATGAAACATAGTAAGCCATACAATTGCAAAGAACAATCATTAAGAATAAACAGTTCTCAATTTACAACTAAGTGTGACAAATTTTGTTTTTTGAACAGAAAATGTTTTGGAGCAAAAAAAACGTTTACTTTGGTAATGCAGAAGAAAACAAGTTTAGCGCTTGTGTGCGCATAACATCTCACATGAGAGAACCTGTCGAGCTGCAACAGTCATGTTAGAGACATTTAACGAATCACTCACCAAAACGAAGTCTTGGTTCAGAATTTTCCATTCGTTTGAAACATTGTGCAGTAGCTCCGCAATATTCCATAAGTCATTCCAAAAATTATGCCACAGATGTTGGTAGGTTTATGTATATCCCGGCCACCGCATCGGAGACATAGGAGTGTTATTAAGCATTAATGGTAAGGAAAGCGCCTTATAGCCTACTTGAGCACCACTTCGTTATTTTGGCTCAGAATTTCGTTTGTTGGAAATATGAACTTAATTTAGAAATGCTTTTGAAATTAAAAACTTGGAAGTGGCCGCTTGAATTGAACACAGAATCGATAGATAACGAATCGCGA
Source organism: Romanogobio albipinnatus (assembly GCA_023566225.1). Lineage (NCBI taxonomy): Eukaryota > Metazoa > Chordata > Actinopteri > Cypriniformes > Gobionidae > Romanogobio > Romanogobio albipinnatus. The sequence continues at coordinate 73,943,591 of CM042241.1, forward strand.
TGCATCGACCTTTTCTCCCACCCCTACTGATAATCACGATGATTTTGCTCATTTATAATCACGATTATTCTATCAAAAAGGGTGATGTAGTTATGGCCAGAAACAGATATTGCAATTAAAATATGATTAGTCGTGCAGCTCTAATAACCTTACATGATCGCCAGATCTCAGGTGAGGACAAACTTGACTAATCCGCTCTCTTCTGATCACTTTCACAGAATGCACTGATCTTCTTGATCAGCTGACAGCAAGACAAGGGATTCCGCTGCTTCAAACCTTGGAGAACATTTCCAATGATCCCTGGTTTGTAGGTCCCTAAGAAAGAGATGTTCCCCTGTTGGGCGGCTGTCGGATCATCAGCTCACCGACGGGCCACCCCTGCAGACGAGCCTCAAGTGCGATGGCACAACCCCAACGGTGAGAATTGATTTTTATAGCAGGTTCTCGCAACAACAAATCAGAGCGGTCCTAAAACAGCTCTTCATGTTTCAGCCAACATAGATGTACACAAATAGCGCTTAACATGTCTTTATAAAAGCGCCAATGGGGGCCGGATGGCAGTCCCTCTCTTTTCTTTTCCTCTCTTCCCTCTCTCTTCTCTGTCGCTCCTCATACTTCCGTCTCCTTTCTCTCTGTTCTGGCCCACAGGTGCTGCAGATGCAGTGACTGCAGGGCTGTAGAGTGCAGTCTCGGGAGTACCCCTGACCTGCGGGGGGGGCGGGCGGTGTTGGGGGTGGGGGGGTTTAGGGGGTTTCCATCGTTGGTGTTCCTGTTGGTGGTGGGGTGGCGATGTAAAGGGGTTGGGGGTTCCCCATTGGTGTAATTCATGGGGGGTGGGGGGCAGGTCTCGGCTGGGGTTGATAGGAGTGGTTCTGGGGGGTTGCTGGGTTTGTTGGTAGGAGGATCTCCTCGGTATAGGTGGGGTTAGGGGCGAGGGGTTAGGTTGGGGTTAGGGGCGTGGGGTTAGGTTGGGGTTAGGGGCGTGGGGTTAGGGTGGGGTTAGGGGGAACCCCCAACTCCCACAACACCCCTCACCTCTTCGCTGGCCAGGAGTTGCTCACGGGATTGTGCTCTACAGCCCCAGTCTCAGCGTCTGCAGCACTCGGGGGTTAGGACACATGAGGAGAGGGAAAAGGAGACGGAAGCATGAGGAGCAACAGAGACGTGAGAGCGGGGAGAGGAAAAGAACAAATTTCCCAAAACGCACTGCCATCCGGCCATTTTAAATAAAATATGTATCATCCATGTATTTGTATTTTAAATAAGCAGTGCACAATAACTCAAACAATCTCAAACAGAAAAACAGATTTTCATTTTATGTGAAATAAGGAAAACATGAACTAAATCGTTCAGAATGAAGAATACTCTGGTAACAGGTTATTTGTCGAAATGCAGTGCTCAATAATATATTATTATTAGGTTCTGAAATGGTTCAAAATGTTAATTGCTAATTAAGTCCATTTAAAATAGTCCATTCATTTCAACTGTTAGTCTAAAATCGGTCTAAAAATGATTCACTAATTCATTATGAATCAGTGTTTTTGAACGAATCTCTTGAATAGTGTTAATTTTGTCACCTATTTTTAATTTAGTCTTAGTCTTAGTCTTGTGCCAAATGTCCTTGTTAGTTTTAGTCATATTTAGTCATTCACATATCTTTTTTTGTTAGTCAAGTTTTAGTCGACTAAAAGTCTCGTCATTTTAGTCTAGCTTTAGTCAAAGGAAAACTCAATATATTTTGTGGCAAAATAAGTTACATAAAATATATATAACCTGCATAATGTATGTGCCACAACACCATAGCTAACTGGTTGATTTACAGCATGCCTAAAATCAGCATTAGCTTATGAGACGATGGGCACAAATATTAATTTCGATCTTGATTCAGTATGAATTCATATGTATATAGCCTACTGTACATATAAGGAAAGATACGTTTGCTTTTTAACACTATTTTAATTTTATTTTTTTGGGGTTATATTATATTTGCTTGCATTCTTTACTATTCACTATTATTAACATTTCAAAATTTCACAAATAAGTAAGCAGTTATGATCTGCAATACTTTTTTGAGCAACTAGACTACACGTATATTTATTAAAGAGCCATTCAGGCACCAGTAATGGCATTACAAGTGAAATGTTTTATTTTTCCAGCCACAAAATGGCTCTAATTTGCCTCTTTGCAGTGGAATTCTCTATTTTAACCTTAATTAATACACTAATTGTAATACAAAAAATACAATTATTAGAAGAAAAATATTTTAAGTGGTCATTAATGGACCATAAGTATTGCACAAATAGTATTTAGTACCAAAAGATCTCCTCAAAATATTCAATAAATATTATTGAATTAAAATATAGGCTATTTATTTTAAAAATAGTTAAGGTGTATGGTCACATTTGACCATCAATGAGTGTAAGTGTGACTTAATTAGTAAGGAATACCTGAGGGCTAAATACAAGAAAAACATTAATATTAATATTAACAATGTTGCATCTCTACCACTCTCCATAATAAAATGATACTGTAAATGTGGCTGACGTAATAATCAATGCACACTATGCTGTACTGTTTACCAAAACTTGCTGCAAACACCTGTAAAGTGGAGCTGTTGTGTAAATTAAGCGGCTTAAGCCATTCAAATGTACTGACACAGCGCTAGAAGTATTGAGCGCTCCGGGAACCACGTGACCAGGCGCGCCGCCGCGAGATGACAGGCTGGCACAACAGGCGGAGTCTGAGAGAAACCTGTACTCGAGCAACAGCGCCAACTCTTTCGGAATATTTTGAACAGCTGAGTATTCATCTCATTAAGAAAAAGTAGAGACGATTGTAGACGAAAATTAAGAGAGATTTTATCTTAGTTTTTATTTTATGCAAAACATTTTAGTCTCGTCCTTTTTCGTCAACAATAATGCATGTTAATTTAGTCTTAGTCAGCGTTTTTGGACATTGGTGCAGTCTCGTCATCGTCTCGTCTTCGTCATGGAAAAAAAGGTGGTTGACGAACATATTTAGTCTCGTCTCGTCTGACGAAATTAACACTACTCTTGAAAATCTCATTTTTTTGTCATGTGTCGCCACCTACTGGTGTGACGATGTGATTGACGTAATCTTTATTTGATGTGTTAAATTGCGAAACTCTTTTGATTGATAACACACATCAGTGTTTATATCCAAACCACTGTGTGTTTGAAAAGACTGAAGCGGTTTCATACTGATATATTAGACAGCAACTTGTCTTTCAAAAACCGTATTGCACATTCATGACCTCTAGGCTGGATCGCCGTAATGCATTACTAGGTGTTTGTCCTGCGTCCTCAATAAACAAGATACAGCGAGTCCAAACGCAGCCGCTAGAGAAAGTATGATCATAGACCAACAATTCTATCATTTAGACGGGTGATGACTAACTCGATTTTGCTTTGATGAAATACTGGTCCTGGTAGTGAGTGCATCCGTTCAGGCTAGGACCCTAACCCGCTCTTTCAAGCCACAGGTTGAGCTTTGTAGCAATCTTTGACGCATCTCTTTAGCCAAGCATTCACATGATGTGTATCATAACCTTGTTCTCCAGTTATCATACCTGCAAACTAGATGCTTTTCGGTAAAATTCACCGTTTTGAATCAAAGTAATTTACGTGAATCGTGTAGATCCGATGAGTTTGAAGTTGAAAGCATTCGTTAATTTCACAATGATAATTTGAAATGGGCTAATTTCCCATAAACTGCAGTGAGACCATAGACGTCTCTCGAGCTGTCGCGATGTTATTTGGCAGATCACTGTAGCGTCTCAGTTTGAGTTTTATTTGTAACTTCTGATACTGATAACACGAGTCGACTAAGGGAGCTGTTTTGCCAAATATCACGATTATATCACGACTGCAAATGTTACATTGAACAAGTAGCCTAGTTAATTTTAACTTACATTTTAGACACAAACAACATTGACTTTTTTGTTCTTTTTCACTGACGACAATGGTTCCAAAGGAAAGCAACACTCAGCGCGGTGTTTTGTTACTGAATGATTCAGCGTTTTGAATGAATCGTTTGAATGAACGACTCAATGACTCGCTCATTAAGACGGTCACTTGCTGCCAACCAGTGGCGGTTTAGTTTCATGTGTAAAATATCATTGCCTTTTTCTTTCTATTTGTATATTCAAGCATTTATAACATCAATCTCATAAGATTATTTGTTGTAGTTGTAATTTTTCAGTGTAAATTATTTTATTTGATTGGTAACAGCCCATAGTGTCTTATTATTATAACTGAATTTATTGATCAAATGTAAGAATTTAACTCTTTCCCTGCGAAGCACGAAATTTTCCATTATTTGTGAGACAACGCTTCCCGGCCAAAACACAACACATGTCAAAACACATCGTTCTGAATATGGTCTGGATGTAGTCTTTCACAAAAAAGTGATTTTCTCTAGACTGGGTAAACCCAGCCTGATCTGCTGGCAACCGGAAACCTGTACATTAATTTCTACTGCTTCTGCAACACTTTTGCGGGAACCAATCACAGACTGGTTTATCCACCTGGCTCACTATTGGCGGGTTTAACACGATGACTGATAGAGATGCGATGGGTCATTGCCCGCTGTTCAGGCCTCTTGTGATATGATTAGTTGAAGGACTATCCGATTGCATACAGAGTCATTTAAACTATGCACGTTTATCACGCCTCTTGTGCAGGAGAGAATACAGAGCAGACTCCCCAGACTAATGTTCAATCTTAAATTGAGCTTGGTCTGGTGATAGCCAGACAAGATTTTCTCAGCTTTTTGTTCAGAATTACCCATATTCAAGTGTTGATAAAAAAGAAATGCATGAAGCTAGAATAAAATGTTTCTTTGTTGTTGTTGTTTAAGAGAAGAGGGTCAGCTCTTTCTTTTAATATATTACATGCTCAGCTATTCATAAAAGAAAATATTCTATGGGCTATTACATTTTTGTGAAAATTGTCAAAACATTTTTTTGTTTTACCGCTGACGGGGAAAGAGTTAAAAAGGTTAAAAATACCCTTTATAAAGTAAATTACTGGGGTAAATATCACAAATATGCAGATTTAAGTATGTCAATGCTGATATAACACTAATGAGACTGCATCTTTGTACATACAATTTGCTATGCACTGTACCTGATAGGCCCCATGTTAGTCAATATCAAATCAAATTGTGAAATTGGTTTTAATGCCCAGTGCTGTAGTGTCAATGTTTTTTTGTTTTTTTTTAAATCAAGTTGTCTTTCCCCTTTACTTTCTTGTCAGAGTGCAACAGAATGCTTAGTTTACATGTTAAAACCACAAAATCTTTCTACTGGGGGCAATACCCCAGACCCCACTACAAGTATTTAATTCAGAAACATTTGCAGGTTAGGTATGATTGTCTTTGTTTAATGCTTTGAACAGCAGCTACGCTAATTGTTTTTCTGTTCTGTTTTATCTGAGTCCATCAGCTCCTGAGGACTTCAGATGACCATCACCTGTGAAGAACTCCTGGAGGACTTCAGATGACCATCACCTGTGAAGAGAAGACTCAACTCCTGGAGGACTTCAGATGACCATCACCTGTGAAGAGATGACTCCACTCCTGGAGGACTTCAGATGACCATCACCTGTGAAGAGGCGACTCAACTCCTGCAGGACTTCAGATGACCATCACCTGTGAAGAACTCCTGGAGGACTTGAATGATCATTTCATTAAATTGCTTATTTAATAATCAAATAAAATGTGTCCCCAAGATCTGTTATTCAGAATGTGTGAATGCTCTTCCAGGAACAGCGCTTAACACAGCAACTAAACCCAATGGATTCTCACTGATTTATTAAATAGTGTTCTGTAGTGTTATGTAATATGACGGTCTCAATCATAGTCCTGGAGGACTTCAGATGACCAACACCTGTGAACAGACGACTCAGCTCCTGGAGGACTTCAGATGACCATCACCTGTGAAGAGACGACTCAACTCCTGGAGGACTTCAGATGACCATCACCTGTGAAGGGATGACTCAACTCCTGGAGGACTTCAGATGACCATCACCTGTGAAGAGACGACTCAACTCCTGCAGGACTTCAGATGACCATCACCTGTGAACAGACGACTCAACTCCTGGAGGACTTCAGATGACCACCACCTGTGAAGGGATGACTCCACTCCTGGAGGACTTCAGATGACCATCACCTGTGAAGAGACGACTCAACTCCTGCAGGTCTTCAGATGACCATCACCTGTGAACAGACGACTCAACTCCTGCAGGACTTCAGATGACCATCACCTGTGAAGAGACGACTCAACTCCTGCAGGACTTCAGATGACCATCACCTGTGAAGAGACGACTCAACTCCTGCAGGACTTCAGATGACCATCACCTGTGAAGAGAAGACTCAACTCCTGCAGGACTTCAGATGACCATCACCTGTGAAGAGAAGACTCAACTCCTGCAGGACTTCAGATGACCATCACCTGTGAAGAGACGACTCAACTCCTGGAGGACTTCAGATGACCATTACCTGTGAAGAGATGACTCAACTCCTGCAGGACTTCAGATGACCATCACCTGTGAAGAGAAGACTCAACTCCTGCAGGACTTCAGATGACCATCACCTGTGAAGAGAAGACTCAACTCCTGCAGGACTTCAGATGACCATCACCTGTGAAGAGAAGACTCAACTCCTGCAGGACTTCAGATGACCATCACCTGTGAAGAGACGACTCAACTCCTGGAGGACTTCAGATGACCATCACCTGTGAAGAGAAGACTCAACTCCTGGAGGACTTCAGATGACCATCACCTGTGAAGAGAAGACTCAACTCCTGCAGGACTTCAGATGACCATCACCTGTGAAGAGACGACTCAACTCCTGGAGGACTTCAGATGACCATCACCTGTGAAGAGAAGACTCAACTCCTGGAGGACTTCAGATGACCATCACCTGTGAAGAGAAGACTCAACTCCTGCAGGACTTCAGATGACCATCACCTGTGAAGAGACGACTCAACTCCTGGAGGACTTCAGATGACCATCACCTGTGAAGAGAAGACTCAACTCCTGGAGGACTTCAGATGACCATCACCTGTGAAGAGAAGACTCAACTCCTGCAGGACTTCAGATGACCATCACCTGTGAAGAGAAGACTCAACTCCTGCAGGACTTCAGATGACCATCACCTGTGAAGAGAAGACTCAACTCCTGCAGGACTTCAGATGACCAACACCTGTGAAGAGAAGACTCAACTCCTGCAGGACTTCAGATGACCATCACCTGTGAAGAGAAGACTCAACTCCTGCAGGACTTCAGATGACAATCACCTGTGAAGAGAAGACTCAACTCCTGGAGGACTTCAGATGACCATCACCTGTGAAGAGAAGACTCAACTCCTGGAGGACTTCAGATGACCATCACCTGTGAAGAGAAGACTCAACTTCTGGAGGACTTCAGATGACCATCACCTGTGAAGAGAAGACTCAACTCCTGCAGGACTTCAGATGACCAACACCTGTGAAGAGAAGACTCAACTCCTGCAGGACTTCAGATGACCAACACCTGTGAAGAGAAGACTCAACTCCTGGAGGACTTCAGATGACCATCACCTGTGAAGAGAAGACTCAACTCCTGGAGGACTTCAGATGACCATCACCTGTGAAGAGACGACTCAACTCCTGCAGGACTTCAGATGACCATCACCTGTGAAGAGAAGACTCAACTCCTGCAGGACTTCAGATGACCAACACCTGTGAAGAGAAGACTCAACTCCTGGAGGACTTCAGATGACCATCACCTGTGAAGAGAAGACTCAACTCCTGGAGGACTTCAGATGACCATCACCTGTGAAGAGACGACTCAACTCCTGCAGGACTTCAGATGACCATCACCTGTGAAGAGAAGACTCAACTCCTGCAGGACTTCAGATGACCAACACCTGTGAAGAGAAGACTCAACTCCTGGAGGACTTCAGATGACCATCACCTGTGAAGAGATGACTCCACTCCTGGAGGACATCAGATGACCATCACCTGTGAAGAGACGACTCAACTCCTGGAGGACATCAGATGACCATCACCTGTGAAGAGACGACTCAACTCCTGCAGGACTTCAGATGACCATCACCTGTGAAGAGAAGACTCAACTCCTGGAGGACTTCAGATGACCATCACCTGTGAAGAAACGACTCAACTCCTGCAGGACTTCAGATGACCATCACCTGTGAAGAGACAACTCAACTCCTGCAGGACTTCAGATGACCATCACCTGTGAAGAGACGACTCAACTCCTGCAGGACTTCAGATGACCATCACCTGTGAAGAGACGACTCAACTCCTGCAGGACTTCAGATGACCATCACCTGTGAAGAGACGACTCAACTCCTGGAGGACTTCAGATGACCATTACCTGTGAAGAGATGACTCAACTCCTGCAGGACTTCAGATGACCATCACCTGTGAAGAGAAGACTCAACTCCTGCAGGACTTCAGATGACCATCACCTGTGAAGAGAAGACTCAACTCCTGCAGGACTTCAGATGACCATCACCTGTGAAGAGACGACTCAACTCCTGGAGGACTTCAGATGACCATCACCTGTGAAGAGACGACTCAACTCCTGCAGGACTTCAGATGACCATCACCTGTGAAGAGACGACTCAACTCCTGCAGGACTTCAGATGACCATCACTTGTGAAGAGACGACTCAACTCCTGCAGGACTTCAGATGACCATCACCTGTGAAGAGACGACTCAACTCCTGGAGGACTTCAGATGACCATCACCTGTGAAGAGACGACTCAACTCCTGCAGGACTTCAGATGACCATCACCTGTGAAGAGACGACTCAACTCCTGCAGGACTTCAGATGACCATCACTTGTGAAGAGACGACTCAACTCCTGCAGGACTTCAGATGACCATCACCTGTGAAGAGACGACTCAACTCCTGGAGGACTTCAGATGACCATCACCTGTGAAGAGACGACTCAACTCCTGCAGGACTTCAGATGATCATCACCTGTGAAGAGACGACTCAACTCCTGGATATTCTCGCGCATGCGTCTTGGTGCTTTGTGAGTTCACGGCAGAGGAAGACAGAACTTGTGGAATAAAGTCGTTATTTTGATTTTTTTTTCGCACAAAAACTATTGTCGTCGCTTCATAACATTATTGTAGAGCCACTGTAGTGAGATGGACTTTGTAACAACGTTTTTAGTGCCTTTTATGGGTCTTGTGAGTGTGAATGCACTGAATGTCAATGGAGGCCTTTCTCAGCATCAGCTTTCAACAAAAATATCTTCATTTGTGTTCCGAAGATGAACGAATGTCTTACGGGGTCGAACGACATGAGGGTGAGTAATTAATGACATAATTTTCATTTTTGGGTGAACTAATCCTTTAACTAGAGCATGCTGGATAATGTATTTTTATCGGAGGTTTGTTGATGTTAATAAATATATAATATGCTACGATTGTGTTCAATTAATCAAAGTTTTGTTTGTATTTATTTATATTTATTAAATCCTCTTAATTAATAACGCTGACGTCACTGTATGGGGCGATCCCAAGGTCCATTGCGATTTTCCACTCGGTAAGTAGAAGAGTTAATTAAGAGATGGACACTATTCTTAAATGTACACATAAAAAACTTTTGAATCAGGACAATAAGTTTTGTTTAGAACCTTTAGACGTGTAAGGTGGCATTTTTTTTCTTATGACGGTAAATTATAGAAGACATTATTGCAGCAAATTATTGCTAATTCTTGCTACACCAAATGTGCAGGCTAGCAAAGTTAGCTAATCAAATACTGAAAGTTAATTTTTGTCGAATATAATCATGCAAGGTACAATTAGGGGAATGTAAGATTTCCAGTATTACATTAGCCCACAACTATTATCCAACATTAAACATGTTCAGATGAAGAACGGTGTTGCCAGATTGGTTTGTTTTACAGCCCAGTAATTGTTTAAAGTAAAACAATTAATGTGTATAATTAATGTAATAAGTAATGCTGTCATAACTTATTGACTGAATCATATGTGTATATATATATAAAAGTTCTGCTGTGGCTTTGGCTTTTTTTGTTGCGAAATAGAGCAAAACTTACATTATTCATTTTTTTGGTCTAAAATGTAATTAACTATTAACTTCTTGTTTATTGACCTGTATAAAATCAATATCACTATCCCATTCTGGCAACACCGATGAAGAGAATACTGGAGTAAAATGTTCAAATCTGTTTTGTTTTTTCCTTTAGGTCCTTCAAATTTGGCAGCTTCAATTTCATTTAATTCTAACCCCCCACCCACCATATATACACACACACACACACACACACACACACACACACACACACACACACACACACACACACACACACACACACACACACACACACACACACACACACACACACACACACACAAACACAAACAAAGGCACTTTTAAGAGCCACGTCCGTCTTGTTAACCTGTACTCATCAGTCATCTCTCTCTCTCTCTCTCTCTCTCTCTCTCTCTCTCTCTCTCTCTCTCTCTCTCTCTCTCTCTCTCTCTCTCTCTCTCTCTCTCTCTCTCTCTCTCTCTCTCTCTCTCTCTCTCTCCATCTATATTTGTTTTATCTGACCATCTCTTCGTTGTGAGTCTTTCTGTCTGTTTGTGTTTCTGTCCATCACAATGTCCAAGATTGATTCAGAAATCCAAGAACAACTCATGATCTTGGATAACCTGGTTGATGACCTAGAACTGAAGGATGAGCTCCAAAGTCTTGATGACCTTCTTGCTGAGCTGCAAGAAGAGGAGGCAGCAGCACCAGTGAAGACACCTGATCCGAGGGTGGTATGGAGAAAAAGAGACATTACTGGAAATATTGTCTATGCGAGGCCAAGATCAAGCAGGAATCAGTCAAATAAGGGTCAGTATTGTTTTTCATTCAAGATATTTTGAAGATTTACATTGTTTAGGCACTTACTGTATGAGTGTATAAAATCAAGGAATATATGTAAAGCTTGATATGTCAGGAAAACAATCAAAAGAGAACCAATCATTTGATTTTTTACATAAAAAGTAGATTTATTAAATATGTCACTAGTCTTGGATTAAGTAAAAGAGACAGATGTAAAGCAGTATAAACTAGCAAGTTAGCACATAAAAATTAGTTTTATTGTCAATATGGTTATGATGTCAAATTAACTAGCTTGCACTAAATCTCTTGCAAGTTATTGGTCTTGGCAAGGCTGTGTTTGAAACAGTTTGTTCTTCAGAGTGTGTTGTCAATGGCCAGTCAGCTTGCTTCTATATAAGCATTCCTATTTGCTGTCATCATCTAGTGACACCTTGTATGCAGATAACCAACAGCAATTGGGACTGCCTCTTTTAGGGTTTGGGAAATAAAAAGTGTACTAGTATTTCTCTCTAGCTATATGTTAAACATTGACCTTGCACCAATTTAGGCTGGTAGCCTTGGGACAAGTTGGAAATTTGAATGTTATAAATGTTGATTTGTGTTGTTTTTATCCTCTATATTTTTCAACTAAAAATAGTGCGTGCGTATGTACATACATACATACATACAGTGGGTTAGAATGTAAATAAATGTTTCTATTTTAAAATTTGCTAGAATACTGATCCTTTCGCAGACAAATAATGGAGTACACTTTAATATTGTAAAAATATATATGTATGTAGTAAAGTTTGATCGTACGGGAAGAAGGAGGCGGGAACCGGCGGACAATCAAAATAACTTTTAATTAAACAAACACAAACTAAAATGGCGGCGACAGCCCCTCGCGGACGACTGTCGCCTACATACAAATAAACACAAAATGAAAATAATAAGCTGCAGCCCCTCACGGTCGACTGCAGCAACACATAACAAAACATAAATAAAATACAACATAAAATCCAGGCCTGGTCCTCTCTCGTCCCTCACTGTCGTCGCTCCTCCTTTATACTCCCGTCACTCCTCCGCAAGAGCCGAGATTGCTGCGGCTCGCAGCTGGCGCTCATCCTCTCTGATGAGCGCCGCCTCGTCCCGCTCTCACGGTCCCTCGGCCTCGCTGCTCGCCACAATGTACATAGAAGGAAATTATTGTTTTTTAATATTAATTCCCATTTACAGAGTGTTTACTACAAGATCTCCAGCACTCACTAAGCGAATCCTCAGGTGATGAGGCATCACCTCTTGAAACCCCAAAACTTCTGGCTTCCTCGAACTGGAGCACACGGCAAAGTCTCTTTTCAGAGAGGTGGAGGGCAGAGAGACCCCGTCTGGTGAACACTGCTGCGGCACAAGAAAATGTGGCGACACGCATCTGCCAACAGTGTGGGAGAAATCCAGCTGCTGTCCGGTGTTGTGACTGTCGACCCCGTCCCTTCCTCTGTGCTGATTGTGATGTCAGCATGCACACCAGACATGTCCTCCACAACAGAGATGCCATGACTGCTGGATTCTTCCAGCCATTGCCTCCAACAACTTTCGTGGTGGATAAGGCTCTTTCCCATTGTGGTAAGTTCTGGTTTGTGTGTGTACAACATCTCATTCTTAGAATAGTTAAGCTCATAAGCTTTACTATTTAAATTATGCCTTTTTGTCTCTTATTGTTTTATCTTGAATGTATGTGGATACTCTGTGTTTTCAGTCCGGCTTGTACCTGTGGAGATGCCTGACAAAATCTGTGGTTGTTCACCAGAGTCACTGAGGGTTAGTCCAGGAAAGATTGTTGCTGTGGTTACAATGAATGGTAAGAATGTGAAGAACTTTATTTTGTCCTGTTTGAGAAGCATCTTAAAAATAAATATCTATCCATTCGCGACTCCCTACACGTTTGACATAGATATAAAACTTAAAAATATATATATATGAAGTATACAAAGTAATGTATAAATTGTACAAAGAACCTGAACCCTGATTAATCAGCTAAGGTTTACATTACAGTGGATGTGTTTTTGATATTTCCAGGACGACATGATCTAAGCATGCCAGAGTTAATTTGTGAGGCATGCCAAGCCACTTGGACTGCTGGAGTCGCTGACCTAAACCGAAGTGCCTGCAACCCTTCAATTTGCCACACTTTATGCCACAGATGTCTTTTTTTCATTTGAAGAAATGAAGATGGCGGCACCAGGACTGTCCTGCCAAGCATTTCTAAGAATGCTGAATCAGCGAACTGTCCGCTTTGGTCGTGTGAGTATTGAATTTATCTATCCTGCAGTATTGTTGATATCTTTGTGGGTTGATAAGCTGTTTGATTCATATGTATTTGTTGTACATTAAAAGCTGTTGGTTTCCTTACTTTTAATAGACTGGCAAGATCTCAGCAGACAGTTTTCAGAAAAGTTTTTTTGAGTGGGAGGCTGTGCGATTTGAGGTGGACAATATATGCAAGGAAGAGCCCTTCAACTGTCCTGCATGCACCCCAGATATGCTTGCAGTTTCAGTTGATGGAAGCCGCAAGCATTACCGTTTCAAGAATGCTGCTAGGTACACCAAACTGTATCACAGTGTTTGTATTAATAAGAAAACATAGCTGTGAACCAAGTAATCTCAGATTATAAATGATCATAAATTGTTGTCAATCATCAGTTGTTGTTTTTTAGATCTGAGGAACAGGCCATCTTTTAAGGCGTCTTCATAGCCAAGGACGAAGACGTGAAAAGATTTGTGGACCACATTCACAATAGGGATGGGTCGCGATTTTCGAATATTCGATAGTTGATTTAATTATAGACTATCGAATAGTTTGTGCGATTATCGTCCTCAAAAAAATCCCCATGTTTTCGGTGTGGTGGTGACGTTCATGTAACGAGAGGAAGGCGCTGCCAATAACGCACCTAAAGCTGTCAGTCAGCTCTCAGGGTGTTTATACTGGGCACGTTTGCTGCGGTCCGAGCTGATTCTTCCCTCCGCCTCCGCAGCGGTGGTCTGGTTTCACACTCAACTTGAGCCCTGGTGCGTTTGCGTTCATCTAACGTCATCACAAACGTGCACGGGCATGATAGTAAACAGAACGCGGGTCAAATATATTGGGCTTTTTTAAATTAATTTGGTGCTATTATGTGCAGCTGAGTAAACAACACTTGGGTTTACCGTATATGTGTCGCTCGAAGGTGGCTTTGCTGCTTGCAAACAGACTCTTTTGAGGAGACGTGAATTGCCATTAATTTGCTGCCCTGGTTGCACTCTATGTGTGAATACACTGCAGGCTCGCTGTCGCGATCGTATCTCGGGTAAATCATCAACACTATCATCACTTACATCTATGTTATTGAACTACTGACATTGCAATCGGCTAAAACGCATGCGCTGGTTACTTTTCTTCCTGAACAAGTGCGCACCCGAGTGTTGCTTCACATTCACGTCAATCGTGGCACAGCTCCGAGAGCAACCGAACTCCGGTTGTGTGTTCTCGGGTTCGATACCTCAGTGCACACCAAGCTCTGTATGTAAGCTTTCACAATTAGCAATTTTTCATGCGAACCGTGCTCCATTTCTAACTAAACTGCCAGAGTAAAAACGCCCTGAGACAACAGAAGAAGAACACATTGCCTCACGCGCACACTGTAGACTTTAGGCATTTAACGGTTGCGGTAACTTGGGGCAATGTCAAATAACAGTCATATGTTTCAGCATGTTACGCTAATTATATGGCTTGAGTTGATATAGCCTATTCCCTAATGAATTAAACAGTTTGTTATCATACAGATTGAAAGTGTGAATGGTCTCTCTCCCTCTCTCTCTGTTTATATGCATGTAGCCTTTACATGCGTGCATGCGATTTTCGAATAAAAATCGAATAATTCCCAGCGATCTTCGAATATTATTTTTGCTTGAAATGCCCATCCCTAATTCACAACACAACCAAACATGTAAAATTCTAGATGATACCTCCCAAAGATCTGCCAGCAAGGTAGACGAGGAGGGATTGGAGCTTGCGGTGTGTCGGCACGGAGTCCTGCTCTCTGCCTTAAATATGTATAGGGGGGAAATTTTTGCCTATCCCCTGTACCTGCAAGAAAAGCTGGCCAGTAGGCAAATCACTTTTTTTTGTATGGATGTGACCTGCAAATATTGGCCTTACCTCCAAAGAGTTGCAAAAAGCTGTCCAGAGCTCCAGCACCTTCTTAACATGAAGCCATTTCTTTCGGTATTTCATGCCAAAGCCCATGATTTTAAATGCGAGGTAAGGAAATGTTGCTATGTGATAAATGGTAAACGGATTGCATTTATATAGCGTTTTAACAGACCCATGGCCACCAAAGTGCTTTACATATTCCCTCACATTCACCCATTCACTCACTCATTCACACACCGACGGCGGTGTCAGCCATGCAAGGTGCCATCCAGCTTGTCGGGAGCAGCTGGGGTTAGGTGTCTTGCTCATGGACATTTTCATTTTATTCTTAACCAGGTGAAATGGAGTGGGGCATATCAGGACGGTGCTGGTTTAACTCTAGGGGAGGAGGTGGAACAGTGCAATGCCTTCCTCTCTAGGATTGCAGTAACCACTAAGCATATGTCAAAAGCAGGTAAGATGACCACATACTGCACTAGTTACATCCTTACATAATAAGTAGGGGGATATGGTAACATCATATTTTCTGTGTTTGCAGGACGCACAGACATGCTGACTCTCATGGCCATGCGCTGGAATCAGCAAAAGTTCAACAATTTGGCTATCTCACTGACCCGCCGATATCAAAAGGTAATGACATCAGTAGAATTAATTTTAGATTCAGTATTGCATGTTAGCAGTGAATGAAGCTGTGCATTGAACATTTGGTTCTTGTTTCTTACTATTGTTTGTTATTGTAGACCACCAAATCTCTGCAAAGCCAGTTACAAAACCTAGAGTCCATGAAAGCCCAATTGACAGTGACAGCGAACCAATTGGAAGACTGGGTGAATGATGTCAAGGATTGGGCTGACGGTGAGGAAATTATTACTTGTAATACATTTAGTCACAAATAATTGTAATTGTTACTGGTATTGTAAAGTGGAAACCACACCTATTTATTCTCA
Source organism: Romanogobio albipinnatus (assembly GCA_023566225.1). NCBI lineage: Eukaryota > Metazoa > Chordata > Actinopteri > Cypriniformes > Gobionidae > Romanogobio > Romanogobio albipinnatus. The sequence goes on from CM042241.1 coordinate 73,959,603, forward strand.
GCATCAACAACAACAACTACAAATGATCCTGATGCCTTGGCCAGCAGAATTGAGGTGCTGGTAGCCAGTATCAAGAGACGTTCCCAGCGTCTCTATAAAGATGCCGATGGCAACAAAGGTCGTGCCAGAATCCGCCGCAAGATCAGGGAGGAGAAGGGACATCTGACATCTGTTGTGGAGAAATACAACAGAATGCTTCCAATCACAGAAACTCTTTGCCTGGAAACCATTCTGTCTGGTGAGATCACTTGGCGATGGCAGCTTCCACACAGTGGTATGTACACTAGTCTGTTGACTGCTTCTGACAAATCTGATACATAATGACACATAACCCGCAATGCTTTAAATCTCATTCTGTAAATTTCAGAGTTTCTTTTAAGGTTGATGTTTAATACAAATTACAACCCCAAATCAGAAAAAGTTGGGACAGTATGGAAAACGCAAATAAAAAAAAAGGAAGTGATTTCTAAATTTACTTTGACTTGTATTTCATTGCAGACAATATGAACACAAAATATTTCATGTTTTGTCTGGTCAACTTCATGTCATTTGTAAATATGCATCCTTTCCTGTCATTCAGACCTGCAACACATTTAAAAAAAAGTTGGGACAGGAGCAATTTAGGGCTAGTAATGAGGTAAAATGGTTAAATAATGATGTGATTTGAAACAGGTGATGTCAACAGATGATTGTAATTATGATTTGGTACAAAAGCAGCATCCAAGAAAGGTCTAATCCTTTAGGAGCAAAGATGGGCCGAGGATCGCCAGTTTGCCAACAAATACGTGAGAAAATTATTGAAATGTTTAAAAACAATGTTCCTCAAAGAAAGATAGGAAGAGATTTGGATATTTCACATTCAACAGTGCATAACATAATTAAAAGAGTCAAGGAATCTGGAGGAATTTCAGTGCGTAAAGGACAAGGGCGCAAGCCTAAGCTGAACAACCGTGATCTCTGATCCCTCAGGCGGCACTGCATCAAGAATCGTATAAGCCATATCACCACATGGGCTCAGGACTACTTTGGCAAACCTTTGTCAAGTACCACAATACGTAGTTACATCCACAAATGCCAGTTAAAACTGTACTGTGCCAAAAGGAAGCCCTATGTTAACAGTGTCCAGAAGCGCCGTCGACTTCTCTGGGCTCGGAGGCATCTGGGATGGACCATCACACAGTGGAAACGTGTACTGTGGTCAGATGAATCAGTATTTCAGGTATTTTTTGGGAGGAATGGACGCCGTGTGCTCCGGACCAAAGAAGAAAAGGATCATCCAGACTGTTACCAGCAACAAGTCAGCCAGGGTCTGTCATGGTATGGGGTTGTGTCAGTGCCCTTGGCAAAGGTAACTTGCACTTCTGTGAAGGCACCATTAATGCTGAAAAGTACATAGAGATTTTGGAGCATAATATGCTGCCTTCAAGAAGACATCTTTTCCAGGGACGTCCAGGAATATTTCAACAAGACAATGCAAAACCACATTCTGCACACATTACAAAGTCCTGGCTGCGGAGGAAGAGGGTACGGGTACTTGACTGGCCTGCCTGCAGTCCCGACCTGTCTCCAATAGAGAATGTGTGGCGCATTTTGAAGCGCAAAATGCGACAACGAAGACCCCGTACTGTTGCCCACCTTAAGACTTGTTTGCAGGAAGAATGGGACAAAATTACACCTGAAACACTTCATCACTTGGTGTCTTCAGTCCCTAAACGTCTTTTAAGTGTTGTGAAAAGGAATGGCAACATTACAAAGTGGTAAATGCTTTACTGTCCCAACTTTTTTTTTAAATGTGTTGCAGGTCTGAATGACAGGAAAGGATGCATATTTACAAATGACATGAAGTTGACCAGACAAAACATGAAATATTTTGTGTTCATATTGTCTGCAATGAAATACAAGTCAAAGTAAATTTAGAAATCACTTCTTTTTATTTGCGTTTTCCATACTGTCCCAACTTTTTCTGATTTGGGGTTGTAAGTTATGACAGCATTACTTATTACATTAATTATACACATTGTTTTATTTCATATTGAAAACTTGTGGTGAGCCACATGAATTAATTTGTAATGTTTATTATAGATATATTTGGGTGTTTACTGTTTATTATATAATTTTGTGTGGATTTTAAACAATTACTGGGCTGTAAAACAAACCAATCTGGCAACACCGTTCTTCATCTGAACATGTTTAATGTTGGATAATAGTTGTGGGCTAATGTAATACTGGAAATCTTACATTCCCCTAATTGTACCTTGCATGATTATATTCGACAAAAATAAACTTTCAGTATTTGATTAGCTAACTTTGCTAGCCTGCACATTTGGTGTAGCAAGAATTAGCAATAATTTGCTGCAATAATGTCTTCTATAATTTACCGTCATAAGAAAAAAATGCCACCTTACACGTCTAAAGGTTCTAAAGAAAACTTATTGTCCTGATTCAAAAGTTTTTTATGTGTACATTTAAGAATAGTGTCCATCTCTTAATTAACTCTTCTACTTACCGAGTGGAAAATCGCAATGGACCTTGGGATCGCCCCATACAGTGACGTCAGCGTTATTAATTAAGAGGATTTAATAAATATAAATAAATACAAACAAAACTTTGATTAATTGAACACAATCGTAGCATATTATATATATTTATTAATAGAGATGCTCCGATCAGCATTTTTGGGGCCGATCACCGATCACCAAGATCATGGTCTGCCGATTGCCGATCACTGCCGATCACAGAATGGCAGGGGAATGGGAATCTTTTATCTATAATCTTGCAGAGTTTGCACCATTTGTAGAAATGAAACAGAAAAAAACTGTAGAAATAGGCTAGAGTCAAGATCTTGAAGAACCACCAAGTGTTTATTTTAGAAAATGAGAATTTAAGGCTACAGTAGGCCATCTTTCCCAAATAAGGTAGAGTAGCATAAAATGATTCCAAACAAAGAGTGGTTAGGCAGACCAACACACATCATATCAGCTTAATGGGATGTAGCCTCTTAAAACACTGATTACATGTAATAATTGGCAGCTATATGAAAAACTTCTTACACCAAAACTGGCTACTGCCACAAAGGACAAAACTATGGCAAGTTTTTTTTCTGTTATTATTATGAATGTCTGATGTAGTTGAGAAACCAAGTACATCAGATCCAAAAAAAAGTGACCGATCACATCTAAATTTTTCCGTTGGCCAAATTGAATTTCTGTGAATTGATGCAATTTAATTAAATTAAAATTCAAGAAATTCAATTTTGGCCAACTAAAAAATTTAAATGTGATCGGTCACTAGAAAATTTTCAATTGGAGACCTGATTTTTTTTTTACAGTGTACAAAATCATTCAGGTCTCAATCATAAAAGGCAAGTTTCTCTTGATGACTATGAGCATCTCCGCATTTTTTGATGTCAGTCGGTTTCTTTTGTCATCAATAACATTTGCAGCAGTGCTAAACAGTCGCTCACTATCCACACTTGTGCATGGTGAACAAAGATATGCTCTTGCTGTCTGTGCAAGTGCAGGGAAGCGGCCTTTATTCGCCTGCCAATAAGCAAGTGGCTGACCACTGCGTGGCATTACGGTCTCTGCTAGATATTGGTTGATCTGTGAGACGATCGTGATTTCCTCATCAGTTTGTCCTGTATCCTCCTCCACCAGTTCAGCAAACATTGCCTGTAAAGAGCAAGCTGGTGGGCTTTTGTCTGTTGACCTGCTGGAACTGGGCACCTCCACGCTGCTTGTACTTGGCAGTTCAGTGTGGCAATGGGCTGTAACAACGTCCCGAAACAGATCACGCACAGTTGGTTTGATTGCCTCTGGAAAGTATCTGTCTTTGTATCTGAAATGGATATAAAAATGAAAAACTATGTGAAATCAGTTATAGTGACATGCCATGCAGGTCACACACATACATTTGTGTCAGATTACATAGTCACAAAAATTAAATACTACCAGAGTAACCCATTTTCAACTATGACGAAAAATATAAAATATTTTAGATTACTATAAGCCGTCCTTCAAATAAGGCATAGGAAAAGCCTAATTATCTATTTAAAACAAAGAGATAGTTGGACAAAGATTGAAAGACCGGAAGACTAATGATAAGTGATATAAGTTTTTCTTACCTTGGATCTAGCACCGTCGCAATTGCATATAGCTTCTGTGTGTCAATGTCAGCAAACCGTCTTCTGACAGCTTCCAGTAGTACGGTTTTTGATGTTTTCACACCATGGTCAGACTCCACCGTCTTCTCCAAGAGTCGGGTGAGAGCTCTTATGCACGGAATCACATCCGCAGCGGACGCAGTTGATGAGCTAATTTGTTGTGTGAGCTCTTCAAACGGGGCGAGGATAGAGACCATATTTTCGATTAATTTCCACTGGTGAATAGCTTTCCTATAGCTCAAACAGTAGAGCATGGCGCTAGCAACGCCAAGGTCATGGGTTCGATTCCCAGGGAAAGCAAAGAACTGACAAAAATGTAAAACGTGTACAATGTACTAGAGCTGCAACTAACGATTATTTTTTCTGTCGACTAATCTAACGATTATTTTTCCAGGTTAATCTTATTATTCTTTTTTACTGATTATTGTATTTCAAAGAGGGTAGTGAATTTGTATATTATTTTAACATGAAATCAATGAATGATGACAATATTAATTGTATTTCAGGAAGGGTAGTGTACATAGTATGCCATTTTATAATGAAATATGAACACAAGAAGCTTTTTAAACATAATATATAATGATACTATTCATCATAAAATGTATACAGAGTAGGCCTAATTAGGAAAAGTTGTTTACTATAGTAGTTGAGTATGATTTACTTATTGATTTGTGTCAATAGTAAACGAAAATGCACTTGTATTTATCTGCAAAAGGTTCACATACAGGAGCTTTCAGCATAGTGTTAATGTATAACTAGTCGTCTATTTGTAAGATACATGTGCATAAACAACGACTAAAGCTGCCAGAAGTTTTTGCCCAAACTTCAAAGACACATTTAAATGATTAAAGCTAGAGGCATATCTTAACTTTAATGTTACTTTAATCATGTAAACTACCTATATACAGCATGTTATTATGCATATGTGTTTGGGACAGAGGGGAACCAGGTCGCATATACAGCAGATATATGCAGCCCATAATAAATAAAAGCACGAGACGTACTGGGGTCGGAGAAGAACACCGGGAAATGTGACCTTCTGTTGCAATACACGCGTGGCGCGTTCAGCTGCGCGAGAGAACACTGGCAGCAGGGTTGCCAGGTTTACACAACAAAACCCACCCATTCGTTACTCAAAACTAGCCCAAAACAAGCCCAATCGCGTTTCGGGGAGGTTCTCTGGTAAACATCGCGTTCGGGGGGTTAAATATGTGTGTTTTTTTGCTTCAACCCGCGGACATGAGACACAGCCCGTGGCAACAGTGTAGAAGTAGCCCAATTCCGCGGGAAAAAAAGCGGACTTGGCAACACTGACTGGCAGTGTGAAAGCTCCCGCTCTCCACGCGCACAGCTTCTGCTCTGCCACCGCGCGCAGTGTGAAACCGGCTTTACAGAGCGAACAAAGCACAGTTTTATTCGGCTTCTGTTTAAAGTACTCCCACACTTTTGAATGTTGCGGTCTGGCTTTATATGATAAATGATCATTTTCACTATGCCCGGGAGCAGAAGCTGCCATTATTCTAGATCTTCTGTTCCATTCTAGAACGTAAATAATGTGCCGCCGACGCGTCGACGCATTTCACGCACGTCGACGTATTTTCGTAGTCGACGTCATCGACGACGTCGACGCGTCGTTGCAGCCCTACAATGTACTGTTCCATCGAGGGGACACATCCTGGCGGAGTTTTTTAATCGGCTGGCCGAGTTGCTTTTGAACATTTTCCAGCCGGGTATATGCCAACGGAGAATGCTTGAAGTGCCCAACAATTCGTCTCCCTGAGGCTGTGATATCCAAAATACTTCGCTGGGATAATACACCCTCATGCACAGCAAGCTGGAGAGTGTGCGCTACACACGGCAAGCCAGGGAAATCTGCGTCTCTCATTGCTTTCTGCATGTTTTTGGCGTTGTCTGTTAAAATTGCGTGTATTTTTTCTCTTTGTATCCCCCGTGACTGAAACATGCTGCTAAATGCGTTCACCAAAGCCTCCGCAGAATGTGACCCTGTGAAATCCTGACAATGTACCACAACGTTGTGTCTTTCGAAGTTTGAGTCAATAAAGTGTGCTGTTAAACTTAGCAGGGACATTGGACAGACACACATCAGTTAGGTATTTCCTGCCTGGGGGGTCGTATCGTGGATCAAGGCAGCTTAGCAGGCGACGGAACCCTTTATCCCCCACAACGGATAGAGGTTGTTCGTCGAGGCAAATGAATTCCATAATTTTGAACGTGATGTCTTTCCACCTCTTGCTATCCCTGCTGTATGGTTCACGTCGTTTGAATGCATCACTCACAGTCGGCTGGTTGAGGGATGCGGATGTTGTTGGCTTCGGTTGGTTTAGTTTCTCATACTCGGCATATTCAGTTGAATGGCGTGTTCGAAGATGCCTAATCATGTTAGTGGTGTTAAAATGACGTTGCGTTGGATTTCATCACGACATACATTGCAAACGGCTAACTTTACGTCTTTATCGGACACCTTGAAAAACTTCCAGATGGGAGAGCTCATGTTGCCACTGACAAGCTCGGCTCTGCTGTTGTGTACCTGTGCGCCGTGCATGCACGTGTGAAAAAGTCGCACGAGTAATTTACGTCACGTGATCGGCTTTTTTGATCGGCGCTTTTGGGGTTCGCCGATCAAGCTAATTTTAGTCAATATCTGCCGATCATGATCGGAGCATCACTATTTATTAACATCAACAAACCTCCGATAGAAATATGTTATCCAGCATGCTCTAGTTAAAGCAGTGTCACTTAACATTACCTATGACAAGAAAACGCTTAAATGCTTACTTGAACGCGCCATGGAGTGTTGTTAAACTCACCTCTGAATGCCGTTATACTTGTGTTGTTAAACTCACCGCTGAATGCTGTTGCTCACCACAATGAGCGTTGTTAAACTCACCGCTGAACGCTGTTGCTCACCATGTGCGTTGTTAAACTCCCGCTGAATTCAGTTGCCTATGAACGCGCTAAACCTTTGGGCAGAGGGCACTTTGATATCAGATTGCAGATTGCATCAAAAACCAGTTGGGGGGCCAGATAAAGATGATCTGGTTGCTGCCATTTGACTAGCCCTGGCATAGATCATTTATTGTAGCCTATTCCTTTTAATTATTTTATTTATTGTAGTCTCGACCCATTCACCGCAGACAACGGGCTGCGTTATGCTTACCCAAGACGTCAAATTTCAACGCCGCAGGCTCCAGTTCAGAGTTCTATAGAAGTCTATCGGACTACCCTGCACGTTGAAAATTGACGCTAAAGGTATGGCCAGGTCGTTGAAAAGTGATGCCAAGGGGTCCTGACCAAGCGTCCATATGTGACGAGTTGGGAGTGAGAATGTGTTGCGGTATCAAAGACAGAACAAAACGTTGTTCGGGGGGTGGAGGGGTATCGGGGAAGAAAACCTTGAACCGATGGAGAGCAGTACATACACTTTCTGAAAATGAAAGTTGTGATTTTCTAGGTCGATATGGCTAGCCTAGGAGCTATACTCTCATTCCTGCGTAATAATCAAGGAACTTTGAGCTGTACCATGGGTGAAGCGGCGCAATGAAATTACGCAACGCCTGAAAATAGGTTAACTTCCATCAACATAACCAACGTGACAACCTGCTTGCACAGAGCTGGGGACTATTTTCTGTGTAATATCATTGCGCTGCTGCACCCTTGGTACAGCTCAAAGTTCCTTGATTATTATGCAGGAATGAGAGTATAGTTCCTAGCCAGTTCAGTCTAGAAAATCACAACTTTTCATTTTCCATCAGTCTTAGTACACAATGTACCATACTATACCATAGACTGTAAAACATATGGACGTAGTGTCCGTGACGTCACCCATAGGATCTGATGAGCAGTTTTGAAGCGCAAAGTATGGACGAGATGCTATACACATCACAACATGTAAATAGGAAAATGTTGGTGTTATTTTGTCACTTATTGAGGAGTAGGCTAGCCGGAGCCGTTTACCTCCAGTCTTTGTGCTAAGCTAGGTTAGCGGTGGGTGCGTCAGACAGAGGTGAGACACAGCCAGACATGGAGAAGAGAATGGTATGTATCGACATCTAACTCTGGGGGAGATACGGTGAATAAGCTAAAGTCCCAAAAAGTTGGCGTGTTCCTTTAAGTAGCCTACTTTAAGAGGTCTTTCGAGATGCTACATATGCTGGGTTATGAATCTGATAGGTGCTTGAAATAAAATAAATGGTGCTTGAAAAAGTCCTTGAATCTGGTGTTCATGAAAGAGTGGGAACCCTGTTAAAGAAGTTATTAGTGAGCACATCTCCTCCCCCATTGTGGCAGTGAGCTACAAAATACCTGAAGAAGGCACTTATCCTGGAGTTCATAAAGGTAATTTTTTAATGAAATTGTGTATAGATCATTTTGTTGTGTTGCTGTTTATTTAGTTAAAAATAATGAAACCACATGTATGTGTTTGAAGTGAAAAGCTAACATCATGCAAATGGAGTCCATTGAAAACACAAAGTTAATGTTTGAATTGGAAAGTATTAGGGATCAATTGATAATTTAATGAACTTAAAATACTTTGTGATGGATATGGTTTTCCACCTCAGCTTGGTCTGCATTTTACTCTGTAGTTCAGTTTCATTCGTTTAAAGGTCCCATAGCATGGATTTTTTATTTTATTTTATAATGTATTCTGAGGTGTACTTATATTGTTCGTATGATTTTTACATCATAAAATGTCATAATTTAGAAATAAAAGGCTTTTTTTCTATACTGATATTAGCCCTCTGGCTTGAATACTGTTTCAAGGGGGCGTGTCTGCTGTGAGACTTCAGTAAAAACGCCCACTGTTGTGATTGGCTGACAGATCTTGTAGCGGAGGGGGCGTGGTTTAGCGAGGTCTACGAGGCACGAACCTGCCAGAGAAACGAATGGACCTGAGTTCACTTCTCATCAGTTCTCTCAGCACGTCTCAGTTCAGTGAACTGTTGTAGTTACTAGCACAGGATATTAGTTCATTTCTAGTCGGAGGGACTGTCACTCATGTCAGAAAGTTAGTAACTTTAGTAAATTATGGATCAGCACTGACTCGAGACGCGAACCGTTTAGAACGATTCAGTCCGATTTGGTGAACTGGTTCGACCGGTTCACTAAAAAGAACCGGTTCAAAAGAACGATTCGTTCACGAACCGGACAACACTACTGGACCAGAGACGGAGCGATTGCTAACAAAGTTATATATTAACTACTGAGTTGTGAGAGCGCTGTCAGCGCTGTGAGTTTATTGTGTTTGTATCTGAGAGATCTGAATAAACACGAGTCCCAGTCATGCCAAGCCCGTCTTCATCATTATTCTACCAACTTTGTAACACATGTAATGTACCATTACAGCTGTCGAGATGAACGAGTTACGAGTAAGTGTTGATTAAAGCATTATTTTTAAATATTTTCCTATCATATGAAAGGCGTCAGTGACGCGCAATGAGTACACCGCACAAAGACAACGGCGCAGTAATCGAATGTAATCCAGTTTATTGTGTTGGGGTAACAGTTTTGGACTCAGGACCAGTAGTGAGAAATGAAGACCAAGAGTCAGGAGTCAGATTAATTAAAGAAACATTTACTGAAGAATAGTTTGCAGTTTCATCAGCAGAAGCCAGCTTCAAGTCTCTCAAGGAGTTCGTAGGCTGCGCTCCCTCTAACAGTCTCCCCACCTCCGTCTAACATACATACAATTTCTGAACAGTTATACTGTTTTCAAGGTCCAACCACGTCATTATTGTCATGTGGAATGATTCTGATTGGTTCTAACAACATGCACGTAAGCAACTTTCCACACGTCAACAGATAGGAGCACATATCACTAAAAATGCGTAGATGCGTAGACTGGTTGTCGCCCAGTCCCAGATTTGGACTAGAATGACCTCGGAGGTCACAGCAAAGCGTCTTCAGGTCTGCAGAAATTCCATCTCCAACACTGAACCTGCACAGATCATGCAACGCACATACACACCAAGAGAATAACAGCTTTTCCCAAGGATGAGAACATCTTAACTAACTATCAACAACGTCCTTCTCCACAACATGCTGATATGGCATCTGGTACAGAAGTGAATTTATTCTATTTAGTTAATAAAGACACATAAAAAGAGGTACATTTGTCTGTTGTCTGAGTCCACAAAAAGTCACGTAGACCTGTGACCTATGTAGACATGAGGTCACTTTAGGATGACATATAGCTCAACACATGCAGAGAGAGGTTCTCCCGGGGTGTTGACACACACACACACACACACACCAAGGACATTTGCCTGTCAGCTCGTCTTGACACAGACATCAGAGCTGGCACCTAGAAAATGTGGATTCAAAAGCACACAGCAAATAATACTAAAATCTCCAAAATATAGAGAGGTTATAGATTAACTGATTTATCCAATGTAGAAAAATAGTTATAACTTGATTATCATTGATTCTTATTTTAATATTGAACATAAAATCATTCTTGAAGGATATGTGTCTGATGAAGAGACAAGTGATGTTTGGCTTGACCCTTGACCCTTCAATTGTGCGGATAGCTGGCTAGCCTAGCCGGATACCCTCGCGCTTACCCCCCGTCTGCTTAATCTCGCGCCGCGTTTGGCGCCCCCGCTGTGGGCCAGATGCAGTACTGGGGGTCGGTGATGTTGGGGGCCGACCAGTCAGTGCAGCCCAAACTTCGGCGTGCGTGAGGTTTATCTCTAAAGATGTGGCTTTGCCGATGTTGAGCAGAAACTCACGACTGTATGCACATTTTAGAACAGATAGACGCGACGAGGACAGACAAAAACACTGACTCACAAGATAGAAAACACGAAAACACCGTTCACGCCGTACACGCATGTTCACGAATAATAATAATAAGTTCTGTTTGAACTTCAATAATTAGCTACACATCAGAAATCACTGATCACAGATCAGAAGGAACTGAAAAAAGACTTGTTTTCATTTGTACATCCAAACACTGAGAAACTGCCAGCATTCACTCGTTCACAAGCTATGATCCCTCGAGGACAAATATAGCGCTTGCATGGGCATGCCAAATTCTCTGGGCGGAGGAAAGGGAGGTAACCGTTCCTGTTATGATGTCATAACAGGAAAATTCAAGATCAGCTCGTCTGGGCTGTCATTTTCTCAAAGGCAGAGGAAGACAGCCAGAACTCGGTTTACACCCATCAAAATTCTAGCCACTTGGGGACAATATTCAGGCTAGGGGAACTCATATTAATGTTGAAAAACCTCATAAAATGAAAATTTCATGCCATGGGACCTTTAATTTCTTGTGTAACTAAACACAATATATGTTTCTTTAAATAACTTTCCTGTGCAGAAATCCTGAATGAGGGTAGACAAGGCTGTGATGAGGAAACCAAACGGCTACACATTCCTCCAAGACTGCTGAAGTTCCTGTATGCATAACAACTTTGAAAATCATGTAAAATTTTTGCTTTTGTCAAATCGCATAATTGAACTTTAAAGGGATAGTTCACCCTCAATCCATCCTAGGTGTTTATGACATTCTTCTTTCAGACAAATACAATCAGAGTTATTTTAAAGATGTCCTGGCTAATCCAAGCTTTATAATGGCAGTGAACGGCAGCCCAAAATTTGAAGACCAAAACAGTGCATCCATCCATTATAAAAGTGCTCCACACAGCTCCGGGGGGATAATAAAGGCCTTCTGAAGTGAATCGATGGGTTTGTGTGAGAAAAATATCCATATTTAACACGTTATAAAGTAAAATATCTAGCCTCTGCCAGACCTTCTTTGTGGAAAATAGAATACTAGAATCAAAATGTATTATCCTTTTTACACGTTAGGGATGTGACGGTGAAAACATTTTCCCTCACCATTTCCCTCATTGCTGTGCTTGTGCACTGAGCGGCTGAACGCATGCAGCCGTGCGCCGCGTTTACTTTCGGTTTGCCAATTCAGGTGCGGGTTGCATGAAATGTGGGTTCATTAGCTATTATTCTTAATGAAAAACATAGCAACAAAACAGTCAAGTCAAATCAACTTTATTTATATAGCGCTTTTAACAATGTAGATTGTTTCAAAGCAGCTTTACAGTGTTAAACAGGAAAATAATGCAGCATAATTTTATTAAGCCATATAGCCATTTGATGTCATCAGTTCATTTCAATTTCCATACGGTGACAGTGTGGGCTTTAGATCAATAATCAGATCAGTAATTTAGTTTATATGGTTAATTTAGTTTATTAATTAGATTTATTTCGATGTTTAGTTGAAAAATTTTGTGTCCCCAACTGAGCACGCCAAGCCAGAGGCAACAGTGGCAAGGAAACCAAAACCCCATCAGGAGCAGAATGGAGGAAAATAAACCTTGGGAGAAACCAGGCTCAGTCGGGGGGGCAGTTCTCCTCTGGCCAATTAACAAACAGCGTATTATTATTATTATTATTATTATCATTATTATTATTCTGGCCGCTTTACAGGTCAGAGGTCATAATAGATCGGAATATTCAAAGGACCGGAGGCAACACGCTGGAGACGGGTTTATTGAGGATGATGTTGATTAAATAATTATTAGAGTGCAATATTCGAATGATCGGAGGCAACACGCTGGAGACGGGTTTATTGCGGATGACATATCGATTTAAGTATTATTTAATTGTAATATTCGATCAATCGGAGTCATAACGCTGGAGACGGGTTTATTGAGGATGCCGTGTCGATGAGGCAGTTGCAGGGGGAGGCTAATTGACACGGTCTCTGCGGACACTTCAGGGTCCTGTGTTGGTCTTCTCTGGGCGCAGGTCCACCATCTGATCTGGATACGGCCCGGATACGGCTGACTGCAGTAAACCTCGGGATAAAACAGAGAGACTATCATTAGCGTAGATGCCATTCTTCTGATGATGTAACGAGTACATCAGGTGTTATGGGAAGTGTTCCCGGTTCCGGCTGACCTAGTTAATGCAGCCTAACAATCATTTCATTGAGAAAGTGTTTTATGTGTATGCCACAGTAAAGAGATGTGTTTTTAGTCTAGATTTAAACTGACAGAGTGTGTCTGCTTCCCGAACAATGTTAGGAAGACTGTTCCAGAGTTTAGGAGCTAAATAGGAAAAGGATCGACCGCCTGCAGTTGATTTGGATATTCTCGGTATGATCAACTGGCCAGAGTTTAGAGATCGCAGTAGACGTGATGGAGTATAATATGTTAAGAGCTCGCTCAAGTATCGGAGAGCTAAACCATTTAGTGCTTTGTAAGTAATAAGCAAGATTTTAAAATGTATGCGATGTTTAATAGGTAGCCAGTGCAATGTTGACAGAACTGGGCTAATATGGTCATACTTCCTGGTTCTAGTAAGTACTCGAGCTGCTGCGTTTTGGACCAGCTGGAGTTTATTTATTAAGCTAGCAGGGCAACCACCAGTAGAGCAATACAATAATCTAACCTTGAGGTCATGAACGCATGAACTAACTGTTCAGCATTTTGCATTGAGAGCATGTGCCGTAATTTAGATATATTTTTAAGATGGTAGAATGCAGTTTTACAGATGCTAGAAATGTGGCTTTCTAACGAAAGATTGGTATCAAAGAGCACACCCAGGTTCCTCACTGACCACGAGGACTGGACAGAGCAGCCATCAAGTGTTAGACAGTATTCTAGGTTACTACTTGTGGAGCTTTTTTGTCCAATAATTAAAAATTAAGTTTTTTCTGAATTGAGTTGCAGGAAATTACCGGTCATCCAATGTTTTAAATCAGCTATGCATTCCGTTAATCTTGTGAATTGGTAAGTTTCTTCAGGGCGTGAAGAAATATAGAGCTGAGTATCGTCAGCATAACACTGAAAACTAATGCCATGCTTCCTAATGATATCTCCCAGTGGTAGCATGTACAGGGTGAAGAGCAGCGGTCCTAGCACTGAGCCTTGGTACTCCATACTGAACTTTTGATCGGTGTGACATCTCTTCATTTACTGCTACATACTGATAACGGTCACATAGGTATGATTTAAACCATGATAAAGCAATTCCACTAATACCTACATAATTTTCGAGTCTATTCAAAAGAATGTTGTGGTCGATGGTATCAAATGCAGCGCTAAGATCGAGTAACACTAATAGAGAGATACAGCCACGATCGGATGATAAGAGTAAATCATTTGTAACTCTGATGAGAGCAGTCTCAGTGCTATGATACGGTCTAAATCCTGACTGGAAATCCCCACAGATACCATTTCTTTCTAAAAAGGAACATAATTGTGAAGACACTGCCTTTTCAAGTATTTTTGACAGAAAGGGTAGATTTGAGATTGGTCTATAATTGACTAATTCTGTAGGATCAAGTTGCGGTTTTTTAATAAGTGGTTTAATAATAGCCAACTTAAAAGTTTTCGGTACATATCCTAATGACAAAGATGAATTAATGATATTAAGAAGAGGATCTATGACCTCTGGTAGCATCTCTTTTAATAGCCTAGTCGCGACAGGGTCAAGCACACATGTTGTTGATTTTGATGATTTAACGAGTTTAGCCAATTCTTCTTCTCCTATAGCAGTGAATGATTGTAATTTTTCCTCAGTGACACTACAATGCTCTGTCTGATGTGATACTGTAGTAGACGCTGCATGGTTAAAATTTTCTTCCTAATATTATCAATCTTACATGTGAAGAAGTTCATAAAGTCATTACTGCTGTGCTGTTTACAATCATCAGAAGTTGAAGCTTTATTTTTGGTTAATTTAGCCACTGTATCGAATAAATACCTTGGGTTGTGTTTGTTTTCTTCCAAGAGAGTTGAGAAATAAGCAGATCTAGCAGTTCTTACGGCCTTTCTGTATGCGATCATGTGCTCTTTCCACGAATTACGAAATACCTCAAGTTTTGTTTTCTTCCAGCTGCGCTCCATTTTTCTGGCTGCTGTTTTAAGGGCCCGGGTGTGCTCGTTGTACCACGGCGTTGGACTATTTTCTTTAATCTTCTTTAAGCGCAGAGGAGCAACTGTGTCTAAAGTACTGGAAAAGAGAGAGTCAATAGTTTCTGTTGCAACATTGAGTTCTTCTATGCTATCTGGGATGCTGAGGAGATGATACTGATGAGGAAGATTATTTAAAAAGCAATCTTTAGTAGCGGCAGTGATTGTCCTGCCATTTTTGAAGCGAGGGGGCGGCTTTGCAACCTTAGCTAAATTAAGTATACATTATATTAGGTAATGATCTGAGATGTCATCGCTCTGCTGCAGAATTTCAACGGTATCAACATTTATTCCATGTGACAATATTAGGTCTAAAGTATGATTATGGCGATGAGTGGGTCCTGACACGTGTTGCCTAACTCCAATAGAGTTTAGAATGTCTTTAAATGCTAATCCCAATACGTCTTTTTCGTTGTCTACATGGATATTAAAATCACCAACAATTAGTACTTTATCTACGGCCAGTACTAATTCTGATAGAAAGTCAGCAAATTCTTTGATAAAGTCTGTATTATGCCCTGGTGGCCTGTATAAAGTAGCTAACACAAATGTTAAACGAGTTTTATCATGTACACTACATAATGTTACATAAAGCACCAAAACTTTGAAGGAATTATATTTGAAACTAGACTTCTGAGTAATACTGAAGATATTATTATAAATTACAGCAACCCCTCCCCCTTTACCTTTCAGACGCGGCTCATGTTTATAACAATAATCTTGGGGGGTGGACTCATTTAAAGTAAAGTAGTCGTCAGGTTTTAGCCAGGTTTCTGTCAAACACAGCACATCTAGATTATTATCTGTAATGATATCATTAACAATAAGCGCTTTTGGGGA
The DNA here is from genome assembly GCA_023566225.1 of Romanogobio albipinnatus. Taxonomy (NCBI): domain Eukaryota; kingdom Metazoa; phylum Chordata; class Actinopteri; order Cypriniformes; family Gobionidae; genus Romanogobio; species Romanogobio albipinnatus. The sequence goes on from CM042241.1 coordinate 73,975,563, forward strand.
AAGGGATTGAATATTCAGCAACCCAAGCTTTATCAATTGTTCATCTGTATTATATCTGTTGTTTATTTGTTGGACATCAATTCAATTTTTACTGTTGTATGGTTTTGATGTTTTTTTGTATTTACTAATTAGGGGAACAGACACAGTCTCTATATGATAATATCTAGCTGAAAGAGTCTCTATGTGCTGGGATTTATCTGACTCCGGTGACGTGAGACAGCTAGCAGACGGTCGGTTTAGCCAGTTTGTCTGCTTCCTGACCTGGGGTCTCATTTATAAAACTTTGCGTATAAACCTTACTAAAAGTGTACGTACGCACAAAAGCTAGATTTTGCGTATGCACAAAAAAATTCTGATTAATAAAACCATGTGTACGTCAGAACCTGTGCAAAAATCCCTTTATAAATCACAGCCAGCAGAAGATTGTGCGTACGTGCATCTCCACCCAGTCTCCTGCAGAAATCACCATATATGGAGCTTACAACGCCTAGTTTTACTATGCATAACCTCATTTGCATATCATTTGCATGCATATTCCCATCCACGTTTAACACTGTCAAAGGAACAAGACAGAAAAATATTAGATACGGACTATAAATGCCATTTGTGCCTTACACAGTACATTGCTAACAATCATCCAATATCTTTTTTATGTTTTATAATAAATATATCAAAATATCCATGAAAAACAAAATTGTATAAAATACTTCCCAGATATTTTTTTAAAATAAAGTTTATTCATTCATTTCCACGGGCCAAATGTTATTTTAATTTAAAATATTTTGTTAATTTTAAACCCTTCAACTCAAATTCATGCAATTTTGCTGATAATGTGAACATATAGGATGTTTAGGCTATTTTAATTTAAACAGATTGGCCTACTTATTTATTGCAGTGTAAATAGACTCATTTGACCCAGAGCTTCACTGACTAAGTGAAGAGACTAAGAGAAATGTGCAAATCTGAATTTTTTTCTTCAAGTTGTATCCTTCAAATACAGTGGTATTTTTCATAATTGTGTGAAGATGTCTTTACTCTCGTGTCCGTGCAGCTGTGGTTGTACAGTAAGATTACCATTGGACCTGTTCAAACTGGATAATGTACCGTTCGACCACCGAGTCCTGCAGGGTCTGTGATCTGGAATAAGTGTGATCACTGATCATCATTCTCGCTAAAACATATTTTGTCATAACAGTTTAGTTTAAAGACGAATTATTGGAATTAACCTATATTTAATCCTTGCTGTCATTAAAACAGCGTGTCACAGGAAAAGTGATCAAAAGTCGCAAATGTCTATCTAAATTCATATAATTATTGTTTAAACAGGGTTCCCACGCTTCTTGAAAGTACTTGAAAGTTCTTGAATTTCAGACACATGGATTCAAGGCCTGGAAAGTACTTGAAAACAAACATAGGTCCTTGAAAGTGCTTGAATTAAGCATGAACTGCATTTTGTTAGAGTAGCATGGTGCTATTACAAAAATTGGCCTTCATGCGCTGCCAAAGCCAGAACAAAACAGCATTACGGGAGGAAGGAATATATTTTTGCTGTTCCATAAGCACCATCTACTGTTCAGAGCCCTATTCGGATGGTAATTGTTTCTCGTGGGTTCATAAGGTATTTTCATCATTGACAGGGGCTAGTCGGAGATTTTATTGCCGCCCAAATCCAGAAGGTCAGTGTTTTTCTCCCACACCCGCATAAAAATCCCCGGCCCCGGAATTACCTACTGTTTTTAGACAAACACCAAGGACGTGTGGTCATTTAATTGCCGTCCGAATCCACATCTCAGAGTTTTCAAGATGAGATCACTTCAAAATGCACTGTTTATATCCTTTTTGACCCCTGCAGGCCACCGTATGGTTGCGCTTTGCTGTAATTTGGATGTATTTTAAAGATCTAGACTTTCATTACTGAAATGCTGGCAAGTATTTACAAGGGCAATATTTCATCACTGCGCAAAAAATAAAAAGAAGAAAAGCACGTAAACATCTGAAATCTTTTCATTTAATTGGAAAATTCATGTATACAATATTATTTCTATATTTTGATGTTTTAATTAAGTAATGATTTATAAAAAAGAAAACTAAAACTAGTGTGAAATAAATGTTAAAAGCAGGAATAAGAGTGCTGCAAACTGCATCTCTCGTTAAAGCTCGCTCGCTCTTGTACACCAGCCTCTTTCCTCATTGGATTTTGTAAAATTGCAAATTTTTCCTCATTGGAAATTGTATTTTAGTTGTCAGTATATGCCTTAGCGTTACTGCATTAATGATAGACACCGGTACAGTAGGTATTTGATTTATTGGCAATAACACACCCACCTTTATCGTATTTATTGTGCTTGATATAAAATAAAAGGTGCTTTAAAAAGTCCTTGAAAGTCCTTGAATCTGGTGTTCATGAAAGAGTGGGAACCCTGTTTAAATTCTGAGTATTGACTTTATGTAATTTCAGTGCATATCGCCATTAATGAAACTGGAACATTAATGTAAATGTGTATATCAATATGAAAACTTACTTCATTACATTTCTCACTCTAGTAAAAGAGTTTGTGTGCATTTAAAAAAAAAAAAATTTTGAATTACGTTTGGATTTTACTAGATGTATATCCTAAAACAATAGGCACAAATAACACTGTTGGATTTAATCTTCATGATAATGTGGATATAACGTATGAAATAGAGTGAAAATTAAATGTCATTAATTCTTATAATCTTTCTTCTCACATGTATTTTCTACAATCTATCTTCAGTTCACGACCTCACCATCTGTGTCGCCAATTCCCTTTGTCTCCAGAATGTGCGTACACACGGCTCAAAGTTTGCTTGAAGGTGCGCACATTCTCCCGTCAAGTTTGTTTTTTATAGATCACAATCTTTGCGTGGGAACTGGCGTACGTATGTTTCCAGCCCCGTTTTGTGCGTACGCACGCTTTATAAATGAGACCCCTGGGTCCTAGTGAGTCAAGGTTTAGCTCTAAGACTATGTGCCAAATTACTAGAGAGAAGAGCAGAACCACCCCAGGAGGGATGGATGCCATCCTTCTTCAACAGGTCAGGTCTGCCCCAAAAGCTTTTCCAATTGTCTATGAACCCTATGTTATTTTGCGGACACCACTTAGACAACCAGCCATTGAGTGATGATAGCCTGCTAACTATCTCATCACTCCTTCTAACGGGGAGCGGTCCAGAACAATAAACAGCCTCTGACATCGTACTAGCGAGTTCACACACCTCTTTAATGTTAATTTTGGTGATCCCCGACTGGCAAAGTCGAACATCATTAGTGCCGACGTGAATAATAAACTTATAGAATTTACGATTAGCTTTAGCCAGCACTTTTAAATTTGCTTTGATGTCAGGTGCTCTGGCTCCCGAGTAAACAAGTGACTATGGTGGCTGGTGTCTTCACGTTCCGTGTAATAGAATCACCAATGACTAGGGCACTTTCAACAGGATACTCAGTGGGTGCTTCACTGAGAGGGGAGACCCTGTTTGATGTTCTAACCGGAACGGAATAGCGGTTCTTTGATCCGCGACTATGCCGTCTCACTGTCACCCAGTTTCCCTGCTGCGGGGGCCCTGCAGCCGGAACCGAAGAATGTACAGAGTTCACTAAGCTATTCGCATCCAAATCAGTGTCTAAAGCTGTTACATCCTCACTACTCTCAGATAAAGTATGGATGCGTGTTTCTAATTCTGAAATCTTCTCCGTCAGCCTAACTATCTCCTTACATTTATCACATGTGAAGCCCTGTTCGCCAGCGGAGAAGCCTATATTAAACATGCAGCATGCGGTGCAAGTGATAATGACAGGAGAAAACATGACTTACCGTGTTTGTTGATTAATCCAACTTATCACAATCGTTTGCTGGACACTATTTACTAATCCAACTCATGAACTCAGAGAGCAGGAGACCCGGGTGCAGAGATGACAAGCTAACAGGCTAGTGAAATGCTAACGTGTGATGGTGATTTAGATTAAAAGCTAGCAATGTCAAATTTAACGTCATAGGCTATATTTAAACAATGTATGGTGATGAGTAAGTTATATTTAGCAGTAGAACAAAGAAAATATATCAAAATAGACATTCAAACGCAAGCAAGGCTGTACAGAGCTACAAACAATGCAGGAGGCAAACAAGAGACAGGAGAAATCGATGAGGAGCAATCGATCAGACAGGAGCAATCAAAGAACAGTGCTATTAGTGCTATATAGCACCAATTTTGGTGCTTCAGTGGTTCTTCAGCTGTTCTTCACCGGTTCTTTGACTAAGGTGCTATATAGCACCTCTGAAGAACCGCTGAAGAACCACTGAAGCACCAAAACTGGTGCTGTATAGCTCTAAAAAAGGTTCCCCTATGATTACGAGCCAAGAACCATTTTTGGTGCCATATAGAACCTTTTTTTTTTTTTTAGAGTGTAGCCGTTCTGACGCCCTAGGCGAAATCCTTATTGGTGCCCCCAGTCAAATTTTGAAAAGCAACATTGGTATTACTGGTATTATTTAACAAATACATACATACATTCCAAATTATATTTGTTAATAAGGATTAAAATTAATACCAGTAATACCATTGTAGCCAGATGCCTGTATAGCCCTAGGCCTATAATATATATATATATATATATATATATATATATATATATATATATATATATATATATATAACACACACACACACACACACACAGTGAGGAAAATAAGTATTTGAACACCCTGCTATTTTGCAAGTTCTCCCACTTAGAAATCATGGAGGGTCTGAAATTGTCATCGTAGGTGCATGTCCACTCTGAGAGACATAATCTAAATTAAAAAAATCCAGAAATCACAATGTATGATTTTTTAACTATTTATTTGTATGATACAGCTGCAAATAAATATTTGAACACCTGAGAAAATCAATGTTAATATTTGGTACAGTAGCCTTTGTTTTCAATTCCAGAGGTCAAAGGTTTCCTGTAGTTGTTCAGCAGGTTTGCACTGCAGGAGGGATTTTGGCCCACTCCTCCACACAGATCTTCTCTAGATCAGTCAGGTTTCTGGCCTGTCGCTGAGAAACACGGAGTTTGAGCTCCTCCAAAGATTCTCTATTGGGTTTAGGTCTGGAGACTGGCTAGGCCACGCCAGAACCTTGATATGCTTCTTACAGAGCCACTCCTTGGTTATCCTGGCTGTGTGCTTCGGGTCATTGTCATATTGGAAGACCCAGCCTCGACCCATCTTCAATGCTCTAACTGAGGGAAGGAGGTTGTTCCCCAAAATCTCGCAATACATGGTCCGGTCATCCTCTCCTTAATACAGTGCAGTCGCCCTGTCCCATGTGCAGAAAAACACCCCCAAAGCATGATGCTACCCCCCCCACCCCCCCATGCTTCACAGTAGGGATGCTGTTCTTGGGATGGTACTCATCATTCTTCTTCCTCCAAACACGTTTAGTGGAATTGTGACCAAAAAGTTCTATTTTGGTCTCATCTGACCACATGACTTTCTCCCATGATTCCTCTGGATTATCCAAATGGTCATCAGCAAACTTAAGACGGGCCTTGACATGTGCTGGTTTAAGCAGGGGAACCTTCCGTGCCATGCATGATTTCAAACCATGACGTCTTAGTGTATTACCAACAGTAACCTTGGAAACGGTGGTCCCAGCTCTTTTCAGGTCATTGACCAGCTCCTCCCGTGTAGTTCGAATTAGTTTAGTTTGAATTTAGCTTTATTGTACGGTTGTATGGCAACACTCTCTCTGATCCAATGGCATATAGTCAGATTGACAGTACTCTGATCCAGTGTGGGGGAACTACTGGGGGCAGCAATAACATTTTAGGGTGGCCGTGACACCCTTTACACACAAAAATCTAGAGCCAGATATGAGCTATTGGCGTTGCCCCACTGATGGCGCCCTAGGCGACCGCCTAGTTTTCCTATGCCTTAAAAACGTCCCTTCCAGCAAAGATGGATGACGATCGATCAGATTGTGAGTATCACATGTGAATCAGTTTTTATGTTAACATTAACTTTCCAATGAAATGCATCACGATTGTTATTAAAGTAGCCAAAATGATTGTGATTTGCTAAATAGTCTTGAATGCATAGCCATCATACGTATATTAGATAGTGCTGTAAATTAATTGTTAGCACATTCGCTTAACTAAACTTGCATGAAAGCTTGTGTTGACTTAGTGACAGCACAATTATGTCTTAAGACAACTGTATTACGTTCGTTGTGAAAGCTTGTTAGTTACTCATAGTTTTTTTCTTCATTTTAAGTAAGTTCAAATAATCGTAATGTTTTAGCCGTCACATGCTCAGTCAGCGTCAGCCTCACAATACATGGTATGTTATGAGTAGGCTACGTCTCTTCATTTTGGCATGGTTTTATAATGTTGATTTAGACATATGACGTTTTTATAGTCAGGCATAACCGAGGCCATCATAATAATTGACTGTTAAAATACCAAGTGTTAGATTGTGTCATGTATTGTGTACTGTACTCTATGCTTTCAAGGACACAGCTCAGGGCAGGCAGAAGTATAACAAAACCTTGAGTTTCTCATGGTTAAATGTAGACCGTTTTATCTACCACGGAGTTCACTTCCACCATTATAACTGCAGCCTATATTCCCCCGGATGCTGATGCCAAGCTTGCTATGAAAGAACTTCACACAGCCATCAGTAAACAACAGACTGATCACCCGGAAGCTGCGTTTATTGTTGCAGGTGACTTTAATCACTCAAACTTAAAGTCAGTGCTACCCAAGTTTCACCAGCATGTTTCCTGTCACACCAGAGGAAACAAAACCTTAGACCATGTTTACACAAACATGGCGGGAGCTTACGTTGCAACACCCCTTCCCCACCTGGGACAGTCAGCCTCTTTGTTTCTCACCCCAAAATATGCACCCCTCATCAACCGTGTGAAGCCATCAGTGAAGACCATCAAGGTGTGGCCTGCGGGGGCAGATTCCACACTCCAGGAAAGGTTTCTAAACACAGACTGGAGTATGTTTGCTTCTCAGGCCACCAGTGGCGCTCACACGGACATTGACTCCTACACCTCCTCTGTATTGGATCATATCAATACCACCATTGACAGTGTTACAACCCAGAAACAGATCACCACATACCCAAATCAGAAGCCTTGGATGAACAGGGAAGTGTGACTCCTGCTGAAGTCACGCAATACTGCCTTCAGATCAGGTGATGCACAAGCCTACAGCACATCCAGAGCAAACCTGAAGAGGGGCATCAAAAAGGCCAAGCACTGCTACAAGCTAAAGATAGAGGGACACTTTTCCAACTCTGACCCTCGACGCATGTGGCAGGGCATTCAGGCCATCAGTGATTATAAACCCACCCACTCCACCCCCGCAGCCACTGATGTCAACTTCCTGAACGAGCCAAATTACTTTTATGCTCGTTTTGAAAGAGACAACAGAGAAACTGCCACCAAGCTCAAACCCTCAGATGACCACCCACCAATCACACTCTCCTCCACAGATGTCTGCAAGGCACTGAGCCGGATCAGCACGCACAAGGCTGCTGGACCAGACAACATCCCTGGTCGTGTTCTCAGGGCATGTGCGGAGCAGCTCACTGGGGTTTTTACAGACATTTTCAACCTGTCTCTTGCCCAAGCAGCTGTACCATCATGCTTTAAACGCACTTCCATTGTGCCAGTGCCAAAACACTCTAGCCCGGGGTGCCCTAATGACTACCGCCCTGTAGCACTCACACCCATTGTTATGAAGTGCTTTGAGCGGCTGGTCCTGGAACACCTAAAAGACTCTCTACCATCCGCATTGGACTCACACCAGTTTGCCTACCGCAGCAATAGGAGCACAGAGGATGCAGTTTCCATGGCACTGCACTCTGTGCTCACCCATCTGGACAATAAGAACACGTATGCACGCATGCTGTTTGTTGACTTCAGCTCAGCATTCAACACTGTCATCCCAACCAAGTTAATAGCCAAACTTGGAGACCTGGGCATCAACACTTCAATGTGTAACTGGATTTTGGACTTCCTAACTGACAGACCACAGAATGTTCGATCAGGATCCACCTGCTCCACGTCCATCACACTCAACACTGGTGTACCACAGGGCTGTGTGCTAAGTCCGTTTCTCTACTCCCTCTTCACCTCCGACTGCAAGCCTGTGTATGGATCTAATTCCATCGTCAAGTTTGCGGACGACACTACGGTGATTGGTCTCATCAGCAACAACGATGAGACTGCCTACAGGGAGGAGATCCAGCACCTGGCCACATGGTGCGCTGATAATAACCTGCTCCTCAACACCACCAAAACGAAAGAGCTCATCGTGGACTTCAGGAAAGAGTCAAAAGGCACACACGACACCATCCACATCAATGGAATGGCTGTTGAGCGTGTCTCCAGTTTCAAGTTCCTGGGGATCCACATCTCGGTGGACATGTCGTGGACAACCAACACCTCCAGCCTGGTCAAGAAGGCTCACCAGCGCCTCTTCTTCCTGAGGACACTGAGGAAGAATCAGCTCTCCTCGGCTATCCTGGTGAACTTCTACCGCTGCGCAATAGAAAGCATCCTGACCAACTGTGTCGCAGTATGGTATGGGAGCTGCTCTGTTGCGGAGCACAAGGCACTGCAGCGGGTGGTGAAAACTGCCCAGCGCATCACAGGGACTCCACTACCTGCCATCGAGCACATCCAGAGGAAACGCTGTCTGCACCGAGCTCGCAGCATCCTCAAGGACTCCTCTCACCCAGCCCACAGACTGTTTTCTCTCCTGCCCTCCGGCAGGCGTTTCAGGATCCTCCGGACCAGGACCAGCAGACTTAAGAACAGTTTTTTCCCCAGAGCTGTCTCTCTACTGAGCTCAAACCCCCGTTGATCCACTTCCCTCATAAACTGCTAACTCTCCTACCTCACATCTGCCTTCACTTTATTTGCACTACCGACTGTTTATTCAGTAACAACTGTTTACTGATGCATTCTGCACCACCATATCTTAACTGGATTATGCTCATTTGCACCACCGACTGTATTTATAGTACCAACTGTTTACATTTGCATTTTGCACCGTACTTCTAACTGTAATATGCAACCACTTTCCACTGCACTTTTACACTTTTTTTTCGGATAGCTCTGTCCATAATTTATTGCACTACCTTAATCCACTGCTATTCCTCATATTAGCCTAACATATTATTGTATACCTCTATCTGTACAATTCTGTTTATAGTAATAGCCATCTGTATATTTATTCACTGTACATATTCACCTGTAAATTCAGTTCTGTTTATAGTAATAACCATCTCTCTATTTATACATATTTATATATATTCAGTACATATCCATGTCCTGCACTTACGCAACCACTGTATATCCTGCACTTGCTGCTATTGCACTTCTGGTTAGACCTAAACTGCATTTCGTTGCCTTGCACTTGTGTAATAACAATAAAGTTGAATCTAATCTAATCTAAAAGATGAATTAATTGATCCTAAAGTCCTAGACTTAGCCCTAATTTATGTCTATTTATTTATATAAAATTAACTTGTTGAAAAGAGGGGAGAGCATCCAGTTGGTAGGTAGTGCTGCTGCATACATCACTTAAAATTGCTTTAAATATTTAAAGGACAGGAAAAGTCATATAATTGTAGAAATAACATGCTATTTCTATTCAGATTTCTTGCATATCTCTATTTTTTTTTTTCTCGGTTCAGATGCGCTTTATTGACATGAATGTTTCAAGAACCTGTTCACCCAAATCTTTGAACAGTATGCAATAACAGTAATATGAACATTATTTGGTATGAAGATTGATATTGTATATAATGTGTGTACTCTGTGGTGAAGTTATCCAAGTTAACTCTCCAAATTAGAGAGTTCAACAAGTTCAACTCAATGTTCCTTATTTCATTCACTTCTCTATCTTTCTCTCTCTTAGGAGTCAGTGCAGACGTTGTTTATGAAGTTCTTCCTATGTGGTTCACGTCATGAACAAATTTGTTTTTGTGTGTGTTCAAATTCAACTGTTGCAATATATTATTTTATAAAATATACACAAATCTTAAATCTACCTCCAGAGTCATCCTTGTGTATTCCCTCTGTACTTGAAAATGTGATTGACTGAAAAGGCTAAACCATTCCTTGTTTATTTTAGGCCTACTTGATGAGTTGTTAAATTATGCAACTTGGACCCAATAATTACTCAACATTCCTAGAAACCAGATTTAATTGCAATAAAGAAATCTCCGATTCGGTAGGTGGCGCTGTCACAAAAAAAAATAGGGTCCTAGAAATGCGGTCCTGAAAGTGCAGCCTCCGGTAATGCAGACGGATAATGTTGCCCCCGTGAGCCGCCCCGCGGAGCCGCACACCAGCAGCGGTCAGCCGCCGAGGAGCAGCCCAGCGCAGAACCCAACAGGTACCGGTGACATTAACACTAAACTCACGGATATTATCGTTCACTGCTGTGTTTATTAACAGCGCCGTCGATCACACGCGCTCAGTTTGCAAAACACTCACTAACGACCGCGTTACTGAACAGAAAATAACCGGCAAAGAGCAGCAGAAATATGACCGGCGTTCACAGCTCGCGCTCCATCCGCGGACTGGCCGCTCATCAGCGGGTGAGAACTTCTGCCGGTTACTCCTGTAACCGGACACGGGAAACACTTTGGGTCTCGATCAGCTCCTCCTTCAGCAGCGGGACACCGAGCAGAGAGGCGGCCATTTTAGGCGCTGTCTCGAAACAGAGAGGCGGCCATTTTAGGCGCTGTATCGAAACAGAGAGGCGGCCATTTTAGGCGCTGTCTCGAAACAGAGAGGCGGCCATTTTAGGCGCTGTCTCTCAATAACGACACTCTGTAACGTTGTGTGTTTTTACAAACAGAAGTCATTATTTTATTATATTTCAGCATCGAATTAACACAATCTAGAAAACACTAATGTATTTACGGCTAAGCAAAATATGAATCATGATGTACTTTAATAACATGAATGTGAAAGAGAGTTGTTCATAAATAGTCAGTTTGGCTAAGCTTTTATAGCGGTGAATGAGAGAATACATTAAATATGTTTTTGTGTCCCAATTTGTGCATATAGCAAAAGAAAAACACCACAACAGTGATTTCACAACTTTCAAAAAGAGGAAAAAATAGAGAGAGATTGATAACGGCAGTGAAAAGAGAGAAATATGTTCATTTGACCATCACTCCCATAGACGCTGTATTAGAAACACCCTCACCGCAGCTGGAACTGTTTTTTTAATAATTTGAACAAAGTATTAGTGTCATAAATGTACGTACATAAAATAAATTAAATATCAAAAAGATGTATACTGATTCACGAGCTCGGGATCATATTGAAACACACCCTTTATAATAATATTCAGCCATTTAATGTTATTAATAAGTGGTATGCTAATGATTTATGCATTTTAAGTTATTTAGTTATTTTTTAAATATGTTGTGTAAGGTAAACATACCTATTAAGCTCATGTACCCATTAAGCACACTACTATCTTTGAGCTCAGATTATAAACAGAGAACAATCATTTATCATCCTACTTGATGTCTGAACCCATTGATGTGTTTTTAACTGAATACCTCCTGTAATTTCAAGCTAATCAGAAATATTGCTCGCTGATATATGTGTATTCATGTGTTCACGCTGAGATATCAGTCCCTCCAGAAAAATGTGATTATGCGATCGCATGATTTAATGCATAATCAGCCAAAGTCCGCATATTTATGTGGGGGCCGCATTTTTTCAAATACGCCGCACTTTCGTCGCGTAAATTGCCTATTTCCGCGTGCAAAATATGCGGGGCTAGCGTGATTTCATAATCCCTGCATTTTCGTTGCAAAAAAGTCATATATATATTAGCAGAAAGTTGAAAAATGTTCGTTTACTTTACACAAGAGCCGCCATTTCCCCCTGTGTCCATGGCAACGCTTTGAAGTGACGTAATTACCCGACGTGAACGTCATCGAAAAGCTGCAAACCCCGCGGAGAAACCATAGATATCAGTGAAACCATGATGAAGCGCAAACTCCCATTTGCCAACAAAAATAACAGCAAAAGAGCAAAGCAGTTTCAGAACACACATCATGAAGCTTCAGAGCGTTATGAGTCAGTGAGTCGATTCAGTGGTTCATAACGCTTCGAAGCTTCATGATGCTGTGTTTTGAAATCGGTCATCACTATATCACTATCTGATGCTGAGATATGTGTATTCGCAGGGCTGTACGTTAACTTTTTTTGCACATAGCACTGGTGCTACAGAGGTTGAAAGTTTTGTAGCACATGTATTAAACGTCTGTTACCATGTCTGAAAAATGCAAAGTGTTATACAATACAAATATTTAAGAATAAAAATAATAATAACAATTATTATTATTATATTTTACAGGAAACATAAATCATTAGAAAGGTCTAAGGTTTTATAATGAAATATTAAATTATGATCAAAAAATGTGTGACCGTAATGTCTTAATTTTTGTCTTATTTTATCTTATGTATTCACTGAGAAAGAAAAAAAAGTAGCCTACTGTACACGTCTCAACACCGCAAATCTATCACTGTACTGCAGATTATATAAAATAATATATTTTCTGTCTCATTCTGTGATGTGAAGCCTGTCAGATTACAAAAGTAAGTTATTTCAAACACTCGATTAAATGTTCTCTTTTGTTGGACAACAGGTTTGTAAACGCTTCTCATTACAAGTTTGTAAAGAGGTTGTTGCTTTTTTCTAATGCACATTAAGGGGCCTTTAACACTGGGCACGTTTGCTGTGGTCATGTCCAAACGTGATTGTTCCCGGCGTCCCCCGCAGCGCAGGTCTGGTTTCACACTCAACTTGATTCTATCGAACCCTGGTGCACTTGTTCATCTTACGTCATCAAAAATGTGCACGGCGGATGATAGAAAACACACTGCTGTATATTGTGTTTTTATTAATTTGGGGCTATTATGCGCAGCTGAGTAAAAGACTCTTGGGTTTACTGTATGTGCGTCGCATGATATTCATTTGTTGCCCTGATTGCACGCATATGCGCGAATAATCTCGTTTCCAAGGTAAATCATCAAAACCATCATCCCTTACATGTGTTTTATGGAACTAAATATTCAATATGCTAAACTAATATGAAGGTTCCGTTTCTTCCTGAACAAGTGTGCACCCGAGTCCGTGTTGCTTTCACATTCATGTGAATCGCGGCACAGTTCGAGTGCCACCTCCTTCAGGTAGTCTTGGGTACCCCGGTGCGCACCGAGCCTGCGATTGACAGCTTTTACATTAGCAATTTTTCATGCAAACCGTGCCCCTTTTCGAACTAAAATGCCAATGACTCCATCTCACAGTGCATGCAGAGATAGAGCAGCATTGATTGTGAACCGATCGCCCTGAACAGTGCTGCGCATCATCTACACATATATTTATTTAAATTTTTTAATGATTTTCATCATTTCACAAGGACAAATCTCGATTTTGGTTTAATTTCAGTCAATCGTGCAGCCCTAGAGTAACCTCACACGAGCACAAAACAAATTCTCTCTTCACTCAAACAAGCTCTGTCTCACATGCTAAACTGTATCGCACGCGTGCTACTAAAATATTAAATCGCACAGACCGATTTTTTTGTAGCACGTCGCACTGTACAGCCCTGATGCGTGTGTTCACACTGAGTAGACGTGAAATCTGGGATTAATTCGCTTATAAAACTGATGAAGGATCGTCAAACCTTGCCAAACATCGGTCACTTGCCATCCCTGACGTGTACAAGACATGTGAGCGCATAAATCAAACCATCACATTTAGACATTTATTTTCTTTTAACACTGATCAATACACATAAGATCGTCTCGTTTAAATATCACAAAATCTCCAGTTTGAGTTTCACACGTCCTAGTGATTCACATTAGTTGATTTCAAACCTGCGCTGAGAACGATCCCGTAGACGACACCACTGGATTCATGGCCATTTCCATCTGTTGTCTCTGCTTTTATTCTGGCTCCTCACCTGTGTTTAGTCTGGAGCTCAGTCTCATGCTGTGTATTCACATGCTGTTTCTGTGTGTGTGTGTGTGTTTAGACGACTCCATCACTGGGGATAATTGTCTGTCAATTGAAGACTTCTGCCGTCTTTATAAACTGGGCGAGGAGTATTATCCTGGAGCGTATGAAGGAAGGAGGAAGAAGGACGGACGAAAAGTATGTTGCTCTTTCTCCATGACCAAACTTTGTTCTTCCTCTTGTTTCCTTCTGTGACCTTTGTGTCCTGCCATAAACATCAGTGTCTACAAGATGTCTGTTTACTCACGCTTGCAAAAATGTGCTTTATCTTTTAGGTTACCATCAGATATATTAAGTTGCAACCTTCTGAACAAACATTGTCGAAATCGGTGAGTTGACAAGACTTCATGAAATTCTCTATTAAGAATTGGTTTGTTAAATTTAGTTTGAGATGTGACTGAACTAGACAGAGAAGCATCAGTTAAAGTCAATTGCTTTCATCTTTAATTTCCCTCACTCTCTCGTTGGGAGTAGGGGTGCACTGATCCGACTTTTTCAGTCCCAATCCCGATGCCTGCTTTGTGTATCTGTCGATACCGATCCGATACTATTGTTGAATTAATAATAAACTGTATATCTTCCACCTTATACCTTCCTTGAAGAGACTAAAGGCCCCAGACTTTACTAACTAAACATAACTAAGACAAAATAACAGATGTATATAAAGTGTTGAATTCTTATTTATTAAAAAAAACAATTGTGCATTCAAATCTAAAATAGAATGTAATCAAACTTCTTTAAATAAATCAAATGTAGCAGTGGAAAGAAAAAACAGTGTATTGGTCAAACATGCAATAGTAATCTGACAGTTACCAAACATTTTTTACACTACAGATAATTGTTTTGGTATATAATCATATCAATTTGCATTACAAATTAACAAATAGCCTAATTTTCTGCCATATGCAATTTAATAAAAATTATCAGCTAGCTAATAACAACTTAGGCTTAGGCTAGGCCTATTTATTTTACTACACATTGTCAACAGAAATAAGCTGAAATACTGTTGATAATTAAAAATAATTCTTACTACCCACTAGGGGTGACCCAGAATAGTCGAAGATTCGATGCATCGATATGCGGAGCCTGATTCGACCACCGATCTCTCAGTCGAATCTTCGCGGGTGTTATGAAACGAGGATTATACCATTTTGGCAATATGGGGGTGCTCAATGTCTAATTTCACACAGAACTACTGGTTTTGTATGGTTACTGTACAAGTAATGCTGTAAACATGTTTAGCTAAAAAAAACTGCCAGTTTAGCGTTTATTGTTGTTTCGGCAGTTTCTGTTGAACTTCCGTTGTTTTAATAATTTATTTATTTTAATTGTATTTATTGATCACTCAGGGTTACTTAATTTAACTGTGGCTTGTGTTTTTATATGTCCCCTGCACTTTGGCATTTTGCACACATTTATTATGCTCCCTGTGACTTGATTCTGACTTTTTTTCGTTTTTATTTACAACCCCAAATCAGAAAAAGTTGGGACAGTATGGAAAACGCAAATAAAAAACTGCAGGCAGGCCAGTCAAGTACCCGTACCCTCTTCCTCCGCAGCCAGGACTTTGTAATGTGTGCAGAATGTGGTTTTGCATTGTCTTGTTGAAATATGCATGGACGTCCCTGGAAAAGATGTCTTCTTGAAGGCAGCATATTATGCTCCAAAATCTTTTCAGCATTAATGGTGCCTTCACAGAAGTGCAAGTTACCTTTGCCAAGGGCACTGACACAACCCCATACCATGACAGACCCTGGCTGACTTGTTGCTGGAAACAGTCTGGATGATTCTTTTCTTCTTTGGTCCGGAGCACACGGCGTCCATTCCTCCCAAAAAATACCTGAAATACTGATTCATCTGACCACAGTACACGTTTCCACTGTGTGATGGTCCATCCCAGATGCCTCCGAGCCCAGAGAAGTCGACGGCGCTTCTGGACACTGTTAACATAGGGCTTCCTTTTGGCACAGTACAGTTTTAACTGGCATTTGTGGATGTAACTACGTATTGTGGTACTTGACAAAGGTTTGCCAAAGTAGTCCTGAGCCCATGTGGTGATATCGCTTATAGATGAATGACGATTCTTGATGCAGTGCCGCCTGAGGGATCGGAGATCACGGTTGTTCAGCTTAGGCTTGCGCCCTTGTCCTTTACGCACTGAAATTCCTCCAGATTCCTTGAATCTTTTAATTATGTTATGCACTGTTGAATGTGAAATATCCAAATCTCTTCCTATCTTTCTTTGAGGAACATTGTTTTTAAACATTTCAATAATTTTCTCACGTATTTGTTGGCAAACTGGCGATCCTCGGCCCATCTTTGCTCCTAAAGGATTAGACCTTTCTTGGATGCTGCTTTTGTACCAAATCATAATTACAATCATCTGTTGACATCACCTGTTTCAAATCACATCATTATTTAACCATTTTACCTCATTACTAGCCCTAAATTGCTCCTGTCCCAACTTTTTTTTAAATGTGTTGCAGGTCTGAATGACAGGAAAGGATGCATATTTACAAATGACATGAAGTTAACCAGACAAAACATGAAATATTTTGTGTTCATATTGTCTGCAATGAAATACAAGTCAAAGTAAATTTAGAAATCCCTTCTTCTTTTTTTTTGTGCATTTTCCATACTGTCCCAACTTTTTCTGATTTGGGGTTGTATTTTTTATTATTAGAAATGTATATTCTGTTCTAATTTAATTCTGTAAATGAATGCTTTTTATTGTTTTTCATTGTCTCGATGTTGCGCTGCACTGAAAGCATGCTGGCACAGCAATTTTGCCAATTTAATTTAGCAAAATGTGCTTTTATATATTTGTGTGATGTTCTGCATTTCGATCCCGGTATGCCCCTCCAAACCCATTCACATACACATAGATGATTCGACTATAGAAAGATTCAACAATTCTGATTCGAATGTGTAAATCATTAGTCGGGGACACCCCTACTACCCACTCTTGCTAAATTGGGTAAGCACTTGTGTTCTCATTTCAGATGCGTTCTGAGTAAATTAATAAACTGATTCATGAGTTCAGTGTTGGACAGATCAGTTGTTCTAACCAGTCGTTAAAATGATTCGGTTCAAAGGAGTCATTAGGTCACGAATCGGACATTAGCAGACGCGTTGTGTGCGAATCCCGTCTGTTAGAACATTGCGAAAGATGTCAACACACAGAAAACACTTCACAACCGGATATCATTTGTTCTCCAGTTTATTGAAAGTATGCTTTATGTCAGCTGGTCAGAGAAGAGTCAATGTTTTTTGAGCGCAATTCACAACCAGCGGTAATTCAAGGACAAAATGGTCTGAATGTGTCACGTGTAACATGGTTTCGGTCTCCCGACCTTTTGATTTGGATTAATATGTGAAATGCTAACAACACAGATTATTTTGAAGACCCAGAGAGTGTGCGCGGGGGAGGAGCTCTATGATCGTTCTCCCTGTCACTCAGTCACAAGCGAAGCATCTATTTTACTTCACTCGTAAATCACAATAACTCATCAAATTAGGCTTTGGCGGGACAAATTCGTTTTGGCGGCCACCAAAAAATGTTCAATGCAGGAAAAACCCTTACTTTACAGTAATACTACCTCCCCTCAGCCGACGAACTAGTTGGCGTGGCAAGCGTGAAATATCTCCTCCACACCGGACTCTCTGGCTCGCTCCATGTTGCTTCTAGCATGCGAAACACATGAAGCTGACGAATGACGTAGGTTCTGCTGCGACGGAAAAACCCCCCACCTCGGCTTGTGGATCTGTTCATTTTTCCGATCCAGCTATTTTGTCAGTATCGCGGCTGATATCGGATCGGTGCACCCCTAGTTGGGAGATTTGAAATGAGCTAACCTTTTGTCAATCTCTTCTCTTCAGGCTAAGTTTACCAAAACTATTACTGAAGAGATGGCAGCCGTGTTGCAAACGCCTGGAAGAAAAACATGCTAAAAAGATCATGTGCCAGCTCTTTACTGCGCTCAGTTACTGCTGGGATCTGGGTGTTTATTTCCAAATTAACGTGGATGATCTTGATAAATCCCTGCACCCTCCAGATAAAGATTGTGGACTTCAGTCGGGTGAAGCGCATGAAGGGTGAGTTGGCTTTTTGAACACCGGTAACTTCATAACTTTATGATGATTAATGATGCTTTACTAAACACTGGAAATGTATTGCTTACAGAAAAAGAGGAGTTGCAAAGGGAGAATGCTAGAATACAACACTTGGTGGACTTGTGCAGCGTGATGGAGTCACTTGTGAGGAACATCAGACGTCCATTTTGGAAAAGGTCACACCTGTCAAAAGGTGAGCTCAATAATAATAATGATAATGAATGCTGTGATAAAATTAAATGTTCACGTCATAATAACAGCATTATAACATTAGCTTTAGGGCTGCACGATAAACTGATAATTAAGGGTGGGAATCTTAAGGCACTTAACGATTCGATCCGATTCTGGGAGTAACGATCATTTAATAATTTACATTTAGTCATTTAGCAGACGCTTTTATCCAAAGCGACTTACAAATGAAAGTCGATCCAATTCCCAAAACGATTCTTAACATACATTTTTATATGCTAATATGTTTTTTGTTTATAGTTAGAATGTCTGTTTGACAGTATTGCCATATTAAAAATGATTGACGATTTCTTTCAATATTATTTTATTAACAAAGTTATATTCAAGGTTAACAAGCTCTAATGAAACATAGTAAGCCATACAATTGCAAAGAACAATCATTAAGAATAAACAGTTCTCAATTTACAACCATGTGTGACAAATTTTTCAGTTTCTTTAGAACATTTTAACAAAAAATGTCTTCAAAGCAAAAAAAAGTTTTTCTTTGGTTAGAGCCATAATTTTTTTTTTTTAAACATAGGCTAATGCAGAAGAAAACCAACTTTAGCGCTCGCTGAGAAGCCAAATTCAGTGTGTGCGCATAACATCTCACATGAGAGAACCTGCCGAGCTGCAACAGTCATGTTAGAGACATTTAACGAATCACTCACCAAAACTAATTATGCCACAGATGTTGGCAGGTTTATGTATATCCCGGCCACTGCATCGGAGACATAGGAGTGTTATTAAGCATTAATGACAAGGAAAGCGCCTTATAGCCTACTTGAGCACCACTTCGTTATTTTGGCTCAGAATTTCGTTTGTTGGAAATATGAACTTAATTTAGAAATGCTTTTGAAATTAAAAACTTGGAAGTGGCCAGTAGTACTTATGCTATACCTTGTGTCAAAATGATTAATGGCTTTGACCTTTAGGGTGGGCCTTCCGGGTTAGGGCGGGGCTTCCGGGAATGACCTTTGACCATGGTGTTGACAGGTTTGTGGTTTTGAAGTTTTTGACAGAAGGTTTGGTTTTTTTTGAAGTTGGTATAATAATTCATGTTTTTGACAGAAGGTTTTGTCTTTTGATGCCGCTGTAATCAGGATCTCCCTCCCACCCTCCGCATTCCAGAGCAGCGTATATAAATGGTCAGTGTGTTCTACAGCAATCAGAAAGAGAAACATGAGCATGGACGATTTATCCCTCCCTAAATCCCCAGAGGCGGGGATGTGCAGCAGGATGATGGACAGGCTGACTATGGCACAGAGAAAACCATACGGTCACATCTGTCTGACAAATTTACTCCATGAAATCTCGGACTGGACTAAAGGCGAATTTATACTGTGTAGTAGTGACCGTATACACTCACCTAAAGGATTATTAGGAACACCATACTAATACTGTGTTTGACCCCCTTTCGCCTTCAGAACTGCCTTAATTCTACGTGGATTTGATTCAACAAGGTGCTGAAAGCATTCTTTAGAAATGTTGGCCCATATTGATAGGATAGCATCTTGCAGTTGATGGTGACGCGTGTGTTGTATTTACCGAAAAAAACTGGTCTCCATTTTACAATTTTGTCTTGAGGGATTTGAATGACTGCCGTGAAGAGCCTTTGTACGTTGCAGAGTTGGACGGGCTGACCCCGAATGTCCGGTACCGCGTGGTAGGTGACCATGCTAAAAAGAAGCCAAATGATTCTGTTTACATATTCTGCTGTAAAGACAAGACAAAATAACACAATATGAGCATTTTGAACTGAGAGGCGTGGTCATTACACATTTTCCGTAAGTTGAATACGGAAGGTGATTTCACCGGAAGCTAGATCATTTACTTTATAAAGTCTTAAATATGGATATTTTTCTTACACAAACGATTCGCTTCAGAAGGCCTTTAATAACACCCCAAAGCCGCGTGGATCAGTTTTATGATGGATATAGATGTGCATTAAATATGCATGTACGTTTGAAAACATCTTAATACACATCTATACAAACGTAAATGTTTCGTAAAACGTTTCTCTGAATTAAAATAAAACTATTTGGCTTTAGTTGCATTTCTGATGATCATAAAAATGCCAAAGTCTCCTTGTCCACCCTGATCATTTGTAGTTTAACTGGTCATGACTGATAGCCTAGAAATCTAGCCGCACCCTAGTGGCAGCAAATCTAATTTGCCGCGAATGTAGTCTTGCAACTCTCCGTTGGCTTACGAGCTGGAAAAACCAAACTCTGGTCAGGCCAATCACATCGTGTATACATTCACATTTAGTCATTTAGCAGACACTTTTATCCAAAGCAACAAATGAGTGCAATAGAAGCAACTAGGACAGTCAAGGGCAACAATATGCAAGTGCTGTAACAAGTCTAATTAATCTAGAACAGAACACAGGAATTTTTTATTATTTTTTTATTATTTTATTAAATAGACAAACAGAAAATGAATAGAGTGTAAAGTGCTATTCTTGATTGGTCAGGTGCTCCTAGAAAAGATGTGTTTTTAGATGTTTTTTGAAAATGGCTACAGACTCGGCTGCTCAAATTGATATAGGCAGGTCATTCCACCAGGTGGGAGATGCAAGGGTTTAATAGTGCATGCTGGAAGGCCCGCTAGAAGAGCATTCCAGACTGGACTACTGTAGAGAACGAGCTTGGACCAAGAGTTGTGTGGCCTGCTCTGATAGGAAGGGTCTAATCTTCCCAATGTTAAATAACGCAAATCTGCAGGATTCCGAAAGCGAGCAGCGAGTCCGCCTTGTGCAGCCCCGCAGAGAAGAAAGCGAGCAGCGAGTCTGCCTTGTGCACCCCCATGGAGAGGAAAGCCAGCAGCGAGTCCGCCTTGTGCAGCCCCGTGGAGAAGAAAGCGAGCAGCGAGTCCGGCTTGTGCAGCCCCGCGGAGAAGAAAGCGAGCAGCGAGTACGCCTTGTGTCTTTGAGGTCCAAGTCAAGTTTCAAGTCTCAAGTCTTTGAGGTCCAAGTCAAGTTTCAAGTCTTTGAGGTCCAAGTCAAGTCTTAAGCCTTTGAGGTCCAAGTCTCAAGTCTTTAGGGTCCAAGTCAAGTTTCAAGTCTTTGAGGTCCAAGTCAAGTCTCAAGTCTGTGAGCTCCAAGTCTCAAGTCTTTAGGGTCCAAGTCAAGTCTCAAGCGAGCAGCGAGTCCGCCTTGTTCAGCCCCGCAGAGAAGAAAGCAAGCAGCGAGTCTGCCTTGTGCAGCCCCGAGGAGAAGAGCGCGAGCAGCGAGTTCGCCATGTGCAGCCCCGCAGAGAAGTGAGCAGCGAGTCCGCCTTGTGCAGCCGCACGGAGAAGAAATCGATCGAGTCCGCCTTGTGCAGCCCCGCAGAGAAGAAAGCGAGAAGCGAGTCCGCCTTGTGCAGCCCCGCAGAGAAGAAAGTGAGCAGCGAGTCCGCCATGTGCAGCCCCGCGGAGAAGAAAGTGAGCAGCGAGTTCGCCATGTGCAGCCCCGCGGAGAAGAAAGCGAGCAGCGAGTCTTTGCGGTCCAAGTCAAGTCTCAAGTCTTTGCGGTCCAAGTCAAGTCTCAAGTCTTTGAGGTCCAAGTCAAGTTTCAAGTCTTTGAGGTCCAAGTCAAGTCTTAAGTCTTTGAGGTCCAAGTCAAGTCTCAAGTCTTTGAGGTCCAAGTCAAGTTTCAAGTCTTTGAGGTCCAAGTCAAGTCTCAAGTCTTTGAGGTCCAAGTCAAGTCTCAAGTCTTTGAGGTCCAAGTCAAGTCTCAAGTCTTTGAGGTCCAAGTCAAGTCTCAAGTCTTTGAGGTCCAAGTCAAGTCTCAAGTCTTTGAGGTCCATGTCAAGTCTTTAGGGTCCAAGTCAAGTTTCAAGTCTTTGAGGTCAAAAGTCAAGTCTTTGAGGTCCAAGTCAAGTCTCAAGTCTTTGTGGACCAAGTCAAGTTTAAAGTCTCAAGTCTTTGAGGTCAAAAGTCAAGTCTTTGAGGTCCAAGTCAAGTCTCAAATCTTTGAGGACCAACTCAAGTTTCAAGTCTTTGAGGTCCAAGTCAAGTCTCAAGTCTTTGAGGTCCAAGTCAAGTCTCAAGTCTTTGAGGTCAAAAGTCAAGTCTTTGAGGTCCAAGTCAAGTCTCAAATCTTTGAGGACCAACTCAAGTTTCAAGTCTTTGAGGTCAAGTCTCAAGCCTTTGAGGTCCAAGTCAAGTCTCAAGCCTTTGAGGTCCAAGTCAAGTCTCAAGCCTTTGAGGTCCAAGTCAAGTCTCAAATCTTTGAGGACCAAGTCAAGTTTCAAGTCTCAAGTCTTTGAGGTCCAAGTCAAGTTTCAAGTCTTTGAAGTCCAAGTCAAGTCTCAAGTCTTTGAGGTCCAAGTCAAGTCTCAAGTCTTTGAGGTCCAAGTCAAGTCTCAAGCCTTTGAGGTCCAAGTCAAGTCTCAAATCTTTGAGGACCAACTCAAGTTTCAGGTCTCAAGTCTTTGAGGTCCAAGTCAAGTCTCAAGTCTTTGAAGTCCAAGTCAAGTCTCAAGTCTTTGAGGTCCAAGTCAAGTCTCAAGTCTTTGAGGTCCAAGTCAAGTCTCAAATCTTTGAGGACCAACTCAAGTTTCAAGTCTTTGAGGTCAAGTCTCAAGTCTTTGAGGTCCAAGTCAAGTCTCAAGCCTTTGAGGTCCAAGTCAAGTCTCAAGCCTTTGAGGTCCAAGTCAAGTCTCAAGTCTTTGAGGTCCAAGTCAAGTCTCAAATCTTTGAGGACCAAGTCAAGTTTCAAGTCTCAAGTCTTTGAGGTCCAAGTCAAGTTTCAAGTCTTTGAGGTCCAAGTCAAGTTTCAAGTCTTTGAGGTCCAAGTCAAGTCTCAAGTCTTTGAGGTCCAAGTCAAGTCTCAAGCCTTTGAGGTCCAAGTCAAGTCTCAAGCCTTTGAGGTCCAAGTCAAGTCTCAAGTCTTTGAGGTCCAAGTCAAGTCTCAAGTCTTTGAGGTCCAAGTCAAGTCTCAAGTCTTTGAGGTCCATGTCAAGTCTTTAGGGTCCAAGTCAAGTTTCAAGTCTTTGAGGTCAAAAGTCAAGTCTTTGAGGTCCAAGTCAAGTCTCAAGTCTTTGTGGACCAAGTCAAGTTTAAAGTCTCAAGTCTTTGAGGTCAAAAGTCAAGTCTTTGAGGTCCAAGTCAAGTCTCAAATCTTTGAGGACCAACTCAAGTTTCAAGTCTTTGAGGTCCAAGTCAAGTCTCAAGTCTTTGAGGTCCAAGTCAAGTCTCAAGCCTTTGAGGTCCAAGTCAAGTCTTTGAGGTCCAAGTCAAGTCTCAAATCTTTGAGGACCAACTCAAGTTTCAAGTCTTTGAGGTCCAAGTCAAGTCTCAAGTCTTTGAGGTCCAAGTCAAGTCTCAAGCCTTTGAGGTCCAAGTCAAGTCTCAAGCCTTTTAGGTCCAAGTCAAGTCTCAAGTCTTTGAGGTCCAAGTCAAGTCTCAAATCTTTGAGGACCAAGTCAAGTTTCAAGTCTCAAGTCTTTGAGGTCCAAGTCAAGTTTCAAGTCTTTGAAGTCCAAGTCAAGTCTCAAGTCTTTGAGGTCCAAGTCAAGTCTCAAGCCTTTGAGGTCCAAGTCAAGTCTCAAGCCTTTGAGGTCCAAGTCAAGTCTCAAGTCTTTGAGGTCCAAGTCAAATCTCAAATCTTTGAGGACCAAGTCAAGTCTCAAGTCTTTGAGGTCCAAGTCAAGTTTCAAGTCTTTGAGGTCCAAGTCAAGTCTCAAGTCTTTAAGGTCCAAGTCAAGTCTCAAGTCTTTAAGGTCAAAAGTCAAGTCTTTGAGGTCCAAGTCAAGTCTTTGAGGTCCAAGTCAAGTCTCAAGTCTTTAAGGTCCAAGTCAAGTCTCAAGTCTTTGAGGTCAAAAGTCAAGTCTTTGAGGTCCAAGTCAAGTCTTTGAGGTCAAAGCCAAGTCAAGGCTTTGAGGTCCAAGTCAAGTTTGTAGTCTCAAGTCTTTGAGGTCCAAGTCAAGCTTCAAGTCTTTGAAGTCCAAGTCAAGTCTCAAGTCTTTAAGGTCCAAGTCAAGTCTTTGAGGTCCAAGTCAAGTTTGTAGTCTCAAGTCTTTGAGGTCCAAGTCAAGCTTCAAGTCTTTGAAGTCCAAGTCAAGTCTCAAGTCTTTAAGGTCCAAGTCAAGTCTTTGAGGTCCAAGTTAAGTCTCAAGTCTTTGAGGACCAAGTCAAGTCTCAAGTCTTTAAGGTCCAAGTCAAGTCTTTGAGGTCCAAGTCAAGTCTTTGAGGTCCAAGTCAAGTCTTTGAGGTCCAAGTCAAGTCTCAAGTCTTTGAGGTCCAAGTCAAGTCAAGTCTTTGAGGTCCAAGTCAAGTCTTTGAGGTCCAAGTCAAGTCTCAAGTCTTTGAGGTCAAAAGTCAAGTCTTTGAGGTCCAAGTCAAGTCGAGTCTTTGAGGTCCAAGTCAAGTTTGTAGTCTCAAGTCTTTGAGGTCCAAGTCAAGTCTCAAGTCTTTGAGGTCCAAGTCAAGTCTCAAGTCTTTGAGGTCCAAGTCAAGTCTCAAGTCTTTGAGGTCCAAGTCAAGTCTCAAGTCTTTGAGGTCCAAGTCAAGTCTCAAGTCTTTGAGGTCCAAGTCAAGTCTCAAGTCTTTGAGGTCCAAGTCAAGTCTCAAGTCTTTGAGGTCCAAGTCAAGTCTTTGAGGTCCAAGTCAAGTCTTTGAGGTCCAAGTCAAGTCTTTGAGGTCCAAGTCAAGTCTCAAGTCTTTGAGGTCCAAGTCAAGTCTCAAGTCTTTGAGGTCCAAGTCAAGTCAAGTCTTTGAGGTCCAAGTCAAGTCTTTGAGGTCCAAGTCAAGTCTCAAGTCTTTGAGGTCCAAGTCAAGTCAAGTCTTTGAGGTCCAAGTCAAGTCTTTGAGGTCCAAGTCAAGTCTCAAGTCTTTGAGGTCAAAAGTCAAGTCTTTGAGGTCCAAGTCAAGTCGAGTCTTTGAGGTCCAAGTCAAGTTTGTAGTCTCAAGTCTTTGAGGTCCAAGTCAAGTCTCAAGTCTTTGAGGTCCAAGTCAAGTCTCAAGTCTTTGAGGTCCAAGTCAAGTCTCAAGTCTTTGAGGTCCAAGTCAAGTCTCAAGTCTTTGATGTCAAAAGTCAAGTTTGTAGTCTCAAGTCTTTGAAGTCCAAGTCAAGTCTCAAGTCTTAGAGGTCCAAGTCAAGTCTTTGAGGTTCAAGTCAAGTCTCAAGTCTTTGAGGTCAAAAGTCAAGTCTTTGAGGTCCAAGTCAAGTCGAGTCGAGTCTTTGAGGTCCAAGTCAAGTTTGTAGTCTCAAGTCTTTGAGGTCCAAGTCAAGTTTCAAGTCTTTGTAGTCCAAGTCAAGCCTCAAGTCTTTGAGGTCCAAGTCAAGTCTCAAGTCTTTGAGGTCCAAGTCAAGTCTCAAGTCTTTGAGGTCCAAGTCAAGTCTCAAGTCTTTGAGGTCCAAGTCAAGTCTCAAGTCTTTGAGGTCCAAGTCAAGTCTCAAGTCTTTGATGTCAAAAGTCAAGTCTTTGAGGTCAAAAGTCAAGTCTTTGAGGACCAAGTCAAGTCTCAAGTCTTTGAGGTCCAAGTCAAGTTTCAAGTCTCAAGTCTTTGAGGTCCAAGTCAAGTTTCAAGTCTTTGAGGTCCAAGTCAAATCTTTGAGGTCCAAGTCAAGTCTCAAGTCTTTGAGGTCCAAGTCAAGTCTCAAGTCTTTGATGTCAAAAGTCAAGTCTTTGAGGTCCAAGTCAAGTCTCAAGTCTTTGAGGACCAAGTCAAGTTTCAAGTCTCAAGTCTTTGAGGACCAAGTCAAGTCTCAAGTCTTTAGGGTCCAAGTCAAGTCAAGTCTCAAGTCTTTGAGGACCAAGTCAAGTCTCAAGTCTTTAGGGTCCAAGTCAAGTCTCAAGTCTTTGAGGTCCAAGTCAAGTTTGTAGTCTCAAGTCTTTGAGGACCAAGTCAAGTCTCAAGTCTTTGAGGACCAAGTCAAGTCTCAAGTCTTTAGGGTCCAAGTCAAGTCTCAAGTCTTTGAGGTCCAAGTCAAGTTTGTAGTCTCAAGTCTTTGAGGTCCAAGTCAAGTTTCAAGTCTAAATTATTTGAGGGCCAAGTCACGTTTCAAGTTATTGAGGTCCAAGTCAAGTTTGTAGTCTCAAGTCTTTGAGGTCCAAGTCAAGTTTCAAGTCTCAAGTCTTTGAGGTCCAAGTCACGTTTCAAGTCCTTGAGGTCCAAGTCAAGTTTGTAGTCTAAATTCTTTGAGGTCCAAGTCAAGTTTCAAGTCTTTGAGGTCCAAGTCACGTTTCAAGTTCTTGAGGTCCAAGTCAGGTTTGTAGTCTAAATTCTTTGAGGTCCAGGTCAACTTTCAAGTCTTTGAGGTCCAAGTAGACTTTCAAGTCTTTGAGGTCCAAGTTAACTTTCAAGTGTTTGAGGTCCAAGTCAAGTCTCAAGTCTTTGAGGTCCAAGTCAAGTCTCAAGTCTTTGAGGTCCAAGTCAAGTCTCAAGCCTTTGAGGTCCAAGTCAAGTCTCAAGCCTTTGAGGTCCAAGTCAAGTCTCAAGTCTTTGAGGTCCAAGTCAAGTCTCAAATCTTTGAGGACCAAGTCAAGTTTCAAGTCTTTGAAGTCCAAGTCAAGTCTCAAGTCTTTAAGGTCCAAGTCAAGTCTCAAGTCTTTAAGGTCCAAGTCAAGTTTCAAGTCTTTGAAGTCCAAGTCAAGTCTCAAATCTTTGAGGACCAAGTCAAGTTTCAAGTCTTTGAGGTCCAAGTCAAGTCTCAAGTCTTTAAGGTCCAAGTCAAGTTTCAAGTCTTTGAAGTCCAAGTCAAGTCTCAAATCTTTGAGGACCAAGTCAAGTTTCAAGTCTCAAGTCTTTGAGGTCCAAGTCAAGTTTCAAGTCTTTGAGGTCCAAGTCAAGTCTCAAGTCTTTGAGGTCCAAGTCAAGTCTCAAGCCTTTGAGGTCCAAGTCAAGTCTCAAGCCTTTGAGGTCCAAGTCAAGTCTCAAGTCTTTGAGGTCCAAGTCAAATCTCAAATCTTTGAGGACCAAGTCAAGTTTCAAGTCTCAAGTCTTTGAGGTCCAAGTCAAGTTTCAAGTCTTTGAGGTCCAAGTCAAGTCTCAAGTCTTTAAGGTCCAAGTCAAGTCTCAAGTCTTTGAGGTCCAAGTCAAGTCTTTGAGGTCCAAGTCAAGTCTCAAGTCTTTAAGGTCCAAGTCAAGTCTCAAGTCTTTAAGGTCCAAGTCAAGTCTCAAGTCTTTGAGGTCAAAAGTCAAGTATTTGAGGTCCAAGTCAAGTCTTTGAGGTCAAAGCCAAGTCAAGGCTTTGAGGTCCAAGTCAAGTTTGTAGTCTCAAGTCTTTGAGGTCCAAGTCAAGCTTCAAGTCTTTGAAGTCCAAGTCAAGTCTCAAGTCTTTACGGTCCAAGTCAAGTCTTTGAGGTCCAAGTCAAGTTTGTAGTCTCAAGTCTTTGAGGTCCAAGTCAAGCTTCAAGTCTTTGAAGTCCAAGTCAAGTCTCAAGTCTTTAAGGTCCAAGTCAAGTCTTTGAGGTCCAAGTCAAGTTTGTAGTCTCAAGTCTTTGAGGTCCAAGTCAAGTCTCAAGTCTTTAAGGTCCAAGTCAAGTCTTTAAGGTCCAAGTCAAGTCTTTGAGGTCCAAGTCAAGTCTTTGAGGTCCAAGTCAAGTCTCAAGTCTTTAAGGTCCAAGTCAAGTCTCAAGTCTTTGAGGTCCAAGTCAAGTCTTTGAGGTCCAAGTCAAGTCTCAAGTCTTTGAGGTCCAAGTCAAGTCTTTGAGGTCCAAGTCAAGTCTTTGAGGACCAAGTCAAGTTTCAAGTCTCAAGTCTTTGAGGTCCAAGTCAAGTCAAGTCTTTGAGGTCCAAGTCAAGTCTTTGAGGACCAAGTCAAGTTTCAAGTCTCAAGTCTTTGAGGTCCAAGTCAAGTTTCAAGTCTCAAGTCTTTGAGGTCCAAGTCAAGTTTCAAGTCTTTGAGGTCCAAGTCAAATCTTTGAGGTCCAAGTTTGTAGTCTCAAGTCTTTGAGGTCCAAGTCAAGTCTCAAGTCTTTGATGTCAAAAGTCAAGTTTGTAGTCTCAAGTCTTTGAAGTTCAAGTCAAGTCTCAAGTCTTTGAGGTCCAAGTCAAGTCTTTGAGGTTCAAGTCAAGTCTCAAGTCTTTGAGGGTCAAGTCGAGTCGAGTCTTTGAGGTCCAAGTCAAGTTTGTAGTCTCAAGTCTTTGAGGTCCAAGTCAAGTTTCAAGTCTTTGTAGTCCAAGTCAAGCCTCAAGTCTTTGAGGTCCAAGTCAAGTCTCAAGTCTTTGAAGTCCAAGTCAAGTCTCAAGTCTTTGAGGTCCAAGTCAAGTCTCAAGTCTTTGAGGTCCAAGTCAAGTCTCAAGTCTTTGATGTCAAAAGTCAAGTCTTTGAGGACCAAGTCAAGTTTCAAGTCTCAAGTCTTTGAGGTCCAAGTCAAGTTTCAAGTCTCAAGTCTTTGAGGTCCAAGTCACGTTTCAAGTCCTTGAGGTCCAAGTCAAGTTTGTAGTCTAAATTCTTTGAGGTCCAGGTCAACTTTCAAGTCTTTGAGGTCCAAGTAGACTTTCAAGTCTTTGAGGTCCAAGTCAACTTTCGAGTCTTTGAGGTCCAAGTCAACTTTCAAGTCTTTGAGGTCCAAGTCAAGTCTCAAGTCTTTGAGGTCCAAGTCAATCTCAGGTCTTTGAGGTCCAAGTCAAGTCTCAAGCCTTTGATGTCCACATCAAGTTTCAAGTCTCAAGGACCCTAACCAAGTCAAGTCTCAAGTCTTTGAGGTCCAAGTCAAGTCTCAAGCCTTTGAGGTCCAAGTCAAGTCTCAAGTCTTTGAGGTCCAAGTCAAGTCTCAAGTCTTTGAGGTCCAAGTCAAGTCTCAAGTCTTTGAGGTCCAAGTCAAGTCTCAAGTCTTTGAGGTCCAAGTCAAGTCTCAAGTCTTTGAGGTCCAAGTCAAGTCTCAAGTCTTTGAGGTCCAAGTCAAGTCTCAAGTCTTTGAGGTCCAAGTCAAGTCTCAAGTCTTTGAGGTCCAAGTCAAGTCTCAAGTCTTTGAGGTCCAAGTCAAGTCTTTGAGGTCCAAGTCAAGTCTTTGAGGTCCAAGTCAAGTCTTTGAGGTCCAAGTCAAGTCTCAAGTCTTTGAGGTCCAAGTCAAGTCTCAAGTCTTTGAGGTCCAAGTCAAGTCAAGTCTTTGAGGTCCAAGTCAAGTCTTTGAGGTCCAAGTCAAGTCTCAAGTCTTTGAGGTCAAAAGTCAAGTCTTTGAGGTCCAAGTCAAGTCGAGTCTTTGAGGTCCAAGTCAAGTTTGTAGTCTCAAGTCTTTGAGGTCCAAGTCAAGTCTCAAGTCTTTGAGGTCCAAGTCAAGTCTCAAGTCTTTGAGGTCCAAGTCAAGTCTCAAGTCTTTGAGGTCCAAGTCAAGTCTCAAGTCTTTGATGTCAAAAGTCAAGTTTGTAGTCTCAAGTCTTTGAAGTCCAAGTCAAGTCTCAAGTCTTAGAGGTCCAAGTCAAGTCTTTGAGGTTCAAGTCAAGTCTCAAGTCTTTGAGGTCAAAAGTCAAGTCTTTGAGGTCCAAGTCAAGTCGAGTCGAGTCTTTGAGGTCCAAGTCAAGTTTGTAGTCTCAAGTCTTTGAGGTCCAAGTCAAGTTTCAAGTCTTTGTAGTCCAAGTCAAGCCTCAAGTCTTTGAGGTCCAAGTCAAGTCTCAAGTCTTTGAGGTCCAAGTCAAGTCTCAAGTCTTTGAGGTCCAAGTCAAGTCTCAAGTCTTTGAGGTCCAAGTCATGTCTCAAGTCTTTGAGGTCCAAGTCAAGTCTCAAGTCTTTGAGGTCCAAGTCAAGTCTCAAGTCTTTGAGGTCCAAGTCATGTCTCAAGTCTTTGAGGTCAAAAGTCAAGTCTTTGAGGACCAAGTCAAGTCTCAAGTCTTTGAGGTCCAAGTCAAGTTTCAAGTCTCAAGTCTTTGAGGTCCAAGTCAAGTTTCAAGTCTTTGAGGTCCAAGTCAAATCTTTGAGGTCCAAGTCAAGTCTCAAGTCTTTGAGGTCCAAGTCAAGTCTCAAGTCTTTGATGTCAAAAGTCAAGTCTTTGAGGTCCAAGTCAAGTCTCAAGTCTTTGAGGACCAAGTCAAGTTTCAAGTCTCAAGTCTTTGAGGACCAAGTCAAGTCTCAAGTCTTTAGGGTCCAAGTCAAGTCTCAAGTCTTTGAGGACCAAGTCAAGTCTCAAGTCTTTAGGGTCCAAGTCAAGTCTCAAGTCTTTGAGGTCCAAGTCAAGTTTGTAGTCTCAAGTCTTTGAGGACCAAGTCAAGTCTCAAGTCTTTGAGGACCAAGTCAAGTCTCAAGTCTTTAGGGTCCAAGTCAAGTCTCAAGTCTTTGAGGTCCAAGTCAAGTTTGTAGTCTCAAGTCTTTGAGGTCCAAGTCAAGTTTCAAGTCTAAATTATTTGAGGGCCAAGTCACGTTTCAAGTTATTGAGGTCCAAGTCAAGTTTGTAGTCTCAAGTCTTTGAGGTCCAAGTCAAGTTTCAAGTCTCAAGTCTTTGAGGTCCAAGTCACGTTTCAAGTCCTTGAGGTCCAAGTCAAGTTTGTAGTCTAAATTCTTTGAGGTCCAAGTCAAGTTTCAAGTCTTTGAGGTCCAAGTCACGTTTCAAGTTCTTGAGGTCCAAGTCAGGTTTGTAGTCTAAATTCTTTGAGGTCCAGGTCAACTTTCAAGTCTTTGAGGTCCAAGTAGACTTTCAAGTCTTTGAGGTCCAAGTTAACTTTCAAGTCTTTGAGGTCCAAGTCAAGTCTCAAGTCTTTGAGGTCCAAGTCAAGTCTCAAGTCTTTGAGGTCCAAGTCAAGTCTCAAGCCTTTGAGGTCCAAGTCAAGTCTCAAGCCTTTGAGGTCCAAGTCAAGTCTCAAGTCTTTGAGGTCCAAGTCAAGTCTCAAATCTTTGAGGACCAAGTCAAGTTTCAAGTCTTTGAAGTCCAAGTCAAGTCTCAAGTCTTTAAGGTCCAAGTCAAGTCTCAAGTCTTTAAGGTCCAAGTCAAGTTTCAAGTCTTTGAAGTCCAAGTCAAGTCTCAAATCTTTGAGGACCAAGTCAAGTTTCAAGTCTTTGAGGTCCAAGTCAAGTCTCAAGTCTTTAAGGTCCAAGTCAAGTTTCAAGTCTTTGAAGTCCAAGTCAAGTCTCAAATCTTTGAGGACCAAGTCAAGTTTCAAGTCTCAAGTCTTTGAGGTCCAAGTCAAGTTTCAAGTCTTTGAGGTCCAAGTCAAGTCTCAAGTCTTTGAGGTCCAAGTCAAGTCTCAAGCCTTTGAGGTCCAAGTCAAGTCTCAAGCCTTTGAGGTCCAAGTCAAGTCTCAAGTCTTTGAGGTCCAAGTCAAATCTCAAATCTTTGAGGACCAAGTCAAGTTTCAAGTCTCAAGTCTTTGAGGTCCAAGTCAAGTTTCAAGTCTTTGAGGTCCAAGTCAAGTCTCAAGTCTTTAAGGTCCAAGTCAAGTCTCAAGTCTTTGAGGTCCAAGTCAAGTCTTTGAGGTCCAAGTCAAGTCTCAAGTCTTTAAGGTCCAAGTCAAGTCTCAAGTCTTTAAGGTCCAAGTCAAGTCTTTGAGGTCAAAGCCAAGTCAAGGCTTTGAGGTCCAAGTCAAGTTTGTAGTCTCAAGTCTTTGAGGTCCAAGTCAAGCTTCAAGTCTTTGAAGTCCAAGTCAAGTCTCAAGTCTTTACGGTCCAAGTCAAGTCTTTGAGGTCCAAGTCAAGTTTGTAGTCTCAAGTCTTTGAGGTCCAAGTCAAGCTTCAAGTCTTTGAAGTCCAAGTCAAGTCTCAAGTCTTTAAGGTCCAAGTCAAGTCTTTGAGGTCCAAGTCAAGTTTGTAGTCTCAAGTCTTTGAGGTCCAAGTCAAGTCTCAAGTCTTTAAGGTCCAAGTCAAGTCTTTAAGGTCCAAGTCAAGTCTTTGAGGTCCAAGTCAAGTCTTTGAGGTCCAAGTCAAGTCTCAAGTCTTTAAGGTCCAAGTCAAGTCTCAAGTCTTTGAGGTCCAAGTCAAGTCTTTGAGGTCCAAGTCAAGTCTCAAGTCTTTGAGGTCCAAGTCAAGTCTTTGAGGTCCAAGTCAAGTCTTTGAGGACCAAGTCAAGTTTCAAGTCTCAAGTCTTTGAGGTC
The DNA here is from genome assembly GCA_023566225.1 of Romanogobio albipinnatus. Taxonomy (NCBI): domain Eukaryota; kingdom Metazoa; phylum Chordata; class Actinopteri; order Cypriniformes; family Gobionidae; genus Romanogobio; species Romanogobio albipinnatus. Next base: position 74,007,931 of record CM042241.1, read on the forward strand.
CAAGTCAAGTCAAGTCTTTGAGGTCCAAGTCAAGTCTTTGAGGACCAAGTCAAGTTTCAAGTCTCAAGTCTTTGAGGTCCAAGTCAAGTTTCAAGTCTCAAGTCTTTGAGGTCCAAGTCAAGTTTCAAGTCTTTGAGGTCCAAGTCAAATCTTTGAGGTCCAAGTTTGTAGTCTCAAGTCTTTGAGGTCCAAGTCAAGTCTCAAGTCTTTGATGTCAAAAGTCAAGTTTGTAGTCTCAAGTCTTTGAAGTTCAAGTCAAGTCTCAAGTCTTTGAGGTCCAAGTCAAGTCTTTGAGGTTCAAGTCAAGTCTCAAGTCTTTGAGGGTCAAGTCGAGTCGAGTCTTTGAGGTCCAAGTCAAGTTTGTAGTCTCAAGTCTTTGAGGTCCAAGTCAAGTTTCAAGTCTTTGTAGTCCAAGTCAAGCCTCAAGTCTTTGAGGTCCAAGTCAAGTCTCAAGTCTTTGAAGTCCAAGTCAAGTCTCAAGTCTTTGAGGTCCAAGTCAAGTCTCAAGTCTTTGAGGTCCAAGTCAAGTCTCAAGTCTTTGATGTCAAAAGTCAAGTCTTTGAGGACCAAGTCAAGTTTCAAGTCTCAAGTCTTTGAGGTCCAAGTCAAGTTTCAAGTCTCAAGTCTTTGAGGTCCAAGTCATGTTTCAAGTCCTTGAGGTCCAAGTCAAGTTTGTAGTCTAAATTCTTTGAGGTCCAGGTCAACTTTCAAGTCTTTGAGGTCCAAGTAGACTTTCAAGTCTTTGAGGTCCAAGTCAACTTTCGAGTCTTTGAGGTCCAAGTCAACTTTCAAGTCTTTGAGGTCCAAGTCAAGTCTCAAGTCTTTAGGGTCCAAGTCAAGTCTCAGTTCTTTGAGGTCCAAGTCAATTTTCAAGTCTTTGAGGTCCAAGTCAAGTTGCAAGTCTTTGAGGTCCAAGTAAAGTTTCAAGTCTTTGAGGTCCAAGTCAAGTCTCAAGCCTTTGAGGTCCAAGTCAAGTCTCAAGTCTTTGAGGTCCAAGTCAATCTCAGGTCTTTGAGGTCCAAGTCAAGTCTCAAGCCTTTGATGTCCACATCAAGTTTCAAGTCTCAAGGACCCTAACCAAGTCAAGTCTCAAGTCTTTGAGGTCCAAGTCAAGTCTCAAGCCTTTGAGGTCCAAGTCAAGTCTCAAGTCTTTGAGGTCCAAGTCAAGTCTCAAGTCTTTGAGGTCCAAGTCAAGTCTCAAGTCTTTGAGGTCCAAGTCAAGTCTCAAGTCTTTGAGGTCCAAGTCAAGTCTCAAGTCTTTGAGGTCCAAGTCAAGTCTCAAGTCTTTGAGGTCCAAGTCAAGTCTCAAGTCTTTGAGGTCCAAGTCAAGTCTCAAGTCTTTGAGGTCCAAGTCAAGTCTCAAGTCTTTGAGGTCCAAGTCAAGTCTTTGAGGTCCAAGTCAAGTCTTTGAGGTCCAAGTCAAGTCTCAAGTCTTTGAGGTCCAAGTCAAGTCTCAAGTCTTTGAGGTCCAAGTCAAGTCAAGTCTTTGAGGTCCAAGTCAAGTCTTTGAGGTCCAAGTCAAGTCTCAAGTCTTTGAGGTCAAAAGTCAAGTCTTTGAGGTCCAAGTCAAGTCGAGTCTTTGAGGTCCAAGTCAAGTTTGTAGTCTCAAGTCTTTGAGGTCCAAGTCAAGTCTCAAGTCTTTGAGGTCCAAGTCAAGTCTCAAGTCTTTGAGGTCCAAGTCAAGTCTCAAGTCTTTGAGGTCCAAGTCAAGTCTCAAGTCTTTGATGTCAAAAGTCAAGTTTGTAGTCTCAAGTCTTTGAAGTCCAAGTCAAGTCTCAAGTCTTAGAGGTCCAAGTCAAGTCTTTGAGGTTCAAGTCAAGTCTCAAGTCTTTGAGGTCAAAAGTCAAGTCTTTGAGGTCCAAGTCAAGTCGAGTCGAGTCTTTGAGGTCCAAGTCAAGTTTGTAGTCTCAAGTCTTTGAGGTCCAAGTCAAGTTTCAAGTCTTTGTAGTCCAAGTCAAGCCTCAAGTCTTTGAGGTCCAAGTCAAGTCTCAAGTCTTTGAGGTCCAAGTCAAGTCTCAAGTCTTTGAGGTCCAAGTCAAGTCTCAAGTCTTTGAGGTCCAAGTCATGTCTCAAGTCTTTGAGGTCCAAGTCAAGTCTCAAGTCTTTGAGGTCCAAGTCAAGTCTCAAGTCTTTGAGGTCCAAGTCATGTCTCAAGTCTTTGAGGTCAAAAGTCAAGTCTTTGAGGACCAAGTCAAGTCTCAAGTCTTTGAGGTCCAAGTCAAGTTTCAAGTCTCAAGTCTTTGAGGTCCAAGTCAAGTTTCAAGTCTTTGAGGTCCAAGTCAAATCTTTGAGGTCCAAGTCAAGTCTCAAGTCTTTGAGGTCCAAGTCAAGTCTCAAGTCTTTGATGTCAAAAGTCAAGTCTTTGAGGTCCAAGTCAAGTCTCAAGTCTTTGAGGACCAAGTCAAGTTTCAAGTCTCAAGTCTTTGAGGACCAAGTCAAGTCTCAAGTCTTTAGGGTCCAAGTCAAGTCTCAAGTCTTTGAGGACCAAGTCAAGTCTCAAGTCTTTAGGGTCCAAGTCAAGTCTCAAGTCTTTGAGGTCCAAGTCAAGTTTGTAGTCTCAAGTCTTTGAGGACCAAGTCAAGTCTCAAGTCTTTGAGGACCAAGTCAAGTCTCAAGTCTTTAGGGTCCAAGTCAAGTCTCAAGTCTTTGAGGTCCAAGTCAAGTTTGTAGTCTCAAGTCTTTGAGGTCCAAGTCAAGTTTCAAGTCTAAATTATTTGAGGGCCAAGTCACGTTTCAAGTTATTGAGGTCCAAGTCAAGTTTGTAGTCTCAAGTCTTTGAGGTCCAAGTCAAGTTTCAAGTCTCAAGTCTTTGAGGTCCAAGTCACGTTTCAAGTCCTTGAGGTCCAAGTCAAGTTTGTAGTCTAAATTCTTTGAGGTCCAAGTCAAGTTTCAAGTCTTTGAGGTCCAAGTCACGTTTCAAGTTCTTGAGGTCCAAGTCAGGTTTGTAGTCTAAATTCTTTGAGGTCCAGGTCAACTTTCAAGTCTTTGAGGTCCAAGTAGACTTTCAAGTCTTTGAGGTCCAAGTTAACTTTCAAGTCTTTGAGGTCCAAGTCAAGTCTCAAGTCTTTGAGGTCCAAGTCAAGTCTCAAGTCTTTGAGGTCCAAGTCAAGTCTCAAGCCTTTGAGGTCCAAGTCAAGTCTCAAGCCTTTGAGGTCCAAGTCAAGTCTCAAGTCTTTGAGGTCCAAGTCAAGTCTCAAATCTTTGAGGACCAAGTCAAGTTTCAAGTCTCAAGTCTTTAAGGTCCAAGTCAAGTCTCAAGTCTTTAAGGTCCAAGTCAAGTTTCAAGTCTTTGAAGTCCAAGTCAAGTCTCAAATCTTTGAGGACCAAGTCAAGTTTCAAGTCTCAAGTCTTTGAGGTCCAAGTCAAGTTTCAAGTCTTTGAGGTCCAAGTCAAGTCTCAAGTCTTTGAGGTCCAAGTCAAGTCTCAAGCCTTTGAGGTCCAAGTCAAGTCTCAAGCCTTTGAGGTCCAAGTCAAGTCTCAAGTCTTTGAGGTCCAAGTCAAATCTCAAATCTTTGAGGACCAAGTCAAGTTTCAAGTCTCAAGTCTTTGAGGTCCAAGTCAAGTTTCAAGTCTTTGAGGTCCAAGTCAAGTCTCAAGTCTTTAAGGTCCAAGTCAAGTCTCAAGTCTTTGAGGTCCAAGTCAAGTCTTTGAGGTCCAAGTCAAGTCTCAAGTCTTTAAGGTCCAAGTCAAGTCTCAAGTCTTTAAGGTCCAAGTCAAGTCTCAAGTCTTTGAGGTCAAAAGTCAAGTATTTGAGGTCCAAGTCAAGTCTTTGAGGTCAAAGCCAAGTCAAGGCTTTGAGGTCCAAGTCAAGTTTGTAGTCTCAAGTCTTTGAGGTCCAAGTCAAGCTTCAAGTCTTTGAAGTCCAAGTCAAGTCTCAAGTCTTTAAGGTCCAAGTCAAGTCTTTGAGGTCCAAGTCAAGTTTGTAGTCTCAAGTCTTTGAGGTCCAAGTCAAGCTTCAAGTCTTTGAAGTCCAAGTCAAGTCTCAAGTCTTTAAGGTCCAAGTCAAGTCTTTGAGGTCCAAGTCAAGTTTGTAGTCTCAAGTCTTTGAGGTCCAAGTCAAGCTTCATGTCTTTGAAGTCCAAGTTAAGTCTCAAGTCTTTGAGGACCAAGTCAAGTCTCAAGTCTTTAAGGTCCAAGTCAAGTCTTTAAGGTCCAAGTCAAGTCTTTGAGGTCCAAGTCAAGTCTTTGAGGTCCAAGTCAAGTCTCAAGTCTTTAAGGTCCAAGTCAAGTCTCAAGTCTTTGAGGTCCAAGTCAAGTCTTTGAGGTCCAAGTCAAGTCTCAAGTCTTTGAGGTCCAAGTCAAGTCAAGTCTTTGAGGTCCAAGTCAAGTCTTTGAGGACCAAGTCAAGTTTCAAGTCTCAAGTCTTTGAGGTCCAAGTCAAGTCAAGTCTTTGAGGTCCAAGTCAAGTCTTTGAGGACCAAGTCAAGTTTCAAGTCTCAAGTCTTTGAGGTCCAAGTCAAGTTTCAAGTCTCAAGTCTTTGAGGTCCAAGTCAAGTTTCAAGTCTTTGAGGTCCAAGTCAAATCTTTGAGGTCCAAGTCAAGTCTCAAGTCTTTGAGGTCCAAGTCAAGTCTCAAGTCTTTGATGTCAAAAGTCAAGTTTGTAGTCTCAAGTCTTTGAAGTTCAAGTCAAGTCTCAAGTCTTTGAGGTCCAAGTCAAGTCTTTGAGGTTCAAGTCAAGTCTCAAGTCTTTGAGGGTCAAGTCGAGTCGAGTCTTTGAGGTCCAAGTCAAGTTTGTAGTCTCAAGTCTTTGAGGTCCAAGTCAAGTTTCAAGTCTTTGTAGTCCAAGTCAAGCCTCAAGTCTTTGAGGTCCAAGTCAAGTCTCAAGTCTTTGAAGTCCAAGTCAAGTCTCAAGTCTTTGAGGTCCAAGTCAAGTCTCAAGTCTTTGAGGTCCAAGTCAAGTCTCAAGTCTTTGATGTCAAAAGTCAAGTCTTTGAGGACCAAGTCAAGTTTCAAGTCTCAAGTCTTTGAGGTCCAAGTCAAGTTTCAAGTCTCAAGTCTTTGAGGTCCAAGTCAAGTTTCAAGTCTCAAGTCTTTGAGGTCCAAGTCACGTTTCAAGTCCTTGAGGTCCAAGTCAAGTTTGTAGTCTAAATTCTTTGAGGTCCAGGTCAACTTTCAAGTCTTTGAGGTCCAAGTAGACTTTCAAGTCTTTGAGGTCCAAGTCAACTTTCGAGTCTTTGAGGTCCAAGTCAACTTTCAAGTCTTTGAGGTCCAAGTCAAGTCTCAAGTCTTTAGGGTCCAAGTCAAGTCTCAGTTCTTTGAGGTCCAAGTCAATTTTCAAGTCTTTGAGGTCCAAGTCAAGTTGCAAGCCTTTGATGTCCACATCAAGTTTCAAGTCTCAAGGACCCTAACCAAGTCAAGTCTCAAGTCTTTGAGGTCCAAGTCAAGTCTCAAGCCTTTGAGGTCCAAGTCAAGTCTCAAGTCTTTGAGGTCCAAGTCAAGTCTCAGGTCTTTGAGGTCCAAGTCTAGTCTCAAGCCTTTGATGTCCAAATCAAGTTTCAAGTCTTTGAGGTCCAAGTCAAGTCTCAGGTCTTTGAGGTCCAAGTCAAAGTTCAAGTTTTTACAGGTGTGACCTTTTCCAAAATGGACGTCTGATGTTCCTTACATGTGCCTCCATCACGCTGCACAAGTCCACCAAGTGTTGTATTTTAGCATTCTCCCTTAGCAACTCCTCTATATCTGCAAGCAATACATTTCCAGTGTTTAGTAAAACATCATTAATTATCATAAAGTTATAAAGTGACCAGTGTTCAAAAAGCCAACTCACCCTTCATGTGCTTCGCCCGACTGAAGTCCATGATCTTTATCTGGAGGGTGCGGGGATTTATTAAGATTTCATCCATGGTCATTGGGAAATAAACACCCCGATCATAGCAGTAATTGAGCACAGTAAAGAGCTGGAACATGATCTTTTTAGCATGTTTCTCTTTCAGGCGTTTGTGTTTTTTTTGGACAAATTCTCCCAATGTCATGCACGAGTCTACATGCTCCATGATCAAAACATCAAGGTCTCCCACTGTAAAGCAGTCGTTCAGTCCAATGATATGGTCACAGGTTGGGTTTTGTAGCTGAAACACCGCTGCCATCGCTTCAGTAATAGGCTGACCGCTGCTGGTGTCCGGCTCACTGGGGACTCACTCTGTAAACCATCTCCAGCACCTTCTCCGGCACCTTCTCCACCACAGGAATAGACTTCAGCAACACCATCAATAATAACTTCACCAACATCCTCCATAATGCTTTCAATAACTTCACCAACATCCTCCATGACGCCTTCGACTTCTTCTTCCTCCACATCCTCAGCAAAAGACGATCTGAAAAGTGTTATAATATATGAAACTCATTGATTTAAATCATGCTTTAGGCGATACATGTAACAACGGTTGAATGATTCCAGCAAATAAGTCAAGTCTCAAGTCTTTGAGGACCAAGTCAAGTCTCAAGTCTTTAGGGTCCAAGTCAAGTCAAGTCTCAAGTCTTTGAGGTCCAAGTCAAGTTTGTAGTCTCAAGTCTTTAAGGTCCAAGTCAAGTTTCAAGTCTCAAGTCTTTGAGGTCCAAGTCAAGTTTGTAGTCTCAAGTCTTTGAGGTCCAAGTCAAGTTTCAAGTCTAAATTCTTTGAGGTCCAAGTCACGTTTCAAGTTATTGAGGTCCAAGTCAAGTTTGTAGTCTCAAGTCTTTGAGGTCCAAGTCAAGTTTCAAGTCTCAAGTCTTTGAGGTCCAAGTCACGTTTCAAGTCCTTGAGGTCCAAGTCAAGTTTGTAGTCTAAATTCTTTGAGGTCCAAGTCAAGTTTCAAATCTTTGAGGTCCAGGTCAACTTTCAAGTCTTTGAGGTCCAAGTAGACTTTCAAGTCTTTGAGGTCCAAGTCAAGTTTCAAGTCTTTGAGGTCCAAGTCAAGTCTCAAGTCTGTGAGGTCCAAGTCAAGTCTCAAGTCTTTAGGGTCCAAGTCAAGTCTCAGTTCTTTGAGGTCCAAGTCAATTTTCAAGTCTTTGAGGTCCAAGTCAAGTTTCAAGTCTTTGAGGTCCAAGTCAAGTTTCAAGTCTTTGAGGTCCAAGTCAAGTCTCAAGTCTTTAGGGTCCAAGTCAAGTCTCAAGTCTTTGAGGTCCAAGTCAAGTCTCAAGCCTTTGAGGTCCAAGTCAAGTCTCCAGTCTTTGAGGTCCAAGTCAAGTTTCAAGTCTCAAGTCTTTAGGGTCCAAGTCAAGTCTCAAGGCTTTAGGGTCCAAGTCAAGTCTCAGGTCTTTGAGGTCCAAGTCAAAGTTCAAGTTTTTACAGGTGTGACCTTTTCCAAAATGGACATCTGATGTTCCTCACATGTGCCTCCATCACGCTGCACAAGTCCACCAAGTGTTGTATTTTAGCATTCTCCCTTAGCAACTCCTCTATATCTGCAAGCAATACATTTCCAGTGTTTAGTAAAACATCATTAATCATCATAAAGTTATAAAGAGACCAGTGTTCAAAAAGCCAACTCAACCTTCATGCGCTTCGCCCGACTGAAGTTCATGATCTTTATCTGGAGGGTGCGGGGATTTATTAAGATTTCATCCATGGTCATTGGGAAATAAACACCCCGATCATAGCAGTAATTGAGCACAGTAAAGAGCTGGAACATGATCTTTTTAGCATGTTTCTCTTTCAGGCGTTTGTGTTTTTTTTTGACAAATTCTCCCAATGTCATGCACGAGTCTACATGCTCCATGATCAAAACATCAAGGTCTCCCACTGTAAAGCAGTCGTTCAGTCCAATGATATGGTCACAGGTTGGGTTTTGTAGCTGCAACACGGCTGCCATCGCTTCAGTAATAGGCTAACCGCTGCTGGTGTCCGGCTCACTGGGGACTCACTCTGTAAACCATCTCCAGCACCATCTCCAGCACCTTCTCCAGCACCATCTCCAGCACCTTCTCCAGCACCATCTCCACCACAGGAATAGACTTCAGCAACACCATCAATAATAACTTCACCAACATCCTCCATAACGCTTTCAATAACTTCACCAACATCCTCCATGACGCCTTCGACTTCTTCTTCCTCCACATCCTCAGCAAAAGACGATCTGAAAAGTGTTATCATATATGAAACTCATTGATTTAAATCATGCTTTAGGCGATACATGTAACAACGGTTGAATGATTCCAGCAAATAAGCAGTTAAACTTGATTAAATGTTAGATTAAATTGCTGACACTGAAAAAATTAACTTGAGAACGTTTAAAATTAAGTTTAAGATATTTTTTTTATTTTCAAAATGTAGGCTATATGTGATGCGATCTGGGAAAACCCGTCGGATGTCGCCCTGTAACGTTTTCAGCAAAGTCGAAGAATAGGTTTAATGCCCATTTTTTGTCAAAATTGGGTTTTCATTAAATTATTAAATTACTTTCAAGTCTTTGAGGTCCAAGTCAACTGTCAAGTCTTTGAGGTCCAAGTCAACTTTCAAGTCTTTGAGGTCCAAGTCAAGTCTCAAGTCTGTGAGGTCCAAGTCAAGTCTCAAGTCTTTAAGGTCCAAGTCAAGTCTCAAGTCTTTGAGGTCCAAGTCAAGTCTCAAGTCTTTGAGGTCCAAGTCAAGTCTCAAGTCTTTGATGTCAAAAGTCAAGTCTTTGAGGTCCAAGTCAAGTCTCAAGTCTTTGAGGACCAATTCAAGTTTCAAGTCTTTGAAGTCCAAGTCGAGTCTCAAGTCTTTGAGGTCAAGTCTTTGAGGTCCATGTCAAGTTTGTAGTCTCAAGTCTTTGAGGTCCAAGTCAAGTTTCAAGTCTTTGTAGTCCAAGTCAAGTCTCAAGTCTTTGAGGTCCAAGTCAAGTTTCAAGTCTTTGAGGTCCAAGTCAAGTCTCAAGTCTTTGAGGACCAAGTCAAGTCTCAGTTCTTTGAGGTCCAAGTCAATTTTCAAGTCTTTGAGGTCCAAGTCAAGTTTCAAGTCTTTGAGGTCCAAGTCAAGTCTCAAGTCTTTGAGGTCCAAGTCAAGTCTCAAGTCTTTGAGGTCCAAGTCAAGTCTCAAGTCTTTGAGGTCCAAGTCAAGTCTCAAGTCTTTGAGGTCCAAGTCAAGTCTCAAGTCTTTGAGGTCAAAAGTCAAGTCTTTGAGGTCAAAAGTCAAGTCTTTGAGGTCAAAAGTCAAGTCTTTGAGGTCCAAGTCAAGTCTCAAGTCTTTGAGGTCCAAGTATCAAGTCTTTAAGGTCCAAGTCAAGTCTCAAATCTTTGAGGTCAAAAGTCAAGTCTCAAGTCTTTGAGGTCAAAAGTCAAGTCTTTGAGGTCCAAGTCAAGTCTTTGAGGTCCATGTCAAGTCTCAAGTCTTTGAGGACCAAGTCAAGTCTTTGAGGTCCAAGTCAAGTTTCAAGTCTTTGAGGTCCAAGTCAAGTTTCAAGTCTGAGGTCCAAGTCAATTTTCAAGTCTTTGCGGTCCAAGTCAAATCTTTGAGGTCCAAGTCAAGTCTCAAGTCTTTGAGGTCTAAGTCAAGTCTCAAGTCTTTGATGTCAAAAGTCAAGTCTTTAAGGTCCAAGTCAAGTCTCAAGTCTTTGAGGACCAATTCAAGTTTCAAGTCTTTGAAGTCCAAGTCGAGTCTCAAGTCTTTGAGGTCCAAGTCAAGTCAAGTCTTTGAGGTCCATGTCAAGTTTGTAGTCTCAAGTCTTTGAGGTCCAAGTCAAGTTTCAAGTCTTAGTAGTCCAAGTCAAGTCTCAAGTCTTTGAGGTCCAAGTCAAGTCTCAAGTCTTTGAGGTCCAAGTCTCAAGTCTTTAAGGTCCAAGTCATGTCTCAAATCTTTGAGGTCAAAAGTCAAGTCTTTGAGGTCCAAGTCAAGTCTTTGAGGTCCAAGTCTAGTCTCAAGTCTTTGAGGACCAAGTCAAGTTTCAAGTCTCAAGTCTTTGAGGTCCAAGTCAAGTTTCAAGTCTTTGAGGTCCAAGTCAAATCTTTGAGGACCAAGTCAAGATTCAAGTCTCAAGTCTTTGAGGTCCAAGTCAATTTTCAAGTCTTTGAGGTCCAAGTCAAGTCTCAAGTCTTTGAGGTCCAAGTCAAGTCTCAAGTCTTTGATGTCAAAAGTCAAGTCTTTGAGGTCCAAGCATAGACTGTAAAAAAATATGGACGTAGTGTCCGTGACGTCACCCGTAGGTTTCTGAAGAGCGTTTCTGAAGCCTAGTGTAGGCCGTTGCATCTTGGGAGCGCGTCACTTCCGGGAAACAGAAAATGGGCAAAGAGGCGGGACGTGGGCAGGACGCGGGTGGAGCTGAGGCGGAGCTGAGGTGCGCTAGCTCACGGGAATCCACCTGTCACTCAAAGTGACCACGCCCTTAATTATGCAGAACTTTAAGGCTCAATATAATGTAAACGAATGAGTTATAAAAAAATTCACCCCCCTCACAGTTGTCATGAAGGGCAAAATGAGCCGTATAGACCAAAACCACAATTTGTACCAGGCTGTAAACATGTTTTATTCTGCTCTAAAGTTGGCCATTTTAACATGGGGCTCAATGAGATTCTGCTCCCTTCTGGATCCTGTCCCTAGCGGCCAGTCGGTGAATTGCAGTTTGAGGCACTTCCGTATTGGCTTCAAGAGAAACTGCGGGAGGTTGCCGCTTGGGTCCAAGTCAAGTCTCAAGTCTTTGAGGACCAATTCAAGTTTCAAGTCTTTGAAGTCCAAGTCGAGTCTCAAGTCTTTGAGGTCCATGTCAAGTTTGTAGTCTCAAGTCTTTGAGGTCCAAGTCAAGTTTCAAGTCTTTGTAGTCCAAGTCAAGTCTCAAGTCTTTGAGGTCCAAGTCAAGTTTCAAGTCTTTGAAGTCCAAGTCAAGTCTCAAGTCTTTGAGGTCCAAGTCAAGTCAAGTCTTTGAGGTCCAAGTCAAGTCTCAAGTCTTTGAGGTCAAAAGTCAAGTCTTTGAGGTCCAAGTCAAGTCTTTGAGGTCCATGTCAAGTCTCAAGTCTTTGAGGACCAAGTCAAGTCTTTGAGGTCCAAGTCAAGTTTCAAGTCTTTGAGGTCCAAGTCAAGTTTCAAGTCTGAGGTCCAAGTCAATTTTCAAGTCTTTGCGGTCCAAGTCAAATCTTTGAGGTCCAAGTCAAGTCTCAAGTCTTTGAGGTCTAAGTCAAGTCTCAAGTCTTTGATGTCAAAAGTCAAGTCTTTAAGGTCCAAGTCAAGTCTCAAGTCTTTGAGGACCAATTCAAGTTTCAAGTCTTTGAAGTCCAAGTCGAGTCTCAAGTCTTTGAGGTCCAAGTCAAGTCAAGTCTTTGAGGTCCATGTCAAGTTTGTAGTCTCAAGTCTTTGAGGTCCAAGTCAAGTTTCAAGTCTTAGTAGTCCAAGTCAAGTCTCAAGTCTTTGAGGTCCAAGTCAAGTCTCAAGTCTTTGAGGTCCAAGTCTCAAGTCTTTAAGGTCCAAGTCATGTCTCAAATCTTTGAGGTCAAAAGTCAAGTCTTTGAGGTCCAAGTCAAGTCTTTGAGGTCCAAGTCTAGTCTCAAGTCTTTGAGGACCAAGTCAAGTTTCAAGTCTCAAGTCTTTGAGGTCCAAGTCAAGTTTCAAGTCTTTGAGGTCCAAGTCAAATCTTTGAGGACCAAGTCAAGATTCAAGTCTCAAGTCTTTGAGGTCCAAGTCAATTTTCAAGTCTTTGAGGTCCAAGTCAAGTCTCAAGTCTTTGAGGTCCAAGTCAAGTCTCAAGTCTTTGATGTCAAAAGTCAAGTCTTTGAGGTCCAAGCATAGACTGTAAAAAAATATGGACGTAGTGTCCGTGACGTCACCCGTAGGTTTCTGAAGAGCGTTTCTGAAGCCTAGTGTAGGCCGTTGCATCTTGGGAGCGCGTCACTTCCGGGAAACAGAAAATGGGCAAAGAGGCGGGACGTGGGCAGGACGCGGGTGGAGCTGAGGCGGAGCTGAGGTGCGCTAGCTCACGGGAATCCACCTGTCACTCAAAGTGACCACGCCCTTAATTATGCAGAACTTTAAGGCTCAATATAATGTAAACGAATGAGTTATAAAAAAATTCACCCCCCTCACAGTTGTCATGAAGGGCAAAATGAGCCGTATAGACCAAAACCACAATTTGTACCAGGCTGTAAACATGTTTTATTCTGCTCTAAAGTTGGCCATTTTAACATGGGGCTCAATGAGATTCTGCTCCCTTCTGGATCCTGTCCCTAGCGGCCAGTCGGTGAATTGCAGTTTGAGGCACTTCCGTATTGGCTTCAAGAGAAACTGCGGGAGGTTGCCGCTTGGGTCCAAGTCAAGTCTCAAGTCTTTGAGGACCAATTCAAGTTTCAAGTCTTTGAAGTCCAAGTCGAGTCTCAAGTCTTTGAGGTCCATGTCAAGTTTGTAGTCTCAAGTCTTTGAGGTCCAAGTCAAGTTTCAAGTCTTTGTAGTCCAAGTCAAGTCTCAAGTCTTTGAGGTCCAAGTCAAGTTTCAAGTCTTTGAAGTCCAAGTCAAGTCTCAAGTCTTTGAGGTCCAAGTCAAGTCAAGTCTTTGAGGTCCAAGTCAAGTCTCAAGTCTTTGAGGTCAAAAGTCAAGTCTTTGAGGTCCAAGTCAAGTCTTTGAGGTCCAAGTCAAGTCTCAAGTCTTTAAGGTCCAAGTCAAGTCTCAAGTCTTTGAGGTCCAAGTCAAGTCTCAAGTCTTTGAGGTCCAAGTCAAGTCTCAAGTCTTTGATGTCAAAAGTCAAGTCTTTGAGGTCCAAGTCAAGTCTCAAGTCTTTGAGGACCAATTCAAGTTTCAAGTCTTTGAAGTCCAAGTCGAGTCTCAAGTCTTTGAGGTCCAAGTCAAGTCAAGTCTTTGAGGTCCAAGTCAAGTTTCAAGTCTTTGTAGTCCAAGTCAAGTCTCAAGTCTTTGAGGTCCAAGTCAAGTTTAAAGTCTTTGAAGTCCAAGTCAAGTCTCAAGTCTTTGAGGTCCAAGTCAAGTCAAGTCTTTGAGGTCCAAGTCAAGTTTGTAGTCTCAAGTCTTTGAGGTCCAAGTCAAGTTTCAAGTCTTTGTAGTCCAAGTCAAGTCTCAAGTCTTTGAGGTCCAAGTCAAGTCTCAAGTCTTTGAGGTCCAAGTCAAGTTTCAAGTCTTTGAAGTCCAAGTCAAGTCTCAAGTCTTTGAGGTCAAAAGTCAAGTCTTTGAGGTCCAAGTCAAGTCTCAAGTCTTTGAGAACCAAGTCAAGTCTTTTAGGTCCAAGTCAAGTTTCAAGTCTTTGAGGTCCAAGTCAAATCTTTGAGGACCAAGTCAAGTTTCAAGTCTCAAGTCTTTGAGGTCCAAGTCAATTTTCAAGTCTTTGAGGTCCAAGTCAAATCTTTGAGGTCCAAGTCAAGTCTCAAGTCTTTGAGGTCCAAGTCAAGTCTCAAGTCTTTGATGTCAAAAGTCAAGTCTTTGAGGTCCAAGTCAAGTCTCAAGTCTTTGAGGACCAAGTCAAGTTTCAAGTCTCAAGTCTTTGAGGACCAAGTCAAGTCTCAAGTCTCAATTCTTTGAGGTCCAAGTCATGTTTCAAGTCCTTGAGGTCCAGGTCAACTTTCAAGTCTTTGAGGTCCAAGTACACTTTCAAGTCTTTGAGGTCCAAGTCAAGTTTCAAGTCTAAATTCTTTAAGGTCCAAGTCACGTTTCAAGTTATTGAGGTCCAAGTCAAGTTTGTAGTCTCAAGTCTTTGAGGTCCAAGTCAAGTTTCAAGTCTCTAGTCTTTGAGGTCCAAGTCACGTTTCAAGTCCTTGAGGTCCAAGTCAAGTTTGTAGTCTAAATTCTTTGAGGTCCAAGTCAAGTTTCAAATCTTTGAGGTCCAGGTCAACTTTCAAGTCTTTGAGGTCCAAGTAGACTTTCAAGTCTTTGAGGTCCAAGTCAACTTTCAAGTCTTTGAGGTCCAAGTCAACTTTCAAGTCTTTGAGGTCCAAGTAGACTTTCAAGTCTTTGAGGTCCAAGTCAACTTTCAAGTCTTTGAGGTCCAAGTCAAGTCTCAAGTCTTTGAGGTCAAAAGTCAAGTCTTTGAGGTCCAAGTCAAGTCTAAAGTCTTTGAGGTCCAAGTCTCAAGTCTTTGAGGTCCAAGTCAAGTCTCAAGTTTTTGAGGTCCAAGTCAAGTCTCAAGTCTTTGAGGTCAAAAGTCAAGTCTTTGAGGTCAAAAGTCAAGTCTTTGAGGTCAAAAGTCAAGTCTTTGAGGTCCAAGTCAAGTCGAGTCTTTGAGGTCCAAGTCAAGTTTCAAGTCTTTGAAGTCCAAGTCAAGTCTCAAGTCTTTGAGGTCCAAGTCAAGTCAAGTCTTTGAGGTCCAAGTCAAGTCTGTACTCACACATGACATTGAGATGAACAGCAGGAGAGATGTGATGGTGTCCGTGTACAGCACAGCTATATCTGCCTGCATCCTCTCTTCTGACTGACTGCAGCAGGAGTTCATTGTCTCTTGTCTCAGTTAATGGCCGTGTGTTTCTGTACCAGATGAATGTAGCTCTGTCAGTCAGAGTGCAGCTGCCGTTACACGTCAGACGGACTGAATCTCCCTCTGTCACTCTCTCAGGAGACTCCACCTGAAGATCTGAACACAACACACACATTAAATCTAGTGCTGCTGTCATACACTGATTATTATTCAACATAATGCACAGAACAAGAGATAAACTTCACCAAACTCACCTGTGACATTAAGAGTCACTCCTGGAACACCAAGCCATTTCTCTTTATTGGTGATGAATCTGAAACAGTACTTGTGTGAATCATTCAGTGTCACATGACTCAGTCTGACGGTGCAGTTCTGCTGTTGATCTCCCAGATACTGAAGCCTCTGACTGTATTCAGGGTCCTCAGACAGATCTGGAAACTCTTCTGTGTCCTCTTTATGTTCTCTTTTGGTCCAGAACACTTTCTTGATCTGACGTCCAGTAGGGTACGTATAAGTGCAGTTCATTATGACTGTTGAGTCCTTTAGAGCACAGATGTGTGAAGGACTGTAACTCACACCCCAACCAGCACTAGAAACCCCTGAAACACAGAATTCATCCTGATGAACATGTTTTATCAGTTATACTGGACCATTGAAAACTTCACATTTTTACTCCTAAACAGCGACTCATGACAGGAAATATAAGCTCATCTTCTCAGAATCTATTGAGTGATGAATGATCTCAGTGTGAATTACTTCATTAGCTTTGATGGAGGATGTTGCAGAAATAAACACAGAAACAGAAGTGAAAACAGACGTCAGTCACGAACAACAGCTCTATCAAATAATCAAACACACGACAGACTAAGAAAATAATCAATGATGATTTAAAGACTCAGCTCTGTGATCTTCTATATGCTAACAAACAGTCCTTTGACACATAAACCTCAACAATATCTCCACAATGAGCCAAAAATATCCATGATCTGCGATACACTGATGTTTGTCCAATCAAATGCTCTGATGAGTGAGAAAGTCCCGCCCCTAAACCACCAGACACTGACTAGCAAGAAGCAAATTAGCGATTCATGTTCAAAACTGTGACGTCACTAAAAACTATTGGATATTTATAAAACGGAACAAGCACATTGACATCTCTCACTCAAAATTCCTGCTTCAAAAAAGGAAACGCATCAATATAGCACAGAAAACTGCTCATTAATCATCATTATATGATCCAAACAGGCTACAAACTTCAGAAGAAAAGGACAGACTCTTTATAACTAAATTACACAGAAGATGAAATGTGCCAGAGACTCACCGTGAATCATGAGCAGAAAGACCAGAGGAAGAGGAGGAGCCGTTCTGACCCACATCAGCATAAAATACATCTATAATACAGCATTAAACATCACTCATGTACTCATAAACAGGTCATGTTCATCACCCTAAACAGCTCTTAGTGTTAGTGAGATCTTTGCACATCTGGAGATTATTAATGCTCAACATCAGTGTGTGTGAATGAACTGATCATTAGATGAACAGAAGATATTTCTCATGTGTTATATGAGCTTCATCTATAGAAATAATCATCAGAGTTCATTTAAGTAAGAGTGTGTTTGTCTTACCGTGTTGTAGCTCATCAGATCAACAGCAACTGAACGACTGACTGAGTAACACATGCACCTTTAGCTTTAGGTTAAAGGACTGTGTGTGGTTAACACTGTTTATTAATGCCCAGCAATGGCAGTGTCCCTCCCTCAATAGGCCTTAATACCAAATCAGATGGCAATTGAAACTAAAAAAGAGAGAAAAGAATAATTATTTTCATACTATTAACCCAAAGTTACTAAAGACAATTTATGAATAATTACAATGAATAACATCTGAAACTGCACAAAGGTATGCTATAAATAATAAACCATTAAAGTGGGGTGGCAGTGGCTCAGTGGTTCATGTAGGTTGTCTACAAACCGGAAGGTTGGTGGTTCGATCCCCGGTTCCACCTGACCAAGTGTCGAGGTGTCCATGAGCAAGACACCGAACCCCAGCTGCTCCCGACGAGCTGGATGGCGCCTTGCGTGGCTGACACCGCCGTCGGTGTGTGAATGGGTGAATGTGAGGCAATATGTAAAGCGCTTTGGATGGCCATTGGTCTGTTAAAAGCGCTATATAAATGCAGTCCATTTACCATTTACCAAATCTCTCTCTCTCTCTCTCTGCGTGAGCTCACGCGCTCGCAGGGAACCTGTGAGACAACGCGCTATTAGCGCGAATGACGTCACACAAATATAACGGAAGGTAGTAGAAAAAGACAGAAAGCCACCATTTGTGAGAATAGTATGCTTTATACGTGCTGGAAAAGGCAGTCCGTCAATTGTATGATCATTTATGGGGTTTCATATCTGAAAACGGCTGTTATATTTTGTGATTAGAACTGCTTAGCCTGAGAAAAATGAACGGATTCCGGTCTGTGTGTTCTTTTCAGTAACTTAAATAGATTTTATTATTTACTTGCATCATATTTTACATTTTTTATTAAATTCTTGATATCAGAAATACTGATTGATGATATCAGGAATTGAATTCTTGATATTAAAAATTACGTCATCACTCGCAGAAATACATTTATGATATCACAAATGAAATTACAACTAGTAAGAAACATACTTCTTGATATCTGTAATTTAATTCTTGATATCTGTAATTTAATTCTTACATGTTCAAATTAAATTTTCACTAGTAAAAGTTACACATATCATGATTGCCTTTTTGGATATGTGTATAATGACGACTACTTATAAATATTCAAATAAGAGCTTGATGTTTTCACGTGACAATTCCGAAAGCCTGTGCAACACATCTATTACAATTAAACATTTGCACACATGATGCTGGTATTATTGTAAATATGAAACATAAGAGATTTCATTACTGCAATCGCAAAAGTTTGTTTAACAAAACGCCAATATAATCATAGCCTACTTGTTATGGGACTCGCGCAGTGCGAGTCCCGTGTTTTCACACAAGCTATCACATAGTGTGTGAGGTTATTAAGGTAGGCTAAACAAGGATACATAATGGAGAGCACTTTAAATGTGCGTTAAACGTGACATCAATGAAAGAGTGTAGGCTATACAAAGATATTTACAATGCTGACAAGCTATGTTCAGTAAAAACTGTTGGATTTGAAATAAAAATAATTTTAAATTAATAAATGTTGTGTTTGTGGTATAAAAACGCAGATCAATTGCGCACTTCAAACAGCATATGTGAAAGCACAGCAGCGCCTGCTGCTCCTGCGTCACATACGCACCACAAACGGAGTATGTGTGAAACTATGTGATGATTAGCGACATCACAATTACATCTTTTTCTTGGCTTTTTGTTTTTACTATAGCAATCATGTCTTATAAACACATCACAGCAGCCAAAATAACTAAATAAAAGGTCAGTAGACCAACTAAAGCAAATACTGATCCCTATAATGGTAACCAGACATTTTCAATAAAACACCAACATCTAAATGTCTGTTATTTCTCACTAATAACAATCCGCGGATGGAGCGCGAGCTGTGAACGCCGGTCATATTTCTGCTGCTCTTTGCCGGTTATTTTCTGTTCAGTAACGCGGTTGTTAGTGAGTGTTTTGCCCCATGAGTGCGTGTGATCGCCGGCGCTGTTAATAAACACAGCAGTGAACGATCATATCCGTGAGTTTAGAGTTAATGTCACCGGTACCTGTTGGGTTCAGCGCTGGGCTGCTGGGCTGCTCCTCGGCGGCTGACCGCTGCTGGTGTGTGGCTCCGCGGGGCGGCTCACGGGGGACTCACCGCTCGCTTTCTTCTCCGCGGGGCGGCTCGTGGTGGACTTGCTGCTCGCGTTCTTCCGGTAAGTATACCATCTCCAGCTCCTTCTCCAGCACCATCTCCACCACCTTCACCACCACAGGGATAGCCTTCAGCAACACCATCAATAATAACTTCACCAACATCCTCCATAACGCCTTCAACACCGCTGCTGACAAAAAAAACATGGTTACTACATTTTTACTACAATAAAACCATGGTTAATTTTCGTAAGGGCGCGATTGAAGTTTCGAGACAGCGCCTAAAATGGCCGCCTCTCTGATGAGCGGCCAGTCCGTGGATGGAGCGCGAGCTGTGAACGCCGGTCATATTTCTGCTGCTCTTTGCCGGTTATTTTCTGTTCAGTAACGCGGTTGTTAGTGAGTGTTTTGCAAACTGAGCGCGTGTGATCGACGGCGCTGTTAATAAACACAGCAGTGAACGATCATATCCGTGAGTTTAGTGTTAATGTCACCGGTACCTGTTGGGTTCAGCGCTGGGCTGCTCCTCGGCGGCTGACCGCTGCTGGTGTGCGGCTCCGCGGGGACTCACTAAGTAAACCATCTCCAGCACCTTCACCACCACAGGAATAACCTTCAGCAACACCATCAAACTTCACCAGCATCCTCCATAACGCCTTCAACTTCTTCATCAACTTCTTCATCAACTGTAAAAAGGCTATGGTTTGCTGTCACTAACCGCTCTCTCTTAAATCTCCCTCCGTATTCTGAGGCGCACACGCATACGCAACATCTTGCCTGAGCCAATCAGCAGCCGGACACATGACCATGTGATCTCCCCCACCCTCACAGAGACGCTAGTTCAGTGCAGCGGGACAAGGGAGGCAGCTCGCGGAAGTTATGCTGAAGTTTAATAACTGTTAAAATATCGCCAAAACAAAGTCACTCCTCCTGTAAATTTCCACACATGACAAGAAAAGCAGCACTTGCTCAAATCTATATTCTGTATATGACCTTTTACCTAGTAAGCTGGTTCTGTATGAATATATGCAAATCAATAAACATTTCATGTGCAATGTTTAATGTATAGCTATGATTACATTTTCCCATAACAATCCCCTCTTTTCATCATTGATAAACCATAATGAAAAATTTTATCATTGTATGTATATATATATATATATATATATATTTATGACTGCAAACTCAAAAATAAGTAAACATAATAGTAAGGTTAAAAAAGTTGTAAATATGAAAATGAATAAATGTAATAGTGAAGTTTTAAATGATTAAAACGAAAATCTAAACTGAATGAAAAATTATAGTAATAATCCAATTCAATAATCTATTCTCATCACTTGAATTTGTGAAGAAAGAAAATATGCATAGGCTGATTTTGTGGTTAAAGCCCCCCTTTCACTGCAAACAAACACATGGTTATAATATTTCGATATCTGAGGCCTCCAAAGGCCGCCCAGATTTAAATCAACGAAAACATAATCCCCTAATTTGTTTCATTCTTCTCTTTGCTAGTCACTATCTCCTATCACTAAATTTGTTCATCCATTCGTCGTACTGGTCATAAATGTCTAATTTGACCATCTGTTGTGATACACTGGACTTCTACTCGTTGAACCATCCTGGAAATGCGTTAAAAATACATTGTGAACACATACAAATCAGTACAACAATTTCAAAAACCTGCAATACAGTAAAACATAACCAATATCCCCATCCCTTCAGATTTGTCATCCAACCAAACCTTGAGTCATCAGCCTTTTTTCTTTTTTTTTCTCAGGTTTTCTTGCAGCCTATCTCATGTAGGCTACTCAATTATATTGGTTACATTGTCACTATAATCTGGAATATGAAAGCAAAACGAAACCCTAAGCATTTTCCAAACTCTCTCCTCCTCAGCTGTTATCATGTCTAAAACTAGTCTGTTTTGGATATCTGCATCTCGGATTTGCTTCATTTCCTCGTCTACCATTGTTAAAGTGTGCTCTGTGATATTAGCTATACAGAATTGCTCCTGTCTGCCCCCTGCTGTGTTTGTAGCTCTGTAGCTCAAGTCTGTAGCTCTGTACAGCCTTGCTTACGTTTGAATCTTCATTTTGATATTTCCTCTTTATTCTACTGCTAAAAAACGATTGTGGTTAGTGGTAAGTTGGATTAATCAAAAACACGGTAAGTCCTGTCATTATCACTTGCACCGCATGCTGCATGTTTAATATAGGCTTCTCCGCTGGCGAACAGGGTTTCACATGTGATAAATGTAAGGAGATAGTTAGGCTGACGGAGAAGATTTCAGAAATAGAAACACGCATCCATACTTTATCTGAGAGTAGTGAGGATGTAACAGCTTTAGACACTGATTTGGATGCGAATAGCTTAGTGAACTCTGTACATTCTTCGGTTCCGGCTGCAGGGCCCTCGCAGCAGGGAAACTGGGTGACAGTGAGGCAGCATAGTCGCAGACCAAAGAACCACTTTTCCAGGTTAGAACATCAAACAGGTTCTCCCCTCTCAGTGAAGCACCCACTGAGTGTCCTGTTGAAAGTGCCCTAGTCATTGGTGATTCTATTACACGGAACGTGAAGACACCAGCCACCATAGTCACATGTTTACCGGGAGCCAGAGCGCCTGACATCAAAGCAAATTTAAAAGTGCTGGCTAAAGCTAATCGTAAATTCTCTAAGTTTCTCACGTCGGCACTAATGATGTTCGACTTCGCCAGTCGGGGATCACCAAAATTAACATTAAAGAGGTGTGTGAACTCGCTAGTACGATGTCAGAGGCTGTTTATTGTTCTGGACCGCTCCCTGTTAAAAGGAGTGATGAGATAGTTAGCAGACTATCATCACTCAATGGCTGGTTGTCTAAGTGGTGTCAATTGGACAATTGGAAAAGCTTTTGAGGCAGACCTGACCTGTTGAAGAAGGATGGCATCCATCCCTCCTGGGGTGGTTCTGCTCTTCTCTCTAGTAATTTGGCACATAGTCTTAGAGCTAAACCTTGACTCACTAGGACCCAGGGGTCTCATTTATAAAGCGTGCGTACGCACAAAACGGGGCTGGAAACATACGTACGCCAGTTCCCACGCAAAGATTGTGATCTATAAAAAACAAACTTGACGGGAGAATGTGCGCACCTTCAAGCAAACTTTGAGCCGTGTGTACGCACATTCTGGAGACAAAGGGAATTGGCGACACAGATGGTGAGGTCGTGAACTGAAGATAGATTGTAGAAAATACATGTGAGAAAAACGATTATAAGAATTAATGACATTTAATTTTCACTCCATTTCATACGTTATATCCACATTATCATGAAGATTAAATCCAACAGTGTTATTTGTGCCTATTGTTTTAGGATATACATCTAGTAAAATCCAAACGTAATTTAAAATGTTTTTTTTTTAAATGCACACAAACTCTTTTACTAGAGTGAGAAATGTAATGAAGTAAGTTTTCATATTGATATACACATTTACATTAATGTTCCAGTTTCATTAATGGCGATATGCACTGAAATTACATAAAGTCAATACTCAGAATTTAAACAATAATTATATGAATTTAGATAGACATTTGCGACTTTTGATCACTTTTCCTGTGACACGCTGTTTTAATGACAGCAAGGATTAAATATAGGTTAATTCCAATAATTCGTCTTTAAACTAAACTGTTATGACAAAATATGTTTTAGCGAGAATGATGATCAGTGATCACACTTATTCCAGATCACAGACCCTGCAGGACTCGGTGGTCGAACGGTACATTATCCAGTTTGAACAGGTCCAATGATAATCTTACTGTACAACCACAGCTGCACGGACACGAGAGTAAAGACATCTTCACACAATTATGAAAAATACCACTGTATTTGAAGGATACAACTTGAAGAAAAAATGCACATTTCTTTTTTAAAAACACTTAGTCAGTGAAGCTCTGAGTCAGATGAGTCTATTTACACTGAAATAAATAAGTAGGCCAATCTGTTTAAATTAAAATACCCTAAACATCCTATATGTTCACATTATCAGCAAAATTGCATGAATTTGAGTTGAAGGGTTTAAAATTAACAAAATATTTTAAATTAAAATAACATTTGGCCCGTGGAAATGAATGAATAAACTTTATTTTAAAAAAATATCTGGGAAGTACTTTATACAATTTTGTTTTTATGGATATTTTGATATATTTATTATAAAACCTAAAAAAGATATTGGATGATTGTCAGCAATGTACTGTTTAAGGCACAAATGGCATTTATAGTCCGTATCTAATATTTTTCTGTCTTGTTCCTTTGACAGTGTTAAACGTGGATGGGAATATGCATGCAAATGATATGCAAATGAGGTTATGCATAGTAAAACTAGGCGTTGTAAGCTCCATATATGGTGATTTCTGCAGGAGACTGGGTGGAGATGCATGTACGCACAATCTTCTGCTGGCTGTGATTTATAAAGGGATTTTTGCGTAGGTTCTGACATACACATGGTTTTATTAATCAGAATTTTTTGTGCATACGCAAAATCTAGCTTTTGTGCGTACGTACACTTTTAGTAAGGTTTATAGCAAAGTTTTATAAATGAGACCCCAGGTCAGGAAGCAGACAAACTGGCTAAACCGACCGTCTGCTAGCTGTCTCACGTCACCAGAGTCAGATAAATCCCAGCACATAGAGACTCTTTCACCTAGATATTATCATATAGAGACTGTGTCTGTTCCCCTAATTAGTAAATACAAAAAAAAACATCAAAACCATACAACAGTAAAAATTGAATTGATGTCCAACAAATAAACAACAGATATAATACAGATGAACAATTGATAAAGCTTGGGTTGCTTAATATTAGATCCCTTTCCCCAAAAACGCTTTTATTAATGATATCATTACAGATAATAATCTAGATGTGCTGTGTTTGACAGAAACCTGGCTAAAACCTGACGACTACATTACTTTAAATGAGTCCACCCACCAAGATTATTGTTATAAACATGAGCCACGTCTGAAAGGTAAAGGGGGAGGGGTTGCTGTAATTTATAATAATATCTTCAGTATTACTCAGAAGTCTAGTTTCAAATATAATTCCTTCGAAGTTTTGGTGCTTTATGTAACGTTATGTAGTGTACATGATAAAACCCGTTCAACATTGGTGTTAGCTACTGTATACAGGCCACCAGGGCATAATACAGACTTTATCAAAGAATTTGCTGACTTTCTATCAGAATTACTACTGGCCGTAGATAAAGTACTAATTGTTGGTGATTTTAATATCCATGTAGACAACGAAAAAGACGTATTGGGATTAGCATTTAAAGACATTCTAAACTCTATTGGAGTTAGGCAACACGTGTCAGGACCCACTCATCGCCATAATCATACTTTAGACCTAATATTGTCACATGGAATAAATGTTGATACTGTTGAAATTCTTCAGCAGAGCGATGACATCTCAGATCATTACCTAGTATCATGTATACTTAATTTAGCTAAGGTTGCAAAGCCGCCCCCTCGCTTCAAAAATGGCAGGACAATCACTGCCGCTACTAAAGATTGCTTTTTGAATAATCTTCCTCATCAGTATCATCTCCTCAGCATCCCAGATAGCATAGAAGAACTCGATGTTGCAACAGAAACTATTGACTCTCTCTTTTCCAGTACTTTAGACACAGTTGCTCCTCTGCGCTTAAAGAAGATTAAAGAAAATAGTCTAACACCGTGGTACAACGAGCACACCCGGGCTCTTAAAACAGCAGCCAGAAAAATGGAGCGCAGCTGGAAGAAAACAAAACTTGAGGTATTTCGTAATTCGTGGAAAGAGCACATGATCGCATACAGAAAGGCCGTAAGAACTGCTAGATCTGCTTATTTCTCAACTCTCTTGGAAGAAACAAACACAACCCAAGGTATTTATTCGATACAGTGGCTAAATTAACCAAAAATAAAGCTTCAACTTCTGATGATTGTAAACTGCACAGCTGTAATGACTTTATGAACTTCTTCACATGTAAAATTGATAATATTAGGAAGAAAATTTTAACCATGCAGAGTCTACTACAGTATCACATCAGACAGAGCATTGTAGTGTCACTGAGGAAAAATTACAATCATTCACTGCTATAGGAGAAGAAGAATTGGCTAAACTCGTTAAATCATCAAAATCAACAACATGTATGCTTGACCCTGTACCGACTAGGCTATTAAAAGAGATGCTACCAGAGGTCATAGATCCTCTTCTTAATATCATTAATTCATCTTTGTCATTAGGATATGTACCGAAAACTTTTAAGTTGTCTATTATTAAACCACTTATTAAAAAACCGCAACTTGATCCTACAGAATTAGTCAATTATAGACCAATCTCAAATCTACCCTTTCTGTCAAAAATACTTGAAAATGCAGTGTCTTCACAATTATGTTCCTTTTTAGAAAGAAATGGTATCTGTGGGGATTTCCAGTCAGGATTTAGACCGTATCATAGTACTGAGACTGCTCTCATCAGAGTTACAAATGAGAGTTTACTCTTATCATCCAATCGTGGCTGTATCTCTCTATTAGTGTTACTCGATCTTAGCGCTGCATTCGATACCATCGACCACAACATTCTTTTGAATAGACTCGAAAATTATGTAGGTATTAGTGGAATTGCTTTATCATGGTTTACGGAAGATTAACGGAATGCATAGCTGATATAAAACATTGGATGATCTGTAATTTCCTGCAACTCAATTCAGAAAAAAATGAATTTTTAATTATTGGACAAAAAAGCTCCACAAGTAGTAACCTAGAATACTGTCTAACACTTGATGGCTGCTCTGTCAAGTCTTCGTCGTCAGTGAGGAACCTGGGTGTGCTCTTTGATACCAATCTTTCGTTTGAAAGCCACGTTTCGAGCATCTGTAAAACTGCATTCTACCATCTTAAAAATATATCTAAATTACGGCACATGCTCTCAATGCAAAATGCTGAACAGTTAGTTCATGCGTTCATGACCTCAAGACTAGATTATTGTATTGCTCTACTGGTGGTTGCCCTGCTCGCTTAATAAATAAACTCCAGCTGGTCCAAAACGCAGCAGCTCGAGTTCTTACTAGAACCAGGAAGTATGACCATATTAGCCCAGTTCTGTCAACATTGCACTGGCTGCCTATTAAACATCGCATACATTTTAAAATCTTGCTTATTACTTATAAAGCACTAAATGGTTTAGCTCTCCAATACTTGAGCGAGCTCTTAACACATTATACTCCATCAGGTCTACTGCGCTCTCTAAACTCTGGCCAGCTGATCATACCGAGAATATCCAAATCAACTGCAGGCGGTCGATCCTTTTCCTATTTAGCTCCTAAACTCTGGAACAGTCTTCCTAACATTGTTCGGGAAGCAGACACACTCTGTCAGTTTAAATCTAGACTAAAAACACATCTCTTTACTGTGGCATACACATAAAACACTTTCTCAATGAAATGATTGTTAGGCTGCATTAACTAGGTCAGCCGGAACCGGGAACACTTCCCATAACACCTGATGTACTCGTGACATCATCAGAAGAATGGCATCTACGCTAATGATAGTCTCTCTGTTTTATCCCGAGGTTTACTGCACGTCAGCCAGATCCAGATCAGATGGTGGACCTGCGCCCAGAGAAGACCAACACAGGACCCTGAAGTGTCCGCAGAGACCGTGTCAATTAGCCTCCCCCTGCAACTGCCTCATCGACACGGCATCTCAATAAACCCGTCTCCAGCGTTGTGACTCCGATTGATCGAATATTACAATTAAATAATACTTAAATCGATATGTCATCCGCAATAAACCCGTCTCCAGCGTGTTGACTCCGATCATTCGAATATTGCACTCTAATAATTATTTAATCAACATCATCCTCAATAAACCCGTCTCCAGCGTGTTGCCTCTGGTCCTTTGAATATTCCGATCTATTATGACCTCTGACCAGTAAAGCGGCCAGAATAATAATAATAATAATAATAATATGCTGTTTGTTAATTGGCCAGAGGAGAACTGGCACCCCGACTGAGCCTGGTTTCTCCCAAGGTTTATTTTCCTCCATTCTGCTCCTGATGGGGTTTTGGTTTCCTTGCCACTGTTGCCTCTGGCTTGGCGTGCTCAGTTGGGGACACTACATTTTTCAACTAAACATCGAAAAAAATCATGAGATGTGTATAACCATATAAACTAAATTACTGATCTAATTATTGATCTAAAGCCCACACTGTCACCGTATGGAAATTGAAATGAACTGATGACATCAAATGGCTATACGGCTTAATAAAATTATGCTGCATTATTTTCCTGTTTAACACTGTAAAGCTGCTTTGAAACAATCTACATTGTTAAAAGCACTATATAAATAAAGTTGACTTGAAGTTTCTGCAGTGACGGCTCTCTGACGCGATGTTTTACGTCAGTGTCTGAATTCCTCGCTTCATTTCATTCACTCCTTGCTTATAGTGCACTCAACTGCCATGCACTTTATAGGGATTAGAGAATTATTAAACAAGTGAGCGATTTCGGACACAGCAACAGAGTCGACACCGAGATCGATTCCTGTGCTGGAGTCGACCCCGACTCTGGGGCTATTCAGAGTCGAGGAATCGACTCCCCATCACTACCAGAGATTAATCCTGACGGCACTCGCAAGGAAATGGATAAGTACATAATCAAATTCACAAATATCATGCCATTTAAACATTACTACAAATACATACTGAGTCACTAAGACAATCTTTGTCATAGAATATACTTGTTTGTTCACAGTTCGAACGTTCTTGTTTCCATTTGTTTCATTTCAAGATCTGAGGTAAATTATCCATAGTTGCTTTTAGTAAGACAAAGCTGGGAGCACTAAATGATATTCAAAGTCACATTACACGCTTTTAACATTAAATAAAGCACATAAACATTACCTGAGATTATGTTTTATGTTGTTGTTCCAGCCGCGACGTCGCAGAAACAGAAACCGTTTCTAAAATAGATTAATTGCGTGTCGTCGCGGCTGGTTAGGACAAAAACTCCAATTAACATGGAAAAGACGCCTTTTATCGCATGTGGCGGCGTCGCGTGTAGTTAGGACACGGTGTCAGGCGAGGCACATATTTTTTTGTTATCATTTATTTTATGTACGTACATTTATAACACTAATACTTTGTTCAAATGATAAAAAACCCAGTTCCAGCTGTGGTGAGGGAGTTTCTAATACAGCGTCTGTGATGGTCAAATTAACCTCTTTCTCTCTTTTCACTGCCATTATCAATCTCTCTCTATTTTTCCCTCTTTTTGAAAGTTGTGAAATCACTGTCGTGGTGTTTTTCTTTTGCTATATGCACAAATTGGGACACAAAAATATAATGTATTCTCTCATTCACCGCTATAAAAGCTCAGCCAAACTGACTGTATTTATGAACAACTCTCTTTCACATTCATGTTATTAAAGCAACCTGATCTCACAGAATTCCGTGAAATGAACACGGGACCCTTAACTCAAAATCCGTGGCAGTTTCACGGAATCGCCGAAAATTCCGTGATGGGTCCACGGAAGTGATTCCTATGAGAGTCAATGACAGTACACAGACGCGTTGGGCATTGTTTTCATCATGAAACTATGATTTTTTTTTGCCATTATGACATGGAGTGTGATTCTCGATTTAATCAGCCAGCATAATTTTATTTATAATTATTTTCATTTTTTATTTATTTACAGTATTTAGACACGTTTTGAACACGTAACCCAATCCCTTCCCTAAACCTAACCATTTGTGTATTATAAAAAAAACAGGATATAACAGGCAGATACGACTGCAGGCACAATTTATTCAAAAAGTACAAATATTCCAAGTGTTCCGAGGCCAAACGATTGATTTGTGTGAAGAAAATCCTCAAAAGCGATCAGCAGCGTCGAGTCCATCCGCCAAAGATCCTAAACACATTTCAAATTTTACCGCCGGAAAAAACGTTACGTCAGCTTTGACAGCATTGGCTGTCGTATGTCTCGTGACCAATTGCGTCATTACGTCGGCTTTGATTGTAAAATGCCATTGGCTCTCGTGTGTCTCGTGACAGATTGCGTCACGCTAAAGAGTCAAGTGTATTATTTGAATGGGATATGAATGAGTGTGCTCACGGCGCGGCGGGATCATCATTTTAGCAATTAAAACATTAAAATCAACTCTGTTCTTTACATGAAGACATCGAGTGACTTCAGAAGACTTGGAATGCAACATGAGTTGATACTTTTATGCTGTTTTTGGTCAGTTTTTGCAATAAATACCTGTGACTGTACTTGTATTTGCCTGTTATGTGTTTTATATTGTTGAGAGTGGGTAGGTTTAGGGTAGGAGTGGAGTTAGTTGCTCCAAAATATAAAAGTAGCCTATAAATATTCATAAAATCATGTCTGCTTTTTACTGTCATTGACTTGCATAGGAATCACTTCCGTGGACCCATCACGGAATTTTCGGCGATTCCGTGAAACTGCCACGGATTTTGTGTTAAGGGGCCCGTGTTCATTTCACGGAATTCTGTGAGACCAGGTTGCATTAAAGTACATCATGATTCATATTTTGCTTAGCCATTAAATACATTAGTGTTTTCTAGATTGTGTTCATTCGATGCTGAAATATAATAAAATAATTCCTTCTGTTTGTAAACACACACAACGTTACCGAGTGTCGTTATGCTCACGTGATTGAAGTTTCGTGCGATTGAGAGACAGCGCCTAAAATGGCCACTAATACACATATCTCAGCGTGAACACACTAATACACATATCTCAGTGTGAACGCACTAATACACATATCTCAGCGTGAACGCACTAATACACATCTCGGTGTGAACACACTAATACACATATCTCAGCGTGAACACACTAATACATATATCTCAGTGTGAACGCACTAATACACATCTCAGTGTGAACACACTAATACACATATCTCAGCGTGAACACACTAATACACATATCTCAGTGTGAACGCACTAATACACATATCTCAGCGTGAACACACTAATACATATATCTCAGTGTGAACGCACTAATACACATCTCAGTGTGAACACACTAATACACATATCTCAGCGTGAACACACTAATACACATCTCAGTGTGAACACACTAATACACATATCTCAGTGTGAACACACTAATACATATATCTCAGTGTGAACGCACTAATACACATCTCAGTGTGAACACACTAATACACATATCTCAGCGTGAACACACTAATACACATATCTCAGTGTGAACGCACTAATACACATATCTCAGCGTGAACGCACTAATACACATCTCAGTGTGAACACACTAATACACATCTCAGCGTGAACACACTAATACACATCTCAGTGTGAACGCACTAATACACATCTCAGTGTGAACACACTAATACACATATCTCAGCGTGAACACACTAATACACATATCTCAGTGTGAACGCACGAATACACATATCTCAGCGTGAACACACTAATACACATATCTCAGTGTGAACGCACTAATACACATCTCAGTGTGAACACACTAATACACATATCTCAGCGTGAACACACTAATACACATCTCAGTGTGAACACACTAATACACATATCTCAGCGTGAACACACTAATACATATATCTCAGTGTGAACGCACTAATACACATCTCAGTGTGAACACACTAATACACATATCTCAGCGTGAACACACTAATACACATATCTCAGTGTGAACGCACTAATACACATATCTCAGCGTGAACGCACTAATACACATCTCAGTGTGAACACACTAATACACATATCTCAGCGTGAACACACTAATACATATATCTCAGTGTGAACGCACTAATACACATATATCTCAGTGTGAACGCACTAATACACATATCTCAGTGTGAACGCACTAATACACATATCTCAGCGTGAACGCACTAATACACATCTCAGTGTGAACACACTAATACACATATCTCAGCGTGAACACACTAATACATATATCTCAGTGTGAACGCACTAATACACATCTCAGTGTGAACACACTAATACACATATCTCAGCGTGAACACACTAATACACATATCTCAGTGTGAACGCACTAATACACATATCTCAGCGTGAACACACTAATACATATATCTCAGTGTGAACGCACTAATACACATCTCAGTGTGAACACACTAATACACATATCTCAGCGTGAACACACTAATACACATCTCAGTGTGAACACACTAATACACATATCTCAGCGTGAACACACTAATACATATATCTCAGTGTGAACGCACTAATACACATCTCAGTGTGAACACACTAATACACATATCTCAGCGTGAACACACTAATACACATCTCAGTGTGAACGCACTAATACACATATCTCAGCGTGAACGCACTAATACACATCTCAGTGTGAACACACTAATACACATATCTCAGCGTGAACACACTAATACACATCTCAGTGTGAACGCACTAATACACATCTCAGTGTGAACACACTAATACACATATCTCAGCGTGAACACACTAATACACATATCTCAGTGTGAACGCACTAATACACATATCTCAGCGTGAACACACTAATACATATATCTCAGTGTGAACGCACTAATACACATCTCAGTGTGAACACACTAATACACATATCTCAGCGTGAACACACTAATACACATCTCAGTGTGAACACACTAATACACATATCTCAGCGTGAACACACTAATACATATATCTCAGTGTGAACGCACTAATACACATCTCAGTGTGAACACACTAATACACATATCTCAGCGTGAACACACTAATACACATATCTCAGTGTGAACGCACTAATACACATATCTCAGCGTGAACGCACTAATACACATCTCAGTGTGAACACACTAATACACATATCTCAGCGTGAACGCACTAATACATATATCTCAGTGTGAACGCACTAATACACATATCTCAGTGTGAACGCACTAATACACATCTCAGTGTGAACACACTAATACACATATCTCAGCGTGAACGCACTAATACATATATCTCAGTGTGAACGCACTAATACACATATCTCAGTGTGAACGCACTAATACATATATCTCAGTGTGAACGCACTAATACACATATCTCAGTGTGAACGCACTAATACACATATCTCAGTGTGAACGCACTAATACATATATCTCAGCGTGAACGCACTAATACATATATCTCAGTGTGAACGCACTAATACACATATCTCAGTGTGAACGCACTAATACACATCTCAGTGTGAACACACTAATACACATATCTCAGCGTGAACGCACTAATACACATATCTCAGTGTGAACGCACTAATACACATATCTCAGTGTGAACGCACTAATACACATATCTCAGTGTGAACGCACTAATACACATATCTCAGTGTGAACGCACTAATACACATATCTCAGCGTGAACGCACTAATACACATATCTCAGTGTGAACGCACTAATACACATCTCAGTGTGAACGCACTAATACACATCTCAGTGTGAACGCACTAATACACATCTCAGTGTGAACGCACTAATACACATCTCAGTGTGAACGCACTAATACACATCTCAGTGTGAACGCACTAATACACATCTCAGCGTGAACGCACTAATACACATATCTCAGAGTGAACGCACTAATACACATCTCAGTGTGAACGCACTAATACACATCTCAGTGTGAACGCACTAATACACATCTCAGTGTGAACGCACTAATACACATCTCAGTGTGAACGCACTAATACACATCTCAGTGTGAACGCACTAATACACATCTCAGTGTGAACGCACTAATACACATATCTCAGTGTGAACGCACTAATACCTCAGCGTGAACGCACTAATACACATATCTCAGTGTGAACGCACTAATACACATCTCAGTGTGAACGCACTAATACACATCTCAGTGTGAACGCACTAATACACATATCTCAGTGTGAACGCACTAATACCTCAGCGTGAACGCACTAATACACATATCTCAGTGTGAACGCACTAATACACATCTCAGCGTGAACACACTAATACACATATCTCAGCGTGAACGCACTAATACACATATCTCAGTGTGAACGCACTAATACACATATCTCAGCGTGAACGCACTAATACACATATCTCAGTGTGAACGCACTAATACACATATCTCAGCGTGAACACACTAATACACATATCTCAGTGTGAACACACTAATACACATATCTCAGCGTGAACACACTAATACACATATCTCAGTGTGAACGCACTAATACACATATCTCAGCGTGAACGCACTAATACACATATCTCAGTGTGAACACACTAATACACATATCTCAGCGTGAACACACTAATACACATATCTCAGTGTGAACGCACTAATACACATATCTCAGCGTGAACGCACTAATACACATATCTCAGCGTGAACACACTAATACACATATCTCAGTGTGAACACACTAATACACATATCTCAGCGTGAACACACTAATACACATATCTCAGTGTGAACGCACTAATACACATATCTCAGCGTGAACGCACTAATACACATATCTCAGTGTGAACGCACTAATACACATATCTCAGTGTGAACGCACTAATACACATCTCAGTGTGAACGCACTAATACACATCTCAGTGTGAACGCACTAATACACATCTCAGTGTGAACGCACTAATACACATCTCAGTGTGAACGCACTAATACACATCTCAGCGTGAACGCACTAATACACATATCTCAGAGTGAACGCACTAATACACATCTCAGTGTGAACGCACTAATACACATCTCAGTGTGAACGCACTAATACACATCTCAGTGTGAACGCACTAATACACATATCTCAGTGTGAACGCACTAATACACATATCTCAGTGTGAACGCACTAATACACATCTCAGTGTGAACGCACTAATACACATCTCAGTGTGAACGCACTAATACACATATCTCAGTCTGAACGCACTAAAGGCCTGTTCACACCGGGACGATTTTCGCGCGCGTTTATCGCCGACGTTTAACGCCTCGTGACTAAACAATGGGCGCCAATGTGAGTGTGCACACCGACGCGTAAAACGCCAGGCGTAAAAGCGTCATTTAAAAAAAAACGCCTCGGGTTCGTTTTTTTATTTTGACGCGGCGCGTAAAAAACTGTCCGACCAATGAGATCCGCGCTTTTGTTCACGTGCCTGGAGCTGCTGAAGTGACAGTAAAACACGACTTGGTGGCGCTCAAGCACAAAATCGGTCTTGCCGAGCACACACTGATACGACGAAGAAGTAGTAAGTAGACAAAGAAGAAGATAGGCTGCTAATGCTGCTTGCCAGTTAGCAAAAAGTGTGTGAATGGTTTTGCCATAGACATAATATATCTGTGGTTTTGGCAAGCACGTAAATACTGTCACTCCTCTTCTTCTGTGTGACAAGCGAGTGTCAGAAGCGTAAAGTGCCGCAGCACCACCTTGTGTACCGGGAGCGCATCTACTGAATGTACACGTTCACTCGGCGCAACGCCAGTGGAAATCGCTTGGGTCTGAACACTCAAGACGCGCCGAAAAACGTCACGAAAAACGCTGGCGATAAGCGCGTGCGATATTCGTCCCGGTGTGTACAGGCCTTAATACACATATCTCAGCGTGAACGCACTAATACACATATCTCAGTGTGAACGCACTAATACACATATCTCAGCGTGAACGCACTAATACACATATCTCAGTGTGAACGCACTAATACACATATCTCAGCGTGAACACACTAATACACATATCTCAGCATGAACACACTAATACACATATCTCAGTGTGAACGCACTAATACACATCTCAGCGTGAACACACTAATACACATATCTCAGCGTGAACGCACTAATACACATATCTCAGTGTGAACGCACTAATACACATATCTCAGCGTGAACACACTAATACACATATCTCAGTGTGAACACACTAATACACATATCTCAGCGTGAACACACTAATACACATATCTCAGTGTGAACGCACTAATACACATATCTCAGCGTGAACGCACTAATACACATATCTCAGTGTGAACACACTAAAACACATATCTCAGCGTGAACACACTAATACACATATCTCAGTGTGAACGCACTAATACACATATCTCAGCGTGAACGCACTAATACACATATCTCAGCGTGAACACACTAATACACATATCTCAGTGTGAACTCACTAATACACATATCTCAGCGTGAACACACTAATACACATATCTCAGTGTGAACGCACTAATACACATATCTCAGCGTGAACGCACTAATACACATATCTCAGTGTGAACGCACTAATACACATATCTCAGCGTGAACGCACTAATACACATATCTCAGTGTGAACACACTAATACACATATCTCAGCGTGAACACACTAATACACATATCTCAGCGTGAACACACTAATACACATATCTCAGTGTGAACGCACTAATACACATATCTCAGCGTGAACGCACTAATACACATATCTCAGCGTGAACACACTAATACACATATCTCAGCGTGAACACACTAATACACATATCTCAGTGTGAACGCACTAATACACATATCTCAGTGTGAACGCACTAATACACATATCTCAGCGTGAACGCACTAATACACATATCTCAGCGTGAACACACTAATACACATATCTCAGTGTGAACGCACTAATACACATATCTCAGCGTGAACACACTAATACACATATCTCAGCGTGAACACACTAATACACATATCTCAGCGTGAACGCACTAATACACATATCTCAGCGTGAACACACTAATACACATATCTCAGCGTGAACACACTAATACACATATCTCAGTGTGAACGCACTAATACACATATCTCAGTGTGAACGCACTAATACACATATCTCAGCGTGAACGCACTAATACACATATCTCAGCGTGAACACACTAATACACATATCTCAGTGTGAACGCACTAATACACATATCTCAGCGTGAACACACTAATACACATATCTCAGCGTGAACACACTAATACACATATCTCAGCGTGAACACACTAATACACATATCTCAGTGTGAACGCACTAATACACATATCTCAGCGTGAACACACTAATACACATCTCAGCGTGAACACACTAATACACATATCTCAGCGTGAACACACTAATACACATATCTCAGTGTGAACGCACTAATACACATATCTCAGTGTGAACGCACTAATACACATATCTCAGCGTGAACACACTAATACACATCTCAGCGTGAACACACTAATACACATATCTCAGCGTGAACACACTAATACACATATCTCAGTGTGAACGCACTAATACACATATCTCAGCGTGAACGCACTAATACACATATCTCAGTGTGAACGCACTAATACACATCTCAGTGTGAACGCACTAATACACATCACAGTGTGAACGCACTAATACACATCTCAGTGTGAACGCACTAATACACATCTCAGTGTGAACGCACTAATACACATCTCAGTGTGAACGCACTAATACACATCTCAGCGTGAACGCACTAATACACATATCTCAGAGTGAACGCACTAATACACATCTCAGTGTGAACGCACTAATACACATCTCAGTGTGAACGCACTAATACACATCTCAGTGTGAACGCACTAATACACATCTCAGTGTGAACGCACTAATACACATATCTCAGTGTGAACGCACTAATACCTCAGCGTGAACGCACTAATACACATATCTCAGTGTGAACGCACTAATACACACATCTCAGCGTGAATACACTAATACACATATCTCAGCGTGAACGCACTAATACACATATCTCAGCGTGAACACACTAATACACATATCTCAGTGTGAACGCACTAATACACATATCTCAGTGTGAACGCACTAATACACATCTCAGTGTGAACGCACTAATACACATCTCAGTGTGAACGCACTAATACACATCTCAGTGTGAACGCACTAATACACATCTCAGCGTGAACGCACTAATACACATATCTCAGAGTGAACGCACTAATACACATCTCAGTGTGAACGCACTAATACACATCTCAGTGTGAACGCACTAATACACATCTCAGTGTGAACGCACTAATACACATCTCAGTGTGAACGCACTAATACACATATCTCAGTGTGAACGCACTAATACCTCAGCGTGAACGCACTAATACACATATCTCAGTGTGAACGCACTAATACACATATCTCAGTGTGAACGCACTAATACACATCTCAGTGTGAACGCACTAATACACATCTCAGTGTGAACGCACTAATACACATCTCAGTGTGAACACACTAATACACATATCTCAGCGTGAACGCACTAATACACATATCTCAGTGTGAACGCACTAATACACATATCTCAGCGTGAACGCACTAATACACATATCTCAGTGTGAACGCACTAATACACATATCTCAGCGTGAACACACTAATACACATATCTCAGCGTGAACGCACTAATACACATATCTCAGTGTGAACGCACTAATACCTCAGCGTGAACGCACTAATACACACATCTCAGTGTGAACGCACTAATACACACATCTCAGTGTGAACGCACTAATACCTCAGCGTGAACGCACTAATACACATATCTCAGCGTGAACGCACTAATACACATATCTCAGTGTGAACGCACTAATACACATATCTCAGCGTGAACACACTAATACACATATCTCAGCGTGAACACACTAATACACATATCTCAGTGTGAACGCACTAATACACATATCTCAGCGTGAACACACTAATACACATATCTCAGTGTGAACGCACTAATACACATATCTCAGCGTGAACGCACTAATACACATATCTCAGTGTGAACGCACTAATACACACATCTCAGCGTGAACACACTAATACACATATCTCAGCGTGAACGCACTAATACACATATCTCAGTGTGAACGCACTAATACACACATCTCAGCGTGAACACACTAATACACATATCTCAGCGTGAACGCACTAATACACATATCTCAGTGTGAACGCACTAATACACATATCTCAGCGTGAACACACTAATACACATATCTCAGTGTGAACACACTAATACACATATCTCAGCGTGAACACACTAATACACATTTCTCAGTGTGAACGCACTAATACACATATCTCAGCGTGAACGCACTAATACACATATCTCAGTGTGAACACACTAATACACATATCTCAGCGTGAACACACTAATACACATATCTCAGTGTGAACGCACTAATACACATATCTCAGCGTGAACGCACTAATACACATATCTCAGCGTGAACACACTAATACACATATCTCAGTGTGAACTCACTAATACACATATCTCAGCGTGAACACACTAATACACATATCTCAGTGTGAACGCACTAATACACATATCTCAGCGTGAACGCACTAATACACATATCTCAGTGTGAACACACTAATACACATATCTCAGCGTGAACACACTAATACACATATCTCAGCGTGAACGCACTAATACACATATCTCAGTGTGAACGCACTAATACACATATCTCAGCGTGAACACACTAATACACATCTCAGCGTGAACACACTAATACACATCTCAGCGTGAACACACTAATACACATATCTCAGTGTGAACACACTAATACACATATCTCAGTGTGAACGCACTAATACACATATCGCAGCGTAAACGCACTAATACACATATCTCAGTGTGAACGCACTAATACACATCTCAGTGTGAACGCACTAATACACATCTCAGTGTGAACGCACTAATACACATCTCAGTGTGAACGCACTAATACACATCTCAGTGTGAACGCACTAATACACATCTCAGTGTGAACGCACTAATACACATCTCAGCGTGAACGCACTAATACACATATCTCAGAGTGAACGCACTAATACACATCTCAGTGTGAACGCACTAATACACATCTCAGTGTGAACGCACTAATACACATCTCAGTGTGAACGCACTAATACACATCTCAGTGTGAACGCACTAATACACATATCTCAGTGTGAACGCACTAATACCTCAGCGTGAACGCACTAATACACATATCTCAGTGTGAACGCACTAATACACATATCTCAGCGTGAACACACTAATACACATCTCAGCGTGAACACACTAATACACATATCTCAGCGTGAACACACTAATACACATATCTCAGTGTGAACGCACTAATACACATATCTCAGTGTGAACGCACTAATACACATATCTCAGTGTGAACGCACTAATACACATCTCAGTGTGAACGCACTAATACACATATCAGTGTGAACGCACTAATACACATCTCAGTGTGAACGCACTAATACACATCTCAGTGTGAACGCACTAATACACATCTCAGTGTGAACGCACTAATACACATCTCAGCGTGAACGCACTAATACACATATCTCAGAGTGAACGCACTAATACACATCTCAGTGTGAACGCACTAATACACATCTCAGTGTGAACGCACTAATACACATCTCAGTGTGAACGCACTAATACACATATCTCAGTGTGAACGCACTAATACACATATCTCAGTGTGAACGCACTAATACCTCAGCGTGAACGCACTAATACACATATCTCAGCGTGAACGCACTAATACACATATCTCAGTGTGAACGCACTAATACACATCTCAGCGTGAACACACTAATACACATATCTCAGTGTGAACGCACTAATACACATATCTCAGCGTGAACGCACTAATACACATATCTCAGTGTGAACGCACTAATACACATATCTCAGCGTGAACGCACTAATACACATATCTCAGTGTGAACGCACTAATACACATATCTCAGCGTGAACGCACTAATACACATATCTCAGTGTGAACGCACTAATACACATATCTCAGCGTGAACACACTAATACACATATCTCAGTGTGAACGCACTAATACACATATCTCAGCGTGAACGCACTAATACACATATCTCAGTGTGAACGCACTAATACACATATCTCAGCGTGAACACACTAATACACATATCTCAGCGTGAACGCACTAATACACATATCTCAGTGTGAACGCACTAATACCTCAGCGTGAACGCACTAATACACACATCTCAGTGTGAACGCACTAATACACACATCTCAGTGTGAACGCACTAATACCTCAGCGTGAACGCACTAATACACATATCTCAGCGTGAACGCACTAATACACATATCTCAGCGTGAACGCACTAATACACACATCTCAGTGTGAACGCACTAATACACACATCTCAGTGTGAACGCACTAATACCTCAGCGTGAACACACTAACACACATATCTCAGCGTGAACGCACTAATACACATATCTCAGTGTGAACGCACTAATACACACATCTCAGCGTGAACGCACTAATACACACATCTCAGCGTGAACACATCTCAGTGTGAACGCACTAATACACACATCTCAGCGTGAACGCACTAATACACATATCTCAGCGTGAACACATCTCAGTGTGAACGCACTAATACACACATCTCAGCGTGAACGCACTAATACACATATCTCAGCGTGAACGCACTAATACACATATCTCAGCGTGAACGCACTAATACACATATCTCAGCGTGAACACATCTCAGTGTGAACGCACTAATACACACATCTCAGCGTGAACGCACTAATACACATATCTCAGCGTGAACGCACTAATACACATATCTCAGCGTGAACACATCTCAGTGTGAACGCACTAATACACACATCTCAGCGTGAACGCACTAATACACACATCTCAGCGTGAACACATCTCAGTGTGAACGCACTAATACACACATCTCAGCGTGAACGCACTAATACACATATCTCAGCGTGAACACATCTCAGTGTGAACGCACTAATACACATCTCAGTGTGAACGCACTAATACAAATATCTCAGCATGAACACACATATCTCAGCGTGAACACACATATCTCAGCGTGAACACACAGATCTCAGCGTGTATACACGTTAATACACACAAGAATATAATTGTTGATATCAAGAATATAATTGTTGATATCAAGAATATAATTGTTGATATCAAGAATATAATTGTTGATATCAAGAATTAATTGTTGATATCAAGAATATAATTGTTGATATCAAGAATTAATTGTTGATATCAAGAATATAATTGTTGATATCAAGAATATAATTGTTGATATCAAGAATTAATTGTTGATATCAAGAATTCATATCCTGGGAATGAATAAAAGTCAAAACGGCCGGCTACGGCAAGCCGTTTTGACTTTTATTCGTTCGCAGGATATGAATTCTTGATAGGCTGTCAGAAATTACGTCATCACTCTCATTTCAGATATCATGAATTCCTTTTTGGATATGTGCATAATTTAATGACAAGTGCCTACATGGCTTATGCACATTTAAAAATCAGATGTCAGCAAGTTGTATATTTTAAAAAATCTGATGACAGCAACTTATTTAAAAAAAGAGGCCTGTAGTATAGTGTCTTCAGTGGCGTGTTTAGTGTAGTGCATGGTTCGAAGGTCATCTTTTTGTCGCGATCAACACGGGTTCGAATCCGCCTTTTGCAGATTTTGCTCTTGTCTCTTTTCTCATCACAAAGGCATTTATTTTCAATAAAAATAAGAAAATGTTCTAAATGTGGAAATAAAGTGCCTAACGAAAGTTTTCATTATAATAAAAGTATTTATTGGGAGGGTAAGGGGGATGTGTAGAGAGTGCTTTTATTGTCCCTTTAAGTCGGCATCCATTTAATAATTTAAATAAAAATAATAATTTACACTGTTATTTTTGCATCAGGTTAATGTACAACAATACTGAAGTGTAAATAGTAGGCTATGTATCTGTCAAAATAAAGTTTTTTACTATTACTATTTACAAAATTACTATTTATATTACAAATAACTGCTACTTCTATATGGTGTAAACGATACTATTTTCACTTAGTAAATAGCATCTACAGCTATTTGCACTTAGTGTATAATCTATCGCTAAGAAAATATGTTATTAGTGTAAATAGAATCTAGTTACTATTAACGCTTGGTGCAAATAGCTGCTGCCTTATCTCTTTTAAGATTACATATTCCTTTCTATTCCATTCTATTTTGTGTTTTGCAAGTAAAGGGTAAATACAATAACCAAATTTGCAGTAGTCTATTAACTGGCAGCAGCTACACCTACAAGGTACTGTTGCTTTGACAGTTTTTTACTGTAAAAAATTGCCCACATTTATCTGTAAAATGCTGGCATCACAGTTGAACTATAATAAATAGTTACTTCGTTTGCGGTGCGTGTTGTGCTTTCACATATGCTGTTTGCAGTGCGCAATTGATCCGCGTTTTTATACCACAAACACAACATTTATTAATTTAAAATTATTTTTATTTCAAATCCTACAGTTTTTACTGAACATAGCTTGTCAGCATTGCAAATATCTTTGTATAGCCTACACTCTTTCATTGATGTCACGTTTAACGCACATTTAAAGTGCTCTCCATTATGTATCCTTGTTTAGCCTACCTTAATAACCTCACACACTATGTGATAGCTTGCGTGAAAACACGGGACTCGCACTGCGCGAGTCCCATAACAAATAGGCTATGATTATATTGGCGTTTTGTTAAACAAACTTTTGCGATTGCAGTAATGAAATCTCTTATGTTTCATATTTACAATAATACCAGCATCATGTGTGTAAATGTTTAATTGTAATAGACGTATTGCACAGGCTTTCGGAATTGTCACGTGAAAACATCAAGCTCTTATTTGAATATTTATAAGCAGTCGTCATTATGCACATATCCAAAAAGGGGTTCATTACTATGCACATATCCAAAAAGGCAATCATGATATGTGCAATAACAACTTTTACTAGTGAAAATTTAATTTTAACATGTAAGAATTAAATTACAG
Source organism: Romanogobio albipinnatus (assembly GCA_023566225.1). Classification (NCBI taxonomy): domain Eukaryota; kingdom Metazoa; phylum Chordata; class Actinopteri; order Cypriniformes; family Gobionidae; genus Romanogobio; species Romanogobio albipinnatus. The sequence goes on from CM042241.1 coordinate 74,049,947, forward strand.
ATATCAAGAATTAAATTACAGATATCAAGAAGTATGTTTCTTACTAGTTGTAATTTCATTTGTGATATCATAAATGTATTTCTGCGAGTGATGACATAATTTCTGATATCAACAATCAGTATTTCTGATATCAACAATTCATATCCTACATGTGTTTAAATGTTAAAATGGCGACAAAACTATTACAGATATCAAAAATGCATTTCTTACTAGTTAAAATTCCGAATACAGATATCAGCTTTGTACTTCTTACTAGTGGAAATATATTTTTTGATATCAATAATTATATTGTTACTAGTAAAAATGCGGATTTCTGATATCAAGAATTCAATTGTCACTAGTTGAAATGTCTATTCTTGATATCAACAATTGAATTGTTACTAGTAAAAATGTTCATTTTTGATATCTGAAAATGTATTTGTGATATCAATATAATTTCAGATATCTAAAATATCTTTCTTACTAGTAACAATCACATTCATGATATCAGAAATTAACATTGTTACTAGTGACAATCGAATTATTGATATCAAAAATGAACATTGTTACTAGTAGCAATTCAATTGTTGATATCAAGAATAGATATTTGTACTAGTAACAATGTAATTATTGATATCAGAAATGTGCATTTTTACTAGTAAGAATTGTATTTCTGATATCTGAAATTGGAATTTCTACTAGTAAGAAATCAATTCTTGATATCAAAAATTGAATTTGAATGGCCGCCTATGGGGACATTTCACTAGTGAAAATACAATTACTGATATCAAGAATTAGAGTTTTTACTAGTGGAAATTAAATTCTTGATATCAGAAATTGGCATTTTAACTAGTGAAAATGTAATTGTTGATATCAAGAATTAATGTTGTTACTAGTGGAAATGTAATTTCTGATATCAACAATTGTCATTGTTACTAGTGGAAATATAATTCCTGATATCAAGAATGAACATTTTAACTAGTGAAAATTGAATTGTTGATATCACAAATACATATCCTGCGATTGATTAAAAGTTAAAACGGCTTGCCATACGAACACACATATCTCAGCGTGAACGCACGAACACACATATCTCAGCGTGAACACACATATCTCAGCGTGAACACACATATCTCAGTGTGAACACACATATCTCAGCGTGAACGCACGAATACACATATCTCAGCGTGAACACACATATCTCAGCGTGAACACACATATCTCAGCGTGAACACACATATCTCAGCGTGAACACACATATCTCAGCGTGAACACACATATCTCAGCGTGAACACACATATCTCAGCGTGAACGCACGAACACACAGATCTCAGCGTGAACACACATATCTCAGCGTGAACGCACGAACACACATCTCAGCGTGAACACACGAATACACATATCTCAGCGTGAACACACATATCTCAGCGTGAACGCACGAACACACATCTCAGCGTGAACACACGAATACACATATCTCAGCATGAACACACATCTCAGCGTGAACACACATATCTCAGCGTGAACACACATATCTCAGCGTGAACACACATATCTCAGCATGAACACACATCTCAGCGTGAACACACATATCTCAGCGTGAACACACATATCTCAGTGTGAACGCACGAACACACATATCTCAGCGTGAACACACAGATCTCAGCGTGAACACACATATCTCAGCGTGAACACACATATCTCAGCGTGAACGCACTAATACACACATATCTCAGCGTGAACACACATCTCAGCGTGAACACACATATCTCAGCGTGAACGCACTAATACACACATATCTCAGCGTGAACACACATCTCAGCGTGAACGCACATATCTCAGCGTGAACACACATATCTCAGCGTGAACACACATATCTCAGCGTGAACACACATATCTCAGCGTGAACACACATATCTCAGCGTGAACACACATATCTCAGCGTGAACGCACTAATACACACATATCTCAGCGTGAACACACATCTCAGCGTGAACGCACATATCTCAGCGTGAACACACATATCTCAGCGTGAACGCACTAATACACACATATCTCAGCGTGAACACACATATCTCAGCGTGAACGCACTAATACACACATATCTCAGCGTGAACGCACTAATACACACATATCTCAGCGTGAACGCACATATCTCAGCGTGAACACACATATCTCAGCGTGAACACACATATCTCAGCGTGAACACACATATCTCAGCGTGAACACACATATCTCAGCGTGAACACACATATCTCAGCGTGAACACACATCTCAGCGTGAACACACATATCTCAGCGTGAACACACATATCTCAGCGTGAACACACAGATCTCAGCGTGAACACACAGATCTCAGCGTGAACACACATATCTCAGCGTGAACACACAGATCTCAGCGTGAACACACATATCTCAGCGTGAACACATATCTCAGCGTGAACACACATATCTCAGCGTGAACACACAGATCTCAGTGTGAACACATATCTCAGCGTGAACACACAGATCTCAGTGTGAACACATATCTCAGCGTGAACACACATATCTCAGCGTGAACACACATATCTCAGCGTGAACACACATATCTCAGCGTGAACACACAGATCTCAGCGTGAACACACAGATCTCAGCGTGAACACACATATCTCAGCGTGAACACACATATCTCAGCGTGAACACACAGATCTCAGCGTGAACACACAGATCTCAGCGTGAACACATATCTCAGCGTGAACACACATATCTCAGCGTGAACACACAGATCTCAGCGTGAACACACATATCTCAGCGTGAACACACAGATCTCAGCGTGAACACATATCTCAGCGTGAACACACATATCTCAGCGTGAACACACATATCTCAGCGTGAACACACATATCTCAGCGTGAACACACAGATCTCAGCGTGAACACATATCTCAGCGTGAACACACATATCTCAGCGTGAACACACATATCTCAGCGTGAACACACATATCTCAGCGTGAACACACATATCTCAGCGTGAACACACATATCTCAGCGTGAACACACATATCTCAGCGTGAACACACAGATCTCAGCGTGAACACACATATCTCAGTGTGAACACACATATCTCAGTGTGAACACACATATCTCAGTGTGAACACACAGATCTCAGTGTGAACACACATATCTCAGTGTGAACACACATATCTCAGCGTGAACACACAGATCTCAGTGTGAACACACATATCTCAGTGTGAACACACATATCTCAGTGTGAACACACAGATCTCAGCGTGAACACACAGATCTCAGCGTGAACACACATATCTCAGTGTGAACGCACGAACACACATATCTCAGCGTGAACACACATATCTCAGCGTGAACACACATATCTCAGCGTGAACACACATATCTCAGCGTGAACACACATATCTCAGCGTGAACACACAGATCTCAGTGTGAACACACATATCTCAGCGTGAACACACATATCTCAGCGTGAACACACATATCTCAGCGTGAACACACATATCTCAGCGTGAACACACATATCTCAGTGTGAACGCACGAACACACATATCTCAGCGTGAACACACATATCTCAGCGTGAACACACATATCTCAGCGTGAACACACATATCTCAGTGTGAACACACATATCTCAGCGTGAACACACATATCTCAGTGTGAACGCACAAGCACACATTTCTCAGCGTGAACACACATATCTCAGCGTGAACGCACTAATACACACATCTCAGCGTGAACACACAGATCTCAGCGTGAACACACATTTCTCAGCGTGAACACATATCTCAGCGTGAACGCACTAATACACACATCTCAGCGTGAACACACATATCTCAGCGTGAACACACAGATCTCAGCGTGAACACACATATCACAGTGTGAACGCACGAACACACATTTCTCAGCGTGAACACACATTTCTCAGCGTGAACACATATCTCAGCGTGAACGCACTAATACACACATCTCAGCGTGAACACACATATCTCAGCGTGAACACATTTCTCAGCGTGAACACACATATCTCAGCGTGAACAAAATACATAAATCACCACTTATTAATAACATTAAATGGCTGAATTTTATTATAAAGGGCGTCTCAATCTGTTCCCGAGCTCGTGAATCAGTATACATATACGCATTTTTTATTTATTTATTATAATTAATTACTATTTTTGTTATATTTGAGTGAAAAGAATCCTTTAGCCATGTTGTTGTTATCTATTAGATGTGTACTAGTACTCATTCGTTAGCTGTCTAATTGATGATAGTCTATTCTTGGGCTATGATTATTTTCACTGACAGCCCAAATTTAGCCCAGGGACAGCAGAGCCGATCTCTTTCACATTCATGTTATTAAAGTACATCATGATTCATAATTTGCTTAGCCATAAATACATTAGTGTTTTCTAGATTGTGTTCATTCGATGCTGAAATATAATAAAATAATGCCTTCTGTTTGTAAACACACACAACAAGTGTCGTTACGCCCTTACGAAAATAAACCATGGTAACCGCAAATAAACCATGGTTTTGCTTCTCTAACCACAGTTTAACCATGGTATTTGTGGTAAAACTGTAGTTATATAAATGGTATTCAATTAGCCAAAAAAACACGGTTACTACATTTTTACTACAATAAAACATGGTTAATTTTCGTAAGGGTGTGATTGAAGTTTCGAGACAGCGCCTAAAATGGCCGCCTCTCTGTTTCGAGACAGCGCCTAAAATGGCCGCCTCTCTGCTCGGTGTCGCTGCTGAAGGAGACAGCGCCTAAAATGGCCGCCTCTCTGCTCGGTGTCGCTGCTGAAGGAGGAAATGATCGAGACCAAAGAGTTTCCCGTGTCCGGTTACAGGAGTAACCGGCAGAAGTTCTCACCCGCTGATGAGCGGCCAATCCGCGGATGGAGCGCGAGCTGTGAACGCCGGTCATATTTCTGCTGCTCTTTGCCGGTTATTTTCTGTTCAGTAACGCGGTTGTTAGTGAGTGTTTTGCCCCATGAGTGCGTGTGATCGACGGCGCTGTTAATAAACACAGCAGTGAACGATCATATCCGTGAGTTTAGTGTTAATGTCACCGGTACCTGTTGGGTTCAGCGCTGGGCTGCTCCTTGGCGGCTGACCGCTGCTGGTGTGCGGCTCCGCGGGGCGGCTCTCCTCCGGTCATTACTTGAGCGCGTCGTAATACTCATCACGATCTTCATCGCTGCTCTCCGGCTCCGTTAAGGAGGAGAACAACAACTCAACAACCGCGTGCGTGGAACCCCTCCATGAACCCCTCCACAAGCTCATCGATCCACATCTCTACCTGTATTGACAGAATCGTGTGTGTGTGAACTACTTTTCGTGAGTCGTGACTGATTCTGATAACCGCCGAACTGAACTCGCAGGAACACCTTCAGGCACATCTCGACGAGCCATGTGCTCCACATCTCTTAAAAATCACTTAAAATGGTATCATATGGCACGTGTAATATCATATGTGAATTCAGGCGACGCCCCTCTGGGGGAAAACGCCCCCCACCTGTTTTCCCCCAAAAAACCACTAGAGGGAGTCAAGATACCTTTTCACTGTTGCTATGCACTATGTTTGACAACGGGGATAAACAAATCTCCTTGGAGAAGCCGACACCAGCTATGTATTTGAAGAGAAGGGGATCACATGGTAAGCTATAATGTTCAGATATTAGTAAACAAGTGTTTAAGAGAATATTGTTCTGCAGGATTTCACAGTGATGTATGATAGATGAATAATGAAGTCTGTAGTTTGAGAGGATATGTTATTTATAAGGAATATAATAATTAAAAAAAATTAAAAGTCATAGCTTGTGGGGTAAAACGCCCCCAGAGTGCATAGTTTCTCTCTATCATAATTACTATAATAACATATTTCTGTCTATAAAATCCTTTGTTTTACACTTAATGCAGTATAACTAGGTGATAAAATCAAAATTTTGAACAAAATAAAAAATAATTACCTCAAGTGAGCATTAGGCTAGCTTGATAGCACAGCTAGCTCACTAATGGAAGTGTGTTAGGTGACCCAATGATAAAACATAGTGGCTTTTAATGCATTTATTGAATATATTTCAATAGATAAATATACAAATTTATAAGTTTAATATTTATTTATGAATTTATTTATTACAACATATTTGTTTGCATGACTTAGTTATATGTATACATTTAAATGTTAAAAAATGTGATATGTTGGACATTCCTCAAATAAATATGAATATATATATAGGCCTATACATGTTGATACATTACTTGCCTTTTACTTTTAGAGATTAAAAATTAGTCTGTTCATTTTGCTGCTGATCTATGAAGCAAACTGGTTGGTAAGAAAGGGGGCATTTTACCCCACCGCTGGGGCAAAACGCCCCCTTTGTACAAAAATATTTTCAGTCAAAATACTTATTAATTATGAAGGCTGAGCAATTTCAATATTTGGTGAACGGGCAACGTGCGCTAAGCTGCTGTCGAATCACAACACAGGAACCGGGCAATGTGCGCTAAGCTGCTGTCCAATCACAACACAGGAACCGGGCAACGTGCGCTAAGCTGCTGTCCAATCACAACACAGGAACCGGGCAATGTGCGCTAAGCTGCTGTCCAATCACAACACAGGAACCGGGCAACGTGCGCTAAGCTGCTGTCCAATCACAACACAGGAACCGGGCAATGTGCGCTAAGCTGCTGTCCAATCACAACACAGGAACCGGGCAACGTGCGCTAAGCTGCTGTCCAATCACAACACAGGAACCGGGCAACGTGCGCTAAGCTGCTGTCGAATCACAACACAGGAACCGGGCACCATGCGCTAAGCTGCTGTCGAATCACAACACAGGAACCGGGCAATGTGCGCTAAGCTGCTGTCCAATCACAACACAGGAACCGGGCAACGTGCACTAAGCTGCTGTCCAATCACAACACAGGAACCGGGCAACGTGCGCTAAGCTGCTGTCCAATCACAACACAGGAACCGGGCAACGTGCGCTAAGCTGCTGTCCAATCACAACACAGGAACCGGGCAATGTGCGCTAAGCTGCTGTCCAATCACAACACAGGAACCGGGCAACGTGCGCTAAGCTGCTGTCCAATCACAACACAGGAACTGGGCAACGTGCGCTAAGCTGCTGTCCAATCACAACACAGGAACCGGGCACCATGCGCTAAGCTGCTGTCGAATCACAACACAGGAACCGGGCAATGTGCGCTAAGCTGCTGTCCAATCACAACACAGGAACCGGGCAACGTGCACTAAGCTGCTGTCCAATCACAACACAGGAACCGGGCAACGTGCGCTAAGCTGCTGTCCAATCACAACACAGGAACCGGGCAACGTGCACTAAGCTGCTGTCGAATCACAACACAGGAACCGGGCAACGTGCGCTAAGCTGCTGTCGAATCACAACACAGGAACCGGGCAACGTGCACTAAGCTGCTGTCCAATCACAACACAGGAACCGGGCAACGTGCGCTAAGCTGCGGTCAAATCACAACACAGGAACCGGGCAACGTGCGCTGAGCTGCTGTCCAATCACAACACAGGAACCGGGCAACGTGCGCTAAGCTGCTGTCCAATCACAACACAGGAACCGGGCAACGTGCACTAAGCTGCTGTCGAATCACAACACAGGAACCGGGCAACGTGCGCTAAGCTGCTGTCGAATCACAACACAGGAACCGGGCAACGTGCACTAAGCTGCTGTCCAATCACAACACAGGAACCGGGCAACGTGCGCTAAGCTGCTGTCCAATCACAACACAGGAACCGGGCAACGTGCACTAAGCTGCTGTCGAATCACAACACAGGAACCGGGCAACGTGCGCTAAGCTGCTGTCCAATCACAACACGGGAACCGGCAACGTGCGCTAAGCTGCTGTCCAATCACAACACGGGAACCGGCAACGTGCGCTAAGCTGCTGTCCAATCACAACACAGGAACCGGGCAACGTGCACTAAGCTGCTGTCCAATCACAACACAGGAACCGGGCAACGTGCACTAAGCTGCTGTCCAATCACAGCACAGGAACCGGGCAACGTGCACTAAGCTGCTGTCCAATCACAGCACAGGAACCGGGCAACGTGCACTAAGCTGCTGTCGAATCACAACATAGGATCCGGGCAATGTGCGCTAAGCTGCTGTCCAATCACAACACAGGAACCGGGCAACGTGCACTAAGCTGCTGTCCAATCACAACACAGGAACCGGGCAACGTGCACTAAGCTGCTGTCGAATCACAACACAGGAACCAGGCAATGTGCGCTAAGCTGCTGTCCAATCACAACACAGGAACCGGGCAACGTGCTCTAAGCTGCTGTCGAATCACAACACAGGAACCGGGCAACGTGCACTAAGCTGCTGTCGAATCACAACACAGGAACCAGGCAATGTGCGCTAAGCTGCTGTCCAATCACAACACAGGAACCGGGCAACGTGCTCTAAGCTGCTGTCGAATCACAACACAGGAACCGGGCAATGTGCGCTAAGCTGCTTTCGAATCACAACACAGGAACCGGGCAACGTGCTCTAAGCTGCTGTCGAATCACAACACAGGAACCGGGCAACGTGCACTAAGCTGCTGTCGAATCACAACACAGGAACCAGGCAATGTGCGCTAAGCTGCTGTCCAATCACAACACAGGAACCGGGCAACGTGCTCTAAGCTGCTGTCGAATCACAACACAGGAACCGGGCAATGTGCGCTAAGCTGCTTTCGAATCACAACACAGGAACCGGGCAATGTGCGCTAAGCTGCTGTCCAATCACAACACAGGAACCGGGCAACGTGCGCTAAGCTGCTGTCCAATCACAACACAGGAACCGGGCAACGTGCGCTAAGCTGCTGTCCAATCACAACACGGGAACCGGCATCGTGCGCTAAGCTGCTGTCCAATCACAACACGGGAACCGGCAACGTGCGCTAAGCTGCTGTCCAATCACAACACGGGAACCGGCAACGTGCGCTAAGCTGCTGTCCAATCACAACACAGGAACCGGGCAACGTGCACTAAGCTGCTGTCCAATCACAGCACAGGAACCGGGCACCGTGCGCTAAGCTTCTGTCGAATCACAACACAGGAACCGGGCAACGTGCGCTAAGCTGCTGTCCAATCACAACACGGGAACCGGGCAACGTGCGCTAAGCTGCTGTCGAATCACAACACAGGAACCGGGCAACGTGCGCTAAGCTGCTGTCCAATCACAACACGGGAACCGGGCACCGGGCACCGTGCGCTAAGCTTCTGTCGAATCACAACACAGGAACCGGCAACGTGCGCTAAGCTGCTGTCCAATCACAACACGGGAACCGGCAACGTGCGCTAAGCTGCTGTCCAATCACAACACGGGAACCGGCAACGTGCGCTAAGCTGCTGTCGAATCACAACACAGGAACCGGGCAACGTGCGCTAAGCTGCTGTCCAATCACAACACAGGAACCGGGCAACGTGCGCTAAGCTGCTGTCGAATCACAACACAGGAACCGGGCAACGTGCACTAAGCTGCTGTCCAATCACAACACAGGAACCGGGCAACGTGCACTAAGCTGCTGTCGAATCACAACACAGGAACCGGGCAACGTGCGCTAAGCTGCTTTCGAATCACAACACAGGAACCGGGCAACGTGCGCTAAGCTGCTGTCCAATCACAACACAGGAACCGGGCAATGTGCGCTAAGCTGCTGTCCAATCACAACACAGGAACCGGGCAATGTGCGCTAAGCTGCTGTCCAATCACAACACAGGAACCGGGCAACGTGCGCTAAGCTGCTGTCCAATCACAACACGGGAACCGGCAACGTGCGCTAAGCTGCTGTCGAATCACAACACAGGAACCGGCAACGTGCTCTAAGCTGCTGTCGAATCACAACACAGGAACCGGGCAACGTGCACTAAGCTGCTGTCGAATCACAACACAGGAACCAGGCAATGTGCGCTAAGCTGCTGTCCAATCACAACACAGGAACCGGGCAACGTGCTCTAAGCTGCTGTCGAATCACAACACAGGAACCGGGCAATGTGCGCTAAGCTGCTTTCGAATCACAACACAGGAACCGGGCAATGTGCGCTAAGCTGCTGTCCAATCACAACACAGGAACCGGGCAACGTGCACTAAGCTGCTGTCCAATCACAACACAGGAACCGGGCAACGTGCGCTAAGCTGCTGTCCAATCACAACACAGGAACCGGGCAACGTGCGCTAAGCTGCTGTCCAATCACAACACGGGAACCGGCATCGTGCGCTAAGCTGCTGTCCAATCACAACACGGGAACCGGCAACGTGCGCTAAGCTGCTGTCCAATCACAACACGGGAACCGGCAACGTGCGCTAAGCTGCTGTCCAATCACAACACAGGAACCGGGCAACGTGCACTAAGCTGCTGTCCAATCACAGCACAGGAACCGGGCACCGTGCGCTAAGCTTCTGTCGAATCACAACACAGGAACCGGGCAACGTGCGCTAAGCTGCTGTCCAATCACAACACGGGAACCGGGCAACGTGCGCTAAGCTGCTGTCGAATCACAACACAGGAACCGGGCAACGTGCGCTAAGCTGCTGTCCAATCACAACACGGGAACCGGGCACCGTGCGCTAAGCTTCTGTCGAATCACAACACAGGAACCGGCAACGTGCGCTAAGCTGCTGTCCAATCACAACACGGGAACCGGCAACGTGCGCTAAGCTGCTGTCCAATCACAACACGGGAACCGGCAACGTGCGCTAAGCTGCTGTCGAATCACAACACAGGAACCGGGCAACGTGCGCTAAGCTGCTGTCCAATCACAACACAGGAACCGGGCAACGTGCGCTAAGCTGCTGTCGAATCACAACACAGGAACCGGGCAACGTGCACTAAGCTGCTGTCCAATCACAACACAGGAACCGGGCAACGTGCACTAAGCTGCTGTCGAATCACAACACAGGAACCGGGCAATGTGCGCTAAGCTGCTGTCCAATCACAACACAGGAACCGGGCAATGTGCGCTAAGCTGCTGTCCAATCACAACACAGGAACCGGGCAATGTGCGCTAAGCTGCTGTCCAATCACAACACAGGAACCGGGCAATGTGCGCTAAGCTGCTTTCGAATCACAACACAGGAACCGGGCAACGTGCGCTAAGCTGCTGTCCAATCACAACACAGGAACCGGGCAACGTGCACTAAGCTGCTGTCCAATCACAACACAGGAACCGGGCAACGTGCGCTAAGCTGCTGTCCAATCACAACACAGGAACCGGGCAACGTGCGCTAAGCTGCTGTCCAATCACAACACGGGAACCGGGCAACGTGCGCTAAGCTTCTGTCGAATCACAACACAGGAACCGGCAACGTGCGCTAAGCTGCTGTCGAATCACAATACAGGAACCGGGCAACGTGCGCTAAGCTTCTGTCGAATCACAACACAGGAACCGGCAACGTGCGCTAAGCTGCTGTCCAATCACAACACAGGAACCGGCAACGTGCGCTAAGCTGCTGTCGAATCACAACACAGGAACCGGGCAACGTGCACTAAGCTGCTGTCGAATCACAACACAGGAACCGGGCAACGTGCGCTAAGCTGCTGTCCAATCACAACACAGGAACCGGGCAACGTGCGCTAAGCTGCTGTCGAATCACAACACAGGAACCGGGCAACGTGCGCTAAGCTGCTGTCGAATCACAACACAGGAACCGGGCAACGTGCGCTAAGCTGCTGTCCAATCACAACACAGGAACCGGGCAACGTGCGCTAAGCTGCTGTCCAATCACAACACAGGAACCGGGCAACGTGCGCTAAGCTGCTGTCCAATCACAACACGGGAACCGGCATCGTGCGCTAAGCTGCTGTCCAATCACAACACGGGAACCGGCAACGTGCGCTAAGCTGCTGTCCAATCACAACACGGGAACCGGCAACGTGCGCTAAGCTGCTGTCCAATCACAACACAGGAACCGGGCAACGTGCACTAAGCTGCTGTCCAATCACAGCACAGGAACCGGGCACCGTGCGCTAAGCTTCTGTCGAATCACAACACAGGAACCGGGCAACGTGCGCTAAGCTGCTGTCCAATCACAACACGGGAACCGGGCAACGTGCGCTAAGCTGCTGTCGAATCACAACACAGGAACCGGGCAACGTGCGCTAAGCTGCTGTCCAATCACAACACGGGAACCGGGCACCGTGCGCTAAGCTTCTGTCGAATCACAACACAGGAACCGGCAACGTGCGCTAAGCTGCTGTCCAATCACAACACGGGAACCGGCAACGTGCGCTAAGCTGCTGTCCAATCACAACACGGGAACCGGCAACGTGCGCTAAGCTGCTGTCGAATCACAACACAGGAACCGGGCAACGTGCGCTAAGCTGCTGTCCAATCACAACACAGGAACCGGGCAACGTGCGCTAAGCTGCTGTCGAATCACAACACAGGAACCGGGCAACGTGCACTAAGCTGCTGTCCAATCACAACACAGGAACCGGGCAACGTGCACTAAGCTGCTGTCGAATCACAACACAGGAACCGGGCAATGTGCGCTAAGCTGCTGTCCAATCACAACACAGGAACCGGGCAATGTGCGCTAAGCTGCTGTCCAATCACAACACAGGAACCGGGCAATGTGCGCTAAGCTGCTGTCCAATCACAACACAGGAACCGGGCAATGTGCGCTAAGCTGCTTTCGAATCACAACACAGGAACCGGGCAACGTGCGCTAAGCTGCTGTCCAATCACAACACAGGAACCGGGCAACGTGCACTAAGCTGCTGTCCAATCACAACACAGGAACCGGGCAACGTGCGCTAAGCTGCTGTCCAATCACAACACAGGAACCGGGCAACGTGCACTAAGCTGCTGTCCAATCACAACACGGGAACCGGGCAACGTGCGCTAAGCTTCTGTCGAATCACAACACAGGAACCGGCAACGTGCGCTAAGCTGCTGTCGAATCACAATACAGGAACCGGGCAACGTGCGCTAAGCTTCTGTCGAATCACAACACAGGAACCGGCAACGTGCGCTAAGCTGCTGTCCAATCACAACACAGGAACCGGCAACGTGCGCTAAGCTGCTGTCGAATCACAACACAGGAACCGGGCAACGTGCACTAAGCTGCTGTCGAATCACAACACAGGAACCGGGCAACGTGCGCTAAGCTGCTGTCCAATCACAACACAGGAACCGGGCAACGTGCGCTAAGCTGCTGTCGAATCACAACACAGGAACCGGGCAACGTGCGCTAAGCTGCTGTCGAATCACAACACAGGAACCGGGCAACGTGCGCTAAGCTGCTGTCCAATCACAACACAGGAACCGGGCAACGTGCGCTAAGCTGCTGTCGAATCACAACACAGGAACCGGGCAACGTGCGCTAAGCTGCTGTCCAATCACAACACAGGAACCGGGCAACATGCACTAAGCTGCTGTCGAATCACAACACAGGAACCGGGCAACGTGCGCTAAGCTGCTGTCCAATCACAACACAGGAACCGGGCAACGTGCGCTAAGCTGCTGTCCAATCACAACACAGGAACCGGGCAACGTGCGCTAAGCTGCTGTCGAATCACAACACAGGAACCGGGCAACGTGCGCTAAGCTGCTGTCCAATCACAACACAGGAACCGGGCAACGTGCGCTAAGCTGCTGTCCAATCACAACACAGGAACCGGGCAACGTACACTAAGCTGCTGTCCAATCACAACACAGGAACCGGGCAACGTGCGCTAAGCTGCTGTCCAATCACAACACAGGAACCGGGCAACGTGCGCTAAGCTGCTGTCGAATCACAACACAGGAACCGGGCAACGTGCGCTAAGCTGCTGTCCAATCACAACACAGGAACCGGGCAACGTGCGCTAAGCTGCTGTCCAATCACAACACAGGAACCGGGCAACGTACACTAAGCTGCTGTCCAATCACAACACAGGAACCGGGCAACGTGCGCTAAGCTGCTGTCCAATCACAACACAGGAACCGGGCAACGTGCGCTAAGCTGCTGTCGAATCACAACACAGGAACCGGGCAACGTGCGCTAAGCTGCTGTCCAATCACAACACAGGAACCGGGCAACGTGCGCTAAGCTGCTGTCCAATCACAACACAGGAACCGGGCAACGTGCGCTAAGCTGCTGTCCAATCACAACACAGGAACCGGGCAACGTGCGCTAAGCTGCTGTCCAATCACAACACAGGAACCGGGCAACGTGCACTAAGCTGCTGTCCAATCACAACACAGGAACCGGGCAACGTGCGCTAAGCTGCGGTCAAATCACAACACAGGAACCGGGCAACGTGCGCTAAGCTGCTGTCGAATCACAACACAGGAACCGGGCAACGTGCGCTAAGCTGCTGTCCAATCACAACACAGGAACCGGGCAACGTGCGCTAAGCTGCTGTCCAATCACAACACAGGAACCGGGCAACGTGCGCTAAGCTGCGGTCAAATCACAACACAGGAACCGGGCAACGTGCGCTAAGCTGCTGTCCAATCACAACACAGGAACCGGGCAACGTGCGCTAAGCTGCGGTCCAATCACAACACAGGAACCGGGCAACGTGCGCTAAGCTGCTGTCCAATCACAACACAGGAACCGGGCAACGTGCGCTAAGCTGCTGTCCAATCACAACACAGGAACCGGGCAACGTGCGCTAAGCTGCTGTCCAATCACAACACAGGAACCGGGCAACGTGCGCTAAGCTGCTGTCCAATCACAACACAGGAACCGGGCAACGGGCAAGCGAGAAACACAGAGTTTGTCAAAGATTCTCTATTGGGTTTAGGTCTGGAGACTGGCTAGGCCACGCCCGAACCTTGATATGCTTCTTACAGAGCCACTCCTTGGTTATCCTGGCTGTGTGCTTCGGGTCATTGTCATGTTGGAAGACCCAGCCTCGACCCATCTTCAAAGCTCTAACTGAGGGAAGGAGGTTGTTCCCCAAAATCTTGCAATACATTAATACAGTACAGTCGCCCTGTCCCATGTGCAGAAAAACACCCCCAAAGCATGATGCTACCCCCCCCCCCCCATGCTTCACAGTAGGGATGGTGTTCTTGGGATGGTACTCATCATTCTTCTTCCTCCAAACACGTTTAGTGGAATTATGACCAAAAAGTTCTATTTTGGTCTCATCTGACCACATGACTTTCTCCCATGACTCCTCTGGATTATCCAAATGGTCATCGGCAAACTTAAGACGGGCCTTGACATGTGCTGGTTTAAGAAGGGGAACCTTCCGTGCCATGCATGATTTCAAACCATGACGTCTTAGTGTATTACCAACAGCAACCTTGGAAACGGTGGTCCCAGCTCTTTTCAGGTCATTGACCAGCTCCTCCCGTGTAGTTCTGGGCTGATTTCTCACCTTTCTTAGGATCATTGAGACCCACGAGGTGAGATCTTGCATGGAGCCCCAGTCCGAGGGAGATTGACAGTCATGTTTAGCTTCTTCCATTTTCTAATGATTGCTCCAACAGTGGACCTTTTTTCACCAAGCTGCTTGGCAATTTCCCCGTAGCCCTTTCCAGCCTTGTGGAGGTGTACAATTTTGTCTCTAGTGTCTTTGGACAGCTCTTTGGTCTTGGCCATGTTAGTAGTTGGATTCTTACTGATTGTATGGGGTGGACAGGTGTCTTTATGCAGCTAACGACCTCAAACAGGTGCATCTAATTTAGGATAATAAATGGAGTGGAGGTGGACATTTTAAAGGCAGACTAACAGGTCTTTGAGGGTCAGAATTCTAGCTGATAGACAGGTGTTCAAATACTTATTTGCAGCTGTATCATACAAGTAAATTAAAAAATCATATATTGTTATTTTTGGATTTTTTTTATTTTTAGATTATGTCTTTCACAGTGGCTCTAGGCTTAAACAGCTTGTTATGCAGCTGGATCCTGGACTTCCTGTCAAACAGACGCCAGGTGGTCAGAATGGGCAGTAACATCTCCTCATCACTGACTCTCAACACTGGAGCCCCTCAGGGCTGCGTTCTCAGCCCACTCCTGTACTCCCTGTACACACATGACTGTGTGGCAATCCACAGCTCCAACACCATCAAGTTTGCTGACGATACGACGGTGGTAGGTCTTATCACCGACAATGATGAAACGGCCTACAGAGAGGAGATGCACACTCTGACACGGTGGTGTCAGGAGCACAACCTCTCCCTCAACGTCAGCAAGACCAAGGAGCTGGTGGTCGACTTCAGGAGGAATGAGAGAGAACACTGCCCCATCACCATCGATGGAGCACCGGTGGAGAGAGTCAGCAGCTTCAAGTTCCTCGGTGTCCACATCACAGAGGAACTCTCATGGTCCGTCCACTCCGAGGCCGTTGTGAAGAAGGCTCATCAGCGCCTTTTCTTCCTGCGACGGCTGAGGTTTGGAATGAACCGCCACATCCTCACACGCTTCTACACCAGCACCATAGAGAGTCTGCTGACTGGCTGCATCACCACCTGGTACGGCAACAGTACCGCCCGCAGCCGCAAGGCCCTGCAAAGGGTAGTGCGCACGGCCAGCTGCATCATCGGAGGTGAGCTTCCCTCCCTCCAGGACATTTACGCCAGGCGGTGTGTGAAGAGAGCTCAGAGGATCATCAGAGACTCTAGCCACCCGAACCATGGGCTGCTCTCACTGCTGCCATCAGGCAGACGGTACCGCAGCATCAGAACACGCACCAGCCGACTTCAGAACAGCTTCTTCCCACAAGCAATCAGACTACTTAACTCCTGATCCATCAGTATCATAACACACACTGGACAGAATATCACTCAGCACAACCCACTGTAGATACACACACATTATATACACATTTATTTATCATACAGCATCTATTGCACTTTGGATTTCAATTTTTCAATCTGTGAATAATATTTATACTATACATTGTATATTATTATTATTATTATAGCGTAATGTATATTGTTTAATGTATGTTTAGTGTATATTGTTTAAAGTATATGTATATTGTAAGTATGTGTATATTGTTTAAGCTGTGAGAACTACACTCACATTGTGTAAATTATTTATTGTTTATTGTAGTGTATACTGTGCTGTGAGTAATTGTGTGCGCATCAGATGTGTAATCTGATGCTGCTTTAAATGTTGTACATGTCATGTCATGACTACTATGTTGCTCGGAACTGCACCTAAGAATTTCACCTACTGTTGCACTTGTGCATATGTAGAGTGACAATAAAGTGATTTGATTTGATTTGATTTGATAACGCTCTGAACCGCTGAATCGACTCACTGACTCATAACGCTCTGAAGCTTCATGATGCTGTTCTGAAACTGCTTTGCTCTTTTGCTGTTATTTTTGTTGGCCAATGGGAGTTTGCGCTTCATCATGGTTTCTCCGATATCTATGGTTTCTCCGCGGGGTTTGCAGCTTTTCGATAACGTTCGCGTCGGGTAATTACGTCACTTCAAAGCGTTCCCATGGCAACAGGGGGATATGGCGGCTCTTGTGTGAAGTAAACAAACATTTTTCAACTTTCTGCTAATATATGTGACTTTATTGCAACAAAAATGCGGGGATTATGAAATCATGCTAGCCCTGCATATTTTGCACACGGAAATAAGCAGTTTACACGGCGAAAGTGCGGCGTATTTGAAAAAATGCGGCCCCACATAAATATGCGGACTTTGGCTGATTATGCATTAAATCATGCGATCGCATAATCAAGTTTTTCTGGAGGGACTGCTTAGTACACGATGTAACTATACACATCACAACATGTAAATAGGTAAATGTTGGCGTTATTTTGACAATTATTGAGCAGTAGGCTAGCTGGAGCCATTTACCTCCAGTCTTTGTGCTAAGCTAGGCTAGCTGGAGCCATTTACCTCCAGTCTTTGTGCTAAGCTAGGCTAGCTGGAGCCATTTACCTCCAGTCTTTGTGCTAAGCTAGGCTAGCTGGAGCCATTTACCTCCTGTCTTTGTGCTAAGCTAGGCTAGCTGGAGCCATTTACCGCCGGTCTTTGTGCTAAGCTAGGCTAGCAGTGAGTGTGTCAGACAGAGTTAAGACACAGAGATGAGAATGGTGTGTATGGACTTATCTAATTCTGGGGGATACGGGGAATAAGATAGTCCCAAAAAGTCGGCGTGTTCCTTTAAGAAGATATACTAAAATGGCGGCTGAAATGTGAGGGGTGTACTCCTGTACTTCTGTGAGATACTGTACACATAAATAATATGGAAAGATTGTACTAAAGATTATACTGTATGAGTGTATTTTGCACTCTTGATGGTTTCGAGTGCCGTCCTTTCATTGCTGTGCGACATTTTAACATCCCAATCATGGCCGTGATTTGTGTGTGTGTTCACACACCAAGTCTCATCCCATTCTGATTAACCAAAAAAATTCCAAATTTTTCAGTAATTTTCTGGTGATTATGATATATTATGATATAGTGCTCTGTGTACAATGTTATTTGAACGAAAGCGTGATAATATCATGAATCATGGGACATTTGCTCACATTGTTCTCCTATAAGACGACTGCTGTAGAATAAGGACAACGTCTCACATTATATCTTTCTTTGTTTACATGTCTAGTGAACGTCTGCTTGAAACGCTAGCCTTCTACAAACGCAGTGAACACTGGATCTGCACCACACACACCGTTATCTGAGCACTGAGGACAACATTGACATTAAAGCTGCACCTCAACGCTGGGACAGCACAGATTTTTTCTGGCTTGTTTGCTTGGTAGTCAAATTAAAAAAGTTGTTCATGAACTTCATTACTTTTACTGATAATGCAATGTGTAGACCTTGAAGGATCTTCTGCTGTTGCTTACACAACAATAAAATCAGAGCAGCGGCACGTGTTCCTGCACATTATAAGCTCTGTGTGAGGGTGCTTTTTAGTTTTAAACCGCTGGGTTTGTCCATTTTCAACCTAACTTGGGTTATCTTTAACCCAGCATTTTTTAGAGTGTATGCATAGCATAAAATGGATATAATAAAAGCACAAAATTCCATATTTTCATCTGTGGCTTTTTGTCCCATTTTACGCCTTTGTTGCATTACGTGGACAGTTAAATAATTTTTAAATAAAACTGAATTTTGTAAAAAATTACAATGGATTTCAATTTTAGCATCGTATTAAAGAAATAAAAAGAATCTTAAAAAAATCTAGATAATGTTTTCCATAATTCATGCATGAAAGGGTTAAAATATATTTTATCAAACCAGTTGTGAATTTTTTTTATATCTAATATTTGTATTATTCCAAATAAAGTAGCTATGTTTTTTTTTATTCATTCAAGAAGTAACAAATTACAATAGTGCAAACACACATCTCTTCTAAATCTATAACTTTCCAACAATATGCTTAATAAACAACAATCATAGGATACAAATGGAAAGAAATAAAAAGAACGGAACATACAGAGAGAAAAAAATAAATAAAATAAAATAAAAAAGGCACCCATAAAATAATCATGTAACATGAAAGATCTCATCATATTTCATCAAAAAAGACGTACATTTTCTATTTTCTATTATTCTTAGTGATTTGATTAAATACTCTACTTCGCATAAGAAGTCTATAAAAGTAGGAATTTTCTTAAGAAACCTTTGTTTGTGAAAATAAAACTTTGCCACAAGGATAAGGAAGTTAACAGAAGATTCTAAAGATTTGTTTGGGTTTTCAAAAAGACAAATTACATCCTTGATGCATAGATTACAGTTCATATTAATTTTAGAAAAACAATAAGAGCTCAAATCATTCCAGAAAACTGATGATACCATACAAGAGAAAAACAAATGACAGATAAAGTAGCAATGCGGAGAATTAGCCTATATATGAGTGATGATGTCACAGTCGCCAGTTCTAATCGTGACGTCACAGGCGGACAGCGCGAGGTCAGTTCGGCGGTTATCAGTTCGGTGTTCAGTTTCAGTCCGGAAAAGTGTTTTACACAGTTTACAATTATACAAGAGTCCCGTGAATCCCGTAGAGATGTGGATCAGCAATGATAACCTGTTCGCGGAGGTGTTGGCGGAGTTGACCGCGGCTGCGTTGCTCTTCGTGATTGTGCGCACTTTAATGTTCGTGCATAAGAAGTTCACGGAGGAGAACCGGAGCGGAGCGCGCGAGTTACCGGAGGAGAACCGGAGCGGAGAGTCTCCCGTGAGCAGCGCCGCGGAACCGGACACCAGCAGCCCAGCCCAGAACCCACCAGGTACCGCTGACATTAACACTAAACTCACGGAGATGAAAATAACCGGCAGCAGAAATATCACCGGCGTTCACAGCTCGCGCTCCGCCTAATGCTGCGTTCACACCAAACGCGAATAGAGCGTCAAAATCGCGTCTAGTTTCACGCGCGGACATTGTGAATGCATTCACAGCGAGTTGGACACGCGTCGAAATCGAGCGCTGGAAGCAAAATTGACGCGCGTTCAAGGCACTCCAGGAGAAATATGTCATAAAACACCACTGCCTCTTTTCATTCTCATTAAACATATATATTAAGCATTAATAGCCACACAAATGATGATCCATGAGAGCAAAGATCGGCGTTAGATCGACACAAGACGAACCACTACAGGCCATCAGAGCCAGCGGCAGACGGCAGAAGGGCTGGCCGAGGAAAGGCTGCCTTCGCCGGGGTTATGAGCGGCGATTGCCCGGTGATCGCCTGGATCTCACAACTCCAAAAACACAAGATTATTTTTTTTAAATAGGCGCTCTCTTTATAAATAACAACAACACTCGGTGTGTTTTTACCAACGGAAGGCATTATTTTATTATATTTCAGCATCGAATGAACACAACCTAGAAAACACTAATGGGTCATTCCTGTTATACAGTGACTTTTCTGTCCCTATGATTTACTTACTCATATATTTTATCACATATTTATAAGAAATGGCTTAAATTATAAATGTAGGTCTTCTTTATCACTTAAACAGATATTAAAAATACTATTTTGTATTTTACACACCTTTTTATTGATATATGCATTCAATTGTATCGTGTCCTCAATGCAAAGTAATCAACTTCCACCAAATAAACCATGAAATTATACAAATATTTTTAGATTATGTTATAGAATATAATATATTTTGTACAAAAAAATACGTGAACAGTATCGGGAACAGATTGAGACACACCCTTTATAATAACATTCAGGCATTTAATGTTATTAATAAGTGGTATGCTAATGATTTATGTGTTTTAAGTTATTTAACAAAAACTTAATTTGTGCATATACTAACTATGTAGGTGGCACACCGACTTCATTTTACCAACTATGATAACTTTGTTAGATGGTAAATCAATACAAAACACATGGTTCTGGTGGTTTTTGTAATCTGTATTCACATTAGATTTTTTATAGCACTACAATTCGTTTGCAAATGAGACAAACCACAGATTCAGATTGCCCTGAAAATTCGTAAAGCAAAGAACAGATGCTCTTTGAGATACAGGCTGGCTAGGCTATATATATATATATATATTAGGGCTGTCAAAAGATTAATCGCGATTAATCGCATCCAAAATAAAAGTTTGTGTTTACATAATATATGTGTGTACTCTGTTAATTATTATTTATATATAAATACACACACACAAGCATGTATATATTTAAGAAACAAATATTATTTTTTATATATAAAACATTTATATTTATATATATTATAGATTATATAAATGTATATACAGTATGCAAATATTTCTTAAATATATACATGAATGTGTGTGAATTTATATATAAATAATAATTAACAGAGTACACATATATTATGTAAACACAAACTTTTATTTTGGATGCGATTAATCGCGATTAATCTTTTGACAGCCCTAATATATATAGACACACATTCTAAAATGCTTAATTAAACGTGTTGCGTTCATATTCAGGACTCATCTGCTTTTCTGTACATATTATGCTTTATTAGTATATCTGATTAACATTATGAAAACTGAGAAAACCTTTAGGAACTTCAAAAGTTAAAACGGCGTAACTCCTAATATTATTTCCAATCATTCTAAATTATGTTCATTTTCCTGATTAAATAGTCACACAGGTTGCACGATTTGGGGTAAATATCTAATTGCGATTATTCTGGTTAAAATTGCGATTTAAAATGCGATTATTATTATTATTTATTAATTTTTACAAATGAAAAGTGTGTATATAACATTTTGTGTTTATATATTAATGTGACTAATAATTATGATTATTATTATTATTGCTAAATAAAAATAAGAAAGATTACTATTACAATAACATTCATTATTAAAAAATTAAAATAGAGCATTTAAGAATAAATATAACAGTATAATAATATTTATATTTTACAGAAAAATCTTACTAAAATTTACTAAAAATCATTAGAAAGATCGATTTATTGTAAAAAAAACAAAAAAAACAATTATTATTATAAAAATCTGTGCTTTTTATCTGTGATATAAATTTCTTAAAGTCTATGTCTTCAATATGAAATATGAGCCTCTTATACATCCACTGTGGGGATTAAAACTCCTGTACATTGAAGAAAAACATATGGATTGTCACATTTATTTAGAGAGAAGTTTTATTTTTCTTACTTTCTACCCAAAAGTTTCATTCATACTGGAGGCCAGAGGGCGCCCTCGAGCAGAAATGCCACATTTGCGCCAGAGAAGTAATCGTTTGTTTTCAGGAAATCCCTAATGTGAAGCTTGCGCTGTAGCTGAATAAAACGAAGATAGAAACGCTTTGACTGATTAAACATGAAGATAATAAACACACGACTGCGACAAGATATGGTGTATTTGAGTTCTTCAAGCCTTCTTGGGTATTTTCGTAATAAAAGTATGCGGTGCTGATTGACATTCTGTGATAAGAAGCCACATCTGCTCGACTGACTATATGAAGTGAGTTAAAACATGTTATTGAATGTCATAAACCAACAGGCATTACTAGTTTGTGAAGATGTTAGACACATGTTGCTCTAAACGCTGCTCCGTCTGAAAGCACTGCGAGTTTCTGATCTCAGAGCCGCTCTTCACTGACACGCTGGCCATTTATTTATTTAATTAAAATCACAGCCTTTGCGCTTTCATAATCGCACATAAGCCAAATCGCGATTGCGGTTCGATTTCGATTAATCGTGCAGCCCTAATTTAGACTGAGCGCGTGCACAGAGTTGCCAGATTGCACAGATGAGTAAAACACTGGGAAGAAAGTATATCCTTTTAAGGGAAAATATATTATTTGGGGGATTTCAGCTCTTCGCATCTGGCAACCACAAGCATGACTGTTAGTGGAGGCTCTTGACCAATGCAAGATAACGCAAATCCCAAAGAAAAAACACGTTTTAAAGGTTTAGTTCCCCCCAAAATGAAAATTCTGTCATTGATTACTTACCCTCATGTCGTTCGACACCCGTAAGATATTTTAGTGTAAATCTGATGGCTCTGAAAGGCCTCCATTGGCGTAATGCACTTTACACTATCAAGCTATTAAAGACGTCGTTACAAAGTCCATCTCACTACAGTGGTTCTACAATAACTTTATGAAGCGGCGAGAATAGTTTTTGTGTGCAAAAAACCCTAAATAACGACTTATATAGTGATGACCGATTTCAAAACACAGCATCATGAAGCTTCGAAGCGTTATGAATCAGCGAGTCGATTCAGCGGTTCAGAGCGTTATGAATCAGTGAGTCGATTCAGCGGTTCAGAGCGTTATGAATCAGTGAGTCGATTCAGCAGTTCAGAGCGTTATGAATCAGCGAGTCGATTCAGCGGTTCAGAGCGTTATGAATCAGTGAGTCGATTCAGCGGTTCGGAGCGTCATGAATCAGCAAGTCGATTCAGCGGTTCAGAGTGTTATGAATCAGCGAGTTGATTCAGCGGTTCGGAGCGTTATGAATCAGCGAGTGGATTCAGCGGTTCGGAGAGTTATGAATCAGTGAGTCGATTCAGCGGATCAGATCGTTATGAATCAGTGAGTCGATTCAGCGGTTCAGAGCGTTATGAATCAGTGATTCGATTTAGCGGTTTGGAGTGTTATGAATCAGCGAGTCGATTTAGCAGTTCAGAGCGTTATGAATCAGTGAGTCGATTCAGCGGTTCAGAGCATTATGAATCAGTGAGTCGATTCAGCTGTTCAGAGCGTTACGAATCAGCGAGTCGATTTAGCGGTTCAGAGCGTTATGAATCAGTGAGTCGATTCAGTGGTTCGGAGCGTTATGAATCAGCGAGTCGATTCAGCGGTTCGGAGCATTATGAATCAGTGAGTCGATTTAGCGGTTCAGAGCGTTATGAATCAGCGAGTCGATTTAGCGGTTCAGAGCGTTATGAATCAGTGAGTCAATTTAGCGGTTCAGAGCGTTATGAATCAGTGAGTCGATTCAGCGGTTCGGAGCGTTATGAATCAGCAATTAATCGCTGGGGGTGTTCCCCAAATGTGTCGTTCCCTTCTCTGGGAACATGGGTTATAGTCATAACCCGAGATGTTTCTGTAACATTGATGTTCGTATTAGGGATGCGCATACCGCTGTATATTTTATTTAAAACACTATGATATCATGATTTTGCTCAGTATTCGCTGCTGTTCCATGCGCTACCCAAACTGACTGAAACCGGCGAATACAGCAGTTGAATCTCAATCAACACGCACAAAACTATTTCATAAAGAGAGTAGACGTGAAATCTGGGATTAATTCGCTTATAAAACTGATCGTCAAACCTTGCCAAACATCGGTCACTTGCCATCCCTGACGGGTACAAGACATGTGACTGCATAAATCAAACCATCTCATTTAGACATTTATTTTCTTTTAACACTGATCAATACACATAAGATCGTCTCGTTTAAATATCACAAAATCTCCAGTTTGAGTTTCACACGTCCTAGTGATTCACATTAGTTGATTTCAAACCTGCGCTGAGAACGATCCCGTAGACGACACCACTGGATTCATGGCCATTTCCATCTGTTGTCTCTGCTTTTATTCTGGCTCCTCACCTGTGTTTAGTCTGGAGCTCAGTCTCATGCTGTGTACTCACATGTTGTTTCTGTGTGTGTGTGTTCAGACGGCTTTGGGAATAAAAGTCTGTCATTTGAAGAATACCGCCGTCTTTATGAAGTTGACCGAAAACTGGTTCTTTTTGATGGGATGTTTAAAGGAAGGAGGAGGACGGACGGACGAAAAGTATGTTGCTCTTTCTCCATTACCAAACTTTGTTCTTCCTCTTGTTTCCTTCTGTGACCTTTGAGTCCTGCCATAAAGATCAGTGTCTACAAGATGTCCGTTTACTCACGCTTGCAAAAATGTGCTTTATCTTTTAGATTATCACCAGATTTATTAAGTTGCAACCTTCTGAACAAACATTGTCGAAATCGGTGAGTTGACAAGACTTCATGAAATTCTCTATTAAGAATTGGTTTGTTCAATTTAGTTTGAGATGTGACTGAACTAGACAGAGAAGCATCAGTTAAAGTCAATTGCTTTCATCTTTAATTTCCCTCACTCTCTCGTTGGGAGATTTGAAATGAGCTAACTTTTTGTCAATTTCTTCTCTTCAGGCTAAGCTTACCAAACCTTTTAGTGAAGAGAGGGCAGCCGTGTTGCAGCTACAGCAGAACCCAACCTGTGAACATATCATTGGACTGTACGACTGCTTTACAGTGGGAGACTATGATGTATTAATCATGGAGCGTGCAGAGGGGTGCGATACATTGGGAAGATTAATCGAAAGGACAGGCAAACGGCTGAAAGAAAAACATGCTAAAAAGATCATGTGCCAGCTCTTTACTGCGCTCAGTTACTGCTGGGGTCGGGGTGTTTATTTCCCAATTGATGTGGCTAAAATCTGGATAAATCCCCACACCCTCGAGATAAAGATCGTGGACTTCAGTCAGGCGAAGCGCTTCATGAAGGGTGAGTTGGCTTTTTGAACACGGGTCACTTTTTTAACTTTATGATGATTAATGATGTTTTACCAAACACTGGAAATGTATTGCTTGCAGGTAGAGAAGAAGCAGATACAGCAGAGTTGCTAAGGGAGAATGTTAAACTAAAATACTTGGCGGACTTGTGCAACGTGATGGAGGCACTTGTGAGGAACATCAGACGTCCATTTTGGAAAAGGTCACACCTGTCAAAAGGTGAGCTCAATAATAATAATGATAATGAATGCTGTGATACACAATTAAATGTTCACGTCATAATAACAGCATTGTAACATTACCTTTAGGGCTGCACGATAAACTGCTTATCACGATTATTTTGCTCATTTATAATCACGATTATTCTATCAAAAAGGGTGATGTAGTTATGGCCAGAAACAGATATCGCAATTAAAATACGATTAGTCGTGCAGCTCTAATAACCTTACATGATCTCCAGATCTCAGGTGAGGACAAACATGACTAATCCGCTCTCTTCTGATCACTTTCACAGAATGCACTGATCTTCTTGATCAGCTGAGAGCAGTACGAGGGATTCGGCTGCTTGGAACCTTGGAGAACATTTCCAATGATCCCTGGTTTCTAGTTCCCTAAGAAAAAGGGTAAGAAAAAGAGATGTTCGATGGCACAACCCCAACAGTGAGTATTGATTTCCATTCTCCTCCCACCGTCTACTGCTGACCAATCATAGCAGGTTCTCACAACAACAAATCAGAGCGGCCCTAAAACAGCTCTTCATGTTTCAGCCAACGTAGATGTACACAAATAGCGCTTAACATGTCTTTATAAAAGCGCCAACGGGGACCGGATGGCACTCCCTCTCTTTTCTTTTCCTCTCTTCCCTCTCTCTTCTCTGTCGCTCCTCATACTTCCGTCTCCTTTCTCTCTGTTCTGGCCCACAGGTGCTGCAGATGCAGTGACTGCAGGGCTGTAGAGTGCAGTCTCGGGAGTAGCCCTGACCTGCGGGGGGCGGGTGGTGTTGGGGGAGTTAGTCACGGTCGTTGGGGGGTGGGGGTTTTGTCGCTGTAAAGGGGTTGGGGTTCCCCATTGGTGTAATTCATGGGGGGTGGGGGGCAGGTCTCGGCTGGGGTTGATAGGAGTGGTTCGGGGGGGGGGGGGGGTGGATTAGCTGGGTTTGTTGGTAGGAGGATCTCCTCGGTATGTGTGGGGTTAGGGGTGTGGGGTTAGGGGCGAGGGGTTAGGTTGGGGTTAGGGGCGTGGGGTTAGGTTGGGGTTAGGGGCTTGGGGTTAGGGGCGTGGGGTTAGGGGCGAGGGGTTAGGTTGGGGTTAGGAGGGTGGGGTTAGGAGGGTGGGGTTAGGGGCGTGGGGTTAGGGTTAGGGTGGGGTTAGGGGCGTGGGGTTAGGTTGGGGTTAGGGGCGTGGGGCTAGGGTGGGGTTAGGTTGGGGTTAGGGTGGGGTTAGGGGGAAACCCTAACTCCCACAACACCCCTCACCTCTTCGCTGGCCAGGAGTTGCTCACGGGATTGTGCTCTACACCCCCAGTCTCGGCGTCTGCAGCACTCGGGGGTTAGGACACATGAGGAGAGGGAAAAGGAGACGGAAGCATGAGGAGCAACAGAGACGTGAGAGCGGGGAGAGGAAAAGAACAAATTTCCAAAACGCACTGCCATCCGGCCATTTTAAATAAAATATGTATCATCCATGTATTTGTATTTTAAATAAGCAGTGCACAATAACTCAAACAATCTCAAACAGAAAAACTGATTTTCATTTTATTTGAAATAAGGAAAACATGAACTAAATCGTTCAGAATGAAGAATACTCTGGTAACAGGTTATTTGTCGAAATGCAGTGCTCAATAATATATTATTATTAGGTTCTGAAATGGTTCAAAATGTTAATTGCTAATCAAGTCCATGTAAAATAGTCCATTCATTTCAACTGTTGAAGTGTTCATTTTCAACTGTTAATTTCAAATCGGTCTAAAAATGATTCACTAATTCATTATGAATCAGTGTTTTTGAACGAATCTCTTGTATCTCTTTTTTTTTGTCACGTGTCGCCACCTACTGGTGTGACGATGTGATTGACGCAATCTTTATTTGATGTGTTAAATTGCAAAACTCTTTTGATTGATAACACACATCAGTGTTTATATCCAAACCACTGTGTTTGAAAAGACTGAAGCGGTTTCATACTGATATATTAGACAGCAACTTGTCTTTCAAAAACCGTATTGCTGACGGAGAAAGAGTTAAAAAGTTAAAAAATGTCCTTTATAAAGTAAATTACGCCCTGGGGTAAATATCACAAATATGCAGATTTAAGTATGTCAATGCTGATATAACACTGATGAGACTGCATCTTTGTACATACAATTTGCTATGCACTGTACCTGATAGGCCCCATGTGAGTCAAAACATTGGTTTTAATGCCCAGTGCTGTAGTGTCAATGTTTTTTTTTTTTTTTTGAAAGCAAGTTGTCTTTCCCCTTTACTTTCTTGTCAGAGTGCACCAGAATGCTTAGTTTAAATGTTAAAACCATAAAATCTTTCTACTGGGGGCAATGCCCCAGACCGCCCTACAAGTATTTAATTCAGAAACATTTGCAGGTTAGGTATGATTGTCTTTGTTTAATGCTTTGAACAGCAGCTACGCTAATTGTTTTTCTGTTCTGTTTTATCTGAGTCCATCAGCTCCTGAGGACTTCAGATGACCATCACCTGTGAAGAGAAGACTCAACTCCTGCAGGTCTTCAGATGACCATCACCTGTGAAGAGACGACTCAACTCCTGCAGGACTTCAGATGACCATCACCTGTGAAGAGACGACTCAACTCCTGGAGGACTTCAGATGACCATCACCTGTGAAGAGAAGACTCAACTCCTGGAGGACTTCAGATGACCATCACCTGTGAAGAACTCCTGGAGGACTTGAATGATCATTTCATTAAATTACTTATTTAATAATCAAATAAAACGTGTCCCCAAGATCTGTTATTCAGAATGTGTGAATGCTCTTCCAGGAACAGCGCTTAACACAGCAACTAAACCCAATGGATTCTCACTGATTTATTAAATAAATCAGTGATAATAAATCAGGAAATAAATAAATATTTATTTATTTATGGATGCGCGGGTTGTGAACGCGCTGTTGGTGTTAGAGCTCCGTCAAATTGATTCATAATCCTTGATTTTCTCCTTATCACCCGCTTACAAACAAATATTTTCTATTATTTACAGCGTGTGAATATATCTCCGATACGATTCTCTATAAAAAACAATCGGATTGCTTTGATATCACTACTTATATCCGAACTTCCGCTACTAGCCGTAGCCCGCTAGCATTGCACGCGTGGTAAACTTATTTACCTTGTGGATTCGGAGAGTTTACCACGCGTTTACCATCTGCTACAATGGCGAATAACTCGGATGTGTGTCTAATGTTACCTTTGAGTGCAGGCGAGGACACGTTCGAGCTGCATTCGGTGCAGTTGGAGTTGGAGTCGTTGGAGAAGCAGATTTGCGACCTTCTAGACAGACAAGCCGTGCTGAGAGAGCGACGATCAGCGCTTGAAACATCACTCGCCGATGCGCACAAGTCAGTGGTTAATAACCTGTTGACTCCGAGCTCGTCTACTCCGTGTGTTTCTTTGCACAGGACGCGATCATCCCTGGTTTCGTTCACTCCGGCACCGACACAGCACCGGGGACCCTGGGTTTTTCCACAGCGGAAGACGCGAGCCAGGACCAGAGCTAGGACCTCTCCGCCCCTCCCGGTCTTCGAGATCTCCACCCGGAACCGCTTCTCCCCTCTTCGCGAGACGGAACGCGATGCTGTGGTGATCGGTACTTCCATCGTCCGGCATGTCCACGCTACCTCAGGTAAAGGCAAGGTAATCACTCACTGCTTTCCTGGTGCTCGTGTTCTCGATGTCGCTGCGCAGGTTCCCGAGATCCTGAACGGTGACGAGCGCATCGGAGCTGTCGTGTTGCACGCTGGAACGAACGACACCAGGCTGCGGCAGACGGAGGTTCTGAAGAAGGACTACAAGAGCCTGCTAGAGACGGTGCGCAGAACATCGCCTGAAGCAACGATCATCGTGTCTGGACCCCTTCCCACGTACCGACTAGGACATGAAAAGTTCAGTAGATTATTTGCTCTAAATGAATGGTTAATGTCATGGTGTAATGAACAGAAGCTGCTCTTTGTAAATAATTGGAATCTGTTCTGGGAGCGACCTAGGCTCTTCCGTCCTGATGGCCTTCACCCCAACAGAATCGGAGCGGCTCTTCTGTCGGACAACATCTCCAGGGCGTTACACACCAACATATGACTAGTAAGTCCAGATCACAGTCTTTCCTGTCCTAACTTAATTGACATAAGTACCAATGTAGAACATTATATAGAAACTGTGTCTATTCCTCGTTTAGTGAGGTCAAACATTAAATCCACTGTAGGATCTAGGAAAGGATCTAGGAAAAATCTAACTGTGATTTAAACCAGAAAATCTCAATATTAGTGAACAAAAACAATTTCTAAAACTAGGTCTTCTAAACATTAGATTGCTCACACCTAAGGTGGTTATTGTAAATGAAATGGTCACAGATAATAGTTTCGATGTACTTTGCCTTACTGAAACCTGGCTTAAGCCAAATGATTATTTCGGTCTAAATGAGTCTACTCCGCCAGGATACTGTTATAAGCATAAGCCCCGTCTGATTGGTCGTGGCGGTGGTGTTGCAACAATCTTTAGAGATATTCTTAATGTTACTCAGAAAACAGGTCACAGGTTTAATTCGTTTGAAGTACTAGTGCTAAATGTTACGGTCTTAGATGTAAGAAAGAAATCCGTATTATCTCTAGCCTTGGCTACTGTATATAGACCTCCAGGGCCCTATGCTGATTTCTTAAAAGAGTTTGCAGACTTTCTCTCAGATCTGTTGGTCAACGTCAATAAAGCATTAATTGTTGGAGATTTTAATATACACGTAGATAACACAAATGATGCGTTAGGGGCTGCGTTTACAGATCTATTAAATTCCTTTGGGGTCAAGCAAAACGTCACTGGTCCCACTCATCGTCTTAATCACACACTAGATTTAATTATATCACATGGAACCAACCCAACCGATATAGATATTATACTGCAAAGTCATCATAATAACCTAGCAAATTACAGACCAATTTCAAATCTTCCATTTATGTCTAAAATACTAGAAAAAGTTGTGTCCGCTCAATTGTGCTCTTTCTTGCAAAAAAATGATATCTATGAAAAATTTCAATCAGGATTCAGGCCGCATCATAGCACAGAAACTGCGCTAGTTAAAATCACAAATGATTTACTTCTAGCTTCTGACCAAGGCTGTCTCAATACTAGTTCTACTCGATCTTAGTGCTGCGTTCAATACTATAGATCATAAAATACTCAGATCGACTTCAAAATTATACTGGTGTTCAGGGACAGGCATTAAACTGGTTTAGATCGTATTTATCAGACCGCTACCATTTTGTCTGTCTAAATGGGGAAAAATCCAAGACGATGTCAGTAGACTATGGGGTGCCGCAAGGATCCGTGTTAGGCCCTCTGCTATTCTCAATATATATGCTACCGCTTGGTAATATTATAAGAAAACATGGAATTAATTTCCACTGTTATGCTGATGACACTCAATTATATATTTCATCACGACCGGATGAAAACGCTAAATTTATCTAAACTGACAGCGTGTGTTGAAGATATTAAATACTGGATGACGTGTAATTTTCTGCTATTAAATTCAGATAAAACGGAGGTATTACTTATTGGTCCGAAAAACTGCCCACAAAACCTCTCACAATACAACTTTACCTTGGAAGGATGTCCTGTCACTTTATCCACTACAGTAAAAGACCTGGGTGTTATATTAGACCGCAACCTGACATTCGAAAATCATATTTCATATGTTACAAGAACGGCATTTTTCCACCTTAGAAACATTGCTAAGCTACGTAACATGCTATCTATTCCTGATGCAGAAAAGTTAGTTCATGCATTCATGACCTCGAGATTAGATTACTGTAATGCTTTACTGTAGCTGGTTGTCCTGCATCCTCAATAAACAAACTACAGTTAGTCCAAAACGCAGCAGCTAGAGTTCTTACTAGGTCAAGAAAATATGATCATATAACACCAATTTTATCATCGCTACACTGGTTACCTATTAAGTTCCGTATCAATTACAAAGTATTGCTACTGACCTATAAAGCCCTAAATGGTTTAGCTCCAGTGTATCTAACGGATCTTCTATCGCCCTACAATCCATCGCGCTCTTTAAGGTCACTAAACTCTAGGCTTCTGGTCATTCCTAGGGTATCTAAGTCCACTAAAGGAGGGAGGGCTTTTTCACATTTGGCTCCTAAACTCTGGAATAGTCTTCCTGATATTGTTCGAGGTTCAGACTCGCTGTCCCAGTTTAAAACTAGATTAAAGACACATCTCTTTAGCCAAGCATTCACATTATAATTACCCTTTATACTACAGTTAAATCGGAACAAAAGCATTAATATAATATTCTGAACAGCAGCTACGCTAATTATTTCCCATCTGCTTTTCTGTTGTTATCTCAGGACACTAGTCCCGAGGTAAATAGTTCGTCAGCTCCAGTATGTATCCAGCCGCTCATGGAGACTTCGGATGCCCCAACACCTGTGATGAGACGACTCCACGCCTGTGAAGAGACGACTCAACGCCAGCGTTGTTATGGCCTAAATTAATACACGATTGATTAACTTTTTCGAACATTAGTCTTTCTAACATTTTTACTGTTCATCTATGAAATGCACTTTCTGTAAAGCTGCTTTGAAACAATGTGTATTGTGAAAAGCGCTATACAAAAAAAAAAAATATTACATTTATTCATTTTCATATTTACAACTTTTTTAACCTTACTATTATGTTTACTTATTTTTGAGTTTGCAGTCATAAATATATATATATACATACAATGATACAATTTTTCATTATGGTTTATCAATGATGTGATAAAAAGAGGGGATTGTTATGGGAAAATGTAATCATAGCTATACATTAAACATTGCGCATGAAATGTTTATTGATTTGCATATATTCATACAAATCAAATCAAATCAAATCACTTTATTGTCACTCTACCATATGCACAAGTGCAACAGTAGGTGAAATTCTTAGGTGCAGTTCCGAGCAACATAGCAGTCACGACATGACATGTACAACATTTAAAGCATCAGATTACACATCTGATGCGCACACAATTACTCACAGCACAGTATACACTACAATGAACAATAAATAATTTACACAATGTGAGTGTAGTTCTCACAGCTTAAACAATATACACATACTTACAATATACATATACTTTAAACAATATACACTAAACATACACTAAACAATATACTTTACGCTATAATAGTAATAATAATATACAATGTATAGTATAAAATATTATTCACAGATTGAAAAATTGAAATCCAAAGTGCAATAGATGCTGTATGATAAATAAATGTGTATATAATGTGTGTGTATCTACAGTGGGTTGTGCTGAGTGATATTCTGTCCAGTGTGTGTTATGATCCTGATGGATCAAGAGTTAAGTAGTCTGATTGCTTGTGGGAAGAAGCTGTTCTGAAGTCGGCTGGTGCGTGTTCTGATGCTGCGGTACCGTCTGCCTGATGGCAGCAGTGAGAGCAGCCCATGGTTCGGGTGGCTAGAGTCTCTGATGATCCTCTGAGCTCTCTTCACACACCGCCTGGCGTAAATGTCCTGGAGGGAGGGAAGCTCACCTCCGATGATGCAGCTGGCCGTGCGCACTACCCTTTGCAGGGTCTTGCGGCTGCGGGCGGTACTGTTGCCGTACCAGGTGGTGATGCAGCCAGTCAGCAGGCTCTCTATGGTGCAGGTGTAGAAGCGTGTGAGGATGTGGCGGTTCATTCCAAACCTCCTCAGCCGTCGCAGGAAGAAAAGGCGCTGATGAGCCTTCTTCACAACGGCCTCGGAGTGGACGGACCATGAGAGTTCCTCTGTGATGTGGACACCGAGGAACTTGAAGCTGCTGACTCTCTCCACCGGTGCTCCATCGATGGTGATGGGGCAGTGTTCTCTCTCATTCCTCCTGAAGTCGACCACCAGCTCCTTGGTCTTGATACAGAACCAGCTTACTAGATAAAAGGTCATATACAGAATATAGATTTGAGCAAGTGCTGCTTTTCTTGTCATGTGTGGAAATTTACAGGAGGAGTGACTTTGTTTTGGCGATATTTTAACAGTTATTAAACTTCAGCATAACTTCCGCGAGCTGCCTCCCTTGTCCCGCTGCACTGAACTAGCGTCTCTGTGAGGGTGGGGGAGATCACATGGTCATGTGTCCGGCTGCTGATTGGCTCAGGCAAGGTGTTGCGTATGCGTGTGTGCCTCAGAATACGGAGGGAGATTTAAGAGAGAGCGGTTAGTGACAGCAAACCATAGCCTTTTTACAGTTGATGAAGAGGTTGATGAAGAAGTTGAAGGCGTTATGGAGGATGCTGGTGAAGTTTGATGGTGTTGCTGAAGGTTATTCCTGTGGTGGTGAAGGTGCTGGAGATGGTTTACTTAGTGAGTCCCCGCAGAGCCGCACACCAGCAGCGGTCAGCCGCCGAGGAGCAGCCCAGCGCTGAGCCCAACAGGTACCGGTGACATTAACACTAAACTCACGGATATGATCGTTCACTGGTGTGTTTATTAACAGCACCGGCGATCACACGCACTCAGTTTGCAAAACACTCACTAACAACCGCGTTACTGAACAGAAAATAACCGGCAAAGAGCAGCAGAAATATGACCGGCGTTCACAGCTCGCGCTCCATCCGCGGATTGGCCGCTCATCAGAGAGGCGGCCATTTTAGGCGCTGTCTCGAAACAGAGAGGCGGCCATTTTAGGCGCTGTCTCGAAACAGAGAGGCGGCCATTTTAGGCGCTGTCTCGAAACTTCAATCGCGCCCTTGGGTGATTCTCCAACTATGGTACTTTTTCTGTCCTTGACAGATATTAAAAAAACTAAAAAACATTTCCACTTTTTTTTTCACACTTACTACATGTGTAGGGGAACCTATATTAAAAAAAGCATTGTTCAATTCTGTTGTTTTATATAAAATAGGAGGCATTTTATATGCGGTTTTTACTATTTTGCCTCTGTCCCTAGGCCAGACTTTGGGTCTTCAACCTTATCTCACTTCAAATCTAATACTACTATAATTTTAAATTCAAACAGAAACTACGCATTATAACTCAATTCATTCAAATCTAATATTTTTTTTAATATTTATTTTCATTTTGATATATTTTAAACATGTTGAACACTTGTCCCTTGGGTTCACTGTCATTTCCACACCTCTGCATTAAATGCAATCCCAGGCTCAGTGTTCTAGATTTGTATACTCGGTAACCATAGTAACAGACACTCCAGAGAAAACCACATGGGTGAATGACAGAAGGGTCCCAGCAGAGGTTAATAAATTGGAGATATATCAAGGTAAATATGAGAAATACTGCGAGTATGTTTATTGTATGTCATTTCTGAACCACTCATAATTCATTCTGACGGAAACTTTTCTGGATTTTTACAATTTCAATAGGTGATATTTGAGATTATTTAATGCTAACTCTAAAACTAACACTAAGAGGCTAGTCCAACATGAGATATTGGCGGGAAAGGGGGAAAATGTCATTTCCACAACCGTCTTTTCCACATCTGTCTCCATGGAAGTGAAAAAGACAGGTTGGCTTGGCAAGGACATTGTCTGTGCTTAAAAGCAAAGTAGTTTGCCTGTAGTACTAAAAATATAGTGTAAACACATAAACTTTACATATAATGTCATAGAGATTGTTTTAAATTGAGATATTTTATTGTTTACAACAAATTTGACATGGTCTTGTTCTTTAAGATGGCACCCAAAACATCAGCAGAGAAGTCCAGACTATTCAGGGAAAGACTAAAATCTGATCCAATTAAATATGCTGAGTTCCTAAGGAAAGACAGAGAAAGATATGAAAAGAAAAAACAGCAAGGACTTATTAAGTCTGTCAAAGAAATGTCAGTAAGCGACCAAAAAAAAATCAGAAGACAGTGGCGAACTGTACAACAACGCAGACGCATGTCTGATTGTGTTTATGATATTGTTTTTGTTTCAAATAATTTGTGACACATGGAATGAGTTATCTTTTTTATTACTACTGCTGTTAGGCCAGTTGTTCATCAATACACTATCCCTGTTCGAAATAAAAATAAGAATAAACTTCAAACTTGAATTTGAGATTTTGTCCTACACATTGAGGTCATGACTCACTTTTGCATTTCCATCATTTATAATTCTACTACAGGTTTTATATCTGAA
This sequence comes from Romanogobio albipinnatus, assembly GCA_023566225.1. Taxonomy (NCBI): domain Eukaryota; kingdom Metazoa; phylum Chordata; class Actinopteri; order Cypriniformes; family Gobionidae; genus Romanogobio; species Romanogobio albipinnatus. Next base: position 74,086,188 of record CM042241.1, read on the forward strand.
ATGTTATTTTCACCATAACGCCCCTTTCCCTTGTCATTTCCACAACCACAAATATTTTTTGGTAAAACATGAAAAAAATAAAAGTTAAGGTAATGATGGTGGTGGTGTTTATTTAGCAGTTAAGGGTAAAGTGTATACGAGTTGAAAAATATCAGATTTGAAAATGTCAGAAATATGAAGGAAAGGTTTCAGTGGCTTAGCGTTCAGCTTTTTTTGGTGTTAACTTTGTAAAATCTTAACAGTTGCATTTCAGAGAATTAAATCAATTTACAATTTGGAAAGATGCAAGTGTTATGTGTAACCCAATATATTTATAACTACAAATATTTCAAAATTTTGGTTGAAAACACATGTTTTTGTTCGGTTGTGGAAATGACAATTTATTTTGCGATGTCTGTAAAAAATGTAATAAAATACATATTATTTCATAAAAATCAGCACAGCCAACTTCAGGGCAGGTATCCAAGCATACTGGGGGAAAAAAATATGGGAACTTCTGTTAAATAAAATATCTCGCTTGGCATTGAACTTTGAGCTTTATAATTTTACAGGTATTATTTATGCTCTAACAGCAACATTACACACTAACTAAAGTTTGAACAATGGGATCACGAAGAACAGGACCTTTAAATAATTAACAGATTAACAAAAAAGAAAAAACTGTGCGAGTTTAGTTCATTTTTGTGAGGCCGGGCGCTCATCAAACAAGTTCACGGAAAGGAAAACCAGACGACACAAAGCACATCTTGTTTTCTTCATTTTACAATAGCACAATGTAAGTAAACACTTTGCAATTTTTAAAGATGTCCTACTCTTATTATCTGTATGACCAAAATTACGGAGTATTTTACTGCTCGTTCGCACAGGCGCCACTTCAACAAGGGAGCGCACAACTCTTAAAGGGGCCACACCATATTCCTAATTTGTTGTGGAGGGAAACTAAAATAACCAATAGCTATGTTTGTAGAGTTTATAATGTTTGTAATGCATTATAACATTTCGCTTTATTTACCGGTATTATTTTTGAATGCAATCAAATGCGACCGTTTTTTTTTTCAATCAAACGATTAATTGGGTAAAATCCTTGTTGGTTAACGGTTAACCACTTAAAGGTGCCCTAGAATGATTTGAAACAACATTTTAAATTGTTCTCTGGTATCTACATAGAGGGTATATGGCTTATTTAAGGTCAATAATTGTCCAGATACGGTTTTACAGGTCCATTTACAACTCTAGAAATCTTCCCCAGGATGAAATGGTCTATTTTTGCCTTATTTGGAAGGGTCATGAATATTAATGCGGAGTTCTGCTCTGATTGGCTGTTTCACTGCGGCTCAACGATAGCAGGCACAACTTTACTGACCGTCATGACGATGGAGAGATTAGGCATTCAACCTTATATATATCAATCAGTATATAATCATACTTCAGTTGTCAAAAATATAAATAAAGAAATATCAAATTACTATCGTTTCAACTTAAATGGTGGAGGTGGTGACGTTAGCTCGAGTGAGCTATGTGTAAGCAACTAAACTAACATAGTATGTTACGTATCTATGGTTGCATTTACTAATTTATGACAACACTGTCATGAAATAATATTAACCTTTGTCATTAGACATACTATTTAGTTATGTAAACTACTTGGATTATCCTATTCAGAATAATTCTTACCGTATAGCATCTTGAGTTGGATATAGACAACAACAGGGATATTATCGTTAATGTTGTCTCTCTAAGAAACTTTCGATTTAATCAGAAATGGTTTAGACCGTCAAGAAGTGGATAAAATCACTGCTTGCAGGTATATGGTTGGAATTGCCCCTTTCAGTGTCGGACGCTGAGCAAAGCCTGCTTGATATTGTCCCAGGTTTGAAAACTCTGTGGTGAAATGGGCTGAGCAAACTAACAACTCTGAATTAAATTGTTGCGGTATCCGATTATAAATACACATCAACCATGCCTGTTGACATGTTTTATTTGTGGGAAGAGTATGAAACGTCTTCACATCCCCTGCACAGCCTGGAACATAACATTTGTTTCCATGATCTGCCATGTTCGCTATGCTCGCGTCAGGCTTACTGCTGCAGAACTCCAGATGATACGGCTGCGCAGTTCCGCCAGATAGTGAACACGTGCTTGCTTATGAAAATGTTGGGGGGCGTACATATTAATGATCCCGTGTATTGCATCACTGCTGGTGTTACGTTGAGATTTGCCTATTTTTCCGTGGTGTTTTTCACAAACGAGATTTACATATGAAGGAGGAGGCAATGGTGTTTGAGACTCACTGTATGTGATGTACATGTACTGAACTCTTGTTATTCAACTATGGCAAGGTTAATTCGATTTTTCATTCTAGGGCACCTTTAATTAATGTCCCATATATAGGCCTAGCTATCAAATTAGTGCAAAATCAACTTTGCGTTGCGAATGCATTAATAATCAAAAGAGATTGTGTGGAAAAATGCTGAGCTGAATTTGTGCCATCTATTGGTTTAATGGAGAATACAGTCAAATGGCAAGTATTCTTATGCTTGGCTTGACTTGTTTGAATGTGAACGGTTGTAGGTGATAGATTTTGTATGCAAATCTTCCAGGCCAGTTCCTGTTTGTAAAATGAGCAGCATTTGTCTTTAATGGCCCTTGGAGCCCATGAGTGATTGAATTAGCATCTGTGCATTTGAATGTCACTGTTATGCTGATTGGATCAGGACAGATGGCAGGAACGTTTGGGGTGTGTAAGAACGATCTCCTGTGGGAGGTCCTAACAGTTTCCCTTTGTCTGAAGCCCTTTGTCTGCCCTGTATAAAGTTCTGTCTCAGAACACAGAACGTTGGGTTAAGATTGTTGAAGGGCGGCATGATAACATCGCTGCTGAAAGACTGCTACACTACAAACCTTCAATAAATTCTTCTCCCCACAAGAACTCTGGTCAAGCTTACTTATTTAATGTATTGGAGAAATCGAATACATTGGCGAGCCACCCAAACGACTGCTCGGCCAAATACACCAAAATCTAACATAGGCCTATATATGGGTCGCGACAACAAAAAAGAAAAAGAAAAGAGGGTCGCTCTTAAAGTTTGAAAACCACTGTGCTAGGGGTCCGGCCTTATCTTTCTTAATGCTTTGAATCATTGAAGGATTTCCCTTTATCAACTGTTAGCTAATGGAAGGAGACATTGCTTAAATATACACAACTTTTCAAAAGTTTATAATCACCATTCATTTTACCATTTGGCTTCATTATAACCAGCCTCATGAAATCGTTCCCTGGAATACACTTAGACACTGGAAATGGTTTTACAACAGTCCAAGAGTTGTCCCATACATGCTCAGCACTTGGTTGGTCGATTTTAAAAGAACTAATAATAATCTTGAAGCCTTCCAGTTGACCATTTCATGAGGCTTAATATAATGAAGGCCAATGGAAATATTATTGGTGATCCCAAACTTTTGAACATTAGTGTATGACAATGATAAAAGAACATTAAAAAACATTAAACGTTAGATATAAAACTTCACTGATATGCACAACTTCCTTAAACTTCCTCACATGACAGTAGACGGTAATTTGTATTGAACCTTAGTCTCAGTCATTTCACACTTCAATATCTCCTAAAACTGCTGTTATTTCATTCCTTTAGTTATATTCAGACTGAAAAAAATCATTTAAAACACCACCCTCCAGTACGTATTGGATCCATCCAGCTACCATCCGTGCTACAGGCTGCAGCGAGGGGTGTCTCGAAGATGATGATGTTGAAGGCGTTATGGAGGATATCGATGTTGGTGAAGTTGTTATTGATGGTGTTGCTAAATGGCTATTCCTGTGGTGGTGAAGGTGTACTTACCGGAAGAGCGCGAGCAGCGAGTCCGCCATGAGCCGCCCCCGGAGAAGAAGAGATTTCCCACCGGGGCGATTGGGCCGGTGCCAAAGACCCCACTAACTGTGCACTGTAAAAAAACAATCCGTAAAAAGACAGATAATGTACTGGCAGAAAATGACCAGTACATTTACTGTACTTTCATGGACAATCCGTATGCAGAAATTTCTAAAAGATTATAGCATATACTTGGCAGCAAATAAATCAAGAACAATATATACTCTTTGAAAATGTTTTATTTTTATATTATGTAAATATTCTAAAATGCATTCAATCAAGGCCGTAAGCAGAGTTTGAAATGAGTAGGTCCGGGGTGGGGTGTTAAAAATTGTGCATCTCCGGGTGACACGATCCCTTAACAGTTTTTTTGGTGTGGACAGGTGTGGACCGTCCGACTCTGTGGGACCCTGGGAGCTGCCCCTCCACACCATGGAGGCCCTGGACCACGTGGAAGAGACACTGCAAAAACCAACAAACCGCCAGAAAATGGTAGTTGTTTAATAGTTACATCATTCTTCTGATATAAAACTTCACTGATATGCACAACTTCCTCACATGACAGTACACGGTCATTTGTATTGAACCTTAGTCTCAGTCATTCCACATTCCACACTTCAATATCTCCTAAAACTGCTGTTATTTCATTCCTGTAGTTATATTCAGACTGAAAAAAATAATTCTCCACAGACCAAATTGGAATGAATAAATGTGATTCCAGTCTGTGTGTGTTAACCCTTCAAATTTGTAATATTTTGCCAGACTGCCCGTCTCGCCATTATTGGAGGGACTACCCTAGATGCGAGAGTTCGCCGTATGATGGCACACATCTTAACAAATGAACTGGCTTCAGGACTAGGGTTGGGAATCGTGAGAAATTTTCCGGTTCCGGTTCTGGTTCCGGTTCCGCCTAACGATTCCGGTTCCGATTCCGGTTCCATTAAAATTATTAAACAAATAGTGGTAAAGGAAAAAGGCACAAAACGCAACTCAAACAATCCATTTTGTGTTTATTACTTGCTCTAAAATTAATTTACTGGTTGGCAATGTCAAAAAAGTCCTGTATTGTACATATATTACAGTATTAATTAAGCCATTCTTGCAACACATTTTTTTTCAAATGAACACCTCTGAAATTGTCTTATTACATTTTATCTCTCTGTCTCTGAATAAAACCAAGTTATAAATTATATTTATTAGTTATATTTATTAATTAGTTGTATATTAATTTAATAGTAATTCAGTTATTCAGTGAACTTGTAAATAATAAATTGCAATTCAGCATTACAAAAGGTAATTGTGCCTAAACGCTTACCTAAACCATGGTGACTCAACGGTTGACAAATATAAATATATATATATATATATATATATATATATATATATATATATATATATATATATATATATATATAGGTCTTTCACTATAAATCTGGTATAAGCCCTGTGGCACTCTGTGCTGTAGCAAATGTTTTGTCAAATTGCTAGTGCAGCCTCCTTTGCATGTTACTAACTTTTCACGTGTTACATTTTGCTTCATTATCATTAATTCTTTGGAAATTAATCCATACTTGGGACTTTCTCTTCGCCATGCTGGTGGTCAACGAGAAAATATCTGACGCAAAACCATAAATGTGTAGCGCGAAGGGTTTCAGGCTGAACTGCGTTGCACTCCTGGAAGCGGCAGGCAACGTAATTAATATTCATGATGAGGTGAGCCAGGGTTGCCAGGTTTTCACAACAAAACCCGCACAATCGATTCAACCCGCGGACATGAAACACAGCCCGCGGCAACAGTGTTTAAGATTCCGCGGGAAAACCACGGACTTGGCAACACTGGCTGTCACTCGCTATTAAAGGATACGCTTCCAGCGCTTCGCACACACATTGCACCAGAACCGTTTTCGGAACCGAAACTTAGGAATTTCGCGCGGTTCTGGTATTTTTCAAAAATCAGTTTCGGTTCTGCATAAGAACCGGTTCTCGGTTCCCAACCCTATTCAGGACTGAACTGGGCCGGAAAGAAGGCATCCAAACAAAAACGGCCCTTTAAAGAGTTGGCACTCTGCCAATCTATGTTTGGTAAGTCCTGCTACATTTTCAATCACCAGTATATGATCAATACGCTAGGGCTGTAATCAACCAAAGAAAATCTTGGTTGACTGAAATCCTGAAATTTTCGACTAAAAATGACGTTAGGAAAAAAAATGTTAACTGAATTAACTGCACACTGTGCAGTACTTGGTGGCCTTGTTGTCTGCCTAAATTAATTATAAATAAACATAAAAAACTAGTGGCTATTTGCAGTATATTAAATAGTTTTTGATATTTTTATTTTGCACTGAAATGAGTCTGACACACTGTCGGCTCTGACAGCGTTGCATCACGTGCACCAGCGCAATATCATAGCCTATGATTTACGACAATATAGTACTATGTTGTCAACTAGTGATATCATCACAAGAACTTTTGAGGAATATGCAACATAATTTAGACAATAGTTTTTGTCACATGTATTATACTAACTGACAGACACTATCATTTCAGCCGCTCTGTGCAGCTCGAACACAGAAGCTCAGCTTCGGCTGAGACACGAATAGACTATTAACTTAAAGCTTTTACTCTTAAACACAAAAGGCACGTCCACTTTAATAAAAAAGGAATATTTATTAAACGAGCCAGATCAAGAGCAGAAACGAAATAAAGTGCATAACTGAAAAATAAAGCATAGGATCAAAACCAATCCAAACAGTGGGCACAGTACATCACGCATTAGGCTCCAAATAAAAAATAAAACAATAAAGTGCCCAAATCCAATAAATATATAGCCTACTCAAAACAGACGGGGCAAACTAACGCAGACGAGTTAGCTTACCGTCTTTAGGTGATATGACATGTTTGTCGTCGAGCTGTGATATGCAAACTGTTGCTTGCAAAATTTAAATTCGACTTTTTTCCTATTTTTTATTTTAAAAAAATGCTGCCACACTGCCGATGTCTTTATTGACATGGTAGAAGAGGACTGACTAGGAAAACGCAAAGTGCTTTCCACCCGAGGAAATGAACGCGGCAAAACTAATTAAATGAACGCAGCAAAAAATCGACCAATCAGAATTTTGGTCGAGCCAGAACGAATCGACGACTAATCGACTGGGAGATTACAGCCCTACAATTCTCCTGGTTGGCTCACATCACTAGCTGGAATAGCTATCTTCGCATGCATTTACAATTATCCTACTTTATCTACATTCTGCGCGATTCTGAGTGTGTGTGAGAGAATGTGTGTGTGTGTGACAGAGAGAGGTAAATTAAACCGCGCATCTGCTAAATACTTTCTCAGGTACCGATATTTGGTATCGATTGATTTAACGTAATTCGGTCGGTGCCCTGAAGTACACAGTTCGGTACCCAACCCTAAATGCATATACCACCCAGCGCTAAGTCAGCCCAAGTATAAGCAATATTAAATGTATATATTAACGGTAACTTGCCTCAAGTTTGTGTGTGTCAACCGTGAAGCTGTTTGTCAGCTGGTCGGGATCAACTGTCAGGTCGGCATCATGGCAACGTCGTTCTTGTCGTCGACATGTGGATCAGCACCTTTAGACAACCGGGGCAACCCACGTGTATGTTGCTGTTACGAGTGCAAAGGTGCTGATCCACTTTGACTGAAGCGTGGTGTTGTGACGCTTCCCCTCATGTGTATGTTGATGGGCGTTCCTCAAGTTTACCGCTATGGGCGTGCGTTTGAGCCAGCGGGGAATGAAAAGCAAAGGACCGGCGAGAGACTTCCCTCTGTCTCCATGTGCTCTACTTCTATTGGATAGTCGCGTCGCGTTCAACGGATTAATTTGCATAAAGTTGAGTTTCGGGCAGCTTTTTTGACGCGCGGCATTTGTTCTTCCCGGAATGCTTTGCGGGCGCGTTAAAGTCGCATGACGTCACCTATAGGAATAAAGTGGAGGGCGGCGCGGACGAGTGGATCAGCACCTTTACGGTACAGATTTCGCGGCACGACTGCGGGTTAAGTTTCATGTTTAAACATTCTTTCCAGCATTTCTTAATTGTAGATTCAAACGTATTTAAAACACTCATAACATTTTTCAGTGTACATTAGTTAATTGCATTAGTAACAGCTCGTGTCTTATTCTAATTTAATTTATAGATCAAATTTAAGAAAATAAAATGAAATAAATGGAAAAATTGCCTTTTATAAAAGGTAAAAATATCACAAATATGCAGATTTAAATATGTCAAAGCTGATTGAACACTGGTGAGAATATTGCTTCAGAATAAATAATATTTACAACACACACACACACACACACACACAAATCCAGACAAGCAATTTTTTTACTCGGACAAGTGAGTGACAGGTTTACTTGTCCGACGGACAAGCACGTAAATGTCGAGCCCTGTGAGGCCAAAAAAAAAGTGTCTGGTAAAAAGTCACTGTGGCAAAAAAGTTAATTTCAGGCCCTGATTGCCGTCACCGTGACATTATCCCCGCACCCCTCGTTCAGAACCAAAATAAAATATGAGTTTTTTCACTTTGCCTCGGAAATGTTTTCTTATAAAAAGTGTCACTGCCAGCTGATCCTTTTTGCCTCCCTTTAATTTGAATAAACCCATGCACATATTGGGCAATTTTGAAAAGTGCTTTGTATGTAGGGAAAACATGACAGGCCTACAACACTGAACAAACCGCCTAATCCGATTAGCCTATTGAAAAATGAATTTGTTTCCAAGTGTGCAAATATGATCTGTTTAACTTAAAGGCTAATTTTTTAATGTTTAATTTTCTGTTTTAGATGCTCTTACACAACAGATGGGGACAGCCGCCGTCACCCAGTTTGCTTTTGCACAGGCTGTGCGAAAGTGGCTGCGCTATGGGCCAGACCGGGCAGGAGGGACTGGACGACAAACCAGTCAGACATCAGAGGACGTCGAACTGTAAATAGGTTTAAGAAAATAAATAATGAAATAAGAATACAAATAAAATGAATTTGTTTTTATACCTTAAATCGTGTGGTGTGATCAGTGTTTTAGGCTATAGGCATACAAGCTTTCAAATGTTCCATCACTTTTTTAACATCCTGACTGTATATAAAGCAGGCTATTCAATTCATTTAATTTATGGAATTACATTTTCGTGTGCCTAGCAATCGTTTTCTATGGCTTAATAACGATTGAAATTCCATTGAAATCACGTTGATCCTTAGTTCAGTTGAAATTTCAACATTGTTTCAATATTAAAACAGGGTGCAAAATGATGTTGATTCAGTGACTTAATGTTGACAACATAATGTTGAATTAACATAGTTTCAATGATTGTTTGCTATCTGGGCCTCGCCTGACACCGTGGCCTAACTACACGCGACGCCGCCACATGCGATAAAAGGCGTCTTTTCCATGTTAATTGGAGTTTTTGTCCTAACCAGCCGCGACGACACGCAATTAATCTATTTTAGAAACGGTTTCTGTTTCTGCGACGTCGCGGCTGGAACAACAACATAAAACATAATCTCAGGTAATGTTTATGTGCTTTATTTAATGTTAAAAGCGTGTAATGTGACTTTGAATATCATTTAGTGCGCCCAGCTTTGTCTTACTAAAAGCAACTATGGATAATTTACCTCAGATCTTGAAATGAAACAAATGGAAACAAGAACGTTCGAACTGTGAACAAACAAGTATATTCTATGACAAAGATTGTCTTAGTGACTCAGTATGTATTTGTAGTAATGTTTAAATGGCATGATATTTGTGAATTTGATTATGTACTTATCCATTTCCTTGCGAGTGCCGTCAGGATTAATCTCTGGTAGTGATGGGGAGTCGATTCCTCGACTCTGAATAGCCCCAGAGTCGGGGTCGACTTCAGCACAGGAATCGATCTCGGTGTCGACTCTGTTGCTGTGTCCGAAATCGCTCACTTGTTTAATAATTCTCTAATCCCTATAAAGTGCATGGCAGTTGAGTGCACTATAAGCAAGGAGTGAATGAAATGAAGCGAGGAATTCAGACACTGACGTAAAACATCGCGTCAGAGAGCCGTCACTGCAGAAACGTCAAGTCAACTTTATTTATATAGCGCTTTTAACAATGTAGATTGTCTCAGAGCAGCTTTACAGTGTTAAACAGGAAAATAATGCAGCATAATTTTATTAAGCCGTATAGCCATTTGATGTCATCAGTTCATTTCAATTTCCATACGGTGACAGTGTGGGCTTTAGATCAATAATCAGATCAGTAATTTAGTTTATATGGTTAATTTAGTTTATTAATTAGATTTTTTTCTATGTTTAGTTGAAAAATGTAGTGTCCCCAACTGAGCACGCCAAGCCAGAGGCAACAGTGGCAAGGAAACCAAAACCCCATCAGGAGCAGAATGGAGGAAAATAAACCTTGGGAGAAACCAGGCTCAGTCGGGGTGCCAGTCCTCCTCTGGCCAATTAACAAACAGCGTATTATTATTATTATTCTGGCCGCTTTACAGGTCAGAGGTCATAATAGATTGGAATATTCAAAGGACCAGAGGCAACACGCTGGAGACGGGTTTATTGAGGATGATGTTGATTAAATAATTATTAGAGTGCAATATTCGAATGATCGGAGGCAACACACTGGAGACGGGTTTATTGCGGATGACGTGTCGATGAGGCAGTTGCAGGGGGAGGCTAATTGACACGGTCTCTGCGGACACTTCAGGGTCCTGTGTTGGTCTTCTCTGGGCGCAGGTCCAGCATCTGATCTGGATACGGCCCGGATCCGGCTGACTGCAGTAAACCTCGGGATAAAACAGAGAGACATCATTAGCGTATCATTAGCGTAGATGCCATTCTTCTGATGATGTCACGAGTACATCAGGTGTTATGGGAAGTGTTCCCGGTTCCGGCTGACCTAGTTAATGCAGCCTAACAATCATTTCATTGAGAAAGTGTTTTATGTGTATGCCACAGTAAAGAGATGTGTTTTTAGTCTAGATTTAAACTGACAGAGTGTGTCTGCTTCCCGAACAATGCTAGGAAGACTGTTCCAGAGTTTAGGAGCTAAATAGGAAAAGGATCGACCGCCTGCAGTTGATTTGGATATTCTCGGTATGATCAGCTGGCCAGAGTTTAGAGATCGCAGTAGACGTGATGGAGTATAATATGTTAAGAGCTCGCTCAAGTATTGGGGAGCTAAACCATTTAGTGCTTTATAAGTAATAAGCAAGATTTTAAAAAGGTGCGATGTTTAATAGGTAGCCAGTGCAATGTTGACAGAACTGGGCTAATATGGTCATACTTCCTGGTTCTAGTAAGTACTCAAGCTGCTGCGTTTTGGACCAGCTGGAGTTTATTTATTAAGCGAGCAGGGCAACCACCAGTAGAGCAATACAATAATCTAGCCTTGAGGTCATGAACGCATGAACTAACTGTTCAGCATTTTGCATTGAGAGCATGTGCCGTAATTTAGATATATTTTTAAGATGGTAGAATGCAGTTTTACAGATGCTAGAAATGTGGCTTTCAAACGAAAGATTGGTATCAAAGAGCACACCCAGGTTCCTCACTGACCACGAGCACTGGACAGAGCAGCATCAAGTGTTAGACAGTATTCTAGGGCACTACTTGTGGAGCTTTTTTGTCCAATAATTAAAAATGCAGTGTTTTCTGAATTGAGTTGCAGGAAATTACCGGTCATCCAATGTTTTATGTCAGCTATGCATTCCGTTAATCTTGTGAATTGGTAAGTTTCTTCAGGGCGTGAAGAAATATCGAATGCAGCGCTAAGATCGAGTAACACTAATAGAGAGATACAGCCACGATCGGATGATAAGAGTAAATCATTTGTAACTCTGATGAGAGCAGTCTCAATGCTATGATACGGTCTAAATCCTGACTGGAAATCCTCACAGATACCATTTCTTTCTAAAAAGGAACATAATTGTGAAGACACTGCCTTTTCAAGTATTTTTGACTGAAAGGGTAGATTTGAGATTGGTCTATAATTGACTAATTCTGTAGGATCAAGTTGCGTTTTTTTAATAAGTGGTTTAATAATAGCCAACTTAAAAGTTTTCGGTACATATCCTAATGACAAAGATGAATTAATGATATTAAGAGGATCTATGACCTCTGGTAGCATCTCTTTTAATAGCCTAGTCGCTACAGGGTCAAGCATACATGTTGTTGATTTTGATGATTTAACGAGTTTAGCCAATTCTTCTTCTCCTATAGCAGTGAATGATTGTAATTTTTCCTCAGTGACACTACAATGCTCTGTCTGATGTGATACTGTAGTAGACGCTGCATGGTTAAAATTTTCTTCCTAATATTATCAATCTTACATGTGAAGAAGTTCATAAAGTCATTACAGCTGTGCAGTTTACAATCATCAGAAGTTGAAGCTTTATTTTTGGTTAATTTAGCCACTGTATCGAATAAATACCTTGGGTTGTGTTTGTTTTCTTCCAAGAGAGTTGAGAAATAAGCAGATCTAGCAGTTCTTACGGGCTTTCTGTATGTGATCATGTGCTCTTTCCACGAATTACGAAATACCTCTAGTTTTGTTTTCTTCCAGCTGCGCTCCATTTTTCTGGCTGCTGTTTTAAGAGCCCGGGTGTGCTCGTTGTACCACGGCGTTGGACTATTTTCTTTAATCTTCTTTAAGCGCAGAGGAGCAACTGTGTCTAAAGTACTGGAAAAGAGAGAGTCAATAGTTTCTGTTGCAACATCGAGTTCTTCTATGCTATCTGGGATGCTGAGGAGATGATACTGATGAGGAAGATTATTCAAAAAGCAATCTTTAGTAGCGGCAGTGATTGTCCTGCCATTTTTGAAGCGAGGGGGCGGCTTTGCAACCTTAGCTAAATTAAGTATACAAGATACTAAGTAATGATCTGAGATGTCATCGCTCTGCTGCAGAATTTCAACAGTATCAACATTTATTCCATGTGACAATATTAGGTCTAAAGTATGATTATGGCGATGAGTGGGTCCTGACACGTGTTAACTAACTCCAATAGAGTTTAGTGTATCTTTAAATGCTAATCCTAATACGTCTTTTTCGTTGTCTACATGGATATTAAAATCACCAACAATTAGTACTTTATCTACGGCCAGTACTAATTCTGATAGAAAGTCAGCAAATTCTTTGATAAAGTCTGTATTATGCCCTGGTGGCCTGTATACAGTAGCTAACACCAATGTTGAACGGGTTGTCATGTACACTACATAACGTTACATAAAGCACCAAAACTTCGAAGGAATTATATTTGAAACTAGACTTCTGAGTAATACTGAAGATATTATTATAAATTACAGCAACCCCTCCCCCTTTACCTTTCAGACGCGGCTCATGTTTATAACAATAATCTTGGGGGGTGGACTCATTTAAGGTAATGTAGTCGTCAGGTTTCTGTCAAACACAGCACATTTAGATTATTATCTTTAATAATATCACTAACAATAAGCGCTTTTGGGGAAAGGGATCTAATATTCAGCAACCCAAGCTTTATCAATTGTTCATCTGTATTATATCTTTTGTTTATTTGTTGGACATCAATTACATTTTTACTGTTGAATGGTTTTGATGTTTTTTTTGCATTTACTAATTCGGGGAACAGACACAGTCTCTATATGATAATATCTAGATGAAAGAGTCTCTATGTGCTGGGATTTATCTGACTCTGGTGACGTGAGACAGCTAGCAGACGGTCAGTTTAGCCAGTTTGTCTGCTTCCTGACCTGGGCCCTAGTGAGTCAAGGTTTAGCTCTAAGACTATGTGCCAAATTACTAGAGAGAAGAGCGGAACCACCCCAGGAGGGATGGATGCCATCCTTCTTCAACAGGTCAGGTCTGCCTCAAAAGCTTTTCCAATTGTCTATGAACCCTATGTTATTTTGCAGACACCACTTAGACAACCAGCCATTGAGTGATGATAGCCTGCTAACTATCTCATCACTCCTTCTAACGAGGGAGCGGTCCAGAACAATAAACAGCCTCTGACATCGTACTAGCGAGATCACACACCTCTTTAATGTTAATTTTGGTGATCCCCGACTGGCGAAGTCGAACATCATTAGTGCCGACGTGAATAATAATCTTAGAGAATTTACGATTAGCTTTAGCCAGCACTTTTAAATTTGCTTTGATGTCAGGCGCTCTGGCTCCCGGTAAACAAGTAACTATCGTGGCCGGTGTCTCTATCTTCACGGTCCGTGTAATAGAATCACCAATGACTAGGGCACTTTCAACAGGACACTCAGTGGGTGCTTCACTGAGAGGGGAGACCATGTTTGATGTTCTAACCGGAACGGAAAAGCAGTTCTTTGGTCTGCGACTATGCTGCCTCACTGTCACCCAGTTTCCCTGCTGCGAGGGCCCTGCAGCCGGAACCGAAGAATGTACAGAGTTCACTAAGCTATTCGCATCCAAATCAGTGTCTAAAGCTGTTACATCCTCACTACTCTCAGATAAAGTATGGATGCGTGTTTCTAATTCTGAAATCTTCTCCGTCAGCCTAACTATCTCCTTACATTTATCACATGTGAAACCCTGTTCGCCAGCGGAGAAGCCTATATTAAACATGCAGCATGCGGTGCAAGTGATAATGACAGGAGAAGACATGACTTACCGTGTTTGTTGATTAATCCAATTTACCACTTACCACAATCGTTTGCTGGACACTATTTACTAATCCAACTAATGAACTTAGAAAAAGGGGGATCTGGGTGCAGAGATGACAAGCTAACAGGCTAGCGAAATGCTAACGTGTGATAGTGATTTAGATTAAAATCTAGCGATGTCAAATTTAAATTGATAGGCAATTTTTAAACAATTTATGGTGATGAGTAAGTTATATTTAGCAGTAGAATAAAGAGAAAATTCAAAATAAAGATTCAAACGTGAGCAGGGCTGTACAGAGCTGCAAACAGGCACACAGGAGGCACCTTCACAGGTGATAGTCATCTGAAGTTCTCCAGGATTGAGTCGTCTGTTCACAGGTGTTGGTCATCTCAAGTCCTCCAGGAGTTGAGTAGTCTCTTCACAGGTGATGGTCATCTGAAGTCATGCAGGAGTTGAGTCATCTCTTCACAGGTGATGGTCATCTGAAGTCCTGCAGGAGTTGAGTCGTCTCTTCACAGGTGATGGTCATCTCAAGTCCTCCAGGAGTTGAGTCGTCTCTTCACAGGTGATGGTCATCTGAAGTCCTCCAGGAGTTGAGTCGTCTCTTCACAGGTGATGGTCATCTGAAGTTCTCCAGGAGTTGAGTCGTCTGTTCACAGGTGATGGTCATCTGAAGTCCTCCAGGAGTTGAGTCGTCTCTTCACAGGTGATGGTCATCTGAAGTCCTCCAGGAGTTGAGTCGTCTCTTCACAGGTGATGGTCATCTGAAGTTCTCCAGGAGTTGAGTCGTCTGTTCACAGGTGATGGTCATCTGAAGTCCTCCAGGAGTTGAGTCGTCTCTTCACAGGTGATGGTCATCTGAAGTCCTGCAGGAGTTGAGTCGTCTCTTCACAGGTGATGGTCATCTCAAGTCCTCCAGGAGTTGAGTCGTCTCTTCACAGGTGATGGTCATCTGAAGTCCTCCAGGAGTTGAGTCATCTCTTCACAGGTGATGGTCATCTCAAGTCCTCCAGGAGTTGAGTCGTCTCTTCACAGGTGATGGTCATCTGAAGTCCTCCAGGAGTTGAGTCGTCTCTTCACAGGTGATGGTCATCTGAAGTTCTCCAGGAGTTGAGTCGTCTGTTCACAGGTGATGGTCATCTGAAGTCCTCCAGGAGTTGAGTCGTCTCTTCACAGGTGATGGTCATCTGAAGTCCTGCAGGAGTTGAGTCGTTTGTTCACATGTGATGGTCATCTGAAGTCCTCCAGGAGTTGAGTAGTCTCTTCACAGGTGATGGTCATCTGAAGTCCTGCAGGAGTTGAGTCGTCTGTTCACAGGTGATGGTCATCTGAAGTCCTCCAGGAGTTGAGTCGTCTGTTCACAGGTGATGGTCATCTGAAGTCCTCCAGGAGTTGAGTCGTCTGTTCACAGGTGATGGTCATCTGAAGTCCTCCAGGAGTTGAGTCGTCTGTTCACAGGTGATGGTCATCTGAAGTCCTCCAGGAGTTGAGTCGTCTGTTCACAGGTGATGGTCATCTGAAGTCCTCCAGGAGTTGAGTCGTCTGTTCACAGGTGATGGTCATCTGAAGTCCTCCAGGAGTTGAGTCGTCTCTTCACAAGTGATGGTCATCTGAAGTCCTCCAGGATTGAGTCGTCTGTTCACAGGTGTTGGTCATCTCAAGTCCTCCAGGACTATGATTGAGACCGTCATATTACATAACACTACAGAACACTATTTAATAAATCAGTGAGAATCCATTGGGTTTAGTTGCTGTGTTAAGCGCTGTTCCTGGAAGAGCATTCACACATTCTGAATAACAGATCTTGGGGACACGTTTTATTTGATTATTAAATAAGTAATTTAATGAAATGATCATTCAAGTCCTCCAGGAGTTCTTCACAGGTGATGGTCATCTGAAGTCCTCCAGGAGTTGAGTCATCTCTTCACAGGTGATGGTCATCTGAAGTCCTCCAGGAGTGGAGTCATCTCTTCACAGGTGATGGTCATCTGAAGTCCTCCAGGAGTTGAGTCTTCTCTTCACAGGTGATGGTCATCTGAAGTCCTCCAGGAGTGGAGTCATCTCTTCACAGGTGATGGTCATCTGAAGTCCTCCAGGAGTTGAGTCTTCTCTTCACAGGTGATGGTCATCTGAAGTCCTCCAGGAGTTGAGTCTTCTCTTCACAGGTGATGGTCATCTGAAGTCCTCCAGGAGTTGAGTCATCTCTTCACAGGTGATGGTCATCTGAAGTCCTCCAGGAGTTGAGTCTTCTCTTCACAGGTGATGGTCATCTGAAGTCCTGCAGGAGTTGAGTCTTCTCTTCACAGGTGATGGTCATCTGAAGTCCTCAGGAGCTGATGGACTCAGATAAAACAGAACAGAAAAACAATTAGCGTAGCTGCTGTTCAAAGCATTAAACAAAGACAATCATACCTAACCTGCAAATGTTTCTGAATTAAATACTTGTAGGGCGGTCTGGGGCATTGCCCCCAGTAGAAAGATTTTGTGGTTTTAACATTTAAACTAAGCATTCTGGTGCACTCTGACAAGAAAGTAAAGGGGAAAGACAACTTGCTTTCAAAAAAAGCATTGACACTACAGCACTGGGACGTGGGAAGGGGTCCAGACACGATGATCGTTGCTTCAGGCGATGTTCTGCGCACCGTCTCTAGCAGGCTCTTGTAGTCCTTCAGAACCTCCGTCTGCCGCAGCCTGGTGTCGTTCGTTCCCGCGTGCAACATGACAGCTCCGATGCGCTCGTCACCGTTCAGGATCTCGGGAACCTGCGCAGCGACATCGAGAACACGAGCACCAGGAAAGCAGTGAGTGATTACTTTGCCTTTACCTGAGGTAGCGTGGACATGCCGGACGATGGAAGTACCGATGACCACAGCGCTGCGTTCCGTCTCGCGAAGAGGGGAGAAGCGGTTCCGAGTGGAGATCTCGAAGACCGGGAGGGGCGGAGAGGTCCTAGCTCTGGTCCTGGCTCGCGTCTTCCGCTGTGGAAAAACCCAGGGTCCCCGGTGCTGTGTCGGTGCCGGAGTGAACGAAACCAGGGATGATCGCGTCCTGTGCAAAGAAACACACGGAGTAGACGAGCTCGGAGTCAACAGGTTATTAACCACTGACTTGTGCGCATCGGCGCGTGATGTTTCAAGCGCTGATCGTCGCTCTCTCAGCACGGCTTATCTGTCTAGAAGGTCGCAAATCTGCTTCTCCAACGACTCCAACTCCAACTGCACCGAATGCAGCTCGAACGTGTCCTCGCCTGCACTCAAAGGTAACATTAGACACACATCCGAGTTATTCGCCATTGTAGCAGATGGTAAACGCGTGGTAAACTCTCCGAGTCCACAAGGTAAATAAGTTTACCACCCGTGCAATGCTAGGGGGCTACGGCTAGTAGCGGAAGTTCGGATATAAGTAGTGATATCAAAGCAATCCGATTGTTTTTTATAGAGAATCGTATCGGAGATATATTCACACGCTGTAAATAATAGAAAATATTCGTTTGTAAGCGGGTGATAAGGAGAAAATCAAGGATTATGAATCAATTTGACGGAGCTCTAACACCAACAGCGCGTTCACAACCCGCGCATCCATAAATAAATAAATATTTATTTCCTGATTTATTATCACTGATTTATTTAATAAATCAGTGAGAATCCATTGGGTTTAGTTGCTGTGTTAAGCGCTGTTCCTGGAAGAGCATTCACACATTCTGAATAACAGATCTTGGGGACACGTTTTATTTGATTATTAAATAAGTAATTTAATGAAATGATCATTCAAGTCCTCCAGGAGTTGTTCACAGGTGATGGTCATCTGAAGTCCTCCAGGAGTTGAGTCTTCTCTTCACAGGTGATGGTCATCTGAAGTCCTCCAGGAGTTGAGTCATCTCTTCACAGGTGATGGTCATCTGAAGTCCTGCAGGAGTTGAGTCTTCTCTTCACAGGTGATGGTCATCTGAAGTCCTCCAGGAGTTGAGTCTTCTCTTCACAGGTGATGGTCATCTGAAGTCCTCCAGGAGTTGAGTCTTCTCTTCACAGGTGATGGTCATCTGAAGTCCTGCAGGAGTTGAGTCTTCTCTTCACAGGTGATGGTCATCTGAAGTCCTCAGGAGCTGATGGACTCAGATAAAACAGAACAGAAAAACAATTAGCGTAGCTGCTGTTCAAAGCATTAAACAAAGACAATCATACCTAACCTGCAAATGTTTCTGAATTAAATACTTGTAGTGGGGTCTGGGGCATTGCCCCCAGTAGAAAGATTTTGTGGTTTTAACATGTAAACTAAGCATTCTGGTGCACTCTGACAAGAAAGTAAAGGGGAAAGACAACTTGCTTTCAAATAAATAAATAAAACATTGACACTACAGCACTGGGCATTAAAACCAATGTTTTGACTCACATGGGGCCTATCAGGTACAGTGCATAGCAAATTGTATGTACAAAGATGCAGTCTCATCAGTGTTATATCAGCATTGACATACTTAAATCTGCATATTTGTGATATTTACCCCAGGGCGTAATTTACTTTATAAAGGACATTTTTTAACTTTTTAACTCTTTCTCCGTCAGCGATACGGCTTTTGAAAGACAAGTTGCTGTCTAATATATCAGTATGAAACCGCTTCAGTCTTTTCAAACACAGTGGTTTGGATATAAACACTGATGTGTGTTATCAATCAAAAGAGTTTCGCAATTTAACACATCAAATAAAGATTGCGTCAATCACATCGTCACACCAGTAGGTGGCGACACGTGACAAAAAAAAAGAGATACAAGAGATTCGTTCAAAAACACTGATTCATAATGAATTAGTGAATCATTTTTAGACCGATTTGAAATTAACAGTTGAAAATTAACACTTCAACAGTTGAAATGAATGGACTATTTTACATGGACTTGATTAGCAATTAACATTTTGAACCATTTCAGAACCTAATAATAATATATTATTGAGCACTGCATTTCGACAAATAACCTGTTACCAGAGTATTCTTCATTCTGAACGATTTCGTTCATGTTTTCCTTATTTCAAATAAAATGAAAATCAGTTTTTCTGTTTGAGATTGTTTGAGTTATTGTGCACTGCTTATTTAAAATACAAATACATGGATGATACATATTTTATTTAAAATGGCCGGATGGCAGTGCGTTTTGGAAATTTGTTCTTTTCCTCTCCCCGCTCTCACGTCTCTGTTGCTCCTCATGCTTCCGTCTCCTTTTCCCTCTCCTCATGTGTCCTAACCCCCGAGTGCTGCAGACGCCGAGACTGGGGGTGTAGAGCGCAATCCCGTGAGCAACTCCTGGCCAGCGAAGAGGTGAGGGGTGTTGTGGGAGTTGGGGTTTCCCCCTAACCCCAACCTAACCCCACCCTAGCCCCACGCCC
Organism: Romanogobio albipinnatus; assembly: GCA_023566225.1. Taxonomy (NCBI): domain Eukaryota; kingdom Metazoa; phylum Chordata; class Actinopteri; order Cypriniformes; family Gobionidae; genus Romanogobio; species Romanogobio albipinnatus. The sequence goes on from CM042241.1 coordinate 74,106,065, forward strand.
CTAACACCAACCTAACCCCACCCTAACCCCTCGCCCCACGCCCCTAACCCCAACCTAACCCCACCCTAGCCCCACGCCCCTAACACCAACCTAACCCCAACCGAACCCCTCGCCCCACGCCCCTAACCCCAACCTAACCCCACGCCCCTAACCCCAACCTAACCCCACGCCCCTAACCCCACCCCCCTAACCCCACACATACCGAGGATATCCTCCTACCAACAAACCCAGCTAACACCCCCCCCCCCCCCCCCCGAACCACTCCTATCAACCCCAGCCGAGACCTGCCCCCCACCCCCCATGAATTACACCAATGGGGAACCCCCAACCCCTTTACGGCGACAAAACCCCCACCCCCCAACGACCGTGACTAACTCCCCCAAAACCACCCGCCCCCCCGCAGGTCAGGGGTACTCCCGAGACTGCACTCTACAGCCCTGCAGTCACTGCATCTGCAGCACCTGTGGGCCAGAACAGAGAGAAAGGAGACAGAAGTATGAGGAGCGACAGAGAAGAGAGAGGGAAGAGAGGAAAAGAAAAGAGAGGGAGTGCCATCCGGCCCCCGTTGGCGCTTTTATAAAGACATGTTAAGCGCTATTTGTGTACATCTACGTTGGCTGAAACATGAAGAGCTGTTTTAGGGCCGCTCTGATTTGTTGTTGTGAGAACCTGCTATGATTGGTCAGCAGTAGACGGTGGGAGGAGAATGGAAATCAATACTCACTGTTGGGGTTGTGCCATCGAACATCTCTTTTTCTTACCCTTTTTCTTAGGGACCTACAAACCAGGGATAATTGGAAATTTTCTCCAAGGTTCCAAGCAGCCGAATCCCTCGTACTGCTCTCAGCTGATCAAGAAGATCAGTGCATTCTGTGAAAGTGATCAGACGAGAGCGGATTAGTCATGTTTGTCCTCACCTGAGATCTGGAGATCATGTAAGGTTATCAGAGCTGCACGACTAATCATATTTTAATTGCGATATCTGTTTCTGGCCATAACTACATCACCCTTTTTGATAGAATAATCGTGATTATAAATGAGCAAAATAATAAGCAGTTTATCGTGCAGCCCTAAAGGTAATGTTACAATGCTGTTATTATGACGTGAACATTTAATTGTGTATCACAGCATTCATTATCATTATTATTATTGAGCTCACCTTTTGACAGGTGTGACCTTTTCCAAAATGGACGTCTGATGTTCCTCACAAGTGACTCCATCACGTTGCACAAGTCCGCCAAGTATTTTAGTTTAACATTCTCCCTTAGCAACTCTGCTGTATCTGCTTCTTCTCTACCTGCAAGCAATACATTTCCAGTGTTTGGTAAAACATCATTAATCATCATAAAGTTAAAAAAGTGACCCGTGTTCAAAAAGCCAACTCACCCTTCATGAAGCGCTTCGCCTCACTGAAGTCCACGATCTTTATCTCGAGGGTGCGGGGATTTATCCAGATTTTAGCCACATCAATTGGGAAATAAACACCCCGACCCCAGCAGTAACTGAGCGCAGTAAAGAGCTGGCACATGATCTTTTTTGCATGTTTTTCTTTCAGCCGTTCGCCTGTGCTTTCGATTAATCTTCCCAATGTATCGCACCCCTCTGCACTCTCCATGATTAATACATCATAGTCTCCCACTGTAAAGCAGTCGTACAGTCCAATGATATGTTCACAGGTTGGGTTCTGCTGTAGCTGCAACATGGCTGCCCTCTCTTCACTAAAAGGTTTGGTAAGCTTAGCCTGAAGAGAAGAAATTGACAAAAAGTTAGCTCATTTCAAATCTCCCAACAAGAGAGTGAGGGAAATTAAAGATGAAAGCAATTGACTTTAACTGATGCTTCTCTGTCTAGTTCAGTCACATCTCAAACTAAATTGAACAAACCAATTCTTAATAGAGAATTTCATGAAGTCTTGTCAACTCACCGATTTCGACAATGTTTGTTCAGAAGGTTGCAACTTAATATATCTGATGGTAACCTAAAAGATAAAGCACATTTTTGCAAGCGTGAGTAAACGGACATCTTGTAGACACTGATGTTTATGGCAGGACTCAAAGGTCACAGAAGGAAACAAGAGGAAGAACAAAGTTTGGTAATGGAGAAAGAGCAACATACTTTTCGTCCGTCCGTCCTCCTCCTTCCTTTAAACATTCCATCAAAAAGAACCAGTTTTCGGTCAACTTCATAAAGACGGCGGTATTCTTCTAATGACAGACTTTTATTCCCAAAGCCGTCTGAACACACACACACAGAAACAACATGTGAGTACACAGCATGAGACTGAGCTCCAGACTAAACACAGGTGAGGAGCCAGAATAAAAGCAGAGACAACAGATGGAAATGGCCATGAATCCAGTGGTGTCGTCTACGGGATCGTTCTCAGCGCAGGTTTGAAATCAACTAATGTGAATCACTAGGACGTGTGAAACTCAAACTGGAGATTTTGTGATATTTAAACGAGACGATCTTATGTGTATTGATCAGTGTTAAAAGAAAATAAATGTCTAAATGAGATGGTTTGATTTATGCAGTCACATGTCTTGTACCCGTCAGGGATGGCAAGTGACCGATGTTTGGCAAGGTTTGACGATCAGTTTTATAAGCGAATTAATCCCAGATTTCACGTCTACTCTCTTTATGAAATAGTTTTGTGCGTGTTGATTGAGATTCAACTGCTGTATTCGCCGGTTTCAGTCAGTTTGGGTAGCGCATGGAACAGCAGCGAATACTGAGCAAAATCATGATATCATAGTGTTTTAAATAAAATATACAGCGGTATGCGCATCCCTAATACGAACATCAATGTTACAGAAACATCTCGGGTTATGACTATAACCCATGTTCCCAGAGAAGGGAACGACACATTTGGGGAACACCCCCAGCGATTAATTGCTGATTCATAACGCTCCGAACCGCTGAATCGACTCACTGATTCATAACGCTCTGAACCGCTAAATCGACTCGCTGATTCATAACGCTCTGAACCGCTGAATCGACTCGCTGATTCATAACGCTCTGAACCGCTAAATCGACTCACTGATTCATAACGCTCTGAACCGCTAAATCGACTCGCTGATTCATAACGCTCTGAACCGCTAAATCGACTCACTGATTCATAATGCTCCGAACCGCTGAATCGACTCGCTGATTCATAACGCTCCGAACCACTGAATCGACTCACTGATTCATAACGCTCTGAACCGCTAAATCGACTCGCTGATTCGTAACGCTCTGAACAGCTGAATCGACTCACTGATTCATAACGCTCTGAACCGCTGAATCGACTCACTGATTCATAACGCTCTGAACTGCTAAATCGACTCGCTGATTCATAACACTCCAAACCGCTAAATCGAATCACTGATTCATAACGCTCTGAACCGCTGAATCGACTCACTGATTCATAACGATCTGATCCGCTGAATCGACTCACTGATTCATAACTCTCCGAACCGCTGAATCCACTCGCTGATTCATAACGCTCCGAACCGCTGAATCAACTCGCTGATTCATAACACTCTGAACCGCTGAATCGACTTGCTGATTCATGACGCTCCGAACCGCTGAATCGACTCACTGATTCATAACGCTCTGAACCGCTGAATCGACTCGCTGATTCATAACGCTCTGAACTGCTGAATCGACTCACTGATTCATAACGCTCTGAACCGCTGAATCGACTCACTGATTCATAACGCTCTGAACTGCTGAATCGACTCGCTGATTCATAACGCTCTGAACCGCTGAATCGACTCGCTGATTCATAACGCTTCGAAGCTTCATGATGCTGTGTTTTGAAATCGGTCATCACTATATAAGTCGTTATTTAGGGTTTTTTGCACACAAAAACTATTCTCGCCGCTTCATAAAGTTATTGTAGAACCACTGTAGTGAGATGGACTTTGTAACGACGTCTTTAATAGCTTGATAGTGTAAAGTGCATTACGCCAATGGAGGCCTTTCAGAGCCATCAGATTTACACTAAAATATCTTACGGGTGTCGAACGACATGAGGGTAAGTAATCAATGACAGAATTTTCATTTTGGGGGGAACTAAACCTTTAAAACGTGTTTTTTCTTTGGGATTTGCGTTATCTTGCATTGGTCAAGAGCCTCCACTAACAGTCATGCTTGTGGTTGCCAGATGCGAAGAGCTGAAATCCCCCAAATAATATATTTTCCCTTAAAAGGATATACTTTCTTCCCAGTGTTTTACTCATCTGTGCAATCTGGCAACTCTGTGCACGCGCTCAGTCTAAATTAGGGCTGCCCGATTAATCGAAATCGAACCGCAATCGCGATTTGGCTTATGTGCGATTATGAAAGCGCAAAGGCTGTGATTTTAATTAAATAAATAAATGGCCAGCGTGTCAGTGAAGAGCGGCTCTGAGATCAGAAACTCGCAGTGCTTTCAGACGGAGCAGCGTTTAGAGCAACATGTGTCTAACATCTTCACAAACTAGTAATGCCTGTTGGTTTATGACATTCAATAACATGTTTTAACTCACTTCATATAGTCAGTCGAGCAGATGTGGCTTCTTATCACAGAATGTCAATCAGCACCGCATACTTTTATTACGAAAATACCCAAGAAGGCTTGAAGAACTCAAATACACCATATCTTGTCGCAGTCGTGTGTTTATTATCTTCATGTTTAATCAGTCAAAGCGTTTCTATCTTCGTTTTATTCAGCTACAGCGCAAGCTTCACATTAGGGATTTCCTGAAAACAAACGATTACTTCTCTGGCGCAAATGTGGCATTTCTGCTCGAGGGCGCCCTCTGGCCTCCAGTATGAATGAAACTTTTGGGTAGAAAGTAAGAAAAATAAAACTTCTCTCTAAATAAATGTGACAATCCATATGTTTTTCTTCAATGTACAGGAGTTTTAATCCCCACAGTGGATGTATAAGAGGCTCATATTTCATATTGAAGACATAGACTTTAAGAAATTTATATCACAGATAAAAAGCACAGATTTTTATAATAATAATTGTTTTTTTTTTTTTTTACAATAAATCGATCTTTCTAATGATTTTTAGTAAATTTTAGTAAGATTTTTCTGTAAAATATAAATATTATTATCCTGTTATATTTATTCTTAAATGCTCTATTTTAATTTTTTAATAATGAATGTTATTGTAATAGTAATCTTTCTTATTTTTATTTAGCAATAATAATAATAATCATAATTATTATTATTAGTCACATTAATATATAAACACAAAATGTTATATACACACTTTTCATTTGTAAAAATTAATAAATAATAATAATAATCGCATTTTAAATCGCAATTAGATATTTACCCCAAATCGTGCAACCTGTGTGACTATTTAATCAGGAAAATGAACATAATTTAGAATGATTGGAAATAATATTAGGAGTTACGCCGTTTTAACTTTTGAAGTTCCTAAAGGTTTTCTCAGTTTTCATAATGTTAATCAGATATACTAATAAAGCATAATATGTACAGAAAAGCAGATGAGTCCTGAATATGAACGCAACACGTTTAATTAAGCATTTTAGAATGTGTGTCTATATATATTAGGGCTGTCAAAAGATTAATCGCGATTAATCGCATCCAAAATAAAAGTTTGTGTTTACATAATATATGTGTGTGTACTCTGTTAATTATTATTTATATATAAATTCACACACATTCATGTATATATTTAAGAAATATTTGCATACTGTATATACATTTATATAATCTATAATATATATAAATATAAATGTTTTATATATAAAAAAATAATATTTGTTTCTTAAATATATACATGCTTGTGTGTGTGTATTTATATATAAATAATAATTAACAGAGTACACACATATATTATGTAAACACAAACTTTTATTTTGGATGCGATTAATCGCGATTAATCTTTTGACAGCCCTAATATATATATATATATATAGCCTAGCCAGCCTGTATCTCAAAGAGCATCTGTTCTTTGCTTTACGAATTTTCAGGGCAATCTGAATCTGTGGTTTGTCTCATTTGCAAACGAATTGTAGTGCTATAAAAAATCTAATGTGAATTACAAAAACCACCAGAACCATGTGTTTTGTATTGATTTACCATCTAACAAAGTTATCATAGTTGGTAAAATGAAGTCGGTGTGCCACCTACATAGTTAGTATGTGCACAAATTAAGTTTTTGTTAAATAACTTAAAACACATAAATCATTAGCATACCACTTATTAATAACATTAAATGGCTGAATGTTATTATAAAGGGTGTGTCTCAATCTGTTCCCGATACTGTTCACGTATTTTTTTGTATTTAATTTATTTGATGTACGTACATTTATAACACTAATACTTTGTTCAAATGATAAAAAAAAAAACAGTTCCCGCTGTGGTGAGGGTGTTTCTAATACAGCGTCTATGGGAACATCTTTCTCTCTTTTCACTGCCGTTATCAATCTCTCTCTATTTTTCCCTCTTTTTGATAGTTGTGAAATCACTGTCGTGGCGACAAAAATATATTTAATGTATTCTCTCATTCACCGCTATAAAAGCTCAGCCAAACTGAAGGTCTATGACTGTATTTATGAACATAATCTCTTTCACATTCATGTTATTAAAGTACATCATGATTAATACTTTGCTTAGCCGTACATTATTAAAGTCATTCCTGGTATGCGGTAACATTTTGGCTTCATAAATGTTGGAAAAGAAAGTACATGATTTTCATGTTTTTAGCATTCGACAAAATAGTGACACGTTTAACTATCATCAGGGACTTAAAAAATAATAATTATGGGTAGATTCATTGTTCAGACACTGGCAGTGAAGGTGTTCCACCCTGTTAATAATGTAAATGTTAAACAATAATGAGCTTTTCTTGGATAGTATATGTCCCTTATGCCATCATGGTATTGTTTTTTATTCTTGAAACAATAACACAACTATTATTGATGAATAGAATGTCTTGAGTATTAAGAACAGGCACTTTTGTACCCATTTTTGCCAACAGGATGGTAAATAATAAAAAAAACTGTGTTCAAAAACATATACTGTATGCTGTTAATGCTCCTCACCTCTCAAATTAAGACATAAGTATGCAAAACATTTAACGTTGCTGTCAAATTGTCATTTTTAAATAATAACAGGGTGGAACACCATAACAGTGGATGAGTTTTCCGTCATTGTCCTGCATGATTTGCCATCAGTAATGTGTGGAACTGCACCTATATAATATTGTTTATATATGTATATAGAATTTGCAATATACACTAAGTACAATTTATTCTATGAGAATTTCCACCCTGTTAGGTTTATAGACCTAACAGGGTGGAAAATGTTAAGCTAAGTTAGCCATAGCTCTTGGACTGATCAATGTTTAGCTAGCTAACCTTCTACAGATAAACAGAACTTTTATAACCATGTCAGATATGTTTTAAAAAAAAATTTTGGACCGGACAAACATTCTTCATAACAGGGTGGAACTTTTAGAGCGGGAAAAGCAGGATAACATTTCAAAAACAAACAAAAAAAGGTAGAGGTGAGAGTTGAAGCTTACTTAATTTTGTACGGTTGAATTCCAGCAGAAAAAATAAATGATGTAATTTCCTGAAAATGGTCTAAATGGGATTGAGGTCTTTTTTGGAAGTCGAGAAATACAGGGTGGAAGATGACTTCAGGGACACGGTTAATTAAGAAAATTGTACAAAATATATTATATTCTATAACATAATCTAAAAATATTTGTATAATTTCATGGTTTATTTGGTGGAAGTTGATTACTTTGCATTGAGGACACGATACAATTGAATGCATATATCAATAAAAAGGTGTGTAAAATACAAAATAGTATTTTTAATATCTGTTTAAGTGATAAAGAAGACCTACATTTATAATTTAAGCCATTTCTTATAAATATGTGATAAAATATATGAGTAAGTAAATCATAGGGACAGAAAAGTCACTGTATAACAGGAATGACCCATTAGTGTTTTCTAGGTTGTGTTCATTCGATGCTGAAATATAATAAAATAATGCCTTCCGTTGGTAAAAACACACCGAGTGTTGTTGTTATTTATAAAGAGAGCGCCTATTTAAAAAAAATAATCTTGTGTTTTTGGAGTTGTGAGATCCAGGCGATCACCGGGCAATCGCCGCTCATAACCCCGGCGAAGGCAGCCTTTCCTCGGCCAGCCCTTCTGGCGTCTGCCGCTGGCTCTGATGGCCTGTAGTGGTTCGTCTTGTGTCGATCTAACGCCGATCTTTGCTCTCATGGACCGCATTTGTGTGGCTATTAATGCTTAATATATATGTTTAATGAGAATGAAAAGAGGCAGTGGTGTTTTATGACATATTTCTCCTGGAGTGCCTTGAACGCGCGTCAATTTTGCTTCCAGCGCTCGATTTCGACGCGTGTCCAACTCGCTGTGAATGCATTCACAATGTCCGCGCGTGAAACTAGACGCGATTTTGACGCTCTATTCGCGTTTGGTGTGAACGCAGCATTAGGCGGAGCGCGAGCTGTGAACGCCGGTGATATTTCTGCTGCCGGTTATTTTCATCTCCGTGAGTTTAGTGTTAATGTCAGCGGTACCTGGTGGGTTCTGGGCTGGGCTGCTGGTGTCCGGTTCCGCGGCGCTGCTCACGGGAGACTCTCCGCTCCGGTTCTCCTCCGGTAACTCGCGCGCTCCGCTCCGGTTCTCCTCCGTGAACTTCTTATGCACGAACATTAAAGTGCGCACAATCACGAAGAGCAACGCAGCCGCGGTCAACTCCGCCAACACCTCCGCGAACAGGTTATCATTGCTGATCCACATCTCTACGGGATTCACGGGACTCTTGTATAATTGTAAACTGTGTAAAACACTTTTCCGGACTGAAACTGAACACCGAACTGATAACCGCCGAACTGACCTCGCGCTGTCCGCCTGTGACGTCACGATTAGAACTGGCGACTGTGACATCATCACTCATATATAGGCTAATTCTCCGCATAGCTACTTTATCTGTCATTTGTTTTTCTCTTGTATGGTATCATCAGTTTTCTGGAATGATTTGAGCTTTTATTGTTTTTCTAAAATTAATATGAACTGTAATCTATGCATCAAGGATGTAATTTGTCTTTTTGAAAACCCAAACAAATCTTTAGAATCTTCTGTTAACTTCCTTATCCTTGTGGCAAAGTTTTATTTTCACAAACAAAGGTTTCTTAAGAAAATTCCTACTTTTATAGACTTCTTATGCGAAGTAGAGTATTTAATCAAATCACTAAGAATAATAGAAAATAGAAAATGTACGTCTTTTTTGATGAAATATGATGAGATCTTTCATGTTACATGATTATTTTATGGGTGCCTTTTTTATTTTATTTTATTTATTTTTTTCTCTCTGTATGTTCCGTTCTTTTTATTTCTTTCCATTTGTATCCTATGATTGTTGTTTATTAAGCATATTGTTGGAAAGTTATAGATTTAGAAGAGGTGTGTGTTTGCACTATTGTAATTTGTTACTTCTTGAATGAATAAAAAAAAACATAGCTACTTTATTTGGAATAATACAAATATTAGATATAAAAAAAATTCACAACTGGTTTGATAAAAATATATTTTAACCCTTTCATGCATGAATTATGGAAAACATTATCTAGATTTTTTAAAGATTCTTTTTATTTCTTTAATACGATGCTAAAATTTAAATCCATTGTAATTTTTTACAAAATTCAGTTTTATTTAAAAATTATTTAACTGTCCACGTAATGCAACAAAGGCGTAAAATGGGACAAAAAGCCACAGATGAAAATATGGAATTTTGTGCTTTTATTATATCCATTTTATGCTATGCATACACTCTAAAAAATGCTGGGTTAAAGATAACCCAAGTTAGGTTGAAAATGGACAAACCCAGCGGTTTAAAACTAAAAAGCACCCTCACACAGAGCTTATAATGTGCAGGAACACGTGCCGCTGCTCTGATTTTATTGTTGTGTAAGCAACAGCAGAAGATCCTTCAAGGTCTACACATTGCATTATCAGTAAAAGTAATGAAGTTCATGAACAACTTTTTTAATTTGACTACCAAGCAAACAAGCCAGAAAGAATCTGTGCTGTCCCAGCGTTGAGGTGCAGCTTTAATGTCAATGTTGTCCTCAGTGCTCAGATAACGGTGTGTGTGGTGCAGATCCAGTGTTCACTGCGTTTGTAGAAGGCTAGCGTTTCAAGCAGACGTTCACTAGACATGTAAACAAAGAAAGATATAATGTGAGACGTTGTCCTTATTCTACAGCAGTCGTCTTATAGGAGAACAATGTGAGCAAATGTCCCATGATTCATGATATTATCACGCTTCCGTTCAAATAACATTGTACACAGAGCACTATATCATAATATATCATAATCACCAGCAAATTAACGGAAAAACAATGTTATTTTTGGAATTTTTTTGGTTCATCGGAATGGGATGAGACTTGGTGTGTGAACACACACAAATCACGGCCATGATCCGGATGTTAAAGTGTCAATTTGTGTCTGTTGGAAACAGAAGTTCTTATTAGAAAAAACAGGTTCAGATTTTTTTATTGGAAATGTTTGGTCACCATTATGGGGATCAGTGTTTCATTTAGTTGGGCTGTTTGACTCATGGCGTTTTAGGTGAGTTTGTGGTTTTTGTAACAGTGTTTAACAAAACACTTAATTTGTTGCAAAGAAAGCCGTAAACAATGATCAGGTGATCTAGATAACAGCATTATAAAGTGGAGTAGTTTACTACTTCATTCCTGATCGAAAGGGATTATTTATGAATAATATATTATATTTACCAAAGCAGTCATTCTGAATTTCAATTCTGATTTTTAAATACGTTGCAGGAACTTTTTTTTCAGCATATGAATCTCAACAATGGTGACATGTTTCATACCGCAATGCATGCTGGGAGCCATAATTTTAATACTTTGTTGGCTCCCAGCATGCATTGCGGTATGAAACATGTCACTATTGTTGAGATTCATATGCTGATTCTTGATGTCTGTGTGTGGCAAAATACTTTTGTATTTTAAATTCGGAGTGTCTGATCTGCTGCAATAAAGTTTTGCTGATAAAATAATATTGTAAATTATTGGTCAGAAATAAGATTATTGATTTATTAGCGTTTATGAAGCTGAAAACTTAATCATCTTGGTTTCTTTCTTAGCAACAAATTATGTGTTTTGCTAAACACTGTTGCAAAGGTCACACACTCACACAAAGAGTCTAACTGCCCAACCAAAGGAAACATTCATCACCAAAAACGGTAATGATTTTCAATAAAAAATTCAACTGCATATCTCCAGAAAACAAATAATGTCATGTTGACTCAACTAAACATTTTTTTTGTCACAGACAACTTATTTTCAGTTCAATTTTTTACAGTGTAGTACATCTGTGCATTTATATTACGTTTTATTGAATGTTGTGTGTCAAAATGTCCTCCTCTATGCTCAGGTTCATAAAATGAATGCAAAAACAGAGACTTCCCTGAATCATATTTGTGTATGAATTGTGCTATGCTGAAATATAAACAGAGCCCCTCACGTTCATGCTGTGTTTCGCCATCGTCTGCCTTCATCACTCATTTAACAATATTTCAAGCATTATGAATCAGCGAGTCGATTCAGCGGTTCAGAGCGTTATGAATCAGTGAGTCGATTCAGCGGTTCAGAGCGTTACGAATCAGCGAGTCGATTCAGCAGTTCAGAGCGTTATGAATCAGCGAGTCGATTCAGCGGTTCAGAGCGTTATGAATCAGTGAGTCGATTCAGCGGTTCAGAGCGTTATGTATCAGTGAGTCGATTCAGCAGTTCAGAGCGTTATGAATCAGTGAGTCGATTCAGCTGTTCAGAGCGTTATGAATCAGTGAGTCGATTCAGCGGTTCAGAGCGTTATGAATCGGTGAGTCGATTCAGCGGTTCAGAGCGTTATGAATCAGTGAGTCGATTCAACGGTTCAGAGCGATATGTGTCAGTGAGTCGATTCAGCGGTTCAGAGCGTTATGAGTCAGTGAGTCGATTCAGCGGTTCAGAGCGTTATGAGTCAGTGAGTCGATTCAGCTGTTCAGAGCATTATGAATCAGTGAGTCGATTCAGCTGTTCAGAGCGTTATGAGTCAGTGAGTCGATTCAGTGGTTCAGAGCGTTATGAATCAGTGAGTCGATTCAGCGGTTCTGAGCGTTATGAGTCAGTGAGTCGATTCAGCGTTTCAGAGCGTTATGAATCAGTGAGTCGATTCAGCTGGTTCAGAGCGATATGAGTCAGTGAGTCGATTCAGCAGTTCAGAGCGTTATGAATCAGTGAGTCGATTCAGAGCGTTATGAATCAGTGAGTCGATTCAGCGGTTCAGAGCGTTATGAATCAGTGAGTCGATTCAGCGGTTCGGATCGCCAAAGTCACGTATTTCAGCAGTTTGACACGCGATCCGAATCATGAATCGACTCACTGATTCATAACGCTTCGAATCTTCATGATGCATTGTTTTGAATTGGTCCAAATTGATCCATGTGTTTATTAAGGTCTTCAATAAAACAAGATGAGAACTTAAATATTCAATTAAAAATATTAGCTTTTTTTCTCTTTTCATCAAACCGCAGTTTTTGCAAGTTTTATCTCATAAAATTGCATAAATATCCCACATTTTCCATCGCATTTTTTAAGAAAACGTGCCGCATAATCAAGGATTTTTGCCGCAACAATCACAAAAAAAGCCGCATTTTTCTGGAAGGACTGACTAAGACGGATGGAAAAATAAAAGTTGTGATTTTCTAGACTGATATGGCAGGAACTATACTCTCATTCCTGCGTAATGATCAAGAGCTGTGAGCCGTACCATGAGTGCAGTGGCGCAATGATATTACGCAGCACCTGAAAATAGGCTAACTTCCATCAACATAACCAACGTGTAACAGACTTCATTGTGATTTATCGTATAATTTTTTTTGTGTAAATTTTTGACATTTCTGTGTGTTTAAATAGGTTTGAGGTCTGCATTATCTGTCTTAATAAGTAGGGACTTTTATTTGGACAGATGTTGTAAAGTTTGCAGTTTGTTAAGCACCCCCCAAAGGCATAATGGCGTATGTTCTTGTTTACTGTCATCTGTAATGAGTATTTCTGTGTATTTCGCTGTATGTTAATGATAATGCTATGAAGAGAGAGAGTTTGTGTACGAGGTGTTAATGCGCACTTCTTTGCTTTATTTGTTCAGCTCTTACAGTGATTTTTTGGAGATCAAACGGTTTCAATAAACTCCATGAAACATCAGTAAAGTCTGGCCATCATTCGGACAGGGTCCGCTACACAACGTGACAATCTGCTAGCACAGAGAGAGCTGGGGACTATTTTCAGCCACTGCGTAATATCATTGCACTGCTGCACTCATGGGACGGCTCACAGCTCTTGATCATTACGCAGGAATGAGAGTATAGTTCCTGCCATCACAACTTTTAATTTTCCATCTGTCTTAGTACACAATGTAACTATACACATCACAACATGTAAATAGGAAAATGTTGGTGTTATTTTGTCACTTTGAGCAGTAGGCTAGCGGGAGCCATTTACCTCCAGTCTTTGTGCTAAGCTAGGCTAGCTGGAGCCATTTACCTCCAGTCTTTGTGCTAAGCTAGGCTAGCTGGAGCCATTTACCTCCAGTCTTTGTGCTAAGCTAGGCTAGCTGGAGCCGTTTACCTCTAGTCTTTGTGCTAAGCTAGGCTAGCTGGAGCCATTTACCTCCAGTCTTTGTGCTAAGCTAGGCTAGCTGGAGCCGTTTACCTCCAGTCTTTGTGCTAAGCTAGAGAACCATTTTGTGAGAGAACCAGGGGCGATTCTAGGATTTTCATTTTAGGGCGGCTCAGCCCCCCAGTGAGGTTATGAAAAAAAAAAAAAGTTGATAAGACTTTAGTTTAGGGTCCAATTCTCACTATTAACTAGTAGCTTATTAGTATGCATATTAGGATATTGGCTGTTTATTATTTCGTTTTGGGGGCATGGCCCCTCGAGACAATTTTGATTTCCATGATCTACATACAGTGAGGAATATAAGTATTTGAACACCCTGCTATTTAGCAAGTTCTCCCACTTGGAAATAATGGAGGGGTCTGAAATTGTCATCGTAGGTGCATGTCCACTGTGAAAGACATAATCTAAAATAATCTAGAATTCATCCACTTCTCCCAAAATACATAAAAGTAAATGGCAGGTGAACTGGGAGAAGAATAGAGTAAACTTTAAAGTTACTTACACAATGTGTATCTGATATGAATAAAACTAATTATAATGGAAAGGGTTATTATTGCCTCTTCATTTTTCATCATTGTGTATTTTACAAACTCTAAATGTATTGTTTTTTTAGTACGTATATGTATGAAACCTAAAATAAACATTATGTGGCTGAAAACACTGAAAAGTTGTGATATATGACAAGTCTGAGCGCGCCTGTCTCTGGCTCAGTGCAAGCCAACGCGAAAGCACATTTGAATGAACGTGATGCACTGACCGTTCTAATCACGTGTGTGAATGTGTGATCATACGTGCGAAAGGGTTAAAAAGAAGAAGAATGTATTTATGTAAATTCAAATATATTTTATATTTTTTTTAGCCTACGTATTTTTTGGCGGCACCCCTGACACAGTCCCCAGTGTGCCGCGGCACCCACTTTGAGAAAGGCTGCTCTAGAACCTAGAAAATGCTTCCCTGTCGCAGTTTGTTCGTTTGAACGTTCCTGGGATCTTCTTCTTCAGTACTTTAATGGTTGCTGAAACGGCTGGTACACATACCGCCACCTAACGAGTAATTACAGGCCCCCACATTAACGCTTATCCGTAGATGTTTTGGAACAAAATACAGAAATATACATGAATTTACAAGTGTGATTATAACAATTATCTTTACATAACAGCAATTTAGAGCCCTTTATACAATTACTAGGTAAATAAAACAGCTACTCTATTCGCGCATTAATGAGAACACATTCAATCCATAATAACGGTCTCTTCTATCGCGAATTAACATTCAGGAACATTAGCATGTTTCACTTCACATCGTTTGCATTTCTTGCAGTATAATAGAACTTCAATGACAATAAGATAACATGCATTCTTTGAATTAAGTAATTCTGTCAATACGCAATGGCGCTATATGCATCCGAATCGCTACATTAAACAATCTGCATATTTTAAAGAAGAACTGACAATAGAACACTTTGTATTAACGCACACTATTACATCAATAATATTAAGATGCCTTCAACCAAACGTGTGATGTAGTGGATGAATTTCAGGAGAGCTCGTGTTCAGCGCACCTGCTTCTATTTATGCCTTTCCTTGGCACATGATCTGTGTTGACGTTACAGGATGCGATTGGTCAACTTCTGAAAAGCCTTTTGAACACTTAATATAACATAAAATAATGTAGGTAATAACCATAACGATGATTAGGATATGTAATTTATTATAGTGACTGATATTGGGTAATTTATTCACTATCCAGGGCTCGACATTAACGCTTGTCCGCGACAAGTGGATTTTTTGAAGGGGCAAGTGAAAAATAATTTTACTTGCTCGACGGACATGTAGCCTGATACGTCATTAACAAAAATAACTAGGGAATCACCCAAATGCAAGAGTGATTATGCATTCATTACTGTAATTGGCAGTGATCGTCAGTGAATGATAATAATGTATAATGAACTGACGGTAACTAACGCACTGTTGACAAACGACTGAAAATTACACTGATTTCATATGACAGTTCCATAAACAATTATTAACATTAAGTCACTTACCTTTTAGATGCAATATTGAGTGTTTTTGTTCTATTTCAGCAGCCAAAATAGTTCCAAAAAATCACAGCAGACCGTGTCACAGCAACAGCGTGTGTTAGTGAATGATTCAGCGTTTAGAATGAATCGATAGAATCAAAGATTCAATGAATTATTCGTAAACGCCTACCTCATTCTTGAATGAATCAGCGTTTGAACGAATCGACTCAATGACTCGCTCATTCAGACAGTCACCTGCTGCCACCTACTGGTGGTTTAGTTTCATCTTTCCAGCATTTCTTATTTGTATATTTAAAACAATCTCATAACATTATTTAATGCAGTTGTAATTTTTCAGTGTAAATTATTTAATTTGACTGGTAACAGCCAGTGTCGTCTTCTAATTTAATTGATTGATCCAATTTAAGAATATAAAAGCCGATTGAACACTGGTGAGAATATTGCTTCAGAATAAATTGGCGAGTGACCGATGTTTGGCAAGGTTTGACGATCCTTCATCAGTTTTATAAGCGAATTAATCCCAGATTTCACGTCGACTCCTCTCTTTATGAATTAGTTTTGTGCGTGTTGAGTGAGATTCAACTGCTGTATTCGCCGGTTTCAGTCAGTTTGGGTAGCGCATGGAACAGCAGCGAATACTGAGCAAAATCATGATATCATAGAGTTTTAAATCAGATATACAGCGGTATGTGTAACCCTGTATAAAGAAATAAATTAAGTTTATAAAAAGGAAATTATTAAATGGTCTGTTAAAATAATAAACTAACTAGAAATGAGTAAAACATGTAAGAAAAATTGTGAAATCAAAGTGAAATGCATGTCAGTGTGATGATTGACATCTTAATGATTATCCAATTATGTGAGATTTACATTGAAGGCCCGCCCCACCACGCTAGTTGCTGGATGGGAGAAGCCATTTTCTTTTCTGTGCGATTGGTGAAACGAGCAGCAGCATAACTTTGTGTAAAAGTTTACAAATGTGCAGAGAGGATTAGAAGAGAGACGTTTATGTTCAATTTTCTTTGGATTTGGTGAGTACACATTTTGAGATGTGTAAATTGTCATAAATGTGATTAAATGAGTAATGATGTGTTCAATTGAGAGAGAATGAAAACGTATTTCTTTGTCAGAATGAAATGCTGATAAGAGCTGATGTTTAACAAGGTAAAAGAGATGTAATGGTTAAAAGACAGTGTGTATATGAGTTCCTAATGTTCATATTTTGTTGTTGATGGTGATGAACGAGTCGTTTTATGTTAGTTGAGCAGTGTAATGTTACCTAAGCTGTCGAATTACAATGGAAATATAACTGTTATATGTTAAATAAGGTAACAAGTGATACTATTTACTGTTGTTAAGCTAGAAGCAGTGCATTTAATGTGTGTTGTGAACTTAAAAACTGCCTGTTGCACATGCAGGTCGGGTTTTTTTGCCTACGCTGGAACTGTTCGATTCAGCGTGATCGTGACGATTCATTAGAGATGGCGAGCCTTTCCCAGTGAGATGAACATGGTGAACTGTGAGATTTGAGTTTCAAACAAACACCTGAGGAATTGGGTAGGAAAGATCTGATTGCCTGTTTGAATTTTTTTTCCTCTTGAACTGATGAATCGTTTTCAGCGAATTTACGGATTTTGTATTCTTTGAACCGAGTCTTTGAACTGAATCTTTTAACCGAATCTTTGATTCGAATATTTGAAACGAATCTTTCAGCGGAACTTTTTGAACTGGACTTTTTGAATTGAACCCTCTGAACTGATCCTTTCAATGAATCTTTTCAGTGATTCATTGAACTCTTTTTCTTCTGAACCATTGTTTTTGCATTGTGTTCAATACCAAGGATTTAATTTTTGAATATTTGAGTGAACTGTCCACCTTTACAATTGTGAATGTTTGTAATTGATATTGAAGGTGTGTTATTCTAGATAGATATTCATAGCTAGAGGGTGCACCCAAATCAAAAGGAGTCAAGTGAACTTGTTAAATTACAGTCAATTTAATTGAAAGTTCATGTAACTGTGATTTATTATTGAACCAGTATTGTGACATGGATTGAGTTTTATTTTATTTTCCTTATTTTATTTTCCTTTTAAAAAGAAATTTTATTTCTACTCTTCTTTTTATTACACCTCCATAGTCGAACCTATTGGCCTATGATTAATACTAGCTGCAAGTGCAATATTAATTGACACGTGTGCTACATATGCGCATCCCTAATACGAACATCAATGTTACAGAAACTACATGAGCCGATGCTATCCTACGCGAGACACGAAACGAGCCTGATGCTATTGTAACGTTAGCTATGAAGTAAAAGTAGCAGTACAAATCTCCCGTTCCAGTACATCCTTTAGATTTTTAGGGATTAGGGAGCACGCTTTTCACGCATTCTGCCATGCCAAACCACGCACGCGGCTATTGCTTTTCTGTTAAAAGTAGTTTGTGAAAATTGATGCTTTAATAACAAGAATTTTATCGGAATGTGTAGGGTAGTAACTTGAAACAATTTCATGGATTTTTCATGGACATACAGAAAATAATCTATTTATCGGCCAGTCCGCGGATGGAGCGCGAGCTGTGAACGCCGGTCATATTTCTGCTGCTCTTTGCCGGTTATTTTCTGTTCAGTAACGCGGTTGTTAGTGAGTGTTTTGCAAACTGAGTGCGTGTGATCGCCGGCGCTGTTAATAAACACAGCAGTGAACGATCATATCCGTGAGTTTAGAGTAAATGTCACCGGTACCTGTTGGGCTCTGCGCTGGGCTGCTGGAGTGCGGCTCCGCGGGGCGGATCACGGGGGACTCGCCGGGGACTCGCCGCTCGCTTTCTTCTTCGCGGGGCGGCTCATGGTGGACTTGCTGCTCGCGTTCTTCCAGTAAGTATACCATCTCCACCACCATCTCCACCACCTTCACCACCACCTTCACCACCACAGGGATAGCCTTCAGCAACACCATAGATAATATCTTCTTCAACTTCCTCCATAACGCCTTCAACATCTTCATCAACTTCCTCCATAACGCCTTCAACATCTTCATCAACTTCCTCCATAACGCCTTCAACATCATCTTCATCAACTTCCTCCATAACGCCTTCAACATCTTCATCAACTTCCTCCATAACGCCTTCAACATCTTCATCAACTTCCTCCATAACGCCTTCAACATCTTCATCAACTTCCTCCATAACGCCTTCATCAACATCTTCATCAACTTCCTCCATAACGCCTTCAACATCTTCATCAACTTCCTCCATAACGCCTTCATCAACATCTTCATCAACTTCCTCCATAACGCCTTCAACATCTTCATCAACTTCCTCCATAACGCCTTCAACATCTTCATCAACTTCCTCCATAACGCCTTCAACATCTTCATCAACTTCCTCCATAACGCCTTCAACATCTTCATCAACTTCCTCCATAACGCCTTCAACATCTTCATCAACTTCCTCCATAACGCCTTCAACATCTTCATCAACTTCCTCCATAACGCCTTCAACATCTTCATCAACTTCCTCCATAACGCCTTCATCAACATCTTCATCAACTTCCTCCATAACGCCTTCATCAACTTCCTCCATAACGCCTTCAACATCTTCATCAACTTCCTCCATAACGCCTTCATCAACATCTTCATCAACTTCCTCCATAACGCCTTCAACAACATCTTCATCAACTTCCTCCATAACGCCTTCAACAACATCTTCATCAACTTCCTCCATAACGCCTTCAACAACATCTTCATCAACTTCCTCCATAACGCCTTCAACAACATCTTCATCAACTTCCTCCATAACGCCTTCAACAACATCTTCATCAACTTCCTCCATAACGCCTTCAACAACATCTTCATCAACTTCCTCCATAACGCCTTCAACAACATCTTCATCAACTTCCTCCATAACGCCTTCAACAACATCTTCATCAACTTCCTCCATAACGCCTTCAACAACATCTTCATCAACTTCCTCCATAACGCCTTCAACAACATCTTCATCAACTTCCTCCATAACGCCTTCAACAACATCTTCATCAACTTCCTCCATAACGCCTTCAACAACATCTTCATCAACTTCCTCCATAACGCCTTCAACAACATCTTCATCAACTTCCTCCATAACGCCTTCAACAACATCTTCATCAACTTCCTCCATAACGCCTTCAACAACATCTTCATCAACTTCCTCCATAACGCCTTCAACAACATCTTCATCAACTTCCTCCATAACGCCTTCAACAACATCTTCATCAACTTCCTCCATAACGCCTTCAACAACAACATCATCAACTTCCTCCATAACGCCTTCAACAACATCTTCATCAACTTCCTCCATAACGCCTTCAACAACATCTTCATCAACTTCCTCCATAACGCCTTCAACAACATCTTCATCAACTTCCTCCATAACGCCTTCAACAACATCTTCATCAACTTCCTCCATAACGCCTTCAACAACATCATCAACTTCCTCCATAACGCCTTCAACAACATCTTCATCAACTTCCTCCATAACGCCTTCAACAACATCTTCATCAACTTCCTCCATAACGCCTTCAACAACATCTTCATCAACTTCCTCCATAACGCCTTCAACAACATCTTCATCAACTTCCTCCATAACGCCTTCAACAACATCTTCATCAACTTCCTCCATAACGCCTTCAACAACATCTTCATCAACTTCCTCCATAACGCCTTCAACAACATCTTCATCAACTTCCTCCATAACGCCTTCAACAACATCTTCATCAACTTCCTCCATAACGCCTTCAACAACATCTTCATCAACTTCCTCCATAACGCCTTCAACAACATCTTCATCAACTTCCTCCATAACGCCTTCAACAACATCTTCATCAACTTCCTCCATAACGCCTTCAACAACATCTTCATCAACTTCCTCCATAACGCCTTCAACAACATCTTCATCAACTTCCTCCATAACGCCTTCAACAACATCTTCATCAACTTCCTCCATAACGCCTTCAACAACATCTTCATCAACTTCCTCCATAACGCCTTCAACAACATCTTCATCAACTTCCTCCATAACGCCTTCAACAACATCTTCATCAACTTCCTCCATAACGCCTTCATCAACATCTTCATCAACTTCCTCCATAACGCCTTCAACATCATCTTCACCAACTTCCTCCATAACGCCTTCAACATCATCTTCACCAACTTCCTCCATAACGCCTTCAACATCATCTTCACCAACTTCCTCCATAACGCCTTCAACATCTTCACCAACTGGTTTCTGATCGTTTTCCACATCTTCACCAACTGGTTTCTGATCGTTTTCCACATCTTCACCAACTGGTTTCTGATTCTTTCTCAACTGTGACATCACTATTAGAACGGGCGCCTGTGGCGTCACATGACCAGAGCTGCAAACAAGGTTGCAAAAGACGATCTGGAAAGTGTTATAATATATGAAACTCATTGATTTAAATCATGCTTTAGGCGATACATGTAACAACGGTTGAATGATTTCAGCAAATAAGCAGTTAAACTTGATTAAATGTTTGATTAAATTGCTGACACTGAATTAAAATAATTAAAATTTGAAAGAAATTTGAGAACGTTTAAGATTTTTTTTTATTTTCAAAATGTAGGCTATATGTGATGCGATCTGGGAAAACCCGTCGGATGTCGCGCTGGAACGTTTTCAGCAAAGTCGAAAAATAGGTTTAATGTCAATTTTTTGTCAAAATTGGGTTTTCATTAAATTATTATTCCAAAACATCTTGTCTATCATTTCTAAAAAATATCTTGGCAAAAATCACTTGTGCAGTGCAGAAAAATTGCGATTTATGGACGGCGTCTTTCTCTAATGTTTATTTAGATCAACAAAAAACGGCCAGTTTTCGCTCTCTTAACACCACAGAGACAGTTCACCCATCAAAACAAACACATTACATGTAGAATAAAGGTGTATCAAAGCACATTTCCCTCCAGTCCTATGTAACCTACTGCAAAGTTTTGATTTAATACGTTACCATAACGTGAGATGGCGGAGCACAAGAGAACAACGGAGTCTGAAGTCCCTAATCCTGATGATGTCAGTGCCCTAAACGATCATGGATTATTTCACATCCAGAGATGAAGGATCGGATGAGGAAGTTACTGAAGAGGAGTTAGTTTAGCTGTGCTTGCTATTCTAAAAAGGTACACTAGCTGTGCGATCTAAACATACAACAGGTGATCACAAGTTCAGAGACAGCCCATGATAAACAATAGAAAACGTATTTCACTACTTACTAAATTGCTGTTCTCTTCAGAGTAACGTTAGCTAGTCCCCTTGTGTAGAGATGCAGCTGATAAATTCTAGTTTTCATATTCAGTTCAGACCTTTTATTTTGAAATAGCGATAAACACGGAAAAAATGAAAAATTTGTAGATAACCAATTTGTTTTCATGCCAAGAGTTCAAAATATAACATCCAGTCAATTTTTTGAGATAAAAGTTCTGGAAATGTTTTAAATATAAAGGGAAAAATATATATAGATTTGCCATTTGAGATGCAGCAGTGAGCTATAATGCACATGTTCTTTTATATTTTTTAGAGGTTGAATTCAAATCAAATACTGCTAAACTGCCAATACTACTTCTGAATAGGATGTCTACTTCATAAAATGTATGAAAATTATGGAAATATATGGTTCAGATCACTCAAACCATATGGAAATGGAGGCGCCCTTATTAGATTAGATTAGATTCAACTTTATTGTCATTACACAAGTACAGGTACAAGGCAACGGAATGCAGTTTAGGTCTAACCAGAAGTACAATAGCAGCAAGTGCAGGATATACAATGGATGAATAAGTGCAGGACATGGATATGCACTGAATATATATATATATATATATATATGGTTATATAGATGGCTATTACTATAAACAGAATTTTACAGATAGAGGTATACAATGATATGTTAGGCTAATGTCGTGGCAAAATTTCAACTATCGCCGCATTACTGAATAAGAGACAAAACTGTTCCCAATTGTCTTTATAAAGATTTAATTTCTTGCAAGAAACGAGTTACAGTCATACAGCCATCTTCAATGTCTGCAGAGTGCACTAACTAGACATAACATCACTCAGCTTTTATCAGTTTCCCAAACAAAGTCACTCCTCCTGTAAATTTCCACACATGACAAGAAAAGCAGCACTTGCTCAAATCCCAAGTGTGCTGTTCATTTTAACTCTGATCCCTACATTTAGGCCATCCTGACCCCTGAGTGTCAAATCCCAGTCTTCATGTCTCCTGTACAAAACATGTTTTCCATGTGTAAGTGTAGAACGTGTTCTCTATATTCTGTATATGACCTTTTGCCTAGGAAGCTGGTTCTGTATGAATATATGCAAATCAATAAACATTTCATGCGCAATGTTTAATGTATAGCTATGATTATATTTTCCCATAACAATCCCCTCTTTTTATCACATTGATAAACCATAATGAAAAATTGTATCATTGTATATTAGATTAGATTAGATTAGATTCAACTTTATTGTCATTACACAAGTACAAGGCAACGAAATGCAGTTTAGGTCTAACCTGGGGCCCGTTCTTCGTACCTCGCTAACTCAGTTAGCTGGATTTGATTGTTGACGATTTGGCATGATCTTGGATTGTTTGGTTCTTCGACGCTCATCCTGGACTTGCTGTCATAGCAACAGGTCCGTAAGCTTAAACCTGCTCGCGAGCAGGCTTATTTCATGTAAACAGGATTAGATTGCATCTTGAGGTGATACTTAAAATCTGTCCCAGCCACTGCTACTTTATTACAAGAGTTCATTACTGAACCAGGGGCAATAATAATCAATTTAAATAATAATAATATACAAATTTTAAATTGTATATGTATATGAGAATGTATATAATATTATAATGTTGTGTATAATACCATAGACACAGCCACTTGATTGAGCGATTTATTTGTGATGGAATAATTACTTTATAATTTTATTGTAGGTTTGCACACATGCTGTACAGTTAATCTGAGCCGTGCATTAATTTAAGTGATGACGGATATTATGGGATGGCTTGATGCAGCGCAGGAGATGCAGAGAATTTGATCTTGACCCTTAAGAAACTTTAATAGTCACGTTACAAATCTGCTTCAAATTGAATTAAAAATTGAATTACAACATTGAAATAAAAATGTAAAGGGTGTACAAATACTGTATAAAATCGTGAATATAAATAATTGGTAATCATGTAAAAAAAACATTTATCATTGATCTATTATAACTTTTATGTTGGTTTGGTCGTTTAGCTGTTTCCTTATAACGGTCCAGATATTCGTGTGTTTTTTTGTGTGTGTAATTTGCCAAGTTTTTTGCCAGGTGGCTTTTTTAATTATATGATGTCATTACGTTGCTGTCTTGACGCCAGCCAATCGCTGCATTGCTGATCATGGTTTCGAGTATCGATGCATCTGCCCTCTTCAGGGAAAACAAGAACGCGCAGTGATCTCAGATAATTTAATCCAGATATTTAAATCCAATCCGCAAATTCGTTGGAAGAACCAAATTAGCCAGAGAGCAGTTATCACGATTAAAAGATCTGGGATCTGTCAAATCATCTCAGATGTATTAAGCGAGGTACGAAGAACGGGCCCCAGAAGTGCAATAGCAGCAAGTGCAGGATATACAGTGGTTGTGTAAGTGCAGGACATGGATATGCACTGAATATATATAAATATGTATAAGTAGAGAGACGGTTATTACTATAAACAGAACTGAATTTACAGGTGAATATGTACAGTGAATAAATATACAGATGGCTATTACTATAAACAGAATTTACAGATAGAGGTATACAATAATATGTTAGGCTAATGTGAGGAATATAGCAGTGGATTAGGGTAGTGCAATAAATTATGGACAGAGCTATCCGAAAAAAAAAGTGTAAAAGTGCAGTGGAAAGTGGTTGCATATTACAGTTAGAAGTACGGTGCAAAATGCAAATGTAAACAGTTGGTACTGTAAATACAGTCGGCAGTGCAAATGAGCATAATCCAGTTAAGATATGGTAGTGCAAAATGCATAAGTAAACAGTTGTTACTGTAATAAACAGTCGGTAGCGCAAATAAAGTGAAGGCAGATGTGAGGTAGGAGAGTTAGCAGTTTATGAGGGAAGTGGATCAACGGGGGTTTGAGCTCAGTAAAGAGACAGCTCTGGGAAAAAAACTGTTCTTTAGTCTGCTGGTCCTGGTCCGGAGGATCCTGAGACGCCTGCCGGAGGGCAGGAGAGAAAACAGTCTGTGGGCTGGGTGAGAGGAGTCCTTGAGGATGCTGCGAGCTCGGTGCAGACAGCGTTTCCTCTGGATGTGCTCGATGGCAGGTAGTGGAGTCCCTGTGATGCGCTGGGCAGTTTTCACCACCCGCTGCAGTGCCTTGCGCTCCGCAACAGAGCAGCTCCCATACCATACTGCGACACAGTTGGTCAGGATGCTTTCTATTGCACAGCGGTAGAAGTTCACCAGGATAGCCGAGGAGAGCTGATTCTTCCTCAGTGTCCTCAGGAAGAAGAGGCGCTGGTGAGCCTTCTTGACCAGGCTGGAGGTGTTTGTTGTCCACGACATGTCCGCCGAGATGTGGATCCCCAGGAACTTGAAACTGGAGACACGCTCAACGGCCATTCCATTGATGTGGATGGTGTCGTGTGTGCCTCTTGATTCCTTCCTGAAGTCCACGATGAGCTCCTTCGTTTTGGTGGTGTTGAGGAGCAGGTTATTTTCCGTGCACCATGTGGCCAGGTGCTGGATCTCCTCCCTGTAGGCAGTCTCATCGTTGTTGCTGATGAGCCCAATCACCGTAGTGTCGTCCGCAAACTTGACGATGGAATTAGATCCATACACAGGCTTGCAGTCGGAGGTGAAGAGGGAGTAGAGAAACGGGCTTAGCACACAGCCCTGTGGTACACCAGTGTTGAGTGTGATGGACGTGGAGCAGGTGAATCCTGATCGAACATTCTGGGGTCTATCAGTTAGGAAGTCCAAAATCCAGTTACACATTGGAGTGTTGATGCCCAGGTCTCCAAGTTTGGCTATTAACTTGGTTGGGATGACAGTGTTGAATGCTGAGCTGAAGTCAACAAACAGCATGCGTGCATATGTGTTCTTATTGTCCAGATGGGTGAGCACAGAGTGCAGTGCCATGGAAACTGCATCCTCTGTGCTCCTATTGCTGCGGTAGGCAAACTGGTGTGAGTCCAATGTGGATGGTAGAGAGTCTTTTAGGTGTTCCAGGGCCAGCCGTTCAAAGCACTTCATAACGATGGGTGTGAGTGCTACAGGGCGGTTGTCATTAGGGCACCTCGGGCTAGAGTGTTTCGGCACTGGCACAATGGAAGTGCGTTTAAAGCATGTTGGTACAGCTGCTTGGGCAAGAGACAGGTTGAAAATGTCTGTAAAAACCCCAGCGAGCTGCTCAGCACATGCCCTGAGCACACGACCAGGGATGTTGTCTGGTCCAGCAGCCTTGTGGCAGCAGTGGCTCACTGGTTCATGTAGGTTATCTACAAACCGGAAGGTTGGTGGTTCGATCCCCGGTTCCACCTGACCAAGTGTCGAGGTGTCCATGAGCAAGACACCTAACCCCAGCTGCTCCCGATGAGCTGGATGGCGCCTTGCATGGCTGACACCGTCGTCGGTGTGTGAATGGGTGAATGTGAGGCAATGTGTAAAGCGCTTTGGATGGCCATTGGTCTGTTAAAAGCGCTATATAAATGCAGTCCATTTACCATTTACCATTTGTGCGCGCTGATCCGGCTCAGTGCCTTGCAGACATCTGTGGAGGAGGTTGTGATTGGTGGGTGGTCAGCTGAGGGTTTGAGCTTGGTGGCAGTTTCTCTGTTGACTCTTTCAAAGTGAGCATAAAAGTAATTTAGCTCGTTCAGGAAGTTGACATCAGTGGCTGCGGGGGTGGAGTGGGTGGGTTTGTAATCACTGATGGCCTGAATGCCCTGCCACATGCGTCGAGGGTCAGAGTTGGAAAAGTGTCCCTCTATCTTTAGCTTGTAGCAGTGCTTGGCCTTTTTGATGCCCCTCTTCAGGTTTGCTCTGGATGTGCTGTAGGCTTGTGCATCTCCTGATCTGAAGGCAGTGTTATGGGAAAATTTAATCATAGCTATACATTAAACATTGCGCATTAAATGTTTATTGATTTGCATATATTCATACAGAACCAGCTTACTAGATAAAAGGTCATATACAGAATATAGATTTGAGCAAGTGCTGCTTTTCTTGTCATGTGTGGAAATTTACAGGAGGAGTGACTTTGTTTGGGAAACTGATAAAAAGCTGAGTGCTGTTATGTCTAGTTAGTGCACTCTGCAGACATTGAAGATGGCTGTATGACTGTGACTCATTTCTTGCAAGAAATTAAATCTTTATAAAGACAATTGGGAACAGTTTTGTCTCATTCAGTAATGCGGCGATAGTTTGAAATTTTGCCACGACAGTTGGTGTCAGAAGCGGAGATTCCATGGATGTGCCTTTTGGACCCCGGGAGCGGATGGTGACTGATCATCCTGGACTTTAGAGTCACAGCTCTACCCCGACATATTGAGGGAGAGAGGCCAACCGCTCGGGGGGTCCGACCACTGGAACAAACGAACCCGAGGTGGCAACGGGACACTTCTGGTAAGAGACAAACTTAAAATTCGGGGAAGAATTTTGAAATTGAAAATTGAGTTAAATTGAAAATTGAAATTGGGGTGGATAAACCATAGTGGGGTCTGACTCTGTGGCAAATGCAACATGGTTGATTCGTTTATGGGACAGAAACTTAAACCATGTGGGCGAATGCAACGTGATTAAAATTTTGAGAATTTTGAGATATCACGTGGGCGAGGAGACCGTGCTATGAGCCTGTTTTGGGCTATTGGGAGCCAATAAGAGAGGACACTATTGGGAGTGTCCGCCCGTCTGGTCTTGGGTGAAGAGATCAGATCTGAACGGAGACGTCCGACAGATTCATTAGCGTACACTAGAGGGGAAAAAGCCACTGAGACAGACAGCCAGTATGGGGAAGTCCCAAAGCAAGCTAGCTGAATATGATACACCGGTATTTTGTCAAATGAGAAAATTATATGGGAAAAATGCATGCAAGGCAGAGAAGTTAATTAATGATTTCCCAAACGAGGGAACACCAGACTGAAAGTGGTGAATGAGTCAGTTGAAGAGGGGAGATAAACTGAAAAGCTGTTGTGGGAAATGTGTGTGAGAAATGCGAACAAACAGTGATGGGTGAAAGAGGCAGATAAGAGAGAAAGGAAAATGTTGTCTTATCACGCAGAAGTCACCGCTGTTTAAAGATCGCTGGTGAGTATGAACGTTGACTAAATTCTGGCTAACATTTTGAGTAATATGATCAGTAATTTGATTAGTCGGTATAAAGATTTTAAGATGAACAAGAGCAAACGCTGTAAGCAGCTCCGCTCTGAAGCCCTGACTTCAAAGAAATTTGCTGGACTGGTGAAGGGAATGGGCAGAAATGCTTTTATTGTAATTGGAAAGTTGATCAGCAACTTCACTGGCTACAAACAAAGAGAAAATTCAAATTTCTAGATGTTTGTGCTT
Source organism: Romanogobio albipinnatus (assembly GCA_023566225.1). Taxonomy (NCBI): domain Eukaryota; kingdom Metazoa; phylum Chordata; class Actinopteri; order Cypriniformes; family Gobionidae; genus Romanogobio; species Romanogobio albipinnatus. The sequence continues at coordinate 74,134,434 of CM042241.1, forward strand.
ATTCATTAATTTGTAAAATGGGTGAGGTGCCGTTTTACCTGAAGGGAAAATCCCAGAAGTGACTGAGATATACAATTGAGTAACTAAAAATAATGTTGGTGAAAAAGCAGATAGCTCCATAAATTGCAAGCCATTGTCTGTTTTATTGGACCTCGAGCGAGCTCTGTTCTCAGACAGACTGCCACTTTTGGAGCACACAGGTTGCTGAACGTTGCTCCATAAGCTAAAGATGAGAGCGTTTTAATTGTGCTCAGCGGGGCCATTTTGGACGTAATTGTGTCCGAACACCCATAAAGTGTAGAAAGTGTGGTAAATCAGGCCACCAGACTAAATTCTGTAAACGAAACCCAGTAAAAAGAAAGTAACAGAGATTTACACTCTTTCTATGAAAATGAGAAAACAATAAGATTAATAAAGTCTTTAGTGATTATTTTGAGAATTTTATTATGAGGTTAAAATTAAAAATAAAGATGATAAAACATGCTGCAAAGATATATAAATCCGGATTAACCGAGTTTTAAATGAAAAATATATAAAAAATATGTTCTTGCTCTTCTCACTTTTGCAAAACTCTGATAATGATGATTTGACTGAATATGTGGTTGATTTGACAATCACGATGTGGTTGTTCCCGATGACGGGTAAGACTTCCTACGGCCTGACAGGGGGCAACCCAAGCCAGGGAAATCACGATAAGTCGCCTTGGACCCCCTACCAAAAAAAAAAAAAATGGAGGAGGGGATTTTATGTGAGGTGTGTATGAGAGGTGAGGCAGATGTCTGTGAGGCCAGCAGCATCTCTGTGTTGGGGGAGAAAGCTGTGTTTCGTAGGGGCCAAGGTCAAGACTGGACGCAGCAGCCCCTGCCCTAATAATGGCCCCTCTATACCGCTCACCAAATACCGCATAAATTGAGAGCCAGGAAACACCCTGAAGAAAAGAGCTATGATTGGCATTTAAGAGCCAGCGGAGACCATACTGTGATTGTGATTGATAACTGTTTGGAACAGAACAAAATGTATTAGTATCAGTAAAGCTGTATGATATTGAACTAATATGTCTTTATCATAGTCTTAATCCTGCAGGTCATTAGGATGGCAGAGGATAATTTGGAGACATGGTGATGGCTTTAAGAGGACGGCTTTTGAAGTTTAAAGAGAAGTTCTGGATAACAGAGGTATCTAAACTAAGGATAACTTGAAACAATTTCACAGTATAACTTATTGGAGATGTTCTAATTTGAAAGTTCAACAGTTAAATTTCTAAACTTTGTGAAGGATTAATGAATTAAGGGTTAGTGAATTTAACATTATAGTAAAAGTCTTAGAAGACTGTTGAAAAGATAATGTGGGTGAGAGAGGGAGAGAGAGACTGCTTGAGTGGAATCAGGGATTGTACTCGGCCTGCGACTGAGACAAAACAAAAACACTGATATCAGAACAAAACAACCCAACAGACTTTTCTAAGAATAGATTAGTAATGAACAGATTTGAAACTGGTTAAGAAACCATGTAAAAGCACATTTTGAGAATGAGCAGTTCATATTTATGTGTCCTGATTGAGTGTAGTGTGCCATTAACCTCTGGAATGAGTGTTTTTATCATCACAGATGGGTTAGTTAAGAGAAACGGCAAACGCTAAAGAAGCTGATTATTCTGAGCGAATCTGGTGAAAAGATGATCCAGAACATGGACGAGCTGTAAATGGATTGGTATCCAGCTCAGTCTGTTAATGGTAATTATGACTACTTTGTCATTCATGATGTTGTTTTGAATTTGTAAGGTGGTGCCGATCGGTCTGGGCCGAGAGATGCCGTTCAGTCTGAACAGAGAGACCGTGATTTCCCGGAAACAAAGAACTTTCTCAAAGATTACCATTCGAACACTTCCCCAAATACACAACAGCCCCACCCGAGACGCATCACACTGAGACACACACACCACACATCCGCACCCTGCACAGCACCCTCTGTATAACTCACTCTCATCCACACTGAAAACTCATTCAAAATCTATGCAACGTTAAATGTATACAATGTGTAACTATGCATGTTTAGTATCATTTGAAACGTATCAGTGCGTCTGGTAAAATGGTCTCATTCTCCCAATCATAATGCAAACCTCCAAGAAGTTATGTAAGTTGATAAAAATACTATGTCTCACCAAAAGGTGACCCCCCACAGATCATCTACTCAAGTGCCTCCTGTATGTAAATAAATGCCCTCCTTTGCAGATGCCTAGAACCCATTCAAACACAGATCCTGATTGCCCATTTGTGAACCCCCTGGATGAGGGACCAAAATCTAATTATAACCTCAAACACCACCATTTGTGGTCTTATTGAATTATCTGGGTATTTAAGGGAAGGTGATACAAGAATCGGGAAGTCTGTAATAAGATTTCCCACACTGTTTGTGTGTAGTTTTTCATGACCAGGTAAAGATTTCTAGAATCCTTGATTCTTGAATTATTGTTTCTGTATATGATTGATTGATGCTTTTTTACTCTTTGAGTTGACTTTTGATTGATGTTTCTTACCTGGTTAATAAATCGTTATGCTTTAAACTTACTGCAACGCATTTTGTGTTATTAACTCAGTATTTCATGTTATAACCATAACAGTACGGATATCTGTTCAGGTTAGTTTAACACGGACTAAGACACGGTTTTGGTGAAGCTTAAAGAGCACACCGGATCGATGCTTTAGAGCTCCGACTAACACATTGGCACTAGGTAACGTATACTTGGACTGTAGAGGTTGATAGGCTAAACCAGTCTTTCCGTTTAGAACAATAGTAAATTGTTAGACCAATCTAAATAGGGCAACCTCAATTCCTGATTATTGCAATATTGTTCTAATTAACGTATACGTGGGAAACCACGGCATGATTATAGAAAGTTATCATCAGAATTAGCAAGTTGGTCGCTTGATTCTGTGATAATGGTCATGGCCTCTGATTAGAAACAGTTTTGCATTAATTAAGTGAATTCAGATCTAAGGGAACTGAATAAAAATATTCTGGAATGATCAACGTATTGCACGGGCGTCCAGAATATCAGTGTGTCGCCTCTGCCTTGATGACCAAGACTGACTAGTCCGTAACAGAGATCGTAAACCCGGCCGGTGTGAAACTCTAAACCGTTACTGGAATCTTGAATGCTGAGTATAACATAAGATAAACGATTTAAATTGAAAGACAAAATATAAATCTAAAGTTAATGGTTAACAAAATCATTTAACACCTTTTCATTTAATGGAGTCAGATGAAACAACAAGGTAAATACATACAAAAGAATGTGTTTAAATTGAACTGTTTTATTGTGTAAAAGGAAAGACAGCGATACGCAGAAACACCTTCTCCCTGCCATTGGACGCCGAGAATTGGACCAGTGGGAGGGGTTTTACAAATTAATCTATGGATTAGTGCATATGTTAAAGCGGAATAGTTAGAAATTGTCGCCCATCATGGGTTTAACACCCTTGTATAAATTCAACAGAGGGTCGGAGTTTAAATAATGTCAATTGATTAAGAATGGCAAATGTAAATTTTATAGACTGGACGGCAGAGACAAGGAGACAAATGAACTAAAGTCACTATCTAAATTATCCAGAGACTCCCTAGTATTTATGAAAGGCCAGAGGGTGAGCAAAGGGAGAACTAAGAAAAAAAAGAGTTTGATTTTATGTTTCCTCTGAATGGAGGCATGACATTAGATGTCTAAGAGAGCTTGTATTTCTGTATTAAGGGCTGAAGGAGCAGGCAGAGAAGGCTTTCTGTGACTGGGATTGAGATAAGAGGAATATAATATTTTGGATATTTAGTTTCTGCAGAGCAGTAGAGATAAGAAACAATAATGATCATATGGTGCATCGTTTTGATAGAGGAATAATGTGACAAGTTAAAACAAGAGAGAAATAGCTCAAAAAGATTGATTTTTTTGGTGGAAAATTGATTTATGAACGAGTTATGAACACCCTAACACACTATGGGCCCTATTTTAACGATCTGAAACGCAAGTGTCAAAGCGCAAAGCGCAAGTAACTTTGTGGGCGGGTCTCGGCGCTGGAAATAGTATGTTTATCAAAAACAGGGTGGTTTGAAGAATGATGTTGAAACAACTGACTAGAGGAAGGCTGATTGTGAAGCACAGTGAGAAACTGTGGGCATGTAGATAAGAATGTAGCATGAAATCGAGGTAGAGAGCGAAGTGACCCCATTGGCAGACACAAAAGAGAATCAGTGCATGATAGACATTTGTGCTTTGGAACTGTGTCCTGCATGGACAGAGGTGTCATCTGAACTGTGAGCAAAGCACAAAATGTAGACACTTAAAGTGCTAAAATGGATTATTATCTATCTTACTTATTTTTATCGTTTAGTTTGAGTTGGACCACTATTATGTTTTGGACCCCAAAAAGGTCTGTTATGATTTTGATTAATTAAGAGAGCAACTGATTGTTTGTTTCTTCATAATGTTTTCTAAAGTGTGTATTGGGTCTCTGAGGAGTGACTGAGGGTCTGGCCTAGGGATGTGTGATGTGTCACTAAACGCTTGATAGCAACAAGGTGTCGTGTGTTTGGATTTTGTAGGTATCACACACCCCTAACATGCCGGAAGTGCAGTAACAGTGCTTGCTCACTTAGCCCGAACTAAATGAGATGAAATATGGACTTGTCTTTCGTTTTATAGAATATTTTCAGTATGTTTTGGGGAAAACCTTCTGGTCAAGACTGCAGTTCGTAGCTTGACGGAAGCATGCAAGCTGCTGGAGGGTAAGAGTGTAACCATGTACACAGACTAGCGTTATGCGTTCGGAGTTGAGCACGATTTTGGGGCGCTGTGGAAACGCAAGAAAATGTTAAAGTCTGATGGGCGCACAATTATGGATGCTTCTTTTGTGTCTAATCTGCTACACACGATTTTCTTGCCTGGCTAGGTTGCTATCTGTAGAATGCGCAGCGAAACTAACAACAAAGAGTTTATTTCAACAGGAAACTGAGAGCAGACGCAGCTGCGAAGGCCATGGAAGTGCAGCAGACGACACAGCCAGAATGTTTCTATTATCTGAAATAACCACAAATGTTTTGCCTTCCTTATAGACTATGCAGTTTTTCAACTCAGGGCCAGAGAAAAGCAGCGATGGGAGCAGTGCGACCGCACTGTGCAAAGTGGCGTCTGGATGAGTAGTGATGGCAAGCCTTGTTTACCCCGAAAATATTTTCGATGATTATGATTAATGGCTGCATGGGCGACCACACGCAGCCAAAGGGGGAATTATACTCAAATGAAAGTTTAGGACAAGGTTTTAATATTTGCTGAAAATTTTCGCATCTTGATGCATATTGATATACACGAAAACGAGAAAAGGCCTCGAGTAAATCGGAGCCCGTTTGAGACCACCATTCATGGGAATGGAAGGGGGTAAACAATAGCTTACATCAATAGAATTGTGAATTATTGCATAGAGATGTCTTTTCTGTTGTCTAAGGTCTGTGTGCAGGTAAAATTTGGGGAAACCAGCTGGGACTCCTTTACATGACATCAAACCAGGTGATTTCGTGTTGATAGAGGGCAACGGGAGGAGGAGCTGGAAGGCGAAAGGGTGGCTGAGGCCTCACCAAATCCTCCTAACAACGCATACTGTCGTAAAAGTGGCTGAGAGGGCGATGAGGGTACACGCAAGCCACTGCAGAAAGTTTTCCACCAGCAGGAAGGGGAGGAGCGAAACCGGAAGTGAAGAAAGCCATGACGAAGTGCCAGGGGAACAAAGCCTGTACTTTGGCACGGCTGCAGAAACAACAGCTAGAGATGAAGACGAGCTGCTGGCTTTGTCTGCAAATGTCCAATGCCTGCAAAGCAGTACCACTGACTGTTGTAACACTGAATGAAACTGACTGTTTGATCCCGCAGCAAATGACTGAGATAGTGAGAGCTGCGAAGGACATTGAGCACGGGAAAATCCCAACAAAACATCCAACATCTGACTGCGAGAGGACTGAAGTCAGAGTCTGAGTCAGGATTGACACGAACAATGAAACAACTGAGAATTGTACAGCGGTAGTGACTAATTTTACCTGCCCGTTTAGAAGACCAAATTACACTTCACCTGCGACAGTTTGGGTTTATGGTTAAGCTTATCATTTTATGCCGAGTGTTGGCAGGTTGCTGTTACCCAGCTTTGATGAATGTGGGGACATCTGTGTATTTACCGGGTAATGAAAACAAGAAAAAGGATAGACAGAGGATAAAGTTAATTCTGTGATAGGGACTTTACCAGATAGAGCAAATGTGGGTTGGTCTATTTTCCTGGGGGTGGGTACAGCAGAATCGGTAAACAAGAAGAATGGGTTAGCATGGACTGTACTAGCTATAGCTAATATCACAGAGCACACTTTAACAATGGTAGACGAGGAAATGAAGCAAATCCGAGATGCAGATATCCAAAACAGACTAGTTTTAGACATGATAACAGCTGAGGAGGAGAGAGTTTGGAAAATGCTTAGGGTTTCGTTTTGCTTTCATATTCCAGATTATAGTGACAATGTAACCAATATAATTGAGTAGCCTACATGAGATAGGCTGCAAGAAAACCTGAGGGGAAAAAAGAAAAAAGGCTGATGACTCAAGGTTTGGTTGGATGACAAATCTGAAGGGATGGGGATATTGGTTATGTTTTACTGTATTGCAGGTTTTTGAAATTGTTGTACTGATTTGTATGTGTTCACAATGTATTTTCAACGCATTTCCAGGATGGTTCAACGAGTAGAAGTCCAGTGTATCACAACAGATGGTCAAATTAGACATTTATGACCAGTACGACGAATGGATGAACAAATTTAGTGATAGGAGATAGTGACTAGCAAAGAGAAGAATGAAACAAATTAGGGGATTATGTTTTCGTTGATTTAAATCTGGGCGGCCTTTGGAGGCCTCAGATATCGAAATATTATAACCATGTGTTTGTTTGCAGTGAAAGGGGGGCTTTAACCACAAAATCAGCCTATGCATATTTTCTTTCTTCACAAATTCAAGTGATGAGAATAGATTATTGAATTGGATTATTACTATAATTTTTCATTCAGTTTAGATTTTCGTTTTAATCATTTAAAACTTTACTATTACATTTATTCATTTTCATATTTACAACTTTTTTAACCTTACTATTATGTTTACTTATTTTTGAGTTTGCAGTCATAAATATATATATATACATACAATGATACAATTTTTCATTATGGTTTATCAATGATGTGATAAAAAGAGGGGATTGTTATGGGAAAATTTAATCATAGCTATACATTAAACATTGCACATGAATCATTCAAGTACACTGTTAGTGACTGTTAGTGTTCACAGGTGATGGTCATCTGAAGTCCTCCAGGAGTGGAGTCTTCTCTTCACAGGTGATGGTCATCTGAAGTCCTCCAGGAGTGGAGTCTTCTCTTCACAGGTGATGGTCATCTGAAGTCCTGCAGGAGTTGAGTCGTCTCTTCACAGGTGATGGTCATCTGAAGTCCTGCAGGAGTTGAGTCTTCTCTTCACAGGTGATGGTCATCTGAAGTCCTCCAGGAGTTGAGTCGTCTCTTCACAGGTGATGGTCATCTGAAGTCCTCCAGGAGTTGAGTCTTCTCTTCACAGGTGATGGTCATCTGAAGTCCTCCAGGAGTTGAGTCATCTCTTCACAGGTGATGGTCATCTGAAGTCCTCAGGAGCTGATGGACTCAGATAAAACAGAACAGAAAAACAATTAGCGTAGCTGCTGTTCAAAGCATTAAACAAAGACAATCATACCTAACCTGCAAATGTTTCTGAATTAAATACTTGTAGGGGGGTCTGGGGCAACACAGAAAGATTTTGTGGTTTTAACATGTAAACTAAGCATTCTGGTGCACTCTGAAAGTAAAGGGGAAAGACAACTTTGAGGAATTAATGAATGCTTTCAACTTCAAACTCATCGGATCTACACGATTCACGTAAATTACTTTGATTCAAAACGGTGAATTTTACCGAAAAGCATCTAGTTTGCAGGTATGATAACTGGAGAACAAGGTTATGATACACATCATGTGAATGCTTGGCTAAAGAGATGCGTCAAAGATTGCTACAAAGCTCAACCTGTGGCTTGAAAGAGCGGGTTAGGGTTAGGGTCCTAGCCTGAACGGATGCACTCACTACCAGGACCAGTATTTCATCTAAGCAAAATCAAGTTAGTCATCACCCGTCTAAATGATAGAATTGGTGGTCTATGATCATACTTTCTCTAGCGGCTGCGTTTGGACTCGCTGTATCTTGTTTATTGAGGACGCAGGACAAACACCTAGTAATGCATTACAGCGATCCAGCCTAGAGGTCATGAATGTGCAATACGGTTTTTGAAAGACAAGTTGCTGTCTAATATATCAGTATGAAACCGCTTCAGTCTTTTCAAACACACAGTGGTTTGGATATAAACACTGATGTGTGTTATCAATCAAAAGAGTTTCGCAATTTAACACATCAAATAAAGATTGCGTCAATCACATCGCCACACCAGTAGGTGGCGACACATGACAAAAAAAAGATTTTAGAGATTCGTTCAAAAACACTGATTCATAATGAATTAGTGAATCATTTTTACACCGATTTTAGACTAACAGTTGAAATGAATGGATTATTTTAAATGGACTTAATTAGCAATTAACATTTTGAACCATTTCAGAACCTAATAATAATATATTATTGAGCACTGCATTTCGACAAATAACCTGTTACCAGAGTATTCTTCATTCTGAACGATTTAGTTCATGTTTTCCTTATTTCAAATAAAATGAAAATCAGTTTTTCTGTTTGAGATTGTTTGAGTTATTGTGCACTGCTTATTTAAAATACAAATACATGGATGATACATATTTTATTTGAAATGGCCGGATGGCAGTGCGTTTTGGAAATTTGTTCTTTTCCTCTCCCCACTCGCACGTCTCTGTTGCTCCTCATGCTTCCGTCTCCTTTTCCCTCTCCTCATGTGTCCTAACCCCCGAGTGCTGCAGACGCCGAGACTGGGGGTGTAGAGCACAATCCCGTGAGCAACTCCTGGCCAGCGAAGAGGTGAGGGGTGTTGTGGGAGTTGGGGGTTCCCCCTAACCCCACCCTAACCCCACGCCCCTAACCCCAACCTAACCCCACGCCCCTAACCCCAACCTAACCCCTAACCCCTCGCCCCTAACCCCAAGCCCCTAACCCCAACCTAACCCCACGCCCCTAACCCCAACCTAACCCCTCGCCCCTAACCCCAACCTAACCCCACGCCCCTAACGCCAACCTAACCCCACCCTTACCCCTCGCCCCTAACCCCACGCCCCTAACCCCAACCTAACCCCTCGCCCCTAACCCCACCCTAACCCCTCGCCCCTAACCCCACGCCCCTAACGCCAACCTAACCCCAACCTAACCCCTCGCCCCTAACCCCACGCCCCTAACCCCACACCCCTAACCCCAACCTAACCCCTAACCCCTCGCCCCTAACCCCAAGCCCCTAACCCCAACCTAACCCCACGCCCCTAACCCCAACCTAACCCCTCGCCCCTAACCCCACGCCCCTAACCCCTCGCCCCTAACCCCACCCTAACCCCTCGCCCCTAACCCCACGCCCCTAACGCCAACCTAACCCCAACCTAACCCCTCGCCCCTAACCCCACGCCCCTAACCCCACACCCCTAACCCCACCCTAACCCCTAACCCCTCGCCCCTAACCCCACGCCCCTAACCCCAACCTAACCCCTAACCCCTCGCCCCTAACCCCAAGCCCCTAACCCCAACCTAACCCCACGCCCCTAACCCCAACCTAACCCCACGCCCCTAACGCCAACCTAACCCCACCCTTACCCCTCGCCCCTAACCCCACGCCCCTAACCCCAACCTAACCCCTCGCCCCTAACCCCACCCTAACCCCTCGCCCCTAACCCCACGCCCCTAACGCCAACCTAACCCCACCCTAACCCCTCGCCCCTAACCCCACCCCCCTAACCCCACACCCCTAACCCCACACATACCGAGGAGATCCTCCTACCAACAAACCCAGCTAATCCACCCCCCCCCCCCCGAACCACTCCTATCAACCCCAGCCGAGACCTGCCCCCCACCCCCCACCCCCCATGAATTACACCAATGGGGAACCCCCAACCCCTTTACAGCGACAAAACCCCCACCCCCCAACGACCGTGACTAACTCCCCCAACACCACCCGCCCCCCGCAGGTCAGGGGTACTCCCGAGACTGCACTCTACAGCCCTGCAGTCACTGCATCTGCAGCACCTGTGGGCCAGAACAGAGAGAAAGGAGACGGAAGTATGAGGAGCGACAGAGAAGAGAGAGGGAAGAGAGGAAAAGAAAAGAGAGGGACTGCCATCCGGCCCCCGTTGGCGCTTTTATAAAGACATGTTAAGCGCTATTTGTGTACATCTATGTTGGCTGAAACATGAAGAGCTGTTTTAGGACCGCTCTGATTTGTTGTTGCGAGAACCTGCTATAAAATCAATTCTCATCGTTGGGGTTGTGCCATCGCACTTGAGGCTCGTCTGCAGGGGTGGCCCGTCGGTGAGCTGATGATCCGACAGCCGCCCAACAGGGGAACATCTCTTTTTCTTAGGGACCTACAAACCAGGGATCATTGGAAATGTTCTCCAAGATTCGAAGCAGCTGAATCCCTCGTATTGCTCTCAGCTGATTAAGAAGATCAGTGCATTCTGTGAAAGTGATCAGAAGAGAGCGGATTAGTCAAGTTTGTCCTCACCTGAGATCTGGAGATCATGTAAGGTTATCAGAGCTGCACGACTAATCATATTTTAATTGCAATATCTGTTTCTGGCCATAACTACATCACCCTTTTTGATAGAATAATCGTGATTATAAATGAGCAAAATCATCGTGATTATCAGTAGGGGTGGGAGAAAAGGTCAATGCATCGCGATTCGTTATCTATCGATTCTGTGTTCAATTCAAACAGCCACTTCCAAGTTTTTCATTTCAAAAGCATTTCTAAATTAAGTTCATATTTCCAACAAACAAAATTCTGAGCCAAAATAACGAAGTGGTGCTCAAGTAGGCTATAAAGCGCTTTCCTTGCCATTAATGCTTAATAACACTCCTATGTCTCCGATGCAGTGGCCGGTATATGTTTCAAACGAATGGAAAATTCTGAACAAAGACTTCGTTTTGGTGAGTGATTCGTTAAATGTCTCTTAACATGACTGTTGCAGCTCGACAGGTTCTCTCATGTGAGATGTTATGCGCACACACTGAATTTGGTTATTTTCTTCTGCACTAGCCTATGTTTTAAATATTTTTTTATGGCTCTAACCAAAGTAAACTTTTTTTGCTCTAAAAACATTTTTTGTTCAAAAAACAAAAAAATTGTCACACTTAGTTGTAAATTGAGAACTGTTTATTCTTAAAGGGGTGGTAAACCACAATTTCACTTTTCTAACTTTAGCTAGAGTGTAATGTTTGTTCAGCCTTCCTAGGGACGGGGGTGCGTTGCAGTGCGTTTAACATACATGTTATATGCATGTGTGTATGAGACAGAGGGGAACAGGTCGCATTTGCAGCAGATATATGCCGCCCATCATAAATCAAAGCACGAGACAGACAGGGGTCGGAGGAGAAGACCGGAAAATGTGACATAAGGGACAATATTCATCTGTATTTGCAATACACGAGCCGCGGTTCAGTGAATGCACAACGGCGCGCGCGGCTCCCTCTGCACATTTCACGGAGGAAAGCTTCCACAATCTTCACCAGTTCAATGCAGGATTCGCACAACGGCTTGTCCTGAAAGATGGATTTAAAAACAGAAGCTGTTTACGGGCCACAACCTGTAAGTATGATTTATTTTTCGTCGATGTGTTTTCCTGTAATAGTTCGTATTGTTAATTGTACGTTGTAGCAAGGAAGTAAACAGATGACAACGCTGTTCTGCAAACCAGTTTGTTAAATGCTCATTCATACTTAACGTTATCCGACAAACACCTAACGTTACAAACCTTTTAAAATCTCAACAGTGAACTTGGCATTAGTGTAAATGATTCTTTGATTAGAGCTTTTATGTATTGTTTATCTACAGACATGCTAAACATGCTTCTGTGTTTTTTGGATACTATAGTAAAGCCAATGTTTAGTGTTCGTTCTTGCGACAGATATTTGGCAAATCGTTCTAAAAATACAAAAGTAACAGTGCCATTCAGGAGCGATCACTATAGATCCGCAGTCTTTACTCTTGAGGACTGAACAGGTTCTGCACGATCATCTTCACTAAAATTGTCTGGGTCTGATTCGGGCTCAAATTGGTATGATTTTATTGACGCCATTGTACTACCCAAAGCACAGGCTACCGGTAAAGGGAAGGGGCGTGACGTTTCCGACAAACGTGCACTAGGCGGTTAGCCAATCACAACACACTGGGCCAGCTAACCAATCTGAGCCCATTGCATATTTTTGAGGGACTGGCTTCATACAACCCGGAAACCATCAGACCGTTTTTACAAGGAGGGACAGAGCAGTGTAGAATAAAGGTCAAATATATGAAAAATAATGCAATTTTTTAAAAACGAATCATGAACACATGTTACAGTGCCCCCCACAAACACAATCAAGCCTTCGAAAGAATGTGTTTTACCACCCCTTTAATTACTAATTACTAAGTGTTAAAACAGGCAATTCCGCTAAAAGCTCACCTTGTCTCACTGTCACTGCTTTCACCGGCCCTGATGAGGGGCTTGCTGCTACTTTTTAATATTTATATGATTATATACCAAAACAATTATCTGTAGTGTAAAACATGTTTGGTAACTGTCAGATTACTATTGTATGTTTGACTGTTTTTTGTTTCCACTGCTACGTTTAATTTATTTAAAGAAGTTTGATTACATTCTATTTTAGATTTGAATGCACAATTGTTTTTTAAATAAATAAGAATTCAACACTATACATACATCTGTTATTTGGTCTTAGTTATGTTTAGTTAGTAAAGTCTGGGGCCTTTAGTCTCTTCAAGGAAGGTATAAGGTGGAAGATTTACAGTTTATTATTAATTCAACAATAGTATCGGATCGGTATCGGGTATCGACAGATACACAAAGCCCAGGCATCGGTATCGGGACTGAAAAAGTTGGATCGGTGCACCCCTAACGAATACACATATCTCAGCCTGAACGCACGAATACACAAATATCTCAGCCTGAACGCACGAATACACAAATATCTCAGTGTGAACGCACGAATACACAAATATCTCAGCGTGAACGCACGAATACACAAATATCTCAGTGTGAACGCACGAATACACAAATATCTCAGTGTGAACGCACGAATACACAAATATCTCAGCGTGAACGCACGAATACACAAATATCTCAGTGTGAACGCACGAATACACAAATATCTCAGTGTGAACGCACGAATACACATATCTCAGCGTGAACGCACGAATACACATATCTCAGTGTGAACGCACGAATACACATATCTCAGTGTGAACGCACGAATACACATATCTCAGTGTGAACACTCGAATACACAAATATCTCAGCGTGAACACACGAATACACATAGCTCAGCCTGAACACTCGAATACACAAATATCTCAGCGTGAACGCACGAATACACATATCTCAGTGTGAACGCACGAATACACATATCTCAGTGTGAACGCATGAATACACATAGCTCAGCCTGAACACTCGAATACACAAATATCTCAGCGTGAACGCACGAATACACATATCTCAGTGTGAACGCACAAATACACATATCTCAGCGTGAACGCACTAATACACATATCTCAGTGTGAACGCACGAATACACATATCTCAGTGTGAACGCACGAATACACATATCTCAGCGTGAACGCACTAATACACATATCTCAGCGTGAACGCACTAATACACATATCTCAGTGTGAACGCACGAATACACATATCTCAGTGTGAACGCACGAATACACATATCTCAGCCTGAACGCACGAATACACAAATATCTCAGCGTGAACGCACGAATACACACATATCTCAGTGTGAACGCACGAATACACATATCTCAGTGTGAACGCACTAATACACATATCTCAGTGTGAACGCACGAATACACATATCTCAGTGTGAACGCACGAATACACATATCTCAGTGTGAACGCACTAATACACATATCTCAGTGTGAACGCACTAATACACATATCTCAGCGTGAACGCACGAATACACATATCTCAGCCTGAACGCACGAATACACAAATATCTCAGCGTGAACGCACGAATACACACATATCTCAGCGTGAACGCACGAATACACATATCTCAGCGTGAACGCACGAATACACAAATATCTCAGCGTGAACGCACGAATACACATATCTCAGCGTGAACGCACGAATACACATATCTCAGCGTGAACGCACTAATACACATATCTCAGTGTGAACGCACGAATACACATATCTCAGTGTGAACGCACGAATACACATATCTCAGTGTGAACGCACGAATACACATATCTCAGTGTGAACGCACGAATACACATATCTCAGTGTGAACGCACGAATACACATATCTCAGTGTGAACGCACGAATACACATATCTCAGCGTGAACGCACTAATACACATATCTCAGTGTGAACGCACGAATACACATATCTCAGTGTGAACGCACGAATACACATAGCTCAGCCTGAACACTCGAATACACATATCTCAGCGTGAACGCACGAACACACATATCAATGTGAACGCACGAATACACACATCTCAGCGTGAACACACGAATACACATATCTCAGTGTGAACGCACGAATACACATATCTCAGCGTGAACGCACGAATACACATATCTCAGGGTGAACGCACGAATACACATATCTGTGTGAACACACGAATACACATATCTCAGTGTGAACGCACGAATACACATATCTCAGCGTGAACGCACGAATACACATATCTCAGCGTGAACGCACGAATACACATATCTCAGGGTGAACGAAAAAACACACATATCAATGTGAACACACGAATACACATATCTCTGTGTGAACGCACGAACACACATATCAATGTGAACGCACGAATACACACATCTCAGCGTGAACACACGAATACACATATCTCAGTGTGAACGCACGAATACACATATCTCAGCGTGAACGCACGAATACACATATCTCAGGGTGAACGCACGAATACACATATCTCAGTGTGAACGCACGAATACACATATCTCAGTGTGAACGCACGAATACACATATCTCAGCGTGAACGCACGAATACACATATCTCAGTGTGAACGCACGAATACACACATCTCAGCGTGAACACACGAATACACATATCTCAGTGTGAACGCACGAATACACATATCTCAGCGTGAACGCACGAATACACATATCAATGTGAACGCACGAATACACACATCTCAGCGTGAACACACGAATACACACATCTCAGTGTGAACACACGAATACACACATCTCAGTGTGAACGCAGGAATACATAGATGTGTACTAGTACTCATTCGTTAGCTGTCTAATTGATGATAGTCTATTCTTGGGCTATGATTATTTTCACTGACAGCCCAAATTTAGCCCAGGGACAGCAGAGCCGATCTCTTTCACATTCATGTTATTAAAGTATCATGATTCATAATTTGCTTAGCCGTAAATACATTAGTGTTTTCTAGACTGTGTTCATTCGAAATATAATAAAATAATGCCTTCTGTTTGTAAAAACACACAACGTTACCGAGTGTCGTTATGCTCACGCCCTTACGAAAATAAACCAAATAAAACCAAAAAACTATGGTTATTGTAGTAAACCATGGTAACCGCAAATAAACCATGGTTTTGCTTCTCTAACCACAGTTTAACCATGGTATTTGTGGTAAAACTGTAGTTATATAAATCGTATTCAATTAGCCAAAAAACCATGGTTACTACATTTTTACTACAATAAAACCATGGTTAATTTTCGTAAGGGCGCGATTGAAGTTTCGAGACAGCGCCTAAAATGGCCTCCTCTCTGCTCGGTGTCGCTGCTGAAGGAGGAGCTGATCGAGACCAAAGAGTTTCCCGTGTCCGGTTACAGGAGTAACCGGCAGAAGTTCTCATGAGTGCACCCGCTGATGAGCGGCCAGTCCGCGGATGGAGCGCGAGCTGTGAACGCCGGTCATATTTCTGCTGCTCTTTGCCGGTTATTTTCTGTTCAGTAACGCGGTTGTTAGTGAGTGTTTTGCCCCATGAGTGCGTGTGATCGACGGCGCTGTTAATAAACACAGCAGTGAACGATCATATGCGTGAGTTTAGTGTTAATGTCACCGGTACCTGTTGGGTTCTGCGCTGGGCTGCTCCTCGGCGGCTGACCGCTGCTGGTGTGTGGCTCCGCGGGGCGGCTCACGGGGGACTCGCCGCTGCTGGTGTGCGGCTCCGCGGGGCGGCTCACGGGGGACTCGCCGCTGCTGGTGTGCGGCTCCGCGGGGCGGCTCACGGGGGACTCGCCGCTGCTGGTGTGCGGCTCCGCGGGGCTGCTCACGGGGGACTCGCCGCTGCTGGTGTGCGGCTCCGCGGGGCTGCTCACGGGGGACTCGCCGCTGCTGGTGTGCGGCTCCGCGGGGCTGCTCACGGGGGACTCGCCGCTGCTGGTGTGCGGCTCCGGTAAATCCTCGAGCGCGTCGTAATACTCATCGTCGCTGCTCTCAGTATCAATCGAGTCCAGTAGCATCTCCAGGCACACCTCCAGGATCATCCTCAGGCACACGTCCAGGCACATGTCCATGAGCCATGTGATCCACATCTCTATTTGTATTGATGTGATCACGAACTTTGTGTGTGTGTGTGTGAGAACTACTTTTCCTGACAGGTTCTGATAACCACCGAACTGAACTCTTGCAGCCTCGCTGACCGCCTGTGACGTCACAATTAGAACGCGAGCCTGTGGCATCACATGACCAGAGCTGCAAACATTTGGTTTTTTTGAGATGCGCCCCCAGACAGCAAGCCAACAGTGAATAAATATTGATTTTCCATCTGAATCATCATTATGGTTGATCATAGGCGTCAAGGCGAAAAAATAACCTGAAAAAAATCATTTAAAACACCACCCTCCAGTACGTATTGGATCCATCCAGCTACCATCCGTGCTACAGGCTGCAGCGAGGGGTGTCTCGAAGATGATGATGTTGAAGGCGTTATGGAGGATATCGATGTTGGTGAAGTTGTTATTGATGGTGTTGCTAAATGGCTATTCCTGTGGTGGTGAAGGTGTACTTACCGGAAGAGCGCGAGCAGCGAGTCCGCCATGAGCCGCCCCCGGAGAAGAAGAGATTTCCCACCGGGGCGAATGGTAGTTGGTAGTTGTTTAATAGTTACATCATTCTTCTGATATAAAACTTCACTGATATGCACAACTTCCTCACATGACAGTACACGGTCATTTGTATTGAACCTTAGTCTCAGTCATTCCACATTCCACACTTCAATATCTCCTAAAACTGCTGTTATTTCATTCCTGTAGTTATATTCAGACTGAAAAAAATAATTCTCCACAGACCAAATTGGAATGAATAAATGTGATTCCAGTCTGTGTGTGTTAACCCTGCAAATTTGTAATATTTTGCCAGACTGCCCGTCTCGCCATTATTGGAGGGACTACCCTAGATGCGAGAGTTCGCCGTATGATGGCACACATCTTAACAAATGAACTGGCTTCAGGACTGAACTGGGCCGGAAAGAAGGCATCCAAACAAAAACGGCCCTTTAAAGAGTTGGCACTCTGCCAATCTATGTTTGGTAAGTCCTGCTACATTTTCAATCAGCAGTATATGATCAATACGCTAGGGCTGTAATCAACCAAAGAAAATCTTGGTTGACTGTGTAATGGCAAAAATGTATTCATCGACATCACTAATAAGAGACAAACCATGATCCAATTGTCTTTATAAAGATTTATTTTCCTTGCAAGGAAGAGCCACGGTCAAACGCAGCCGCTCGAGGCTACCTTGAGTGTGAACTGGAGACACAAAGAAAAGCACAAACTCTTATACCCCCAATGTTTAAACACACCTTCTCAGTATTTTTCCATTTTCCACACAGGGTAAAGGCAAGAAACACAATACACAAATGGTCCCTCTTTGTCTTAAAACTAATTTAAATTATCCGACACCTTTGGTTCAGGAAGACCTTCAATTTCAGGTGTCCTGCCGCTACCCCCCTGGGTTTCCACAGACACTGGGTCTTTTGAACTAAGAGAGGTGATTTGCATGGCTAAAGCAGATTTTGACTTCTGTGTGAACTCAAACATAAATATTAAATTTTTCCACAACAATTCCCCCTTTTATCATTCTTTGATAACTCACAAGAAAAAATTTAAGAAGTGTAGATACGAATATAATAAAAATAGAGGTGGTAATAATAAAACAATAATAATAATAAATAAAAAAAGTAGTAATAAAACAGGCAAATTTAAGTCACTCTTACACTCTTCCTCTCTGATCTTTTGTATAAATGATCACGCTCTTAAATTTGTAATTGAAGAAAATAAAAAATCCCCTAATATGTTTTAGGCGTCTCCTCGCTAGTCATCTCATCAAACAGCAACCTGTCCAGTCTTTCTGTGGAAATGATATGCTCTGTCGCCACAAACCCAAAAACATGCATCACTCTCAATGGTGGAATCAACATGTCTGTGTGGTCCGTTGCGTTCTCTTGCAGGCAGATGTTGGATGTTTTGTTGGAATCTTCCCTTGCTCGATGTCCGTTGCAGCTCTAAGCCCCACCTACTGGATTCTGTGGGCTGGCAATAGGGTTTAACTTGAAAACTGGTAGGCTCGCATGCACCCACGCCGCTCTCTCCGATACCTTGACGGCAGTGTGTCGTTAGAAGTATGACGAAAGGCCCTAGCCACATTTCCGCCTTCCAGCTCTTCGTACTCAGGTCCCGTTTTACCACGTAATCTCCTGGCTCGATTTTGTGCAAGCAGATTTCTCCTGCACACAGATATCAGACAACAGAGAAACATTTCTTTGCAATAATTCACAATTCTAATGATGCAAGCTATTGTTTACCCCCTTCCATTCCCATGAATGGTGGTCTTCCAAAAAATAAATGTCTCAAACGGGCTCAGATTTAATCAAGGCCTTTTCTCGTTTTCATGTATTTCAATATGCATCAAAATGCGACATTTTCAGCAAATGTTGTAACCCCCTTATAAACTTCATTCATTTGAGTACCATTACCATTACCATTCCCCCTTTGGCTGCAGGCTCGCCCATGCAGCCATTTATCATAATCATTGAAAATATTGTTGGGGTAAACAAGGCTTGCCATCACTTCTTGTCTAGACGCCATTTTGCACATTCACACATCATTCATAAGTTTCCAGCCACGTCTCCACAGGTGCTTCTCCGCTGCTGTGGCAAATGCCTGCATACTCTGTAAGGAAATCAAAGCATTTGTGTTAGTTTCAGATAATAAAAGACATTCTGGTTCCTTTGACTGCTGTGCTGCCGCGGCCTTCGCAGCCGCATCTGCTCTCACGGTTTCCTGTTGAAATAAACTCTTTGTTGTTAGTTACGCTGCGCATTTAAGTCTTAACTTGAAAGTTTCCCATAAACATACTGAAAATATCCAATAAAATGAAAGACAAATCCGTATTTCATCTCTGTAAGCCAGGCTAAGTCAGTAATCACTGTCACTGCTCTCCCATCATGTTAGGGGTGTGTGATACCTCCAAAATCCAAACATTCCAACTTTCTGCTATCAACCGTTTGACGACACACACATCCCTAGGCCAGACCCACAGTCACTCCTCAGAGACTAAATACTGTAGAAAACATATATGAAAAAACAAACAATCAGTGGTTCTCTTGATTAATCAAAATCATAACAGACCTTTTTTTTGGCATTCACTCAAACTAAACAATAAAAATAAGTAAGATAGATAATAATCCATCTTAGGACTTTAAATATCTACATAAAACATCCTTCAGTTTACATTTTGTGCTTTGCCCACAGTTCAGATGACACCTCTGCCCATGCCGGGTGTATTTTCAAATCACAAATGTCTGCCATGCACTGATTCTCTTTTGTGCGTCTGTCAATGTGGTCACTGTCCTTTCTACCTCAACTACATGCTTACATTCAGATCTAAATGCCCACAGTTTCTCACTGTGCATCACATACTTATCAACCTTCCTTCAGTCAATCGTTTCAACAATTCTTCACAAACCGCCCTACTTACTATTTCCAACAGACCCATTTTCACTCATCATAGCTCACATCATATTTAAACAATTAACGAACATAAGTCTAAATTTGTTAATGTTAATCAATTCGTTATCAATTTGTATTACGTTCAATCAGCTCGTTTGCTCATCTTTATCTCATGACATCATACTTAATCATTCTCAATTCTTTATCAAAATCTTTTCAGTTCCTGTTATCAGTAAACCATTAAAAATTAATTAATTAATTAATTAGGATTTCCTTTAAAGTACCCTTTTCTCCATGCCCTGTCCATTAAAACTCCTCTTACATCATGTCATTTGGCAGTGATTCTTATCATCAACCTTGCCACATCAATTTCCTTAACGCTGGTTAAAACCAATCTGAATGAAAAAACATTCATATTTCAATATCCATTTTAGCCTAATTTTACTTTGGATGTTCAAAATCCCTGTCAGAAATCCTGTTTTGTTTTTTGTTTTTTTGTTTTTTGTTTTTTAAATTGCGGTTTCCTGTATGCAAAATATCATGCCTATTTAATAAATGAAAAATACAGTATAAAACAACACTTCCTTTTAGAAGTTATCTTTTTGGTTCGCCCTCCGGCCTTTCATAAATATGAGGGAGTCTCTAGATCATTTGGATAGCGACTTCAGTTAAATTGTCATATATATATATATATTTTTTTTTTTTCTTAATTAATCCAGAGATTAATTCAAATCGTCTTCATCCATGACAAAATTGGTCATAATTACCAGTGACAGACAGAGCTGGATGTCCAATCCACTTAAAGCTCGTCCCATGTTCTGAGCATCTTTTCATCAGATTCACTCAGAATAATCAACTTCCTCTAAAGTTGTTTTTGTTTAACTTAACCCATCTGTGATGATAAAGACACTCATTCCAGAGGTTAATGGCATACTACACTCAATCAGGACACATAAATATGAACTGCTCATTCTCAAAATGTGCTTCTACATGGTTTCTTAACCAGTTTCAAATTATGTCTGTACATTAGTAATTTATTTTTAGAAAAGTCAGCTGGTTTGTTTTGTTCTGATATCATTGTTTTTGTGTAGTCTCAGCTTTAACAGCGCGATAACAGATAGAGTACAATTCCTGCTTCCAGCCTCCCTCTCTCTCTCTCTCTCACCCAGATCATCTTTTCAACAGTCTTCTAAGACTTTAACTATAATGTTAAATTCATTAACCCTTAACTATAAATGTTAAATTCATTAACTCTTCACAAAGTTTAGAAATTTCATAGTGTAACTTATTGTTTCAAGTTATCTTTAGTTTAGATACCTTTGTTATTCAGATCTTCTCTTTAAGCTTCAAAAGCCGTCCTCATCTTAAAGTCATCACCATGTCTCTGAATTATGCCTGCTGAAGTAAACTCATAATAACATTAGATCCTGATCACACAGTTTTCCTGATACAAATTAATACATTTTGTTCTGTTCTCCGCAAGGTTAAGGATGATCAGCATGGTCTCAGCTGGCTCTTGAATGCCAATCTCATCATAGCTCTTTTCTTCAGGGTGTTTCCTGGCTCTCAATTTATGCGGTATTTGGTGAGCGGTATAGAGGGGCCATTATTAGGGCAGGGGCTGCTGCGTCCAGTCTTGACCTTGGCCCCTACGAAACACAGCTTCCCCCCCCAACAGAGATGCTGCTGGCCTCACAGACATCTGCCTCACCTCTCATACACACCTCACATAAAACCCCCTCCTACATTTTTTTTTTTTTTTTTTTTTTTGTCTGGGGAGGGAGTCCCAAATAACTTATCGTGATTTCCCTGGCTTGGGTTGCCCCCTGTCAGGCCGAGGAAGTCTTACCCGTCTTTGGGAAACCACCTCGTGCTTATTTTGGTCATCGCTTCTTTGACCCTCAACAGGATCAACATTTTTTTTTTTTTTGGAGCCTTTTGGAAAGTGCATTCAAGAGTCATCAGAGCCATCTGGTCTGCTTTCAAATTAGCAAAAACATGGAGACAGGTTAATTATAACAGAACTTAATCACTAAAATCCATCATACTTCTTCAAAGCTGCCCCATAGCAGTGCTTAGATTATTCTCAGTGAATTTAGCCAAAACACCTGTCCATTCATTTTAATGTTCTGCTACATCTGTGACCAAGGTCATCAGTTCTGTACATGGTGAAGGCTAAGAGCAGACAGAAGTTACTGGTCCTATCAAACATTAGTCAAACATTTCAGTTCATTAAAAGTCTGTATTTTTAAAACATGTCTTATTGCCCTCTTGATGGCACCTTTTTTCTATCTTAACAAACAACTGTCTATTATGTTCACATGATACCCTGTGCCTTTACTCATCAATATCTTCTATCATCTGTGGCACAGGCTCAGATATCAGCTTTGAGCTGGTCTGGGATCAGAGAGAGAGACTCTGAGGCCTTCAGGGCTGGTACACTGCACTTTCATAAACTTCTCACTCTTCACACCAGCTCAGTGTAAGATCTGGCTTTGTTTTCAAATAAATGAGACATTTTCCTTTTAACTCTATCCTTAGACAGGAATCACATTTTCAAATGATCATGACTTTATATTTGTCTCTTGCCCCCAAAATGAATTCAGAAACTTTAATTTCCACTCAGATTGAGTCTCTGTTACTCAAGTTAGGCCACGTGGTGGCCGGATTGAGATTACAAATTGTTTATTTCAGATCAGCACAGGCTTATCTTTTGAAACCAAAACATCAATTTCTAGGGTTTTCAACATTTTAACACCTATAGTTATTTCAACAACCCAATATTCAGTCAAATCATCATTATCAGAGTTTTGCAAAGGTGAGAAGAGCAAGAACATATTTATTATATCTTTTTCATTTAAAACTCGATTAATCAGGATTTATATATCTTATATATCTTTTACAATATAGTTTATCATCTTTAACTTTAACTTTAATTTTAACCTCATATTAAAATTATCTCAAATCCTTCGAAAATAATCACTAAAGTCTTTATCAAGCTTATTATTTTCTCATTTGCTTAGTGTAAATCTCTGTTTTATTATTTTTTACTGAGTTTCGTTTACAGAATTTAGTCTGGTGACCTGATTTGCCACACTTTTACACCTTATGGGTGTTCAGACACAGTTACGTGC
Source organism: Romanogobio albipinnatus (assembly GCA_023566225.1). NCBI lineage: Eukaryota > Metazoa > Chordata > Actinopteri > Cypriniformes > Gobionidae > Romanogobio > Romanogobio albipinnatus. The sequence continues at coordinate 74,157,795 of CM042241.1, forward strand.
AAAATTAATGGCCCAGCTGAGCACAATTAAACGCTCTCATCTTAAGCTTATGGAGCAGCGTTCAGTAACCTGTATCACTCCCTCCAGGAAATAAACGACACCACGGTTCTGGTTACTGATGGATTTATTGCATTTGTCATCCCTTTCTCCGTCGTCATATTCACCGTCAATGAAATCCACCGTCAAACTACAGTATGACAATGTAAAAGATAAACACGTTCACATACACTATAAAGAGGTAAATACAAATACACTCGGGAAATACAAACGTAATACACACCTCGCTGGCTGCATATAACCAAGAGGGAATGAGATCACTTTAAAATACCCGTTTCAAAACACAAAAATGAAAAACATCTTCTTGACTTCTTTACTCAAAACACGAGTAACACTTGTAATCTTTACACGGAGAACAACTTCTCACAAAAAAGTAAACTTTTCCTGTTGCACCTTAAGAAAATGTCCGTGTGCAACGCAAATGTCTTTTAGTTCCTTGTTAACCTCAACACTCAATATTCATGAATAGATTAAACAAATATAACAAAAAACATGTAAAATAACAGAAATAATATGTATGACAGTTATAACCTGTGTGCTCCAACAGTGGCAGTCTGTCTGAGAACAGAGCTCGCTCGGGGTCCAATAAAACAGACAATGGCTTGCAATTTATGGAGCTATCTGCTTTTTCACCAACATTATTTTTAGTTACTCAAATTGTATATCTCCCTTCGGGTATGGCACCTCACCCATTTTATAAATTAATGAATACGCACAAACATCTACAAATTTGAATTTTCTTGTTCCCTCTTTGTTTGTAGCTAGTCAACTTCCAATTACAATAAAAACATTTCTGCCCATTATCTTCATCAGTTCAGCAAATTTCTTTGAAGTCAGGGTTTCAGAGCGGAGCTGCTTACAGCATTTGCTCTTGTTCATCTTACAATCTTTATACCGACTAATCAAATTACTGATCATATCACTCAAATTGTTAGCTAAAATTTAGTAAAAGTTCATACTCACCAGCGATCTTTAAACAGCTGTGGCATTTTAATTTCTCTGTTTCATTTCTCCACAGTCAATGCCTCTCACACCCAGCATTTCGGTGTCTGTTCACATTTCTCACACGCGTGTTCTCACAACAGCCCATCGATTTATCCTTTTCCTTCAACGGACTCTTTCACAGTCCCAGTCCGGTCACTCAGCGGTGACACTCATATCATGACATTTAATGAATTTCATATACGTTGCATGCATTTCTGGCCATATCATTTTCTCATTTGATAAAATACCGGTGTCTCATATTCAGCTAGCTTGCTTTGGATTTCCCCATATTGGCAGTCCGACTCTGTGGCTTTTCGCGCGCGCGCTATTAATCTGTTGGACGTCTCCTGGACAGATCTGATCTTCTCACCCATGATCAGCCGGGCGGACACTCTCAATAGTGCCCGATTTCGGGACTGCACACAACTCAGTTCCCCGGACTGCACACAACTCAGTCCCTCGGACCGCACACAACTCGGTCCCCCTATTCGCCCACGTGACTTCAGTTTCTATCCCATAAACAAATCAACCACGTTGCATTCGTCACAGAGTCAGACTCCCCCTATGGTTTATCCCTATCAATTCAATTTAACCGAATTCTATAAAATAAAATAAAATTCCCCCTGAATTTTTTTTCAAGAGTTTGTCTCCTACCAGAAGCGCCCCGTTGCCATCGGATTCGATTTCTCTGATTCCAGTGGCTGGACCCTCCAGACACCCCAGAGAGGTCAGCCCTTTTCCCTCAATCCTTCGGGGTAAGGCTGTGACTCTAATGTCCAGGATGATCAGTCACCGACCTGCTCTCAGGGTCCAGAAGGCACATCCAAGGAATCCCACTATTCTGACACCAACTGTAATGGCAAAAATTTATTCATCGACATCACTAATAAGAGACAAACCATGATCCAATTGTCTTTATAAAGATTTATTTTCCTTGCAAGGAAGAGCCACGGTCAAACGCAGCCGCTCGAGGCTACCTTGAGTGTGAACTGGAGACACAAAGAAAAGCACAAACTCTTATACCCCCAATGTTTAAACACACCTTCTCAGTATTTTTCCATTTTCCACACAGGGTAAAGGCAAGAAACACAATACACAAATGGTCCCTCTTTGTCTTAAAACTAATTTAAATTATCCGACACCTTTGGTTCAGGAAGGCCTTCAATTTCAGGTGTCCTGCCGCTACCCCCCTGGGTTTCCACAGACACTGGGTCTTTTGAACTAAGAGAGGTGATTTGCATGGCTAAAGCAGATTTTGACTTCTGTGTGAACTCAAACATAAATATTAAATTTTTCCACAACAGCACCATCAGAGGACGAGGAGGCCATCCCGCCCTCTGGCATTCCCCAGGCTAGCGCCCCCGCAGCCTTGCCTCAGCCCATCTTCCTGGATATGTGAGCGAGCGGCCGCTTGTCTCAACATCGGCTCCACAGAGCGCCACCGACCAGGAGAGGGATATTTACAATGGTAAAATGCTGGGAGCTCCCCTCGGCCTGAGGTAACTTTCACGTTCTCCTAGCGTGCGCTAAGCACACACGGCATTACTGGAGCGACCCGCTCGACCTTAAACACGGTCTCGCGGGTCTGGAGGTTAAAATATGGCGGCTCTCGGCATGGGTTAACCGCTCGCTTTTGAGCGATCGCCAGGCACCTCAACCCAGTCCAGGGAGGGCTGCTCGCCCTGATGAACCGTTTTCTGCTTCGGTGCACCAGGCCAATCCTCGGCCTTGGCTGTTAGGGCCCTAAAATGTCTCCTCCTCTCCGCTTACCAGGCGGAAATTTTGGACGACCTGGGCCAACAGCTAGGGATCTTCCTCTCCTGCATTATGGAAGTATATCATCACGGTTTACAACCTCGTTTCTCCATAACGCTCGTCAGGCCTTTCAAACCTTTGGGCGCTCGATGGCGCTTTGCTTTGTAGGATGTGACCAGGAGGAGGAGGAGGAGGACGAGGCCTTCAAGTTGTGCCTTCTTAGGAAGGCGGCCCCTAGCCAGGCGCGTTTGCCTAATTCCCCGGCCCCGGGACGTAACTTTCATCAAAACCGCTCTCGAGCGACAAGCTCTTTGAACTCTCTTTCTGCAGTAACCCTGTCTAAAAGACGGAGGGTTTCTTCTGGAGGGTGCCCCCCTCCCGTGGCTGCCCAGCCTATGTGTTTAGTGGATGGGATGTGTCTCCCCCCCATTCAGGGGGTCTGTTGTGAGGGAAAGTGCAAAAGCAGTGTCACCACACCGCACATACTGTGTCCCCTCACTCAGCTAATAAAGGCTTCGGCCCCAGTTTTCCCAAACCCCAGTGTTTTCCCTAAAACAAAACACACAAAAACACGTTAAATCAGACGAATCATATTAATTCGTTACAGAGAGATACCCTCTCTCTGCAGGGAAAGCACTTTTCTCTGCAAAGAGTGGACAGCTCTCTGAACCCACGCATGCCGTCCCTAGTTTCTCCACTAGAGGGCGTCATTGCATCACAAATAAGCCAGCTGGGCAAACACTAAGCCAGCTGGGCAAACACGAAGCCAGCACGGCGCGAGTGGGCACGCTCGTGAGCCGTGTAACCACCCGTATGGGTATTGTGTACAATATCGCAGGGTTATCGTCTGCAGTTTGCAATGAAACCCCCACTTTTCAGCAGCGTTCGTTTTTCTCACACAGAGGAAAACACGGCGCGCGTTCTGAAAGAGGAAATCTCCTCTCTGCTGAGCAAAGGTGCGATTCAGGTGGTACCCCCCAATCTGATAAACCAGGGTTTTCATTCTCGTTTTTTCCTGGTTCCAAAGAGGGACGGTTGCCCCCGTCCTATTCTGAACATCAGGGTGTTGAACAAACATTTGAGGAAATAAAATATCAGAATGTTAACTCATGGTTCGCTCGCCCGCGCCATAAAACGGAACGACTGGTTCACATCGGTCGATCTGAAAGATGCTTTTTTCCACATAAGCATTTATCCACCTCACAGGAAGTGTCTTCGTTTCGCCTATCAAGGCATTTGTTATGAATTCACGATCCTGCCGTTTGATGAGTCTAAGCCCTCGCAGCTCCTGTCTGTGTGCGGAAGCGGGCTTGACTCCCCTGAGAATGTCTGGTCTACGGATCCTGACATACATAGACGATTGGCTCATCATAGCCGATTCGAGGGGAAAGGTGTTGCAGGACACCTGCCGCGTGCTCGCGCACATTACATCTCTGGGCTTCAGGGTGAATGATTATTATTCACGTCGGCACTAATGATGTTCGACTTCGCCAGTCGGAGATCACCAAAATTAACATTAAAGAGGTGTGTGAACTCGCTAGTACGATGTCAGAGGCTGTTTATTGTTCTGGTCCGCTCCCCGTTAGAAGGAGTGATGAGATAGTTAGCAGGCTATCATCACTCAATGGCTGGTTGTCTAAGTGGTGTCTGCAAAATAACATAGGGTTCATAGACAATTGGAAAAGTTTTTGGGGCAGACCTGACCTGTTGAAGAAGGATGGCATCCATCCCTCCTGGGGTGGTTCCGCTCTTCTCTCTAGTAATTTGGCACATAGTCTTAGAGCTAAACCTTGACTCACTAGGGCCCAGGTCAGGAAGCAGACAAACTGGCTAAACCGACCGTCTGCTAGCTGTCTCACGTCACCGGAGTCAGATAAATCCCAGCACATAGAGACTCTTTCACCTAGATATTATCATATAGAGACTGTGTCTGTTCCCCGAATTAGTAAATACAAAAAAACATCAAAACCATTCAACAGTAAAAATTTAATTGATGTCCAACAAATAAACAAAAGATATAATACAGATGAACAATTGATAAAGCTTGGGTTGCTGAATATTAGATCCCTTTCCCCAAAAGCGCTTATTGTTAATGATATTATTAAAGATAATAATCTAAATGTGCTGTGTTTGACAGAAACCTGGCTAAAACCTGACGACTACATTACCTTAAATGAGTCCACCCCCCAAGATTATTGTTATAAACATGAGCCGCGTCTGAAAGGTAAAGGGGGAGGGGTTGCTGTAATTTATAATAATATCTTCAGTATTACTCAGAAGTCTAGTTTCAAATATAATTCCTTCGAAGTTTTGGTGCTTTATGTAACGCTATGTAGTGTACATGACAAACCCCGTTCAACATTGGTGTTAGCTACTGTATACAGGCCACCAGGGCATAATACAGACTTTATCAAAGAATTTGCTGACTTTCTATCAGAATTAGTACTGGCCGTAGATAAAGTACTAATTGTTGGTGATTTTAATATCCATGTAGACAACGAAAAAGACGTATTAGGATTAGCATTTAAAGATACACTAAACTCTATTGGAGTTAGGCAACACGTGTCAGGACCCACTCATCGCCATAATCATACTTTAGACCTAATATTGTCACATGGAATTAATGTTGATATTGTTGAAATTCTGCAGCAGAGCGATGACATCTCAGATCATTACTTAGTATCTTGTATACTTAATTTAGCTAAAGTTGCAAAGCCGCCCCCTCGTTTCAAAAATGGCAGGACAATCACTGCCGCTACTAAAGATTGCTTTTTAAATACTCTTCCTCATCAGTATCATCTCCTCAGCAACCCAGATAGCATAGAAGAACTCGATGTTGCAACAGAAACTATTGACTCTCTCTTTTCCAGTACTTTAGACACAGTTGCTCCTCTGCGCTTAAAGAAGATTAAAGAAAATAGTCCAACGCCGTGGTACAACGAGCACACCCGGGCCCTTAAAACAGCAGCCAGAAAAATGGAGCGCAGCTGGAAGAAAACAAAACTAGAGGTCTTTCGAAATTCGTGGAAAGAGCACATGATCGCATACAGAAAGGCCGTAAAAACTGCTAGATCCGCTTATTTCTCAACTCTCTTGGAAGAAAACAAACACAACCCAAGGTATTTATTCGATACAGTGGCTAAATTAACCAAAAATAAAGCTTCAACTTCTGATGATTGTAAACAGCACAGCAGTAATGACTTTATGAACTTCTTCACATGTAAAATTGATAATATTAGGAAGAAAATTTTAACCATGCAGCTGTCTACTACAGTATCACATCAGACAGAGCATTGTAGTGTCACTGAGGAAAAATTACAATCATTCACTGCTATAGGAGAAGAAGAATTGGCTAAACTCATTAAATCATCAAAATCAACAACATGTATGCTTGACCCTGTACCGACTAGGCTATTAAAAGAGATGCTACCAGAGGTCATAGATCCTCTTCTTAATATCATTAATTCATCTTTGTCATTAGGATATGTACCGAAAACTTTTAAGTTGGCTATTATTAAACCACTTATTAAAAAACCGCAACTTGATCCTACAGAATTAGTCAATTATAGACCAATCTCAAATCTACCCTTTCTGTCAAAAATACTTGAAAAGGCAGTGTCCTCACAATTATGTTCCTTTTTAGAAAGAAATGGTATCTGTGAGGATTTCCAGTCAGGATTTAGACCGTATCATAGTACTGAGACTGCTCTCATCAGAGTTACAAATGATTTACTCTTATCATCCGATCGTGGCTGTATCTCTCTATTAGTGTTACTCGATCTTAGCGCTGCATTTGATACCATCGACCACAACATTCTTTTGAATAGACTCGAAAATTATGTAGGTATTAGTGGAATTGCTTTATCATGGTTTAAATCATACCTATGCGACCGTTATCAGTTTGTAGCAGTAAATGAAGAGATGTCACACCGATCGCAAGTTCAGTATGGAGTACCACAAGGCTCAGTGCTAGGACCGCTACTCTTCACCCTGTACATGCTACCACTGGGAGATATTATTAGGAAGCATGGCATTAGTTTTCATTGTTATGCTGACGATACTCAGCTCTATATTTCTTCACGCCCTGAAGAAACTTACCAATTCACAAGATTAACGGAATGCATAGCCGCCATAAAACATTGGATGACTGGTAATTTCCTGCAACTCAATTCAGAAAAAACTGAATTTTTAATTATTGGACAAAAAAGCTCCACAAGTAGTAACCTAGAATACTGTCTAACACTTGATGGCTGCTCTGTCAAGTCTTCGTCGTCAGTGAGGAACCTGGGTGTGCTCTTTGATACCAATCTTTCGTTTGAAAGCCACGTTTCTAGCATCTGTAAAACTGCTTTCTACCATCTTAAAAATATATCAAAATTACGGCACATGCTCTCAATGCAAAATGCTGAACAGTTAGTTCATGCGTTCATGACCTCAAGGCTAGATTATTGTAATGCTCTATTGGGTGGTTGCCCTGCTCGCTTAATAAATAAACTCCAGCTGGTCCAAAACGCAGCAGCTCGAGTACTTACTAGAACCAGGAAGTATGACCATATTAGCCCAGTTCTGTCAACATTGCACTGGCTGCCTATTAAACATCGCATACATTTTAAAATCTTGCTTATTACTTACAAAGCACTAAATGGTTTAGCTCCCCAATACTTGAGCGAGCTCTTAACATATTATACTCCATCACGTCTACTGCGCTCTCTAAACTCTGGCCAGTTGATCATACCGAGAATATCCAAATCAACTGCAGGCGGTCGATCCTTTTCCTATTTAGCTCCTAAACTCTGGAACAGTCTTCCTAGCACTGTTCGGGAAGCAGACACACTCTGTCAGTTTAAATCTAGACTAAAAACACATCTCTTTACTGTGGCATACACATAAAACACTTTATCAATTAATTGATTGTTAGGCTGCATTAACTAGGTCAGCCGGAACCGGGAACACTTCCCATAACACCTGATGTACTCGTTACATCATCAGAAGAATGGCATCTACGCTAATGATATTCTCTCTGTTTTATCCCGAGGTTTACTGCAGTCAGCCAGATCCGGGCCGTATCCTAATCAGATGGTGGACCAGAGAAGACCAACACAGGACCCCGAAGTGTCTGCAGAGACCGTGTCAATTATCCTCCCCCTGCAACTGCCTCATCGACACGGCATCTAAATAAACCCGTCTCCAGTGTGATGACTCCGATTGTTCGAATATTACCATTAAATAATACTTAAATCGATATGTCATCCGCAATAAACCCGTCTCCAGCGTGTTGCCTCCGATCATTCGAATATTGCACTTTAATAATTATTTAATCAACATCATCCTTAATAAACCCGTCTCCAGCGTGTTGCCTCCGGTCCTTTGAATATTCCGATCTATTATGACCTCTGACCTGTAAAGCAGCCAGAATAATAATAATAATAATAATACGTTGTTTGTAAATTGGCCAGAGGAGAACTGGCACCCCGACTGAGCCTGGTTTCTCCCAAGGTTTATTTTTCTCCATTAGGTCACCTGATGGGGTTTTGGTTTCCTTGCCACTGTTGCCTCTGGCTTGGCGTGCTCAGTTGGGGACACTATATTTTTCAACTAAACATCGAAACAAATCTAATTAATAAACTAATTTAACCATGTAAACTAAATTACTGATCTAATTATTGATCTAAAGCCCACACTGTCACCAAATGGAAATTTAAATGAACTGATGACATCAAATGGCTATACAGCTGAATAAAATTATGCTGCATTATTTTGCTGTTTAACACTGTAAAGCTGCTTTGAAACAATCTACATTGTTAAAAGCGCTATATAAATAAAGTTGACTTGACTTGACTTGAATGTGAACAAAAGCAATTTTACACCCAGCCAGAATGTGATATTCCTGGGCCTGGAGCTGAACTCAGTCTCCATGCGAGCGCGTCTCTCTCAGGAGCGCGTTCTCTCTCTGATGAACTGTCTGTCGCAGTTCAGAGAAGGGGCGAGGGTGCAATATCGCACATGTCTCAGGCTACAGGGTCTTATGGCTCCATCTATCCAGGTTTTGCCACTAGGACTCCTGAGAATGAGGGCGTTCATGAAGTGGGTTTTGTCACTACATTTCAGCCCGTTACACGATCTTTGCCGTTCTGTGACAGTGACGCGCACCCGCGCTGCAGCTCTGCGCCACTGGAATAGCGTGGACTTTTACGCACAGGGCGCCCCTCTCGGGACGGTTATGTTGCGGAAAGTTGTGACGACGGATGTGTCCTTAACAGGCTGGGGTGCCACCCAAGAGGGCAGAACTGTGAACGGTTTGTGGCCGAGCAAACTACGTTCAGAGCACATAAATTATTTAGAGCTTCTGACTATTTGGAAGGCTCTGAATAATTTTCTGCCCCGTCTGCAGGGACATCATGTGCTCGTACGCTGAGACAATACCACGGCAGTGGCTTATATCAATCGTCAAGGCGGCGTGCGCTTGTCGAAACTCCATGCTCTAGCTTACAAGCTTTTGGTATGGAGCAGTCGATTTTTCCTGTCGTTACGCGCGACTCATGTTCCGGGAATCCTGAACAGAGGCGCGGATCTTCTATCGAGGGGGAACCCGCTCTTCGGAGATTGGCGCCTCCATCCTCAGATAGCAGACATGATTTGGATGAGATTCGGACAGGCGTCCGTAGATCTATTCGCCTCGCGCGAAAACAGCCGTTGTCCTATGTTCTTCTCGCTAAAGGACTTGGACGTGCCCCTCGGGGTAGATGCACTGGCCCACCCGTGGCCCAAAGTGCTGCTGTATGCCTTTCCTCCCCTGTGCTTGATAATTCCAACACTGGCCAGGGTGAAAGAGGGGCACCTGTCTCTCATCCTGATTAGCTCCCAGGTGGCCCAAAGCGCCCTGGCTGGCGGAGATAATTCCTCTGTTACATGCCTAGCCGTGGCGCCTCCCCCTCCGCACAGACCTATTGTCTCAAGCGAACGGGGAGATTTATCACCCACACCCGGACAGGGTAGCTCTCTGGGCTTGGCCCGTGAGAGCGCGAACCTGAGCGCGTCAGGGCTTCCCCCGCGCGTGGTGGCTACTATACAGAATGCCAGGGCCATTTCTACACGGTCCTTATATGGCTGTATGTGGCAAGTGTTCGATGAGTGGTGTGATGGGCGGGGTCTCACGTCATATCAGTGCTCAGTTTCTGATATTTTGTGTTTCCTCCAAGACCTCATGGATAAAGGAAGGTCCTTTTCCACTGTTAAGGTCTATCTGGCAGCTATTTCTGCTTGTCATGTGGGTTTTGAGGGCTCAACGGTTGGGCAGCATCTTCTAATCCGCAGATTTATGAAGGGTGCCCGTCTTTCGTTGCCAGTCATTAGGGGAACGATCCCTGAATGGGACCTCTCCATGGTGCTGGAAGCCCTGTCTCAATTCCCTTTTGAGCCTCTGGGGAATATTTCCCTAAAGTTGCTGTCCTTCAAGACAGCCTTGCTCTTGGCTTTGGCGTCAGCCAAACGTGTCAGTGAGTTACATGCACTCTCGGTTCACCCCTCGTGCATTAAATTCTCTCTGGGCGGAAATAAGGTTTTCCTTAAGCCTAATCCAGCCTTCATGCCGAAATGTTTTCCTGCGTTCACATCGGAGGTGTTGGAGCTTTCCGCTTTTCACCCTCCGCCCTTTTTCCTCCGCGGAGGATCAAAGGCTGAATGCTCTGTGTCCGGTCCGTGCGTTACAGACGTATTTGGCTAGGACCAGTGCTTTCCGGAAGAGTGACCAACTCTTTGTTTCATGGGCTCCTCCCCACAAAGGGGATCCCCTGTCTAAACAATGCCTTTCGCATTGGTTTGTGGACGCTATAGTTTTGGCTTACGAATTGAAGGGAGTGCAACCCCCCAGGGGGCATCAGAGCTCATTCCACGAGGGGCTTAGCCGCCTCTTGGGCTCTGTTCAGGGGAGTACCACTGCAGGATATCTGCTCTGCTGCCAGTTGGGTTTTTCCCCATACGTTTGTGCGTTACTATAGGCTGGATGTCACCAGAACCTCGGTAGCACATTCGGTCTTGGGGGTGGGGTCTTCCTGACCCTGCCTTCTTTTGTGTGTGCCACACACGTTTCATGTCCTGCTTGCACACCGCAGGTACGTGTGTGCGTCCGTTTGGCGGGTTCATGATTATGAGACGTGTCAAGCACCGCCCCCTTGGGGGTGACCGTCTTTTTCTGGCTAACAGGACCTCACTGTGAGTATATTGGGCAATCGGGGAGCTGTCCATGTCTCTCCCATAGGTGGATCTCGAACACGAGATGATGAAAGGGAACAATAGGTTACTGTCGTAACCCCGGTTCTCTGAAACATCGAGTGGAGAGATCCACCAGCCGTGCCCCGCTTGCCGCACGAGAAGCGAATATTCTTACTGGAGTACAGTAGCGCGTGCAGGCTATATATGCCCGCAGGTAAGGGGCGGGGCCTTACCGGGCATTGGCTGCGCGCTCCTGCCTGTCTTGTCAGACTTGGTGCAATTGGATGCTTCTGCAGAGGTCAGGTACGGATGCCCTTCCCATAGGTGGATCTCTCCACTCGATGTTTCAGAGAACCGGGGTTACGACAGTAACCTATTGTTTGTTTGTTAACAAGCTGATCCCTTGACCACGTGCAAGCTAACGCGTTTCGCTGGGCGTGGCCATAAGCCAGGTGGTATATAGTGCGTTCATTGTTTACACTAAGTCAGAGAGAAGCGATCGAACATCAGGGAGAACAACTACTGTGTGAGTACTGTATTCATTTTCCTCATTTGATCTGTAGTTCAGCTGTTATTTAGAACGTTGTCTATGTGGTGTAGTGCTGTTTGTTTGTTAACAAGCTGATCCCTTGACCACGTGCAAGCTAACGCGTTTCGCTGGGCGTGGCCAGCTGTATTCACTGACGACACTTATTGTGAGAATAAATTGAGTAGTGCTCCGTGGCAGCGGAAGCGGCAGCCCTCGTGTGAAGCCCTCCTCGTGTGAAGCCCGAAGAGTGTAAAGACATCGACTCTACTCTGCGCGACTCCACTCGAGCAAGGACACCGACAAGGCACTTGAGTATAGCTTTCCTTCTACTTTGTCCACTTTTGTGGTTTGCTTGTTTTCATCTGTTTATTTGTCTGACCTGTATTCACTATGTGCTTCCAAATCTCTACTATTATCACACACACCCGTAAATCACGCTCCGTACATTCTAGACGCCGTAATACTAATAATCTGCGTAGTGTACCTATTTCCTCTGCTACATTAATGTCCATTCCAATTGGTCTCTGGAATTGCCAGTCTGCTGTAAACAAAGCAGACTTTATTGCATCGTTCTCCACTCATTCACATCTCAGTCTCATGGCTCTAACTGAAACCTGGATCAAACCAGAAGACACTGCCACTCCTGCGGCCCTCTCAAATAATTTCTCTTTTTCACACACCTCTCGCCCGATTGGGAGGGGCGGAGGTACTGGTCTGCTCATCTCAAAGGATTGGAAATTTGACCCCATTCCTTCTTTATCTGGCAACGACTCATTTGAATCACACTCAATCACTATCACTCACCCTGCTAAAATCCATGTTGTAGTTATTTATCGCCCTCCAGGTCAACTGGGTAACTTCTTGGAGGAATTGGATATTTTACTATCTCACTTCCCCGAGGATGGCACCCCTCTGGTACTCCTCGGTGACTTCAATATTCACCTTGACAAACCGCAGGCTGCAGACTTCACCACTCTTCTGACCTCATTTGACCTTAAGCGAGTATCTACTACAGCTACTCACAAATCAGGTAACCATCTGGACCTTATCTACACACGCTACTGCTCCACAGAAGACCCTTTAGGTACTCCATTGCACACCTCAGATCACTTTCTCATCACTCTAAACCTCCTACTGACTCCTGACACAACACACACTCCTCCGCTGATCACCTTTCGGCGTAATCTACGCTCACTCTCTCCCTCCCGTCTATCCACTATGGTTTCCTCCTCACTCCCTCCACCTGCTCAGTTCTCAGCTCTGGACACTAACAGTGCTACTGACACTCTTTGCTCCACTCTAACATCTTGCTTAGACAACTTCTGTCCCGTTTCAACCAGGCCAGCTCGCACCACTCCCTCTGCCCCCTGGCTGTCTGATGTTCTCCGCGAACATCGCTCTGGGCTCCGGGTGGCAGAGAGGAAGTGGCGCAAAACTAAAAACACTACTGACCTGACCCTGTATCAGTCTCTCCTCGCTTCTTTCTCTGCTAATGTCTCCACTGCTAAAACTAAATACTATCACAACAAAATCAACAACTGCTCTGACTCTCGTGCACTTTTCAGAATGTTCTCTTCCCTCCTTTGTCCTCCTCCCCCCCCTCCTTCATCAACTCTTACAGCTGATGACTTTGCATCATTTTTCACAAATAAAATCTCCTCCATCAGCAGCCAATTCTCCACACCACAAACCGACACACACATCTCAACAACCATCACACATACGCTCCCCTCTTTTTCTCTGCTCTCTGAAGCTGAAGTCTCCAAACTCATCCTTTCCAACCACCCCACTACCTGTCCGCTTGACCCTATCCCCACTCACCTCCTTCAGGCCATTTCTTCTTCTGTTACTCCTGCACTCACTCACATTGTCAACACCTCTCTTCACACCGGGACCTTCCCCACAGCATTCAAGCAGGCTCGGGTAACCCCACTGCTTAAGAAACCCTCTCTGAACCCAGCACTTTTAGAAAACTACAGACCGGTATCCCTTCTGCCTTTCATTGCAAAGACACTCGAGCGAGTTGTTTTTAACCAGCTCTCTACGTTTCTCGAACAGAACAACCTCCTGGACATCAACCAATCCGGCTTCAAAAGCGGCCACTCAACTGAGACTGCCCTGCTCTCGGTTACGGAGGCACTGAGACAGGCAAGAGCGGCTTCCAAATCCACAGTACTTATCTTACTGGATTTGTCTGCTGCTTTTGACACAGTTAACCACCAGATCCTCCTGTCAACTCTCATGAAGATGGGCATCTCGGGTACTGCTCTCCAGTGGCTCAAGTCTTACCTCTCAGGTAGGTCCTTCAGGGTGTCATGGAGAGGTGAAGTGTCTAAGTCACTTCATCTAGCCACTGGAGTTCCACAGGGCTCAGTGCTTGGACCACTTCTCTTCTCCATCTACATGTCATCACTGGGAACTGTCATTCAGAAACATGGCTTTTCCTATCATTGCTATGCCGACGACACTCAACTCTACTTCTCATTTCAACCAGCCTGCCTAACAGACATTTCTGCCTGGATGAAGGAGCATCACCTGCAACTCAACCTTGCAAAGACAGAACTGCTCGTGGTCTCAGCCAACCCAGCACTTCATCATAATCTCTCCATTCAGCTCGGATCATCAACCATAACTCCGTCCAGGACAGCCAGGAACCTTGGAGTTGTGATTGATGATCAGCTAAAATTCACTGACCACATCACTGCAACATCCCGGTCCTGCAGATTTGCATTATACAACATAAGGAAGATTAGACCCTTCCTATCAGAGCAGGCCACACAACTCTTGGTCCAAGCTCTTGTTCTCTCCAGACTGGACTACTGTAATGCTCTTCTAGCGGGCCTTCTGGCATGCACTATCAAACCCTTGCAACTGATTCAGAATGCAGCGGCGAGGGTGATCTTTAACGAGCCGAAGAGAGCACACGTCACACCTCTCTTCATCAATCTCCACTGGCTGCCAATAGCCGCTCGCATCAAATTCAAGACACTGGTACTCGCCTTCAAAGTAACCACTGGCTCTGCACCAATTTACCTAAACTCGCTTGTTCAGACTTACACACCCTCCAGGAGCTTACGTTCTGCCAGTGAACGACGCCTTGTGGTGCCATACCAAAGAGGCATGAAATCACTCTCACGGACCTTTTCCTGGACCGCCCCCACCTGGTGGAATGACCTGCCTATCGCAATTCGAGCAGCCGAGTCTGTAGCCATTTTCAAAAAACGGCTAAAGACACGTCTTTTCCAGCAGCACCTGATCAATCAAGAATAGCACTTATCACTCTATTCATTCTCTGTCTGTCTAATTTATTTAAAAAAAAAAAAAAAAAAAAGTCCTGTGTGTTCTGTGTTAGATTAACTGAGACTTGTTACAGCACTTGCATATTGTTGCCCTTGACTGTTCTAGTTGCTTCTATTGCTCTCATTTGTACGTCGCTTTGGATAAAAGCGTCTGCTAAATGACTAAATGTAAATGTAAATGTGGTCTCCTCCGTGATATGAGCCCACAATGCAAAACACTGGAAAATGTTCATACGAGGCGGAACTTCTCTAGATTGGGCATGCCCTCTCTTCTCCTTCTCGGTGGCTGGGGAAGAGAGATGCATACCCATACTGCTGGACCTATCCATGATGGAGTCCTTCTGTCACGATCACACACAGGAAACAGTAAGGTCCAATTGCAGTATCTTTATTAGGGTAATCCGTACTCACAACCAGTCCAGGCAAGGGTCAAACTCCAAATAGACAATCCAAACATGAAAACAAACACAGGGAAACAGAGACCAGACCTTGAAAGTGACGTGACATACAGGGAGTGCAGAATTATTAGGCAAATGAGTATTTTGACCACATCATCCTCGTTATGCATGTTGTCTTACTCCAAGCTGTATAGGCTGGAAAGCCTACTACCAATTAAGCATATTAGGTGATGTGCATCTCTGTAATGAGAAGGGGTGTGGTCTAATGACATCAACACCCTATATCAGGTGTGCATAATTATTAGGCAACTTCCTTTCCTTTGGCAAAATGGGTCAAAAGAAGGACTTTACAGGCTCAGAAAAGTCAAAAATAGTGAGATATATTGCAGAGGGATGCAGCAGTCTTAAAATAGCCAAGCTTCTGAAACGTGATCATCGAACAATCAAGCGTTTCATTCAAAATAGTCAACAGGGTCGCAAGAAGTGTGTGGAAAAACCAAGGCGCAAAATAACTGCCCGTGAACTGAGAAAAGTCAAGCGTGCAGCTGCCAAGATGCCACTTGCCACCAGTTTGGCCATATTTCAGAGCTGCAACATCACTGGAGTGCCCAAAAGCACAAGGTGTGCAATACTCAGAGACATGGCCAAGGTAAGAAAGGCAGAAAGTCGACCACCACTGAACAAGACACACAAGCTGAAACGTCAAGACTGGGCCAAGAAATATCTCAAGACTGATTTTTCTAAGGTTTTATGGACTGATGAAATGAGAGTGAGTCTTGATGGGCCAGATGGATGGGCCCGTGGCTGGATTGGTAAAGGGCAGAGAGCTCCAGTCCGACTCAGACGCCAGCAAGGTGGAGGTGGAGTACTGGTTTGGGCTGGTATCATCAAAGATGAGCTTGTGGGGCCTTTTCGGGTTGAGGATGGAGTCAAGCTCAACTCCCAGTCCTACTGCCAGTTTCTGGAAGACACCTTCTTCAAGCAGTGGTACAGGAAGAAGTCTGCATCCTTCAAGAAAAACATGATTTTCATGCAGGACAATGCTCCATCACACACGTCCAAGTACTCCACAGCGTGGCTGGCAAGAAAGGGTATAAAAGAAGAAAATCTAATGATATGGCCTCCTTATCATCCTTATCAAAAAAAGGATCTCAAGATGGCGCCGAGGATGGCTGCTACGTTGCGAGCTCCGCTGGAACATTGTAGTTTTTTGTTTGTTCTGTTTATAGTTTTTGTGTTTTTCGTCTTGGATGTTGTCTGCCTTACTAAGTACGACAGACAGACACTTTTGGACATTGGTTCGGCAATCGCACACCGAAAACCGGACTTTAAATTCTTCAGTGACGACACGCTGCTTACAAACACAGCAGCGGAGCTCTTTGTCTGGACGGCCCGACCACGCAAACGCGGCCGGAGAAGAGGGAAGAGAGCCGGCGTACTTATCAGAGTTAGACGCCGCGCAAACCGACCCCCGCTTCCCAGTATTTTACTGGCTAATGTTCAGTCTCTGGACAATAAACTCTGCGAGCTGAGAGCGCGGATCTCTTTCCAGCGAGACACGAGGGACTGCTGCATTATCTGCCTTACAGAAACCTGGATGTCCGCTGAGATTCCAGATTCGGCCATCGAAACCACGGGGTTCTCCGTGCACCGAATGGACAGAGAAAAAGATCTCTCAGGGAAAAGCAAAGGCGGGGGTGTATGTTTTATGATCAACCGATCCTGGTGTGATCAGAGGAACGTACATTCTATCAAGTCTTTCTGTTCTCCTGATCTGGAATTTCTCATGGTTCTGTGCCGACCATTCTGGCTACCGAGGGAATTCACCGCGGTCATCATCACAGCTGTGTATATTCCCCCGCAAGCCGACACAGACCGCGCACTAAAGGAACTGTATAGGACAGTGAGTGAGCAGGAAACCGCGCATCCTGACGCTGCGTCTATTGTGACCGGAGACTTTAACAAAGCCAACTTCAAGCGCATCGCACCTAAATACCACCAACATGTTAACTTCAACACGCGAGGGAACCGTGTTTTAGACCACTGTTACTCCCCCTTCAAGGATGGATACAAATCACTCCCACGCCCACCATTCGGCAAATCAGATCACGCGTCAATCCTCCTTTTGCCCGCTTATAGGCAGAGACTCAAACAGGAAGCACCCGCCCTCAGAACCATCCAGTGCTGGTCGGATCAATCAGATTCTATGCTACAGGACTGTTTTGATCACGCGGACTGGGAGATGTTCCGGTCGGCCTCTGATGACGACATCGAGGTCTACGCTGATAGCGTAACGTGTTTCATCAGGAAGTGCGTAGATGACGTTGTTCCGACCAAAACAATTCGGCTGTACCCAAACCAGAAGCCGTGGCTAAACGGGGATGTTCGCGCGGCACTCAATGCGCGAACCTTCACCTTTAACTCCGGTAATGCGGAGGAGCATAAACAAGCAAGTTATGCCCTCCGGAAAACCATCAGAGCAGCAAAACGGCAGTACAGGGACAAGATTGAAGGACAGTTCAACACCACCGACTCCAGAAGCATGTGGAGGGGAATTAACACCATCACGGACTATAAAGGGAACACAAACTCCACCGTGAACACCGCTGCCTCTCTCCCGGACGAGCTCAACACCTTCTATGCTCGCTTTGAGGGAACCAACACCGCCCTCGCGGAGAGAGAGCTCGCGGCTGAAGATACAGAGGTTAGTGCACTCTCCGTATCTGTCGCGGATGTAACCCGATCCTTCCGGCGGGTGAACGTCCGTAAAGCTGCGGGTCCAGACGGCATTCCCGGCCGTGCGATCAGAGCGTGCGCGCACCAACTGGCTGGAGTCTTCACGGACATTTTTAACCTGTCCCTCTCCCTGTCTGTGGTCCCCACATGCTTCAAAACGTCCACCATTGTGCCTGTACCTAAGCAGTCAAAAACCACCTGCTTAAACGACTGGCGTCCTGTTGCTCTGACCCCCATCATCAGCAAATGCTTTGAAAGAATAGTCAGAAACCACATCTGCTCTGTTCTCCCCCCCTCACTGGACCCACTGCAGTTTGCATACCGCACAAACCGCTCCACTGACGATGCCATTTCATCCACTATACACACTGCTCTCTCCCACCTGGAAAAGAGGAACACGTATGTGAGAATGCTGTTTGTGGACTACAGCTCAGCATTCAACACCATTGTGCCCTCCATACTTGACATTAAACTCCGGGCTCTAGGCTTAAACAGCCTGTTATGCAGCTGGATCCTGGACTTCCTGTCAAACAGACGCCAGGTGGTCAGAATGGGCAGTAACATCTCCTCATCACTGACTCTCAACACTGGAGCCCCTCAGGGCTGTGTTCTCAGCCCACTCCTGTACTCCCTGTACACACATGACTGTGTGGCTACCCACAGCTCCAACACCATCATCAAGTTTGCTGACGATACGACGGTGGTAGGTCTTATCACCGACAATGATGAAACGGCCTACAGAGAGGAGGTGCACACTCTGACACGGTGGTGTCAGGAGCACAACCTCTCCCTCAACGTCAGCAAGACCAAGGAGCTGGTGGTCGACTTCAGGAGGAATGAGAGTGAACACCGCCCCATCACCATCGATGGAGCACCGGTGGAGAGAGTCAGCAGCTTCAAGTTCCTCGGTGTCCACATCACAGAGGAACTCTCATGGTCCGTCCACTCCGAGGCCGTTGTGAAGAAGGCTCATCAGCGCCTTTTCTTCCTGCGACGGCTGAGGAGGTTTGGAATGAACCGCCACATCCTCACACGCTTCTACAGCAGCACCATCGAGAGCCTGCTGACTGGCTGCATCACCACCTGGTACGGCAACAGTACCGCTCGCAGCCGCAAAGCCCTGCAAAGGGTAGTGCGCACGGCCAGCTGCATCATCGGAGGTGAGCTTCCCTCCCTCCAGGACATTTACGCCAGGCGGTGTGTGAAGAGAGCTCAGAGGATCATCAGAGACTCTAGCCACCCGAACCATGGGCTGCTCTCACTGCTGCCATCAGGCAGACGGTACCGCAGCATCAGAACACGCACCAGCCGACTCCAGAACAGCTTCTTCCCACAAGCAATCAGACTACTTAACTCCTGATCCATCAGGATCATAACACACACTGGACAGAATATCACTCCGCACAACCCACTGTAGATACACACACATTATATACACATTTATGTATCATTTATTATTTATCATTTATCATATAGCACCTATTGTACATAATTGGATCTCTACTGTGAATAATAATGTATACTGTACATTGTATATTATTATTATTATTATTATAGCTTAATGTATACTGTTTAATGTATGTTTAGTGTATATTGTTTTAAAGTATATGTATATTGTAAGTATGTGTATATTGTTTAAAGCTGTGAGAACTACACTCACATTGTGTAAATTATTTATTGTTTATTGTAGTGTATACTGTGCTGTGAGTAATTGTGGGCGCATCAGATGTGTAATCTGTTGTTGCTTAAATGTTGTACATGTCATGTCGTGACTGCTATGTTGCTCGGAACTGCACCAAGAATTTCACCTGCTGTTGCACTTGTGTATATAGCTGTGTGACAATAAAGTGATTTGATTTGATTTGATTGTTCACCTGATCTGAACCCCATTGAGAACCTGTGGTCCATCATCAAATGTGCGATTTACAAGGAGGGAAAACAGTACACCTCTCTGAACAGTGTCTGGGAGGCTGTGGTTGCTGCTGCACGCAATGTTGATGGTGAACAGATCAAAACACTGACAGAATCCATGGATGGCAGGCTTTTGAGTGTCCTTGCAAAGAAAGGTGGCTATATTGGTCACTGATTTGTTTTTGTTTGGTTTTTGAATGTCAGAAATGTATATTTGTGAATGTTGAGATGTTATATTGGTTTCACTGGTAAAAATAAATAATTGAAATGGGTATAAATTTGTTTTTTGTTAAGTTGCCTAATAATTATGCACAGTAATAGTCACCTGCACACACAGATATCCCCCTAAAATAGCTAAAACTAAAAACTACTTCCAAAAATATTCAGCTTTGATATTAATGAGTTTTTTGTGTTCATTGACAACATGGTTGTTGTTTAATTATTAATGTTGTAAAATTAATCCTCAAAAATACAACTTGCCTAATGCTGCGTTCACACCAAACGCGAATTGAGCGTCAAAATCGTGTCTACCGCGTCTAGTTTCACGCGCGAACATTTTGAATGCATTCGCGCGTCCGCAGAGAATTGGACGCGCGTAGAAATCGAGGGTTTGAAGCGAAATTGACGCGCGTTCAAGGCACTCCAGGAGAAATATGTCATAAAACACCACTCTGCCTCTTTTCATTTTCATTAAACATATATATTAAGCATTAATAGCCACACAAATGTGGTCCAGGCAACTCCTACATCATGTTCAGTACATGTATATTTAAATATCCTTAATATATAAAGTTATGAAACTTCTCTTTGCCCTCAGTCAAAACGATTTGGCAGACAACAAATGATGATTCATGAGAGCAAAGATCGGCGTTAGATCGACACAAGACGAACCACTACAGGCCATCAGAGCCAGCGGCAGACGGCAGAAGGACTGGCCGAGGAAAGGCTGCTCTCGCCGGGGTTATGAGCGGCGATTGCCCGGTGATCGCCTGGATCTCACAACTCCAAAAACACAAGATTATTTTTTTAAATAGGCGCTCTCTTTATAAATAAACCACAGATTTGAGCTTTAAACAACTACATTCCCACCTGAAAAAGTCTTAAAACTACATTTTGTGACACAATAGTACTATTTTTAATTTATGCAGGGTTTCTCATACACGTCACTTTACCACGTGACAGCAGCAAGCAGGCTCCTGATTGGTTAACGCGGCGCGAATTGACGCCAAAGTTCAAATTTTTCAACTCGGGCGTCAGACGCGAATTCGCTTCAAACGCGTGAATGCACAAAAGCACCATTCGCGTGTAACGCGCGTATCGCGCAAGACGCTCAATTCGCGCCATTCGCGCGAACGAGGCGGATTCGCGTCGCGCGTAACGCGCCTTCCGCGCCGCGGGACCTCCAGATGGCGCCTTTCCATTGACTTAACATTGAAATCACTCGCGCCTGGCGCTCAATTCGCGTTTGGTGTGAACGCAGCAAAATAATTCTGCACTCCCTGTATAACAAGGACTCAGCTGTGTGCAATGATCAAATGAGTGACAGACAGGATGATGGGAAATGTAGTTTAAATGTGAATGACACCGTGGGGAAGGAGGACCTCTAGTGGCTACCCGGGGAAACACAAACCTGACACTGTGACAATGAGATGTCAAAAGCAGCTAAGAGAGGCCTAAGTTGTATTATTCAATTTGATCTTAGTGTCCGTGTACAATGTTTAAACTTTGGCGATGAATTAATGCCAAAAAAGCTGTGTACATTACAAAAGCCTGTTACATTACAAAATTGCAAAGTGATTTTAAAGCAATTTATGTAAATCAATGGTACTTTTCCAGTTGATTTTGCTTTGCTTATGTTTATAACACTTAGCCTATATGTCTTCATTATCATTTAAACACGTGTCATTAATTGGATATATTTAATGGCAAAAGTCAAATGCATGCTATATTAGCAGTGTTATATGTTGTGCATTGTTTTTGCTCTGTTTATTTTAAACAAAATTATACTGATGATTTAAATACTGTTCCCATTAACATGTTATATTGTATCCTTTATAATGAATGAATGTAAAAACATTAAAGTGTACATCGCCGTTTTGTATTTTGTGCATCGTGGTTGTTCTGGTTCACAGCGCACTACTGCCTCATCATTAAATGTCCTGCTGTATGACAGTCAGTGTCTGAAACACTGCTCTACATTAGTCCTGAGGGATGACACATAAATAAACCTGACTAATTAAACCTTTGACTCTGTTCCTATTCCTGTTATTCTACTGGAACTATTTTTAGAATGCAATTCTAAAAAAAATTATTATTATTATTATTTTTTTAAATGAATGCTTTTGCTCTCCATCCATTTTACTTTATGGTTGGAAATGTATTTTCTTGACCCTGAAATACATTTTGAAATATATTTTGGTAAATGAAGCTTGAATTAAATATATTTTATTGAGCTTCACAGTAACAACATATATTTAGCATACATTTAAAATATATTTTGGCCAGAAAAAAATATTTTTTTTCATTATTGACAGACTGAACCCCGTCAGGAAACTAAAGGAAGCGGAAGAGAGAGAGATGGGCGGGGTTTATTTGCTGATCTGCGCATGCGCATTCTGAGGAAACTGCGTCATCTCAAAACCGAAAGTAAAGACTCGAGTCTAATGACAAGCAAACATTTGGAGTTAAAACTGTAATCTGTCTTCATAACCGGACATAAGCATCCCATCTCGGTAAGTTGAGTTCTCATCTTCTGATATCGTGTCATATTATTGCTCAATCGCTCTCATAATAAAGTCCATCTTTAAAGTTTGTGACGCGTGTAAAAGTGCTCCAGATGATCTTCAGGATTATAATGATGTCGAGCTGTAGGGATTCTGCTTTAGCTGACATTCATCTACGGATTCTGTACAGTCGGAGATAGAAAAGGGCAACATTTAGAGGAAATATCAAACACTTTTGTGTTTGTTTGTGTAGGACAGACATCAGGGCTGAATTGATGAAGATCTGAGAATTACTCCAGAACTCTGCTAAGAGCTGACTGAAGATAACACTATTCTTAAAGCGACTGATCAAGCATCTCAAGCACACTTTAAGGGAAGTGTAGGACTAAATCTTACAGATTTGCGCAAAACTTTTTCATCTTTTTCATCTCAAGCTTCATAAAATACAGCATTTTATGAATCAAAATGGCCGATATGGTAAAATTGGACATCACACTCGGCATGCCTGAATCTAACGAGACCACTTTGATGATTTTTGCAAGTGCTTTGTAAAAAATGTTTTCGTGTTTGGCCCCTAATGATAAAAATAGAGGCATATATAAAAGCACTTTAAGGGAGTTTACATTCAACACACATTTGACAATAAAGAAATTTCAAGACGAGACATTATAATATACTCATTTGAAATGAGAGATCAACATGTGTTCCAGCATGTCTTAATGAAATGTGTTTAACTGGTGTGTGTAACTGACCTCAGGGTTTCCACGGGTCTTAAGACTCACTCAGTGTGTGTGTGTGTGTGTGTGTGTGTGTGTTAGGGATGGGCGATATGGACTTAAAAATTTATCCCGATATTTTCTAGTATTTATTGCGATAACGATATCAATGACGATAAATGTAGTATCATTCCCCATGTTTTTGGATACAAGTGAAAGCTGCATGCATTCTTGTGAGTTTCAGAAAAACAAACAATCATCTAAAGTAAAACGTACATGTCATCAAATAGGCTCCTATAATACATTAAAAAAAAAATAATAATAATAAAAAAAATAAATAAAAAAAAATATATATATATATATATATATATATATAATTAATTATTTTTTTTATGTAAAATTCCACACCAGCTTTTTCAGAAATGGAAAAGTTGCAGATATAATTGTCTTCTGTAAAAGTGCAGGTAATGTTTAAATAGTGCAACTGTGCTGAAAAACATCACACAATACAAACAATAATAATTCAAATCAATGACAAGTTTTACATGTAAACCGATTCTGTATTTATTCATACACTCATGGTGCAAACAGTGGTAAAAATAGCAGAAACAGCAAAAGTAATTATCCCAAAAATGTCTTCAGATTACAAAAAAGTTGAAAATAATGATTTAATGATAGAACTTCAGTAATTTGAGTTGATAAGATAATAATACCACGAATTCTTCTACTGATAAAAATAAACTGGACTAAGGAATAATGAGCTTCTGGGTTCATGAATATTAATCATGTTGTCAGCGCTCATTCAAACTGATTTGCTGAAATCAAAACAGGCACAGTAATAGGTGCACGCCAGCCAATGAGATTCCCGTTTGTGCATTCGTTTTTTCCTGTTCATGAAAGGCTGAATAATTCCAAATAAACGCCATTATTTTACAGGAAAATACAACACAGGATATTGTTTACATGTAGCACATCAATTCAGACTCTCTCGCTCTCTCTTTGAGTGTGTGTGTGAAACACTGAGCGCTCTCAGTCGCGCGCCTCACACTAGTGTTTACTGTGCGTCAAATACACTGCGCATTCATTGAGATCAACTGAAATAGTATGCTTTACCGATCGATTGAGAAGGACTGAGCGCTTAAGATATTCGCTCTAAGTGCTCAGCGAGTGAAAATACATCTGTATGTACAGGTTCAGATTGCCCTCAGGTAGCCCCTCGTTTAGCTATGAACTCTTCCGCAGCTTCCGCCATGGTTGTTTTCGCTCTGCACGTGAGATGCGGATTCAGTGCCGCCGCTCCCATTGCGCGGCTCTTAGGGCACCGAGTGCTGCGAGGGCACTACAAGAAAATTCTCTCTCCAACCCCCGTTCAGCTATACAAATTGACGAACACAGCCACCGCGGCCATCATAAAGTAAACGCTTTAAGCATCAAGAGACGGCCAGCGGTGGCACGGTGCGGATGGGTCGCGCTATCAACTAGGCTTTATCGTTATTATCGCGGGAAGACAAATTCTTATCGTGGGGAGAGTTTTTACCGGTATATCGCAAACGATAAGATATCGCCCATCCCTAGTGTGTGTGTGTGTGTGTGTGTGTACAGGAGAGAGTGTTTGTCTTTGCTGTAACTGACCTCAGGGTTTCCACGGCTCTTAAGAAGTCCAGAGTTTCAAAATCTAAATCTACCTCTGTTGCTCATTTAAATGATCCTGCAGCGCTTTAGAGAGAGTGTGTGTGTGTGTGTGTGCGTGTGTGTGATATTAAGAGTTGTGTTTGTTCTCAGTGTTTCCATATGCAGGTCTGAAGTCAGTTTCTCATTATGGAGAACAGAGAGAAGAGGAAGAGGAAGAGATCTTCATCTCCTGACCCCAGCTGTGTGTCTCTGAAGAGTAACGCATCCATGATGGGTCCTCCTAACTTCAGTGATGGAGCAGTGACCTCTGACCCCAGCTGTGTGTCTCTGAAGAGTGACAGATCCATGATGGGTCCTCCTAACTTCAGTGATGGAGCAGTGACCTCTGACCCCAGCTGTGTGTCTCTGAAGAGTGACAGATCCATGATGGGTCCTCCTAACTTCAGTGATGGAGCAGTGACCTCTGACCCCAGCTGTGTGTCTCTGAAGAGTAACGCATCCATGATGCAGCCTTTTAACTTCAGTGATGGAGCAGTGACCTCTGACCCCAGCTGTGTGTCTCTGAAGAGTAACGCATCCATGATGCAGCCTTTTAACTTCAGTGATGGAGCAGTGACCTCTGACCCCAGCTGTGTGTCTCTGAAGAGTAACGCATCCATGATGCAGCCTTTTAACTTCAGTGATGGAGCAGTGACCTCTGACCCCAGGTAAGTAAATCTATGGACAAAAGTTCAGTGATAGAAAATAGTGTTGTCACGATACTGGAAGTTCTAACTTCGATACGATGCCTAAAAAAGTATTGCTATTCGATACCAGAAAGATGCGAGCGAAGCCGTTCGGTCCGTTGTGTCTCCGCCGCCGAATATCCAGAAGTTATAGCCGGAGCAAGAACACTGTGCTGAGTTCTGTTGGTGGCCGTGATGTTGTGTCCCGGGAAAAGTGTGATTCTCCAGCTCGCTCTGTTAGTGCTGGAGGAGTTGCTGAAGCCCCGGTGATTGTTTCTCGTGCGGTCAGATGGTGTGGTCATCATTTACAGCGGCTAGTCAGGGATTGCCGTCCGTCTCCCACCACCCGCGTAGAAATCCCTGGCCGAATGACCTCCTGCTTTAGACAAACACCAGGTCATGTGGTCATTTAACGGCTGTCCGAGTTTTCAAGAATATATCACTTCAAAATCCACTGTTTTTATCCTTTTTGACCCCTGCAGAGCACCGTACGGCTGCGCTGTCATTTGATGCATTAGACTTGTATTTCTGTAAATGCTGGCGAGTGTTTTCAAGAGCGATATATTTCATCACCGCTCAAACAATAAACAGAAGAAAAGCACGTAAACATTTGGGCCGTTATTTATGGCAGCATTTATTCTCATCACACCAAGCATATGATATTTTATTTACAGCACAATCATGTCCCGGACCCGTGAGCAGCCGTTCCCCATCACACAACTCTCCCCTGTGAGTAAAGCACAATCTGAAGGCACCAGGTTTAGGTTTAATCACTGAGGTGCTGCACAGTTATTTTTACGGACTTCCTGTGAGAAACAGAGGCGAACGCTGCACGGCATACCTCACGACCAAACGTTAGCGATTGGTTAAGGCAGATCCAGAGCGGCTCTGTGGAAGTTTAAAACTATTGGATCTAACCAGAGTTCCCGCCTTCAATGAAGTGAACGCTGGTCAATGGAGAGCGGCCAGACTCTCTGAACAAATGAAATGTAGAGAGTCTGGTAGGACCAGGTACAAGGAAGCTTGATCTCAAATTGAATTTAAAAAGACGAGTAAACAGTAATAAAATAAGAACAAATAAACAAATTACAAACAATAGCACAAATAAACACAATAGAATAAAGATACAAATGAAATAGACTGCTTTTTTTTTTCAGGTAGGCCTAACAGTATTCAGGTAAGAAACTGAATATAAAAAAGTAATCAAATTTAAAATAACATTGGATAATCTTTATTGTAAAAAATTAAATACAGATTACCAAACACTGTTCCTGTTACACATTCTTCCTGAACTGGACGACTGTGTTTATGTTAATACTGACCAAGATGGGCATTGAGACATTTCTCAGTGTGTTTGACCATTAATAAGCTGGAAAAAGGAACTAATATTTGCACTTGTATATCAGAGGCGGCTTTAATATGGTGTGTGTGTGCGCTTCATATGCGAGTGCGAAAACTGCGGGAATTAGTAGAATTAACGGTATGTGCAATCCCGCGTGAAATTCAGACCGGTCACACCAACACTAACACGCCGTCATGAGGAAAAATCCAGCAGAACACGCGCTCGCCGTGTTCAGAGGGTTAACCGGACTGAATGAGAGGAGGTGTGTGCGGGTCAACTCACTGTCGTCGGAGAGGAGAGCACAGCTGGTATCCATACTGTAGAAAATGAGTATCGTATCGGTTCAGATATTTCTGTATCGATACATATCGAAATATCTATGTTTTTGACAACACTAATAGAACATTAATTGTGACTTTATCTTTCTTTTTAACATTTTGACTATTAACTTTAAAAGTTAAACTGCAGTTGAAGTAATATATTTTCTGTATAATTAATGTCAGGATTGTCATCTGTGTTGATTTACTATGTGCTTTACATTTCAATGTTATTTATACATTCATTTCTTTATTTTACATAATTGTTTTATCTGTTTTCTTCAGCATAGTGGACAGAAGCCGAAGCATCTCTGGAGGGGCCGCCCCTGTCTTCTGTCTGAACAACACAACCGTTACTGCGTCCCTGAACAGACACGATCAACCAGTGGATGATCAACTGCAGAGAGTCAAAGACCAGCACAAAACCAACATGAAGAACAAGTATGAGAGATTATTTGAGGGACTGAAGCTCCAGGAGAATGAAGCCCTCCTGAACAGGATCTACACACAGCTCTACATCATAGAGGGAGAGAGAGGAGGAGTGAATGAAGAACATGAGGTTTTACAGATGGAGAAAACAGCCAGAACACAACACTCACAAGACACTCCAATCTACTGCAATGCCATCTTTACAGCCTCACCTGAACCAGGACGTGTGAAAAAAGAGCAGATCAAGACTGTTCTTACTAAAGGCATCGCTGGAATCGGAAAAACCGTCTCTGTGCAGAAGTTAATTCTGGACTGGGCCGAGGGAAGAGCCAATCAGGATGTAGATTTCATGTTTGTGCTTCCATTTCGAGAGCTGAACTTGATCCGAGATCATCAGTACAGTCTTCACAGACTTCTGCTGGACTTTCATCCTGAACTTCAAGATCTGGACTCAAGGATTTATGAGCAGTGTAAAGTTGTGTTCATCTTTGATGGTCTGGATGAAAGCAGAATCACACTGAGGTTTTCAGACGCTCAGGAAGTTTCTGATGTGACTGAGACTTCATCAGTGGATGTGTTGATGTCAAAGCTCATGAAAGGAGAGATGCTTCCCTCGGCTCTCATCTGGATCACTTCCAGACCAGCAGCAGCCAATCAGATCCCCTCCAAATACATCAACCGTCTGACAGAGATTCAGGGATTCAATGAGCCTCAGAAGGAGGAATATTTCAGGAAGAGAATCAGGGACGAGCATCAAGCCAGCAGAATCCTCTCACACATCAGAAGAGCAAGAAGCCTCCACATCATGTGCCACATACCCGTCTTCTGCTGGATCTCATCCACTGTGCTTCAGAAGCTCCTGGAAGAAGATCTGAGTGCAGAAATCCCTCAAACTCTGACTGAAATGTACATCCACTTCCTGCTGATTCAGATCAACATGAGGAATCAGAAGTATGAAGAGAGAGATCCAGAGAAACTCCTGCAGTCCAACAGAGAAGTGATTGTGAAACTTGCTGAAGTGGCTTTCAAACAGCTGATGAAGGGCAATGTGATGTTCTATGAGGAGGACCTGAGAGAGAGCGGCATAGACGTCACTGACGCCGCAGTGCATTCTGGGATCTGCACTGAGATCTTTAAGGTGGAATCTGTGATTCATCAGAGGAAAGTCTACAGCTTCATTCATCTGAGCGTCCAGGAGTTTCTCGCTGCTTTCTATGAGTTTTACTCTCATGTGATCAAGAACCGGGAACAACTGCAGCTTCTGAATGCAGAATATGAACATGACTCTGAACATGACTCTGAACATGACTCTGACTCTGAACATGACTCTGAACATGACTCTGACTCTCTGTATTATCTACTATCATCAGCAGTAGATAAAGCCCTCAAGAGTAAGAATGGGCAGCTGGATCTGTTCCTGCGGTTCCTGCTGGGCGTCTCTCTGGAGTCCAATCAGAGACTCTTACAGGATCTACTGACACACACAGAGAAAAGCTCAGAGGACATCAGGAGAACCACACGGTACATTAAAGACAAGATCAAAGATGAGGAGTATGATGATGATCTCACATCTGATCAATCCATCAATCTGTTCCTCTGTCTGCTGGAAGTGAAAGATCAGACTCTGTCCAGAGAGATTCAGGAGTTTGTGAAATCAGACAAACACTCAAAGGAGGAACTCTCTCCAGCTCACTGCTCAACAATCGCCTACATGCTTCAGATCTCAGAGGAGCCGCTGGATGAGCTGAACACCATGAAATACAACACATCATATGAGGGCAGAGGAAGACTGATACCAGCTGTGATCAACTGCAGAAAAGCTCTGTGAGTGTTAATTATTCACAAATGAAGAGTCATGATTAATAATGAATCTAACATCTTTAAAGGGGTCATGACATGGATTTTATTTGAATGTTCCTCAATGTTCACTCATACTAGGGGTGCCAAACTCAGTTCCCTGGAGGGCCACAGTCCTGCAGAGTTTAGCTTCAACCCTAATTAAACAAACCTGATGCAGCCAATCAGGAGCTGAGTTCGGCACCACTGACTTGTGCTGTTAATAATCCACAAATACACATCAATGATTTTCCAGCCTCATTCTGACCCTCTGTCTGAAATGATCCGTTTTCAAGGGGCGGCTCTTGTCAGTAAACGCCAGCATTATAATCGGCTAATGTCACGGCATAAGACAAAATATCAATGCCTCCAACACTCATATAAAACATTTACAGACAAAGTATTATTAAACTGCTCACGCCTTTATGAACATACTTTAGCTTTAAGATCTAGCTGCTGTCAGATCCAATACTGTTGGCTTTGCTTTATCGTTGCACAAGTTTCTCTGCAAACTCTCCCTCACACTGTGTCTCATTTACACAACAATCTGCAGTCAAATGCTCCAGACAAACACATAATCCTCTGATGTGATCCAGGACGCCATTAAAATAATCCATCCACTACAGAGACACAAACGAGCTGTTTAAACAGGACGTGTCAAAATGACTGATCGCCAGTGGGCGGGGCCTATGGTGCAATGATGTCAAACTATTGGTTGATGTCTTGCTCTAGAGGCGGTCATATGCAAATGTATGTTCTTGCAGGATGTTTCAATGGGACAGAGACCTCTTATATGTCAAAAGATGTAGAAAAACTTAATATTTACTCCTCAACTATGAACTAGATAATAAACCTCTAGAAACACTGCAGTAAAATAAACTACATCTAAATGAAGCATATCTGTAGTCTGTAGTAGATTCACTGCAGTTCAGTCGAATTACCTTCTCAAAATTTAACTTTAGGTCACAGCAAAATTAACTAGACTACATTTGTTGCCATGGTAATTGTGGCGGTTCTCATATTGCTTTGAACTGTAGTTGTTGTCATGGTAATTGTGGCAGTTTTCATATTGCTTTGAACTGTAGTTGTTGTCATGGTAATTGTGGCAGTTCTAATATTGCTTTGAACTGTAGTTGTTGTCATGGTAATTGTGGCAGTTTTCATATTGCTTTGAACTGGAGTTGTTGTCATGGTAATTGTGGCAGTTCTCATATTGCTTTGAACTGTAGTTGTTGTCATGGTAATTGTGGCAGTTCTCATATTGCTTTGAACTGTAGTTGTTGTCATGGTAATTGTGGCAGTTCTCATATTGCTTTGAACTGTAGTTGTTGTCATGGTAATTGTGGCAGTTCTCATATTGCTTTGAACTGTAGTTGTTGTCATGGTAATTGTGGCGGTTCTCATATTGCTTTGAACTGGAGTTGTTGTCATGGTAATTGTGGCAGTTCTCATATTGCTTTGAACTGTAGTTGTTGTCATGGTAATTGTGGCAGTTCTCATATTGCTTTGAACTGTAGTTGTTGTCATGGTAATTGTGGCGGTTCTCATATTGCTTTGAACTGTAGTTGTTGTCATGGTAATTGTGGCGGTTCTCATATTGCTTTGAACTGTAGTTGTTGTCATGGTAATTGTGGCAGTTCTCGTATTGCTTTGCACTGTAGTTGTTGTCATGGTAATTGTGGCGGTTCTCATATTGCTTTGAACTGTAGTTGTTGTCATGGTAATTGTGGCGGTTCTCATATTGCTTTGAACTGGAGTTGTTGTCATGGTAATTGTGGCGGTTTTCATATTGCTTTGAACTGGAGTTGTTGTCATGGTAATTGTGGCGGTTCTCGTATTGCTTTGAACTGTAGTTGTTGTCATGGTAATTGTGGCGGTTCTTGTATTGCTTTGAACTGTAGTTGTTGTCATGGTAATTGTGGCGGTTCTCATATTGCTTTGAACTGTAGTTGTTGTCATGGTAATTGTGGCGGTTCTCATATTGCTTTGAACTGTAGTTGTTGTCATGGTAATTGTGGCGGTTCTTGTATTGCTTTGAACTGTAGTTGTTGTCATGGTAATTGTGGCGGTTCTCATATTGCTTTGAACTGTAGTTGTTGTCATGGTAATTGTGGCAGTTTTCATATTGCTTTGAACTGTAGTTGTTGTCATGGTAATTGTGGCAGTTTTCATATTGCTTTGAACTGTAGTTGTTGTCATGTTAATTGTGGCAGTTTTCATATTGCTTTGAACTGTAGTTGTTGTCATGGTAATTGTGGCAGTTTTCATATTGTTTGAACTGTAGTTGTTGTCATGGTAATTGTGGCAGTTTTCATATTGTTTGAACTGGAGTTGTTGTCATGGTAATTGTGGCAGTTTTCATATTGCTTTGAACTGGAGTTGTTGTCATGGTAATTGTGGCAGTTTTCATATTGCTTTGAACTGGAGTTGTTGTCTTGGTAATTGTGGCAGTTTTCATATTGCTTTGAACTGTAGTTGTTGTCATGGTAATTGTGGCAGTTTTCATATTGCTTTGAACTGTAGTTGTTGTCATGGTAATTGTGGCAGTTTTCATATTGTTTGAACTGTAGTTGTTGTCATGGTAATTGTGGCAGTTCTCATATTGCTTTGAACTGTAGTTGTTGTCATGGTAATTGTGGCAGTTCTCATATTGCTTTGAACTGTAGTTGTTGTCATGGTAATTGTGGCAGTTCTCATATTGCTTTGAACTGTAGTTGTTGTCATGGTAATTCTGGCAGTTCTCATATTGCTTTGAACTGTAGTTGTTGTCATGGTAATTGTGGCGGTTCTCATATTGCTTTGAACTGTAGTTGTTGTCATGGTAATTGTGGCAGTTTTCATATTGCTTTGAACTGTAGTTGTTGTCATGGTAATTGTGGCGGTTCTCATATTGCTTTGAACTGTAGTTGTTGTCATGGTAATTGTGGCGGTTCTCATATTGTTTGAACTGTTGTCATGGTAATTGTGACAGTTTTCATATTGCTTTGAACTGTAGTTGTTGTCATGGTAATTGTGGCGGTTCTCATATTGCTTTGAACTGGAGTTGTTGTCATGGTAATTGTGGCAGTTTTCATATTGTTTGAACTGTAGTTGTTGTCATGGTAATTGTGGCAGTTTTCATATTGTTTGAACTGGAGTTGTTGTCATGGTAATTGTGGCAGTTTTCATATTGCTTTGAACTGGAGTTGTTGTCATGGTAATTGTGGCAGTTTTCATATTGCTTTGAACTGGAGTTGTTGTCTTGGTAATTGTGGCAGTTTTCATATTGCTTTGAACTGTAGTTGTTGTCATGGTAATTGTGGCAGTTTTCATATTGCTTTGAACTGTAGTTGTTGTCATGGTAATTGTGGCAGTTTTCATATTGTTTGAACTGTAGTTGTTGTCATGGTAATTGTGGCAGTTCTCATATTGCTTTGAACTGTAGTTGTTGTCATGGTAATTGTGGCAGTTATCATATTGCTTTGAACTGTAGTTGTTGTCATGGTAATTGTGGCAGTTCTCATATTGCTTTGAACTGTAGTTGTTGTCATGGTAATTCTGGCAGTTCTCATATTGCTTTGAACTGTAGTTGTTGTCATGGTAATTGTGGCGGTTCTCATATTGCTTTGAACTGTAGTTGTTGTCATGGTAATTGTGGCAGTTTTCATATTGCTTTGAACTGTAGTTGTTGTCATGGTAATTGTGGCAGTTCTCATATTGCTTTGAACTGGAGTTGTTGTCATGGTAATTGTGGCGGTTCTCATATTGCTTTGAACTGTAGTTGTTGTCATGGTAATTGTGGCGGTTCTCATATTGTTTGAACTGTTGTCATGGTAATTGTGACAGTTTTCATATTGCTTTGAACTGTAGTTGTTGTCATGGTAATTGTGGCGGTTCTCATATTGCTTTGAACTGGAGTTGTTGTCATGGTAATTGTGGCAGTTTTCATATTGTTTGAACTGTAGTTGTTGTCATGGTAATTGTGGCGGTTCTCATATTGCTTTGAACTGTAGTTGTTGTCATGGTAATTGTGACAGTTTTCATATTGTTTGAACTGTAGTTGTTGTCATGGTAATTGTGGCGGTTCTCATATTGCTTTGAACTGTAGTTGTTGTCATGGTAATTGTGGCGGTTCTCATATTGCTTTGAACTGGAGTTGTTGTCATGGTAATTGTGGCAGTTTTCATATTGTTTGAACTGTAGTTGTTGTCATGGTAATTGTGGCGGTTCTCATATTGCTTTGAACTGTAGTTGTTGTCATGGTAATTGTGGCAGTTTTCATATTGTTTGAACTGTAGTTGTTGTCATGGTAATTGTGGCGGTTCTCATATTGCTTTGAACTGTAGTTGTTGTCATGGTAATTGTGGCAGTTCTCATATTGCTTTGAACTGTAGTTGTTGTCATGGTAATTGTGACAGTTTTCATATTGCTTTGAACTGTAGTTGTTGTCATGGTAATTGTGGCGGTTCTCATATTGCTTTGAACTGTAGTTGTTGCCATGGTAATTGTGGCAGTTCTCGTATTGCTTTGAACTGTAGTTGTTGTCATGGTAATTGTGGCGGTTCTCATATTTCTTTGAACTGGAGTTGTTGTCATGGTAATTGTGGCGGTTCTCATATTGCTTTGAACTGTAGTTGTTGTCATGGTAATTGTGGCGGTTCTCATATTGCTTTGAACTGTAGTTGTTGTCATGGTAATTGTGGCGGTTCTCGTGGCAGGACCATGCATACGTTACTTTCTCAAAAATACAAACATGTACATACATGCTGCTCACATGTTATTGTAGCCAAGTTTGTGCTGAATTCAGTGAAAACCCCTCAGACTTCAGAGTTTTTTTATACTTTATTTATACTTTAATCTGTATAAATTTCAAAACATATTTGTCTGTCTCTCCAATTTGTCCCTCCATCCAACCTAAGACCAGCATCCAGCAATAACAGCTTTTTGAAGACGCTATTCCAAATGGATAGACACAAAAATATATTTTAGGGCAATGTGAATCCCTCTACAATATTTCTTAATAACAGGGAAATCCCAGGAAATATGAAAATAATTTGCATTTTGATCTGACACATCTTATTGGGCTTTTATAACATTTAACACTGACACTGTAAAGGGATTTAAACATTTCAGATGATTCAGTGTAGACGAACATTTTTTGGAAAACACTAGTGTGGACTGAGAGCATTCAATGTGAATGATGTTTTCAAATTGTGGATTATATTCTGTTGACCACCAGAACTTGAAATTACCTGTCAACTCGGCAAATACGGGTATATATATATGGTTTGAAATTAACACCCGGCAAATGCGGGTAAAAATGAACTGTGGCTGGTAATGCTGTTAAATCACTAGCCAAGTGCTGTCTGTGAATGTTGTGTTGCCTGTGAATGTCCTGTCTGTGATGCACACAGCACACCAGAATCGAGTTCTCTTTCAAGCCTAAACAAACAATAAGAATTATGCCAAAGTGCCCATTTTGTAGAGTATTCTCATAAGAGCAGTCAATTCAAAAGGGATTTCAAATGCGCCCTTTGTTTCTCAGGTAAATGAAGGGTACAACAGATGCACTCTTCACAGCCTACCTTATCTCAGAATTCATTGCACGCCGGTGACAACAGGATTTGTATAAACTAGTCTGCATTCCCGCGTGAAAATTTTCCAGTGAAAGACGGTAGCGGCCAGTAACTCTGGTGTACTTTGAACAGGAGCGGGCAGTCTGAAAAGTTCAAGCGTGTGTCGGGAAGTCTTGAACTTGAAGTGAACAAAACTTTCTGTAGTAGTGGCTTTCACAGACCGACCGATCCGCTAAATTTAGATTTTGTTTCTAGAATCTCACATTTAAATTTCCCCTACAGAAAGAGAGAGACGGTGGATAACAAATATAAAATGTTGGCTATACAATAGTTTTATTTATTTTGTCTTATCATACTGTCAACACCGTAAAAAATAGCTCCGACTAAAATAGGCTAAATCAAATACGACATCTGTCACTCAAAATTATAAGCAAAAAATACAAATAAGCAAAAACTGTTGGCTTACTTGCTATATGCCTACTACAAAATTAAGTCTTTTAAATGAATGAATAAATGAACAGATCCGTGCATCAGGTTAGTGACAGCAGCGTAATGTACCTGGTGCCAATTTATGAGATAATATTAAAAATATATATATGGCAGCTTCCCCCATGACATCGATGTCAGAATTGTGGCCAGGGAAAATGCTGAGTGGCTACCCAGATAGCATTGTGACATTGAGTCAATGTTGAAATTCCATCAGAATCATCAATTTGGTTGTGGTTGAAATGTCAATGCTAGGTAATATTGAATCAATGTTGATAGTTCGATGCTAAAAGAATAGTGGACCAATGTTGATAATTTAATGCTAAATAATATTGGATCAATGTTGATAATTCAATGCTTTTCAGTGTTGAAAAGACAAACATTGAATCAATGTTGATTCTCCACTGGTGAGGCTTACTGTCAATCTATCTTTCCCATCATTCAACTGCACAGATTCTGACCAACATTAATACCAAAATCGAAGTTTTGCATTCACAATTATGTCTCTATTTGTACAAAATGCTGCACATTCATGTAATTCTGTATTTAGCACACACCAGTTGAAAGGCATTAGTTTGTGGACAGTGAAAATATCTACAAAATGTATCAAGTTCATGGATAATTATGCGTGTATTTATTAATCAGTTTGATAGTAAAGTCATCCCATATTTGTCCAGTGTACAGGGAGAAACGAGAGACGGTTGGATGAATTTCTGGCATGTCAGTAATTCTGGTCGCCCCTGGTATCGCACAGCTGAAGCAGAGCTACTAATTGCCCTGTTGGCACTGTAGCGACAATGAGTCAGATAAAATAATAACTCAACAGGGAATTTGAATTAAAATGAAAGAGACTCGAATTACGCTATAATTTATAAATAATTCAGAATTAATGTTTACACCTTAACTTATTCGTCCACCGATATGTGAGAACTTAAAGGGGAGTCTGTTAAAGGGAAACAAGTCTATGTAGCTCAAATGAATGAATGAATGAATTCATAGGGAATTTTGCGAGAGTCTAATGTACAGCCGAGCAAATGAGCGTTCATTTGAACGGGCCGTAATTATCAACTCTGCAGCGGATATTAATATCCGTACAATAGTGAAACACTATTTAACAGCCAGGTAACTTAGGTCGGCAGTTCAAGACATTAAATTCATAAGCACATAACACAAGAACAGTTATCTTTGACTACAAACGAAACTTTATTGATTACTCTAACACATCAAACTAATATCTAACATAAACACACGCACTCGCACATTCATACGTTGCAGAAAGGAAGAAAGTGAGGAAAGAATAAGTTTAAGAGAGAGAAGTTATGAAATCCCAAGCAATATGCATTTATGACACATGACCTGAAGAAACCATTGATCAGTAATTTATCCTCCTATCGTTTCTTAGGCGGGGTTATTACATTTGATCTAATGCACCATTTCAGCTTGAAATCTAGAGATGTTACTTGCGTTTGTCTCATGTGTGCCGTCTTTGACAAAGGGGGATTCCCTTTGTCTCCTGGCTGGAGAGGGGTTCCCTCGGGTCTTTGATTCGCTGAAGGTCTGGTCGTGTCTTTGATCGACGTCTTGGGAAGCCAATCACGTGGCGTGTTGGCGGCTGGGATGGAAGTCTTGTGGGCATTGTTGAAGTTGACACGCACTGTTGGAGACTCGTTGAGAAACTTTGCGGCGAAACTTAACAGAACCCGAGACTTAACGGAAAGAAAATAAACTTTAAGTAAAAGAAAAGAAAGTGAGAGAAGAGCAGATGGCCTGAATGAAATCTGTTAACCCATTTTCTCTGATGGTCTGCCACGATCGTCCGATCGTCGCTTTGGCGGATTCTGGAACCGCGCTGCGAACAGCTCTTGACTGAACAATGAACAGAACACCACGTGAACACGACTTGAAAACCGTGCGAACACCGCGAGAACAACTTAGCAGAGAACGTCTGTGTTCTGAGGTTAAACTGAAAAATTTGCCCATCCCCTGGATGGGTTCTGGCCAATTAGGGTTCAGGGGTGACTGTCTCCACCCCTCCCATACAATTGGGTTATCTATAGTAATTAAGTTTCCGGCTCTTAAGCAGAGAATACATTTAGACCTAATTTCTTACTATAAGGACATGATTAATTCTATAAAGATTTCATTCAGCTCATCTGTTTGATTATATCGACACGAGCACAAAGGTATCAAACACGGTGCCTTTTCATCCACTCATTCAATAGTTACATAATTGCATGAATTTGGGAATGATATACATGCATAATAGTCACGTGTATCAGTTGTAAACACGCTAACAAACTATGTCGAAGGCTATTTGAGTGAAAGTCCAATAATCATAATCTGATGCATTCCAATATGTAACATTTTCTTGGAGTTTGCTTGGAGTCTTAGCTGTGTCGCTGGGAGTTCAGTTACCGGTCATTGAAAAGACAAAGATCTGTTTGTTTCTTTGTCTTGCGATCACAACGAGTCTTTTGTCCTCTTTGTGAAGTTTTGGTCAAAAGTCCATAGGAAATCACGTAATTGTAAAATAGAAGTGGTAGCCCTAGGCAGAATGGAGCCTCGTGATAAATGATCGATTTCCTGGGGTCTGAAGCTGAATTAGGGCTTTGTGAAAGGGATGTTCATTTAATGAATCATTTGGAAGATTCATTCAACGTCTGCGACCATAATCGTTACAGCACGGTGAGGGGAAATGGGACAATCAGTTCGTAGTTCTGCTTCAGCTGTGTGATTAGCTCATGAGGGCCGACCAGAATTACAGAATTCCAATTTAATCTTTAATGCAGCAAGAAAGAAGAGTGAGATCTTTAAGTTCTGTAGGCAGCTATATCAAACTGCAGAAATTTAGAAAACTGCTGCGCCTCCAGTTTGTGTTGTAAAATGGATAATCTCTTCCAAATCGCCGTTCAGCTCCTCTTTTATTACATTTACATTTTACATTTACATTTATGCATTTAGCAGACGCTTTTATCCAAAGCGACTTACAACTTGGATTATTAATTTAGCTACTTGATTATTAATTTACTTGTTTCACTTCCACACTTTATTTGTTTATTTACTATTAAATACAGTATTAATATTACAACCCCAAATCAGAAAAAGTTGGGACAGTATGGAAAACGCAAATAATAATAAAAAGAAGTGATTTCTAAATTTACTTTGACTTGTATTTCATTGCAGACAATATGAACACAAAATATTTCATGTTTTGTCTGGTCAACTTCATGTCATTTGTAAATATGCATCCTTTCCTGTCATTCAGACCTGCAACACATTTAAAAAAAAGTTGGGACAGTAAAGCATTTACCACTTTGTAATGTTGCCATTCCTTTTCACAACACTTAAATGACGTTTAGGGACTGAAGACACCAAGTGATGAAGTGTTTCAGGTGTAATTTTGTCCCATTCTTCCTGCAAACAAGTCTTAAGATGGGCAACAGTGCGGGGTCTTCGTTGTCGAATTTTGCGCTTCACATTCTCTATTGGAGACAGGTCAGGACTGCAGGCAGGCCAGTCAAGTACCCGTACCCTCTACCTCCGCAGCCAGGACTTTGTAATGTGTGCAGAATGTGGTTTTGCATTGTCTTGTTGAAATATGCATGGGCGTCCCTGGAAAAGATGTCTTCTTGAAGGCAGCATATTATGCTCCAAAATCTCTATGTACTTTTCAGCATTAATGGTGCCTTCACAGAAGTGCAAGTTACCTTTGCCAAGGGCACTAACACAACCCCATACCATGACAGACCCTGGCTTTTGGACTTGTTGCTGGTAACAGTCTGAATGATCCTTTTCTTATTTGGTCCGGAGCACACGGCGTCCATTCCTCCCAAAAAATACCTGAAATACTGATTCATCTGACCACAGTACATGTTTCCACTGTGTGATGGTCCATCCCAGATGCCTCCGAGCCCAGAGAAGTCGACGGCGCTTCTGGACACTGTTAACATAGGGCTTCCTTTTGGCACAGTACAGTTTTAACTGGCATTTGTGGATGTAACTATTTATTGTGGTACTTGACAAAGGTTTGCCAAAGTAGTCCTGAGCCCATGTGGTGATATCGCTTCTAGATGAATGACGATTCTTGATGCAGTGCCGCCTGAGGGATCGGAGATCACGGTTGTTCAGCTTAGGCTTGCGCCCTTGTCCTTTACGCACTGAAATTCCTCCAGATTCCTTGAATCTTTTAATTATGTTATGCACTGTTGAATGTGAAATATCCAAATCTCTTCCTATCTTTCTTTGAGGAACATTGTTTTTAAACATTTCAATAATTTTCTCATGTATTTGTTGGCAAACTGGCGATCCTCGGCCCATCTTTGCTCCTAAAGGATTAGACCTTTCTTGGATGCTGCTTTTGTACCAAATCATAATTACAATCACCTGTTGACATCACCTGTTTCAAATCACATCATTATTTAACCATTTTACCTCATTACTATCCCTAAATTGCTCCTGTCCCAACTTTTTTTTAAATGTGTTGCAGGTCTGAATGACAGGAAAGGATGCATATTTACAAATGACATGAAGTTGACCAGACAAAACATGAAATATTTTGTGTTCATATTGTCTGCAATGAAATACAAGTCAAAGTAAATTTAGAAATCACTTCTTTTGTTTATTTATTTGCGTTTTCCATACTGTCCCAACTTTTTCTGATTTGGGGTTGTACATTATCGACTGAAACAGTCTTAAAACTACGTTGTCACACATTAACGGTAGATTTTAACAAAAAAAAAGACGTGTAAACACAGCCCATGTCAGCCATTTCTCAGCGAGACGAGCCGGCTGGCAGAAGCCCCTCCCATGACGTGAATTCGCGTCTGTTGTGCAGTGAATGTCACGCGCGAATGAAGCGAGTAAACTCAAAATGTTCAAGTGTCCACCTTCGCGCGAATAGCGCGATTTATTCGCGTCAATCGCGTCCGGTGTGAACGCCACGTTGCGCGGCTCCCGCTGCACATTTCACGGAAGAAAGCTTCCACAATCTTCACAAGTTCAATGAAGGATCCGCACAACGGCTTGTCCTGAAAGATGGATTTAAAAACAGAAGCTGTTTACGGGCCACAACCTGTAAGTGTGATTTATTTTTCGTCGATGTGTTTTCCTGTAATAGTTTGTGTTTATGTGTTATAGTTTGTGTTAGGGCCTCCTGTCTGCTGATCGATTGCTCCTGTCTGCTGATCGATTGCTCCTGTCTGCCTCCTGCTGTGTTTGTAGCTCTGTAGCTCAAGTCTGTAGCTCTGTACAGCCTTGCTTACGTTTGAAACTTTATTTTGATATTTCCTCTTTATTCTACTGCTAAAAAACGATTGTGGTAAGTGGTAAGTTGGATTAATCAAAAACACGGTAAGTCATGTCTTCTCCTGTCATTATCACTTGCACTTCATGCTGCATGTTTAATATAGGCTTCTCCGCTGGCGAACAGGGCTTCACATGTGATAAATGTAAGGAGATAGTTAGGCTGACGGAGAAGATTTCAGAATTAGAAACACGCATCCATACTTTATCTGAGAGTAGTGAGGATGTAACAGCTTTAGACACTGATTTGGATGCGAATAGCTTAGTGAACTCTGTACATTCTTCGATTCCGGCTGCAGGGCCCTCGCAGCAGGGCAACTGGGTGACAGTGAGGCAGCATAGTCGCAGACCAAAGAACCGCTTTTCCGTTCCGGTTAGAACATCAAACAGGTTCTCCCCTCTCAGTGAAGCACCCACTGAGTATCCTGTTGAAAGTGCCCTAGTCATTGGCGATTCTATTACACGGAACGTGAAGATACCGGCCACCATAGTCACTTGTTTACCGGGAGCCAGAGCACCTGACATCAAAGCAAATTTAAAAGTGCTGGCTAAAGCTAATCGTAAATTCTCTAAGATTATTATTCACGTCGGCACTAATGATGTTCGACTTCGCCAGTCGGAGATCACCAAAATTAACATTAAAGAGGTGTGTGAACTCGCTAGTACGATGTCAGAGGCTGTTTATTGTTCTGGTCCGCTCCCCGTTAGAAGGAGTGATGAGATAGTTAGCAGGCTATCATCACTCAATGGCTGGTTGTCTAAGTGGTGTCTGCAAAATAACATAGGGTTCATAGACAATTGGAAAAGTTTTTGGGGCAGACCTGACCTGTTGAAGAAGGATGGCATCCATCCCTCCTGGGGTGGTGCTGCTCTTCTCTCTAGTAATTTGGCACATAGTCTTAGAGCTAAACCTTGACTCACTAGGGCCCAGGTCAGGAAGCAGACAAACTGGCTAAACCGACCGTCTGCTAGCTGTCTCACGTCACCGGAGTCAGATAAATCCCAGCACATAGAGACTCTTTCACCGAGATATTATCATATAGAGACTGTGTCTGTTCCCCGAATTAGTAAATACAAAAAAACATCAAAACCATTCAACAGTAAAGATTTTATTGATGTCCAACAAATAAACAAAAGATATAATACAGATGAACAATTGATAAAGCTTGGGTTACTGAATATTAGATCCCTTTCCCCAAAAGCGCCTATTGTTAATGATATTATTACAGATAATAATCTAGATGTGCTGTGTTTGACAGAAACCTGGCTAAAACCTGAAGACTACATTACCTTAAATGAGTCCACCCCCCAAGATTATTGTTATAAACACGAGCCGCGTCTGAAAGGTAAAGGAGGAGGGGTTGCTGTAATTTATAATAATATCTTCAGTATTACTCAGAAGTCTAGTTTCAAATATAATTCCTTCGAAGTTTTGGTGCTTTATGTAACTCTATGTAGTGTACATGACAAAACCCGTTCAACATTGGTGTTAGCTACTGTATACAGGCCACCAGGGCATAATACAGACTTTATCAAAGAATTTGCTGACTTTCTATCAGAATTAGTACTGGCCGTAGATAAAGTACTAATTGTTGGTGATTTTAATATCCATGTAGACAACGAAAAAGACGTATTGGGATTAGCATTTAAAGATACACTAAACTCTATTGGAGTTAGGCAACACGTGTCAGGACCCACTCATCGCCATAATCATACTTTAGACCTAATATTGTCACATGGAATAAATGTTGATACTGTTGAAATTCTGCAGCAGAGCGATGACATCTCAGATCATTACTTAGTATCTTGTATACTTAATTTAGCTAAGATTGCAAAGCCGCCCCCTCGCTTCAAAAATGGCAGGACAATCACTGCCGCTACTAAAGATTGCTTTTTGAATAATCTTCCTCATCAGTATCATCTCCTCAGCATCCCAGATAGCATAGAAGAACTCGATGTTGCAACAGAAACTATTGACTCTCTCTTTTCCAGTACTTTAGACACAGTTGCTCCTCTGCGGTTAAAGAAGATTAAAGAAAATAGTCCAACGCCATGGTACAACGAACACACCCGGGCCCTTAAAACAGCAGCCAGAAAAATGGAGCGCAGCTGGAAGAAAACAAAACTAGAGGTCTTTCGTAATTTGTGGAAAGAGCACATGATCACATACAGAAAGGCCGTAAGAACTGCTAGATCTGCTTATTTCTCAACTCTCTTGGAAGAAACAAACACAACCCAAGGTATTTATTCGATACAGTGGCTAAATTAACCAAAAATAAAGCTTCAGCTTCTGATGATTGTAAACTGCACAGCTGTAATGACTTTATGAACTTCTTCACATGTAAGATTGATAATATTAGGAAGAAAATTTTAACCATGCAG
Source organism: Romanogobio albipinnatus (assembly GCA_023566225.1). Lineage (NCBI taxonomy): Eukaryota > Metazoa > Chordata > Actinopteri > Cypriniformes > Gobionidae > Romanogobio > Romanogobio albipinnatus. The sequence goes on from CM042241.1 coordinate 74,201,119, forward strand.
CCGTCTACTACAGTATCACATCAGACAGAGCATTGTAGTGTCACTGAGAAAAAATTACAATCATTCACTGCTATAGGAGAAGAAGAATTGGCTAAACTCGTTAAATCATCAAAATCAACAACATGTATGCTTGACCCTGTACCGACTAGGCTATTAAAAGAGATGCTACCAGAGGTCATAGATCCTCTTCTTAATATCATTAATTCATCTGTCATTAGGATATGTACCGAAAACTTTTAAGTTGGCTATTATTAAACCACTTATTAAAAAAACGCAACTTGATCCTACAGAATTAGTCAATTATAGACCAATCTCAAATCTACCCTTTCTGTCAAAAATACTTGAAAAGGCAGTGTCCTCACAATTATGTTCCTTTTTAGAAAGAAATGGTATCTGTGAGGATTTCCAGTCAGGATTTAGACCGTATCATAGCACTGAGACTGCTCTCATCAGAGTTACAAATGATTTACTCTTATCATCCGATCGTGGCTGTATCTCTCTATTAGTGTTACTCGATCTTAGCGCTGCATTCGATACTATCGACCACAACATTCTTTTGAATAGACTCGAAAATTATGTAGGTATTAGTGGAATTGCCTTGTCATGGTTTAAATCATACCTATGTGATCGTTACCAGTATGTAGCAGTAAATGAAGAGATGTCACACCGATCAAAAGTTCAGTATGGAGTACCGCAAGGCTCAGTGCTAGGACCGCTGCTCTTCACCCTGTACATGCTACCACTGGGAGATATTATTAGGAAGCATGGCGTTAGTTTTCATTGTTATGCTGACGATACTCAGCTCTATATTTCTTCACGCCCTGAAGAAACTTACCAATTCACAAGATTAACGGAATGCATAGCTGATATAAAACATTGGATGACCTGTAATTTCCTGCAACTCAATTCAGAAAAAAATGAATTTTTAATTATTGGACAAAAAAGCTCCACAAGTAGTAACCTAGAATACTGTCTAACACTTGATGGCTGCTCTGTCAAGTCTTCGTCGTCAGTGAGGAACCTGGGTGTGCTCTTTGATACCAATCTTTCGTTTGAAAGCCACGTTTCGAGCATCTGTAAAACTGCATTCTACCATCTTAAAAATATATCTAAATTACGGCACATGCTCTCAATGCAAAATGCTGAACAGTTAGTTCATGCGTTCATGACCTCAAGGCTAGATTATTGTAATGTTCTTCTGGGTGGTGGCCCTGCTCGCTTAATAAATAAACTCCAGCTGGTCCAAAACGCAGCAGCTCGAGTACTTACTAGAACCAGGAAGTATGACCATATTAGCCCAGTTCTGTCAACACTGCACTGGCTGCCTATTAAACATCGCATACATTTTAAAATCTTGCTTATTACTTACAAAGCACTAAATGGTTTAGCTCCCCAATACTTGAGCGAGCTCTTAACATATTATACTCCATCACGTCTACTGCGGTCTCAAAATTCTGGCCAGTTGATCATACCGAGAATATCCAAATCAACTGCAGGCGGTCGATCCTTTTCCTATTTAGCTCCTAAACTCTGGAACAGTCTTCCTAGCATTGTTCGGGAAGCAGACACACTCTGTCAGTTTAAATCTAGACTAAAAACACATCTCTTTACTGTGGCATACACATAAAACACTTTTTCAATGAAATTATTGTTAGGCTGCATTAACTAGGTCAGCCGGAACCGGGAACACTTCCCATAACACCTGATGTACTCGTTACATCATCAGAAGAATGGCATCTACGCTAATGATAGTCTCTCTGTTTTATCCCGAGGTTTACTGCAGTCAGCCGGATCCGGGCCATATCCTGATCAGATGATGGACCTGCGCCCAGAGAAGACCAACACAGGACCCCGAAGTGTCCACAGAGACCGTGTCAATTAGCCTCCCCCTGCAACTGCCTCATCGACACGGCATCTTAATAAACCTGTCTCCAGTGTGATGAGTCCGATTGTTCGAATATTACAATGAAATAATACTTAAATCGATATGTCATCCACAATAAACCCGTCTCCAGCGTGTTGCCTCCGATCATTCGAATATTCCGATCTATTATGACCTCTGACCTCTGATATGGAAATTTAAACTGATGACATCAAATGACTATACAGCTTCATAAAATTATGCTGCATTATTTTCCTGTTTAACACTGTAAAGCTGCTTTGGAACAATCTGCATTGTTAAAAGCGCTATATAAATAAAGTTGACTTGACTTGACTTGTTGTTAATTGTATTTTTTTTTTAACGAAGCATGAACACATGTTACAGTGCACCCCACAAACACATTCAAGCCTTCGAAAGAATGTGTTTTACCACCCCTTTAATTCAGTGTTAAATAAGTGATTTAATTGTAGTTGAAAAAATATTGATTTTAAGCCCATCTTCATCTATTTTTCATCATTGAAATAACATTATTTCAGGGTGCAAACCTGATGAAAAATCAATGTTAAATTTCAACATTGATTCAATGATATTTTAGTTGATGCATTAACATTGATTCAACGATGATTCAGTGTTGGTCTGCTATCTGGGTAGTAACTTTGGAAAACCACTAGCCATAGTGGCTGGTGAGCAAAAAAGTTAATGTCAACCTCTGTTTACCACATATTCCATGATATTTTACTTTGTTTTGTTTTTGTATTGCCAATTATTTACTAAGCTATTTTTCTAGTTTTTAAGAAGCCACTGCTGCGTCTTTAAAGAAACTCATCATGAACCCCAACTTATTTAACTTTTTTAATTTTTTCTTCTAGTCTTGCTGGCTGTAAACTCTCTGGTCAGCATTGTGAAATTGTGTCATCAGCTCTTCAATCCTCAAACGGTGTCCTGAGAGAGCTGGATCTCAGTAACAATGACCTGCAGGATTCAAGAATGAAGATTATTACTGAAGGACTGAAGAGTCCAAACTGTCAGCTGCAGATACTGAGGTATTAAGAACATATGAGAGATTATTTACAGTCTGACGGTCATAATGTGGATGTGTGTCTGTAGATGATCTGACTGTGTGTCTGTAGGTTGTCTGGCTGTATGGTGACAAAGGAAGGCTGTGGTTATGTGTCTTCAGCTCTGAGCTCAAACCCCTCACACCTGAGAGAGCTTGATCTGAGTAACAATGACCTGCAGGATTCAGGAGTGAAGATTATTACTGAAGGACTGAAGAGCCCAAACTGTCAGCTGCAGATACTGAGGTATTAAGAACATATGAGAGATTATTTACAGTCTGACGGTCATAATGTGGATGTAGATGATCTTTCTGTGTGTCTGTAGGTTGTCTGGCTGTATGGTGACAGAGGAAGGCTGTGGTTATGTGTCTTCAGCTCTGAGCTCAAACCCCTCACACCTGAGAGAGCTTGATCTCAGTAACAATGACCTGCAGGATTCAGGAGTGAAGATTATTTCTGAAGGACTGAAGAGCCCAAACTGTCAGCTGCAGATACTGAGGTATTAAGAACATATGAGAGATTATTTACAGTCCGACGGTCATAATGTGTATGTGTGTCTGTAGATGATCTGACTGTGTATCTGTAGGTTGTCTGGCTGGATGGTGACAGAGGAAGGCTGTGGTTATGTGTCTTTAGCGCTGAGGTCAAACCCCTCACACCTGAGAGAGCTTGATCTGAGTAACAATGACCTGCAGGATTTAGGAGTGAAGATTATTACTGAAGGACTGAAGAGCTCAAACTGTCAGCTGCAGATACTGAGGTATTAAGAACATATGAGAGATTATTTAAAGTCTGACGGTCATAATGTGGATGTAGATGATCTTTGTGTGTGTCTGTAGGTTGTCTGGCTGTATGGTGACAGAGGAAGGCTGTGGTTATGTGTCTTCAGCTCTGAGCTCAAACCCCTCACACCTGAGAGAGCTGGATCTGAGCTATAATCACCCAGGAGATTTAGGAGTCAAGCTGCTCTCTGACAAACTGGAGGATCCAAACTGCTCACTGCAGATTCTCAAGTATGTGGGACAGTAAGAGGCCTGGTTTACACTTGGCATTAAGATATACATCAGGTGATCTGATCAAAAGTTGGTTACTCTCATTTGGATGTAGTTATTATTAAAGGGGTCATATGATGCTATTTTATTTTGAAGTGTATTATTTTATTTATTGGGTGTAATAGTTGAGTCGAGTCAAGTCACCTTTTTATATAGTGTTTTTTACAACACAGACTGTTTCAAAGCAGCTTTATAGTGATATCATAAAAATAGTGGCAATAAAAGGAAAATAATGGTTAATTTATCTATACAGCTGCTCTAGAGAAAACAATGATGTCATCGTCCAGCTCAGTTCAGTTCTCATACAATGGTGTCAATGCAGTCTGATCAATAATATTGGAAGAAAACAAAACTGCAGGTTTTTCGCGATTCGAAGAAAGAGAGCATGATCGCATACAGAAAGGCCGTAAAAACAGCTAGATCTGCTTATTTCTCGACTATCTTGGAAGAAAACAAACACAACCCTAGGTATTTATTCCATACAGTGGCTAAATTAACCAAAAATAAAGCTTCAACTTCTGATGTTTTTAAACAGCACTTCAGTAATGACTTTATGAACTTCTTTATGTGTAAGATTGATAATATAAAAAAAAGTAAGGTAATAGATCCTCTTCTTAATATAATTAATTCATCCTTGTCATTAGGATATGTAATGAAAACTTTTAATTTGGCTATTATTAAACCACTTATAAAAAACAACAACTTGATCCTCCAGAATTAGTCAATTACATGCCAATCTCAAATCCACTCTTTCTGTCAAAAATACTAGAAAAGTCACTGTCCTCACAATTATGCTCCTTTTTTTTTAGAAAGAAATGGTATCTGTGAGATTTTCCAGTCAGGATTTAGACCGTATCATAGCACTGAGACTGCTCTCATCAGAGTTACACATGATTTACTCTTATCATCCGATCGTGGCTGTATCTCTCTATTAGTGTTACTCGATCTTAGTGCTGCATTTGATACTATCGACCACAACATTCTTTTGAATAGACTCGAAAATTATGTTGGCATTAGTGGAATTGCATTGGCATGGTTTAAATCATACCTATCTGACCGTTATCAGTTTGTAGCAATAAATGAAGAGATGTCACACCGATCCGTTCAGAACCGAAGTTCAGTAATGAGTACCGCAAGGCTCAGTGCTAGGACCATTGCTTTTCACCCTTTACATGCTACAACACACCACTGGCTCCCTATTAAACATTGCATACATTTTAAAATCTTGCTTATTACTTTCAAAGCACTAAAGGGTTTAGCTCAATTTCATGAACCGTTTTTGTATTTTTCAAATACTGTCATTTTGGATAAATAAATCAAAAGCAGGGCTGTACAATGAATCATATCTTGATATGGACTAGTGTTTGTGAAATCTGTGTGAATGAGCGCCGCAGTTTGGTCTACAACACATACTGAAGCACGAGTGACACTCTTGGTGTTTTCAGCGTCTGCATCTCACTATGAGGACATGAACACATGAACTTCATCTGCAGAGCTGCTCTGAGAGTCACTTCACAGCATTTCATTATTTAATTTGATCAAACTATCGTCATCCGTCATATCATACACACACACACAGTGTTGGGAAGGTTACTTTGGACATGTAATAGGTCACAGATTAAAAGTTACCCTGTTTAAACAGTAATAGTAGTGTAACTATTTCAATTACTTTATAAAAGTAAAGTAACTGAATACATTTTGATTACTTTTTGATTGCTTTTCAAAAAGTACTTTTCGTTTGCACTAAACTGTTATATTTGCAGCCTTTTCTGATTTCTGGATTAAATTGTTTTTAAATTTCCAGCCCTGGAACTGATTTTTATCACTCGCCATGGTGGCAACTCTCAGACAGGTTGAAGACGAAAGCTTTCAGCACAAATGTGAATTGATGTAATTGGCAAATCAAAAGCATCAGAAATGGCGAGAGGCATCATGCACATCAAAAACAGACAAAGCAACAAATTAATATTTTTCAACTAGTGCGGTCAATCGATTAAAAAACATTAACTAATAAATCACACAATTTTTCTGTATTGATAATGATTAATCACACCTGACATTTAAGTTTTTAATATATATTTATATTGTAATAATTTCACATTTAATCTCTGAATTAATATAGAAACAACATAAAGACAGTAGCCTGTTTAAATATTTTATCAACAGGTAGGAAATATACAGAAATTGAATAAATGTATCAAACACTTATTTCACAGTCTTCACTGCATAAAATATAAATTAAATATAGATGAATCTGTATTAAAGCTACATAAGTTCAGTCAAGTGGAGTGAGTGATTATCCTCGCTTGACGCTTGTTTCTTCACAATACCTGCAGGACTCCCGATGATTCGGCTGTGCATGTCATGCAAATGTTGGGGGCGTACAAATTAATGATCCCGACTGTTGCGTAACAGTTCATTCAGTTTTTCATTCTAGGGCACCTTTAACCCTCTGGGGCTCTTCGGTCATTTCTGACCCAAATTTTTTTAAATGAAAAATGTTAAAAGTCGTAGCTTCATCGGAATGGTCCGAAACTTGGTGACTTTATTGGTACTTGGTATATGAACACCCAAAATAATTGGGGACAGGATTTGAAAAGTCTTAAGTGGTCGTAAAAAAAAGAGTCCCACTCAGGCAGTATTAATTTCATTTTTTCACTGACGAAAACGAGACGATAACTAAATAAAAACTAGTGTTGGATGACAAAAACTATAAAGAAAATCAACTGTAATTTTCGTCAACAAATAAAAACGAGAGGAAAATGTTAGGGAGGGTCGATTAGGGAAGAGATCCAGTCAGAACTGATGTCCTGTGTCACAGATGCGCTGATCTAACCGCTGGATAACACGGCGCTGTTGCGCTACTACAGGCTCACTCGCGCATCCCCAATCCAGCGCTCCAGAGCGGCTCACAATCAATGAACATTAGCGCACATTTATGCCATGCAATTTTTTATGAACTAATGCTGATGAATAATGACAATTTTTACTTTACGATGTTTATATAGTAATATGTTTTAGACGGTTGTAACAATGCATATTTTATATCATCTGAACTTGAATGAGTTCCTGTAACGGACAGGGTTCCCGCGGGGTCCTAAAAAGTCTTAAAATGTCTAAAATTAAAAAGATTTAATTTAAGGCCTTAAAACGTCTTAAAAACGGCCAGATTTTCATCCGAGGTCTTAAATTTAATTTAGTAAGGTCTAAAAAAAAAGGTTTTATCCTCGTTCATTTCCAGAAACGCTGGCCGCAGAAAGTTATATTAACGTTACACAGTAGCAAAAAAGTATCGAATGGTAGACGACAAAGCGGAGCTCTAGAGTCTTTGCTACGCCGCCCTCAGAGCGTTCGTTCGGTGTGTTGTGGTTCTTTCTGGGGGGTATTGGTGTTGGTACACGGACGCGGTGACAAAACTACAAATCCCATGATAAATGCAATTACCTGCCCGCAAAATACGTATCCGTTTAATAACGTTGTGTTTTGTTGGACAGAATGAGGCAGACATGCATTGTTTTCTATTATTCTATACAGTGATAAAGTCTGCACTCAATCAGCACTGCACACCTTATTATTATGAAAATAGGGAAGGATTAAAGAACTCAAATACACCATATCTTGATGCAGTCGTGTTTATTGTCTTCGTTTCATCAGTCAAAGCGTTTCTATCTTCTGGTTTATCCTACATCGCTAGCTTCACATTAGGGCTAACGATGACTTCTCTGAGGCAAATGCAGAGTTTCTGCTCGAGGGCGCCCTCTGGCTTCCAGTATGAATGAAACGTTTGGGTAACAAATATGAAAAATAATACTTCTCTCTAAATAAATGTATATGACAATCCATATGTTTTTCTCCAACATACAGTTTTTCCCCCACAGTGGATGCATAAGAGGCTCATATTTCATATTAAAAACATAGACTTTAAGAAATTGATATCACAGATAAAAAGCACAGATATTTTATTTTAGACCTTTCTAATGATTTTTAGTCATAGGCTGTCTGCATATTAACAGGGAACCCAGCTGTTTTTTTTGTTGTAAAATAAGTTTTCTGTAAAATATAAATGTTATTATTAGTAGTATTATTATTATATTGTTATATTTATTCTTAAATACTCTATTTCCATCCATCCATCCATCTTCTTCCGCTTATCCGGGGCCGGGTCGCGGGGGCAGCAGTCTAAGCAGAGATGCCCAGACTTCCCTCTCCCTAGACACTTCTTCCAGCTCTTCCGGGGGGACACCGAGGCGTTCCAAGGCCAGCCGGGAGACATAGTCCCTCCAGCATGTCCTTGGTCTTCCCCGGGGCCTCCTCCCGGTTGGACATGCCCGAAACACCTTCCCGGGAAGGCGTTCAGGAGGCATCCGGAACAGATGCCCGAGCCACCTCAGCTGTCCCCTCTCGATGTGGAGGAGCAGCGGCTCTACTCCGAGTTCCTCCCGAGTGACTGAGCTTCTCACCCTATCTCTAAGGGAGCGCCCAGCCACCCTGCGGAGAAAGCTCATTTCGGCCGCCTGTATCCGGGATCTTGTCCTTTCGGTCATGACCCAAAGCTCATGACCATAGGTGAGAGTAGGAACGTAGATTGACCGGTAAATCGAGAGCTGCGCCTTACGGCTTAGCTCTTTCTTCACCACGACAGACCGGTACATCGACCGCATTACTGCAGAAGCTGCACCGATCCGTCTGTCAATCTCCTGTTCCATCCTCCCCTCACTCGTGAACAAGACCCCTAGATACTTGAACTCCTCCACTTGGGGCAGGAACTCTCCACCAACCTGAAGTGGGCAAGCCACCCTTTTCCGACTGAGGACCATGGCCTCGGATTTGGAGGTGCTGATCCCCATCCCAGCCGCTTCACACTCGGCTGCAAACCGTCCCAGTGCATGCTGAAGGTCCTGGTTAGAAGGGGCCAACACGACAACGTCATCCGCAAAGAGCAGAGACGAAACCGTGTGGTCCCCAAACCTGACACCCTCCGGCCCTTGGCTGCGCCTAGAAATTCTGTCCATAAAAATTATGAACAGAACCGGCGACAAAGGGCAGCCCTGCCGGAGTCCAACATGCACCGGGAACAAGTCTGACTTACTGCCGACAATGCAGACCAAACTCCTGCTTCGGTCATACAGGGACCGGACAGCCCTCAGCAAAGGACCCCGGACCCCATATTCCCCCAGGACCCTCCACAGGGCGCCGCGAGGGACACAGTCGAATGCCTTCTCCAAATCCACAAAACAAATGTGGACTGGTTGGGCAAACTCCCATGAACCCTCCAGCACCCTGTAGAGGGTATAGAGCTGGTCCAGTGTTCCACGACCAGGACGAAAACCACACTGTTCCTCCTGAATCCGAGGTTCCACTATCGGCCGAATTCTCCTCTCCAGTACCCTGGCATAGACTTTCCCGGGGAGGCTGAGAAGTGTGATCCCCCTATAGTTGGAACACACCCTCCGGTCCCCCTTTTTAAAAAGAGGAACCACCACCCCGGTCTGCCATCCCAGAGGCACTGTCCCCGACCGCCACGCGATGCCGCAGAGGCGTGTCAGCCAAGACAGCCCCACAACATCCAGAGACTTGAGGTACTCAGGGCGGATCTCATCCACCCCCGGTGCCTTGCCACCGAGGAGTTTCTTGACCACCTCGGTGACTTCAGCTTGGGTGATGGACGAGTCCTCCTCTGAGCCCCCAGCCTCTGCTTCCTCAATGGAAGACGTGACGGCGGGATTGAGGAGATCCTCGAAGTATTCCTTCCACCGTCCGACAACATCCCCAGGTGAGGTCAACAGCCGCCCATTGCCACTGTAAACAGCGTTGGTAGGGCACTGCTTCCCCCTCCTGAGGTGCCGGACGGTTTGCCAGAATCTCTTCGAGGCCAGCCGATAGTCCTTTTCTATGGCCTCACCAAACTCCTCCCAGGCCCGAGTTTTTGCCTCCACAACCACCCGGACTGCAGTCCGTTTAGCCTGCCGGTACCTGTCAGCTGCCTCAGGAGTCCCACAAGCCAGCCAGGCCCGATAGGACTCCTTCTTCAGCTTTACTTCCGGTGTCCACCACCGGGTTCGGGGATTGCCGCCTCGACAGGCACCGGAGACCTTGCGTCCACAGCTCCGAGCAGCCGCTTTGACAATGGAGGTGGAGAACATGGTCCACTCGGACTCAATATCTCCAGCCTCCCTCGGGATCCGGTCGAAGCTCTGCCGGAGGCAGGAGTTGAAGATCTCTCTGACAGGAGACTCAGCCAAACGTTCCCAGCAGACCCTCACAGTACGTTTGGGTCTACCGAGTCTATCCAGCTTCCTCCCCCGCCATCGGATCCAACTCACCACCAGGTGGTGATCAGTTGACAGCTCCGCCCCTCTCTTCACCCGAGTGTCCAAGACATACGGCCGCAGGTCAGATGAAACGACCACGAAGTCGATCATTGACCTACGACCTAGGGTGTCCTGGTGCCATGTGCACTGATGGACACCCTTATGCTTGAACATGGTGTTCGTTATGGACAAACTGTAACTAGCACAGAAGTCCAATAACTGAACACCACTCGGGTTCAGATCAGGGGGGCCGTTCCTCCCAATCACGCCCCTCCAGGTTTCACTGTCATTGCCCACGTGGGCGTTGAAGTCCCCCAGTAGAACGACGGAGTCCCCAGTCGGAGCACTCTCCAGCACCCCTCCCAGGGACACCAAGAAGGTTGGGTACTCTGCACTGCTGTTTGGCCCGTAGGCACACACAACAGTGAGAGACCTATCTCCGAGCCGAAGCCGCAGGGAAACGACCCTCTCGTTCACCGGGGTAAACTCCAACACATGGCGGCAGAGCTGGGGGGCTATAAGCAAACCCACACCAGCCCGCCGCCTCTCACCATGGGCAACTCCAGAGTGGTGAAGAGTCCATCCCCTCTCGAGAAGTGTGGTTCCAGAGCCCAAGCCGTGCGTGGAGGTGATTCCGACTATCTCTAGTCGGAACCTCTCAACCTCACGCACAATCTCAGGCTCTTTCCCCGCCAGCGAGGTGACATTCCATGTCCCAAGAGCTAGTTTGACTAGCGCTAGTTCATGCCCCCGCCTTCGACTGCTGCCCGATTCGCTTTGCACCGGCCCCTTACGGTCCCTCCCGGGAGTGGTGGGCCCACGGGAAGGTGTCCCCACGTCGCTCCTTTGGGCTGAGCCCGGCCGGACCCCGTGGGGGAAGGCCCGGCCACCAGGCGCTCGCATACGAGCCCCAACCCCAGGCCTGGCTCCAGGGTGGGGCCCCGGCTGCGCCATACCGGGCGACGTCACGGTCCTCCTTTTTTTTGGCATCATAAGGGTTTTTGAACTGCTCTTAGTCTGACCCGTCACCTAGGACCTGTTTGCCTTGGGAGACCCTACCAGGGGCATATAGCCCCGGACAACGTAGCTCCTAGGGTCATTCGGGTACTCAAACCCCTCCACCACGTTAAGGTGGCAGTTCATGTAGGAGTACTCTATTTTTATTTTTAAATAATTAAAATGTTATTGATTTAGTAATATTTCTAATTTTGTTAAATATTTGTATTTATCGAATATAATAATTATTATTAGTCTCATTAATATATAAACATTAATATATAAAATGTTATATGCATACATTTTTCATTTGTAAAAAAAACTAAAAAAACGAATTTTAACCAGAATAATAGCAATTAGATATCTTCCCCAAATCGTGCATCCCTAGTTTGGAGTAGCCTGTTCAATCTCTATTAGGCTATTAATATGCTGTTTTGTAATCTATTCTATTTGAGGGCAAGTTTGTTTTAGCCTATTTTCATTTTGCGCCTAAAATGGGCGCAATTTTTGGGCATTTGGCACCTTGTTGGCTGTGGAGGGTTACTGATGTCATTGCTTTATCTGTAAATTAAATTAATGCTTTTTCAATGACTGAATTAATTGAAATACATTTTTTTTAAAACAATTTATTTCTTTGATTTAAATAATTTCGGTAATGCGTAGTAGTATAGGTCTTAAATTTAAATATTTATGGTCTTAAAATGTCTTAAAAGGGTCTTTAATTTGACTGAAACCTGCAAGAACCCTGAACAGAGACGCAGACATTTCAAAATAAGAGTCCCGGTGTATTTCCAGCTGGTTTATAATTAAAAGTCACGCATTATATATTCGTTTTTTGTTACACAATAAACTGTATTTAATTTCATTCCCATTTAATTCATAGTCAGGAGGAAAAACTAGTATTTGACACACATTCAATAAAGTATCAGGGTTATAATAGTTCACTAAAACCATTTAAATAAACTTCATTAGGCCTACTTGAAATTAAATAAATGTGAACTGAAATAACAAAAATAAAACAAACGTATTTGAAGCTTTAGCTTAACCTGATATGGCCTACTGACTAAAACAGAAATACAAAGTTATAAAAACTATATCGCTGTTTTTAAAAAAACTGAATTTAAAGTGAATTGAGCTCTTTCGTGTATTTTTAATGTCAAAAACAAAATTATGTCAAAATGTTGTTCGAGTGACAGTCGGTCACGTGACGCTTAAATGCTTAATGTATTACAATTGAACTAAACTCATTCGATTTTAGGAGACTAAAACTAGACTAAAACTAAAAACAATTCAGGAGACTAAAATATGACTAAAACTAAATCAAAATTTGCTGTCAGAATCAACACTGCACTCAGGACCTTCAGGTCAAAAATGACCCCCATAGGAAATGAATGGGAAATGAGTTTATTTGTGCTTACAATCTACAAATCAGCCAGGAGGCAGAAAAAAGACTCAACAGTGAAGGAGTGAATCTCTAAAACATCAAGAGTGAAAAACAGACAAACACACACTCACACACACACACACACACACACTCACACACAAAAACACAATTAGCTTTTGGAATGGCACGCGTTCATTTGCGTGCTTGTGTGTGTGTGTGTTTTCTTTTTTGTCTTGCCTTTGTATGAATATGAATTATGTTTGTGTTTTCTAGTGTGGATCATTGTGGAGAGTTCAGAATCACAGCAGGACCACAAAAATGTAGGTCACACACACACACACACACACACACACTCACACACACACACACACACACACACACACACACACACACACACACACACACACACACACACACACACACACACACTGCCCCTGCCCCTAAACTTAACCCTCACAGGAGACTGTGCAGTTTACTTTCTGTGAAAAAAACCTCATTCTGTGTGAAATATAAGCATTTTGAAAAGTGAGGACATGGGGAACGTCCTCATATTCACCCTCTTCTTGTAATACCCATGTCATTATACACATTTGTGTCCTGATATTTCACAAAAACATGCCCACACACACACACACACACACACACACACACACACACACACACACACACACACACACACACACCAAATCTGACACACACACACACACACACCAAATCTGACACACACACACACACACCAAATCTGACCCACACACACCAAATCTGACACACACACACACACACACCAAATCTGACACACACACACACCAAATCTGACACACCAAATCTGACACACACACACACACACACACACACCAAATCTGACACACACACACACACACACACACACACCAAATCTGACACACACACACCAAATCTGACACACACACACACACACACCAAATCTGACACACACACACACACACACACACACACACCAAATCTGACACACACACACACACACACACACCAAATCTGACACACACACACACACACACACACACCAAATCTGACACACACACACACACACACACACACACCAAATCTGACACACACTCACCTAATCTGACACACACACACACCAAATCTGACACACACACACACACACACACCAAATCTGACACACACACCAAATCTGACACACACACACCAAATCTGACACACACACACACACACACACACCAAATCTGACACACACAGACACACACACACACACACACAGGGGTGTTTTTGTGAAATGTGGGGACATTCCATAGGCGTAATGGTTTTTATACCGTACAAACCGTATTTTCTATCCCCCTACACTGCCCCTAAACCTACCCATCACACACACACACACACACACACACACACACACACACACACACACACACACACTGCCCCTATCCCTAAACTTAACCCTCACAGGAGACTGTGCAGTTTACTTTCTGTGAAAAAACCTCATTCTGTGTGAAATATAAGTATAATACGGTATAAAAACCATTACGCCTATGGAATGTCCCCACATTTCACAAAAACACCCCTGTGTGTGTGTGTGTGTGTGTGTGTGTGTGTGTGTGTGTGTGTGTGTGTGTGTGTGTGTGTGTGTGTGTGTGTGTGTGTGTGTGTGTGAGTGAGTCAGTGTGTGTGTGTGTGTGAGTGAGTCAGTGTGTGTGTGTGAGAGTGAGTGAGTGTGTGTGTGTGTGTGTCTGTGTGTGTGTGTGTGTGTCTGTGTGTGTGTGTGTGAGTGAGTCAGTGTGTGTGTGTGTGTGAGTGAGTCAGTGTGTGTGTGTGAGAGTGAGTGAGTGAGTGAGTGAGTGTGTGTGTGTGTGTGTGTGTGTGTGTGTGTGTGTGTGTGTGTGTGTGTGTGTGTGTGTGTGTGTGAGTCACAGGTGCACGCAACACAGGTGAACGGCAAAATGTTGTTTGGTAAAATCTAAGCACCACACCCGTTGTAATTGCCAACGTTAATGCAATAGGTGCAGATAAGATGCTTTGGCAACTATTGTGGACTATGTGTTTGATCGCAACGATCAAGTTTGCATACAAACAAGCATTACTCACCGGGAGAATTTACCAACAGCCGCTGCTACCGCATGATTTCTCCCGTGGATTTCATCTACCGGGTGAAGAGTCTACAGTCTTCCAGCAGTATGTCTGCCCGCTGACTGAGCATCAATGGATGGCTTTCCAGTCCCATGAGAAAATCTACAGAGACCGTTTGAATACCAAACGTCAGCGCGAGAGGAACTTTGTTTCCTCGGGTGATCCGGGAAAGTGGATAACGCTAGTGAAGCTGCTACATGGGATATTCTTTAAGAACGGAGTTTTTACAGCGGTAAGCCACAGCGGGAAACCTTTTGGACTACAACTTCTGAAATATGTGTCGAGAGTCTTGAAAAAATTCCCGGCGATACAAACATATCCTGAAGATTTAACATCAGCCGCAACAGCTGACTGGATCCGCGAACAGCTGCGCCACCTGCGGGAAAACGTCTTGCCGTCACTGCGGACAGGAGCGACCCACAGCCGCCAGAACAAAAAGGTGAGCCGAAACAAACTTGCATATTTGTGGCAGCATAGAAGATCTAAAGCGATCCATGTCATCTTAAACAACAGTGAATATTCCGACCCTCCTCCCTGTTCTACCAACATTACAGCTATACAAACTTATTATGATAATAAATGTCAAAATCAGAGACGTGATGAGGATCTCCCACTCCCACCCTGGCATTTAAACGTGCCGCCGTTAAAGCCAACTTTTTTCCCTGAAACAACGCACTTCACAAATAAGGAAGTAGAGACTGTTTTAAATCACCTCCCTAACAACAAAGCCAGTGGTAAGGATGGTGTGACATATGAGACTTTTAAAACTATGCAGTCATGTCAGATTTTAACAACTGTCTTTAATGTCTGTTTGGAAAATAAGAGAGTACCAGATTCATGGAAAGGAGCACTAATTCATCGTATTCCAAAAAAAGACAACATCCCTGATGATCCATCGACATGGAGGGATATATCCCTCCTCCCTACCATCTATAAGGTGTTCATGAAATGCATACTGGCCAGAGTTCTCCCTTGGTTGGTGGAGGCTGACATCCTCTCCACCAAGCAAAAGGCATACATCAATAGGCAAGGTATGAACGAGCATGTGTTCTGCCTAAAAACAGGGATAGATGACTTTAAGCATGAATCTTGTAAACTGTACTCAGTCTTTCTAGACTTTAGAGATGCATTTGGAACTTTATCTCATAATGTCATGATCAGCTCATTGGAGGAAATACAGCTACCTCAACTGTTCATCGACATAGTGAAGGATGTATATAGAGGTTCCTTTATTGAAGTAATCTGTGGAGAACAGCTCACTCGCCCAACACCACTTCAGATAGGCATTAAAACGGGCTGCCCTTGGAGTGCGATTAACTTTATAATTGCCACCAACCAATGGTTAAAGTGGATGTGTCAATGTGCCCCCCCTGGCGTGATATCACCTATCCCAGTACAAGGCTATGCAGATGACGTCCAGATCGCCTCCAGAGACGAGAGCGTAATTAAAAACATGCTGGCCAGGACAGATTCTTTTCTGAAATGGTCAGGCCTGGAGATTAAGGACACAAAATGTGCCGTTCTGTATGAGAGGAGGAGTGGAGGGAACAGGTGGTATCGCTCAAAAACTGATAAATGTCCAGAGTTCACCGTAGCAACTAAACCTATACGTGTATTCTCTCTTCATGAGACATACACTTATCTAGGACACAACATTAATATCGCAGGAGAATGGAAAGAGCAGGTAAACATCATCTGGTCAGGGTTCATATCCCGGTTGGACTTGATAGACAAATGTCCACTGCCTCTGACCATGAAGTTAGAGGCTATCAGACAGGTGGCGCTGTCTAAAGTACAACATCTGTTCTCCAATGTCCATATCCAGCAGAAAGTGCTGATGGACATGAACAGTAAGACAGTGAGCTTCGTGAGAAAGTGGTTTGGACTTAACACGCATAGCACCCGTGATGTTTTTTTTCACCCCCAATGGGAAGGAGGGTTGGGAGCACCAAACGTGATCTGGATCTACACCAGCATGCGGATTTCCCACCTTCTGAACATGCTGGACAATGATGACAGAGACGTCAGGGAGCTGGCTCGATCCTCCCTGTTCCTGGACCTCAGGAGACGTAAGGTGCCGTTGGCCAGGGACTCAGAGCCTCATTTCCTTGGTTTCAAAAGGAAACCAAGTGGGAAACTGGACACCCATTCAGCTGGCTTTGGTGTCTGGTCAGACTGGCCGGACCTGAACGACCTTTGTGTCCGAACTGGAGTAGAACTGGAGTGGGCGCGGTCTGACTCTGGGACTGTGAGGGTCTCAGAGGATATCATCACTGATCCCCTGATCTATGTCAAGGCAACAGCCACATATGGTGGCCACAGCTACCCGTTAACATCGACAGGTGCCCGGCGAACTCTCCTGGATTTACACCAACATCACCAAAAACAGCACTGGACTGGACTGAGCCTTCAGGGGAAACTGGCCTGTCTCTCCTGTGCTGATCACTCTGTCTCTCACTCGTTTCTGAAGAACACTGCACTCAGTGAGGACATCGTCACCTTCACAGTAAAAGCTAGATTACAGGTTCTTCCTACCAGACTCAACCTTTCCATCTGGTTTCCTACAACCCAGGTCCCTCACTGTCTACATCACACCACAGAACAGATCACTGAGACACTGCCACACATTCTGAATGGCTGCCATGCTTACAAGGGAATGTACATCGCACGCCACGACAGAATAGTGGACCTTATAGTCAGAGACGTATCAACACATCTCTCACCTTCAGTAAAAACATATAAACACTCTAGTGTAAAAGCATCCATGTTCCAGCATGGCAATGGTAACTTTGATGCTTTCTCACATCTGTCTGCTAACACACCAGATGTGACTGTGGTTAATGAGGAGCTCAGTGAGGTGTTCATTCTGGAGGTGGCATGCACCTTTGACTCTAGCATGGAGGAAGCCTTTATGACCAAGGTCATTAAATACCAGCCGCTCTTAAACTCAATCTCAGAGATCGGTTATCGGGGCAGACTACTGGTGTTCATATTCGGCAGCTTAGGACACACACATAGGCTGGTGGTAAGAGGGCTTCAACAACTTGGGATGCCCAAAAAGAGGGCCAAACGCCTGGCGAAGTACTGTGCCCTGTCTGCTATCATAGGCAGCCGCCACATATGGAGGAGACGCTGCTACTTATACCCATAACCCCTGAGAGATGTGAAGATCTGTGTGTGCCACTGGGCCATGATTTTGTACATGTAATTTGACTGCACCTATAATGTTTATGTCCCTGTAAATCATTTCTTTCAAGTGGACTTAAATAAATTGTTAAAATGTGTGTGTGTGTGTGTGTGTGTGTGTGTGTGTGAGTGAGTCAGTGTGTGTGTGTGTGTGAGTGAGTCAGTGTGTGTGTGTGAGAGTGAGTGAGTGTGTGTGTGTGTGTGTCTGTGTGTGTGTGTGTGTGTCTGTGTGTGTGTGTGTGAGTGAGTCAGTGTGTGTGTGTGTGTGAGTGAGTCAGTGTGTGTGTGTGAGAGTGAGTGAGTGAGTGAGTGAGTGTGTGTGTGTGTGTGTGTGTGTGTGTGTGTGTGTGTGTGTGTGTGTGTGTGTGTGTGTGTGTGTGTGTGTGTGTGAGAGTGAGTGAGTGTGTGTGTGTGTGTGTGTGTGTGTGTGTGTGTGTGTGTGTGGGCATGTTTTTGTGAAATATCAGGACACAAATGTGTATAATGACATAGGTATTACAAGAAGAGGGTGAATATGAGGACGTTCCCCATGTCCTCACTTTTCAAAATGCTTATATTTCACACAGAATGAGTTTTTTTCACAGAAAGTAAACTGCACAGTCTCCTGTGAGGGTTAAGTTTAGGGGCAGGGGCAGTGTGTGTGTGTGTGTGTGTGTGTGTGTGTGTGTGTGTGTGTGTGTGTGTGTGTGTGTGTGTGTGTGTGTGTGTGTGTGTGTGTGTGTGTGTGTGTGTGTGTGTGTGTGTGTGTGTGTGTGTGTGTGTGTGTGTGTGTGTGTGTGTGTGTGTGTGTGTGTGTGTGTGTGTGTGTGTGTGTGTGTGTGTGTGTGTGTGTGTGTGTGATGGGTAGGTTTAGGGGCAGTGTAGGGGGATAGAAAATATGGTTTGTACGGTATAAAAACCATTACGCCTATGGAATGTCCCCACATTTCACAAAAACACCCCTGTGTGTGTGTGTGTGTGTGTGTGTGTGTGTGTGTGTGTGTCAGATTTGGTGTGTGTGTGTGTGTGTGTGTCAGTGTGTGTGTGTCCGATTTGGTGTGTGTGTGTCAGTGTGTGTGTCAGATTTGGTGTGTGTGTGTGTGTGTGTGTGTCTGTGTGTGTGTGTGTGTGTGTGTGTGTGTCAGATTTGGTGTGTGTGTGTGTGTGTGTGTGTGTGTGTGTGTGTGTGTGTGTGTGTGTGTGTGTGTGTGTGTGTGTGTGTGTGTGTGTGTTCTCATAGTGTTGAAGTTTTTAATAGAGAATAACAATAACTATTTTTAAAATGTGCTCATTGTGGCTCAGTTTGCCCGCACGGGTCACATTCAGTGATTTGATGTTGGTTTGTGTCATTTAGTGAAATGTTTCTCTCTTCTTGTGTTCAGACGCCTGTGATCTCACACTGGATCCAAACACACCAGACACTCGTCTCGTTCTGTCTGAGGGGAACAGGAAGATCACGCTTGTGGAAGAGCATCAGCCTTATCCTGATCATCCAGACAGATTTGATCTTCCTCAGGTTCTGTGTGCAGAGAGTCTGACTGGACGCTGTTACTGGGAGGCTGAGTGGAGCGGATGGGCTGATCTATCAGTGGCATATAAAGGAATCAGCAGGAAAGGAGGATGTGAAGACAGTTGGTTTGGATTCAATGAGAAATCCTGGAGACTGGTCTGCTTTGATAACGGATTATCTGTCTATCACAATAAGAACAGGACTGATATTCCTAATGTCCCTTCATCCTGTAAGAGAGCAGGAGTGTGTGTGGACGTGTCGGCCGGCACTCTGTCCTTCTACAGCGTCTCTGACACACACACACACACACACTTACACACATTCAGCACCACATTCACTGAACCCCTCTGCGCTGGATTTGGGCTTTATGATGATAACTCCTCAGTGTCTCTGTGTGACATTAAACACCAGAGATACACACACAACCGGCGAGTCAAATATAATATAATATAATATATAATATAATATAATATAATATAATATAATATAATGACTTTTGACTCATGCTAGCAAAGAGCACTTCCAACATGCTACATATGCTAACAGTGAATAGCTACATGCTAATAGCAATTAGCTTAGGGTTACAACATGATAAAAATAAGTCAAAATGTGCTAGCATCATGCTAGCAAAATACTTATTAAAACGCTTAACATCATCTAAATTATGTTAGCATTGTGTTAGCAACATGCTAATCATGTTATCATTTTCTTAAACACATCTTAGCATTATGTTAACATAATGCTAGCAACAGGCTAATCATGTTAGCATCATGTCAGCAACAGGCTAATCATTTGAACTTCATGCTAACAACAGGCTAATCGTGTTAGCATCATGCTAACAACAGGCTAATCATTTTAACATCATGCTAACAACAGGCTAATCATTTTAACATCATGCTAACAACAGGCTAATCATTTTAACATCATGCTAACAACAGGCTAATCATTTTAACATCATGCTAACAACAGGCTAATCATTTTAACATCATGCTAACAACAGGCTAATCATTTTAACATCATGCTAACAACAGGCTAATCATTTTAACATCATGCTAACAACAGGCTAATCATTTTAACTTCATGCTAACAACAGGCTAATCGTGTTAGCATCACGTCAACAACAGGCTAATCGTGTTAGCATCACGTCAACAACAGGCTAATCATTTTAACATCATGCTAACAACAGGCTAATCATTTTAACATCATGCTAACAACAGGCTAATCATTTTAACATCATGCTAACAACAGGCTAATCATTTTAACATCATGCTAACAACAGGCTAATCATTTTAACATCATGCTAACAACAGGCTAATCATTTTAACATCATGCTTACAACAGGCTAATCATTTTAACATCATGCTAACAGCAGGCTAATCATTTTAACATCATGCTAACAGCAGGCTAATCATTTTAACATCATGCTAACAGCAGGCTAATCATTTTAACATCATGCTAACAGCAGGCTAATCATTTTAACATCATGCTAACAGCAGGCTAATCATTTTAGCATCATGCTAACATCGGCTTAGAATTATCGAAATTATAAGAATTATCGCATCGACCAAAATCTTCATATCGCTGCATCCCTAAAAATTACATTTCAAATGACATTCAAAATATTATTCTGCAGATGAAATGTTATATTAAATGACAATGTTCATTAATGTTCTTCTAGAAACGGTTCACTATATGAGTGCAGAAATCCGATTATTGATCACTGATTATTACAATCAATGGCCAAAGGACTGTTTAGAGCTGATATTCCCTACTGACACACTACAGCATAATGTATATATAACTGGCTTAAAAGCATTTTTCTCTGGGGAAAATACTAAAGTAAATTTGCACTACAATATAAAATTGCATCTATGCATTGTATTTTTGTCAGTGATGTAATATAATCAGACGTGTGAGTTGACACATAGCAACATTACTGCAGCTCCAGCAGGAACATCAGCTTCAGAATCCGTCAGACTGATCTCATCTTAAAGAGAAAGAGACATTCAGACAAGAACCTGTGTTCACACGCCATTCATCAAACATGACAGATTACACTCTAGAACTACACTCACCTAAAGGATTATTAGGAGCACCACTAATACTGTGTTTGACCCCTTTGGCCTTCAGAACTGCCTTAATTCTGCGTGGCATTGATTCAACAAGGAGCTGAAAGCATTCTTTAGAAATGTTGGCCCATATTGATAGGATAGCATCTTGCAGTTGATGGAGATTTGTGGGATGCACATCCAGGGCACGAAGCTCCCGTTCCACCACATCCCAAAGATGCTCTATTGGGTTGAGATCTGGGGACTGTGGGGGCCATTTTAGTACAATGAACTCATTGTCATGTTCAAGAAACCAGTTTGAAATGATTGGAGCTTTGTGACATGGGGCATTATCCTGCTGGAAGTAGCCATCAGAGGATGGGCACATGCTGGTCATAAAGGGATGGACATGGTCAGAAACAATGCTCAGGTAGGCCGTGGCATTTAAACCATGCCCAATTGGCACTAAGGGGCCTAAAGTGTGCCAAGAAAACATCCCCCACACCATTACACCACCACCACCAGCCTGCACAGTGGTAACAAGGCATGATGGATCCATGTTCTCATTCTGTTTACGCCAAATTCTGACTCTACCATCTGAATGTCTCAACAGAAATCCAGACTCATCAGACCAGGCAACATTTTTCCAGTCTTCAACTGTTCAATTTTGGTGAGCTGGTGCAAATTGTAGCCTCTTTTTCCTCTTTGTAGTGGAGATGAGTGGTACCCGGTGGGGTCTTCTGCTGTTGTAGCCCATCCGCCTCAAGGTTGTGTGTGTTGTGGCTTCACAAATGCTTTGCTGCATACCTCGGTTGTAACGAGTGGTTATTTCAGTCAAAGTTGCTCTTCTATCAGCTTGAATCAGTCGGCCCATTCTCCTCTGACCTCTAGCATCAACAAGGCATTTTGGCCCACAGGACTGCCTCATACTGGATGTGTTTCCCTTTTCACACCATTCTTTGTAAACCCTAGAAATGGTTGTGCGTGAAAATCCCAGTAACTGAGCAGATTGTGAAATACTCAGACCGGCCCGTCTGGCACCAACAACCATGCCACGCTCAAAATTGCTTAAATCAGCTTTCTTTCCCATTCCGACATTCAGTTTGGAGTTCAGGAGATTGTCTTGACCAGGACCACACCCCTAAATGCATTGAAGCAACTGCCATGTGATTGGTTGATTAGATAATTGCATTAATGAGAAATTGAACAGGTGTTCCTAATAATCCTTTAGGTGAGTGTATAACTATAATACTTTTACATCACTTTTATTAGAATTGCTGCTAAGACAGTAATATACTACTACTGTCAATGAAAAATCAATATTTCACAACACTTCTTTCTTAGTTATACTGGCAGAAACCTGCAGTTTCAGTGAAAACAGGTTTATAAACGCATCTGATTACAAATGGGGTGAAATACTGTAATCTAATGTCCACAGAAGGTTTGGATATGATGCTAATGTGCTAATCGAGTGTAAGTGGTGCTGGTTGCGTGTTCAACTCAAGGCACATGCAGAGATGGAGTTCACTGCATTCATTGGCTGACAATGCCACCTCTGTGAGAATATCCCGTGTGTAAAATATAGTGTGTGAAAGAAAAAGTTGATAAGGACAAAAAATCAAGTCACCCAATCAAGTGTCCCAGACCTGACCGGCCATTTCGGATGAAAACGCCACACATTCTTGCCGCTCCTGGTGCCACTATCCATCCCAAAGAAGGGATCACATTTAGAAGAGAAACTCCTCCAAACTTCTTCAAGGTCAACACACGTCTGGAGAATGACCTTCAGATGACTCTTACCAGAGAAGAGGATAAGGAGGAGGTCTGGACTGCAACAATTGAGAAAGATGAACTTATAAATGAAATGTTTTGCATGTCTAAGTAAATCTTCTACAGGGAAGGTTAAATGAGTTCAATGCCAAAGTCGATTTATAGCCAGATTTGTATTTTATACTTGTTGGTGAATTGCTGATTTTTGTAGTTGATAGTTGTGGCGAATATAATCCAGCTCTTTATTCATGTGATTATATTCCTCTGGTGAACTGCAATGAGGAACATTTCATATTTTCTTCATCTAATAAAAGGTGTTTTTTGTGAACTTTGTGTTGTGTCATAATTTAACATTAGGATGTATTTCTGATATTTCACTGTATGGTAGACATTCTGAATAATGTGCTGTAAAGTGAGACTGTCATGGGATAATGCACAAAAAACTCATTTTATTAATTTACTGTATATTAAACTCAAATTCCCCAGTGACATCATGCTTTAGTCCTGATGTAGGGTAAGTTGTGCCACTAGCACTATTTGTGTGTGCTTATGATCCTTTCCTTTATTTGTCCTGATGGAAGACAGCTGAACTATGATGTGTTGTGTAATAATGCTGAAGCACAGATATTGATCAGTGAAGAATATGTCCTCTGAGCTTCATGTCCTCTACAACAGGGCTTCTCAACCCTGGTCCTCGAGGCCCACAGTCCTGCAGAGTTTAGCTCCAACCCTACCGAAACAGCTCATTAAGCTCTTCAGGATTACTAGAAAGCTAAGGGCAGGTGAGTTTGATCAAGGTTGGAGCTAAACTCTTTAGGACAAGGCCTCGAGGACCAGGGTTGAGAACCCCTGCTCTACAACAGTCTCAGCCGTCCTCCAGCGTCAGGCCACCTGAACCAATCTGTCAGATTCAACATTATTCAGCTGGAGTGTGTCCACCATCTCAACAAAGAGCAGGAAATAAGTGTAACCGATGTTAGGGCCGAGGGACGATTCCCACACTCCGGAGGAGCAGACACCTGAGGATACCAAGAGGCGGACAACAGAATGACTTTCAAAGGTAAGTTTTTTTTTTAATTAATTTAAAACAATAAAAACAGTGCTGAGAATGTTCGTGGCTGGAACCCGATTTGGGAAGAGGAACTGGGGGGGGGGGGGTATTCCTCTTCTCTACTGACTCGTGGGTGGGACAGTAATTTCTTCGACTCGTCAGAAGGTGCTTGTAGGACGGACAGAGGCTTCTTCTCGCCTTCAACTTTCCCCACGGACAGAGCAGGTAAGTATTTGGCCCGTGAAGGTGTTCTTAGGACAGCCGATCGAATGACAGCAGCTTCCTCACCTCTTCTGAGGGACAGACAGTGACGGTGCTCAGACTCGGCTTGTGGATGTGTTCATAGAACAGCCGATCGAATGACAGCAGCTTCCTCACCTCTTCTGAGGGACAGACAGTGACGGTGCTCAGACTCGGCTTGTGGATGTGTTCATAGAACAGCCGATCGAATGACAGCAGCTTCCTCACCTCTTCTGAGGGACAGACAGTGACGGTGCTCAGACTCGGCTTGTGGATGTGTTCATAGAACAGCCGATCGAATGACAGCAGCTTCCTCACCTCTTCTGAGGGACAGACAGTGGCGGTGCTCAGACTCGGCTTGTGGACGTGTTCATAGAACAGCCGATCGAATGACAGCAGCTTCCTCACCTCTTCTGAGGGACAGACAGTGACGGTGGATCAGGCAATAACAAGTGAGACAGGACCGTGGTAATTTACCCGCCTTTACTCTCGTTCCGTGCGTAGCAGAGCGGCGTCGTTGGGAGAGTTCGTGAGACTGGACTTTCGTGGACGTGAGAGACAGTGCTCGTGGAGTGTGGTACTCGGGGTGCGTTGAGCTCTTTCCCTCCACACCGTACACTCAAGTGGGAACCTGGACACAGCTTTAGACAGATCAATTTGAAGGGATCTTCACAGTCATAAGTCAATATTCCGCCATCAAAGTTTCAGAGGGAAACGCAGTCGTTTGATCTCACCACACTTGTGCATAAATCACTCTTATAAATCTTCACACGTGTGCACTTCACTCTTTCAGACACTGCAAACTCACTTCATCTCCACAGTGATTAATCGACTCGTTTCTCTTCTCTCTGTAGGGTGGAGGACTCGAGGAATAACGTTTTCAGAAGATCAGCATGAACACAGCAACGATCCTCCCAGCTGTTCCAGTTACTACGCTTCGTTCTGTCAACAAGATCACACACACTGCCCACAAACAAAGGTTAGTTGCACTCTGGTGATGGTCAATCTTCAACTGTGGTTTTCTCAACGGGTAATCAAATGAAGGGTGCACTTAACTTTTCCTCGGGGAGTCACTCAATATCCTGCAGTGGTTTCCTCTCTCACTTACTTCATTACGTTGCTGTTCGTGGTTTCTTCAGAAAACTCACTAAATGAGCATGCCTCAGGGAATCTCACAGTAGAACTCCGATCCGGCATTAAACCTTCAGCCTTCCTCTTTCACCGCCGCTGTCAGAACACACACTGCTGCCTACCCGTCCTCCCATACTGCGCAAACACTGCCTTTTTATGCTCCTTTTCCTGAGCACATGCTTCAATGAAGCACAGCTGATTTGCTTCAGCTGGCGCTCGTTATGGCCAACACTCATCCTGGTTGGATTTACCAGGTTTTCACCCGGTGACATAAGTGTCCAGTGATGCTTGTTGTGTTGATGTTCTCAATAACCAGTCTGTATCGTTGTTATCTCAACTTTTATTAACACACTCTCAACTACATGATCACTCTCTTCACTCTCGTGATCACTCCCCCGTCCAACCCCTTGTTCTCGCGATATCACTACACTACAATGCTCTTCCTTTGTTAGTATTAGAGAACATAGTATTCTTTGTTAGTATTAGAGAACAAGTCAACAAACATACTCTAACTTTACATAACCATGTCCTTGAAATGAGCAGGTTTCTTAATCACTCTACCACTACGGGTAGTCAAAGGCTTGCTACCAGTGTCTGGAACTGTAACAGAAGAACTCTGTGGCTCTTTCAGAGCATTGCGTCAATAGACCGCAAAACAAACAAGGCCGCGTGTAGCCTATTCAAGGCAATTTTTATTTTTATTTCAGAACATGCACTGCACGGGTGCGAAATGTAAAAAAAAATACACTGCATGAATTGTTTTCACAAGCAGTTATTTTTCGGAATATTAAATTAACCAAGAAAAAAAAGAAGAAAAACACTCCATAAAGATAAACAGCAACAGGCTATTGTGGGACTTAAATAAACACAATGAAATTTCATATAGTAGAATATATATATATATATATATATATATATATATATATATATATATATATATATATATATATATAATACTACATTTCATATAAAACTATAATCAACACAATAATCAACACAAACACATCAGGTCGTTATCCTATTTATCCAAAACGGCCCATACAGCATCGATAGTGCCCCCGGCCTCGATTCTGCTTCTTTCTCTACACCTCGTGTCCAGTGCATTTTTATTTCCTTTTGCAATCCATGACCTCACGTATGGAAAAGGGTTGAACCGGGTAAGCGGCGGGCCGACGAGGCAAAGGAAGAGTAGGGAGGAGATGGTAGAGGGGAGAAGAGATGCCCTGTTTGCTGTACAGATTAAGTTCCTCTGGGAAAAGCCCCTTTCACACTCAGCACTTGAGATGGGGACAGTGTTGACCGCAGCCAATAGGTAATTCAGTTAATCTGGAATGAGTTCCATTATTCTCACGGTATTCCCTGAATGCCCTGATGACCTTCCATGGGCTATTAATGCAAAACTGCTGGCAGAGCATCTCAACTTCACTCTCCCCGAACAGCGCGTCACCATCCTGTGGCCAATATTGTGGATAAAGCACTTTTAAATCCTCAATTAGCTTGCTGTATCCTGTTTGGTCTTTCCCCTGTGATAACATGCGTTTCTCCAGGTTTTTTGCCAGGCTCCCAAAAAACGTCCTCTGGTCCAGGGTTTTGTCAGTGAGCCGCCCTGCATGCAGCGGTACTCCCTGAAAGGAGTTTTCCTCGACCCCATGCTGACTCAAAAGGCTGTATTGACCGGCCGCTCAGACATAGCCTCGAACACCCTGATCTGTCGGCAAATGGCTTTATGCGCCATTATGATATTGCATTCTTGTTTTTGGAGCTCAAGAGACAGCTTTTGACAGTTCTTGCAGTGCGTCATACATGAGTCCTAAATTGTAAACAAAGGCATGGGATGAAATGCGCTTTCCCATGCCATTATAGCTTTCCCGAGTTGCGCTCTCGCGAGCAGGATCCTCCGCTGCGTGTGTAAAATGTCTGTGGAGGGCAGGATAACTTCTCCACACAGCTTGGACTGTTCTGAGACTAGATGCCACCCATCTGTTGTCCAACACCCGACCGATCTTACACAATTGAATGTTCAAACCGTCAGCACACTCTTTGAGCTCCACTCCACTTTGTTTGATGTGCTGTACAGTGCGTAAAGTTTATCCATGAGGATTTTGAAACGATTTATAGCCCCCATTTCTTTCATCACATCACGACTGCAAGCTCAAGTCGATGCGCAGAGCAGTGCCACACCATGATGTTTGGGAAGCGGGCTTTAAGTCGAGTTGCAACCCCACTCTTGCGTCCAAGCATCACTGACGCACCGTCACATGTGAGACCGACAAGTGTTTTTCAGAGGAATGCCTCGTCTAAGTTTGCGTGATGTAAGGCATCCAACAGTTTGCGGACAATGCCTTCTGCGCCAAAATCATCTAACTCCACAAGATCAAAGAATATGTTCTCGGGTGATTCCATCTCTGGCAACTGCATTCGTAAATAAACAATTAACGCGCTCTTTTTATTTAATCCTGTGGCCTCATCTAACATGAGTCCGATTTTTGGAGCACAAGTGACAATCCTCTCAAGCAGTTTTCTTTTCATGTCAGTTGCAATATGCTGTTGTATATGAGAATATGCCACGTTAGAGTGGAGAATCCTCCCCATATCAACTCCATTCATTTCCTGACAGTCTATTTCATGTTCAAAGCCGTAAGCGGGCCTGTGACGCTTGGCCTCCTTGTAAGCAGTGCAGAAAATTCTGGCAGTCGTTTGCACCTGCTCGCTTTGCATATTGATTACTGCGTTTACCAATATATTTTCGTTTGCTTTATCACAAATATTTGATGCCATTACATGTGCTTTAGTATTCACATGCTCAAAAACCTTTTTCCTTAAGGCTCTTTGCTTTTTTTTTTAAATCGGGTGCAGATGATGTCACTGAGCCCGAGATCCACTCTTTTGCCAGTTTCAAACCTGCAGTTTTTTCTGGACCAAGTGATCCCACTTTTTTTTACAAATGGCACAGCCCAGTCCAGTTTTGTCCATTATAAGCCAGGGATAACTTTTCTTTTTCTCTGTAAACTGAGCCTCCGTCAAGATTTGCCAAGTCCCCGACAAATGTACCTGCTTCGTCGCCATCACAATCTCTCGCAGAAGTGCCCATCAGCCGTTTCGTCGTCATCTTCATCCCCTTCCCCGTGTGGGTCATCATCATCCCCACTAACGATAGGTGCAGATTTAGCAGCATCAATTGTAGGCGTACTACTGCTCCTGTGATCAGCGAACACAATCTTTGTTTGTTTGGGATCTGACTGGCCAGCGTATTTAAAAATTAAGCAAACTTTGTTGTCTTTTTGACATTTTTACCAAACGAGGGCGAGGCTAACAGCGATCTCAAGGCTTCACAACAAGCGCGAATAGCATTTGTCACTTTAAGTGCTTCACCTTTCGTCGTCCCTCTCCCCTCCCCCTCTCTGTCTGAAGCCCCGCCAGCGACACGCAGCGACAAAATCGCTGGCGATGTGAACGGGGCTTTACTCTAAATTAAACATTCACCTCAATACGCATCGAAAGTTGAACACAATTTTTTATAAATACGAACACGACCAATAACATTGAACACTACACAAATAGTATTTATTTATTTTTTTAGACGATTAATTTGAATAGTGACATATGAGGTGCCGGATTCAATAAAAAAGGTTCCGGATCCGACATCGGAGGTGCCGAACATGTTCCGGCGTGTTCCGGCTCAAATTAAGCCCTGATCATATTGAACGTTAAAGGGGTGGTAAAGCACGATTTCACTTTTCTAACTTTAGCTAGTGTGTAATGTTGCTGTTTGAGCATAAACAACATCTGCAAAGTTACAACGTTCAAAGTTTAAAGCAAAGGGAGATATTTGCTTTTAAAGAAATCAATGTCTAAGGACTACAGCAAACGGCCGCTAGGGACTACAGACATTCCTCCAGGGTCTCTGACATCACCAGCCCCAATATTTACATAAACCCCTCCTCCGAGAATATGAAATAAGGGGGGCGAGACCATTTTGTATCGCCGAGGGGAAGAGTTGTTGTGGCATAGTTAGGCTGGAGTGTTGTTGCCAACGCCGACGAAATCAAAACCCGAGACAGACAGGGGTCGGAGGAGAAGGAAATGTGACATAATGGACAATATTCGTCTGTATTTGCAATACATGAGTTGCGGTTCAGCTGCACGAGACACACCAGCCAGTGTAAGCACCGCTGATCCGCTGGAGCTCACAAAACCTACGAAAATGCCAGATAAAATGTACAAATAGGCACTCTTTATATAAATAAACCACAGATTTGAGCTTTAAACAACTACATTATCGACTGAAAAAGTCTTAAAACTACGTTTTGTCACACATTAACAGTAGATTTTAACAAAAAAGATGTGTAAACACAGCCCATGTCAGCCATTTCTCAACGAGACGAGCCGCTGGCAGAAGCCCCGCCCATGACGCGAATTCGCATCTGTTGTGCAGTGAATGTCACGCGTGAATGAAGCGAGTAAACTCAAAACGTTCAAGCATCCACCTTCGCGCGATAAGCGTGATTTATTCGCGTACGGTGTGAACGCCGCATGAGACGGGCGCGCGCGGCTCCCGCTGCACATTTCATGGAGGAAAGCAGACAGGAAAGCAAAAGTAACAGTGCCATTCAGGAGCGATCACTATAGATCCGCAGTCTTTACTCTTGAGGACTGAACAGGTTCTGCTCGATCATCTTCACTAAAATTGTCTGGGTCTGATTCGGGCTCGAATTGGTATGGTTTTATTGACGCCATTGTACTACCCAAAGCACAGGCTACCGGTAAAGGGAAGGGGCGTGACGTTTCCGACAAACGTGCACTAGGCGGTTAGCCAATCACAGCACACTGGGCCAGCTAACCAATCTGAGCCCATTGCGTATTTTTGAGGGACCGGCTTAGAATCCGGAAACCATCAGACCGTTTTTACAAGGAGGGACAGAGCAGTGTAGAATAAAAGTCAAATATATGAAAAATAATGCAATTTTTTAAAAACGAAGCATGAACACATGTTACAGTGCCCCCCACAAACACAATCAAGCCTTCGAAAGAGTGTGTTTTACCACCCCTTTAAACAGCTCTCTTAGATCTCATGATACCATTTGACCCAGTGGAGCAAGCTTTGATTTTCTGTTGTGTTTGATCATTTGGTTTCAGTGATTATTATGTTTAATATAATGTGAGCAGGACACTTTGCATGAACAGTAACTGTTCACTGAAGTTTAGTTTTGGTTTGTCACACAGATTCAATCTTTAGAGGGAATCAGTCAGGGACGCCAATCTTTTCCTCACATTATATTAATCAAAGGGCTTGAAAGGGATTCTCATTGGAGAAAAGGAGAAAGGGAAATACAGATCAGCCAATCAGCAGATGGCACTGCTCTTTTTTAAAATTCACAATAGATACTCAATTACTAACAAGATCAGAGAAGTTAAAAACTATTGAAATATACTAATATATTCACCTCTAAATACACCCTTGTCTTGTGCCTTTTGTCTTGTTTTTTTCTGTATTCCTTCTTTTATTTATTGTTTTCATATTTAATAAAAGCATCTGTAGAGATTGACTCTTTTGAGGCGACAGCTGCTGGTCAAACTGTGTAATGAAGATCTCAGCCCAAACGTGTAATGTTGATAGTGACAGATTGTGTGCAGTTTATTACCTGGAATATTAAAGTATTCATTAATCAATAAAACTGAAACCCTTCAGAAACAGAAGACATCACATTTACTAGATCATAATAATCTATTTCTCAAACACAGATTAATGTTATGTATATTGAAAGAGATGTGGAGTGTAATGTGTTTCAGAAATAATTAAATTGAAAGAACGTATAACTCAAAATGGAAGGAAGTGGAAAGGAATGAACAGAAATAAAGAATAACAGATGAAAGCAAGGCTTAGAGATTGAGGAAGTCATGATGTCACACACTCCAGTATACAGTAGGAGGCGCTAAACATCCTTCACGATAGAATTAAACCTGCCAGAAAACTAAATAAGAAGAAGAGAGATGGGCGGGGTTTATTTGTTATTGACACCTGAGACCTGTGAGCATGTGCATTCTGAGGAAACACCTTTGAGCAGAAACCAGAAGTAAAGAAGATCATAAGGAAATGTACATTTATTCTTCAGAAGTCTTGAAACAGGCATAAATATCACATCACGGTAAGTTCATTTATCAGCTTCTGATATCATGGCATATTATTGTACAATGTTTTATCATAATAAACTCGATCTTCAGATATTAACTGTCATTTGATGGAGTTGTGACGTGTGTAAAAGTGCTCCAGTTCATCTTCAGGATTATAATGATGTCGAGCTGTAGGGATTCTGCTTTAGTTGAGATTCATTTATGGATTCTTTACAAAAATAGAAAAATGTAAATATAGCTAAACACTCCGGCTCTCCTGTAGGCCTCGATTCACAGACGATCAGCTTTAGTAAGAAGTTTCATTGTTACATACAAATGTATTTTGCATGGCTACAGAAACTCTATTCACTCCTGTTAAAGTGATATGATCAATTATGTCTGACTGTCCACCTTTAATGTAAAAATGCTTAATAATAATAATACTACATCAAAAATGTGCATTTTGAAAAAAATAAAAATTTCATTGGACCCTAATAGCGCTTTTCAAGTCATTTCAGTTGTGAGTGTTGGAAACACATGATGACAGTAAAAGTTATGTTGTTGTTTT
The DNA here is from genome assembly GCA_023566225.1 of Romanogobio albipinnatus. NCBI lineage: Eukaryota > Metazoa > Chordata > Actinopteri > Cypriniformes > Gobionidae > Romanogobio > Romanogobio albipinnatus. The sequence continues at coordinate 74,233,520 of CM042241.1, forward strand.
GTTTCTGATTGTTTAATTGCATCATTGAAACTCATTATTGTGGAGGGAAAACAGTTATTACGCATTATACAACAGTAACAGTGTAACAGGCTCCATGTCAAAGTGTTCAGAGAGTTATTCCCCCAAAACAAATTCTGTTTTTATCACTGAGATGCATGACTTTCTTACAACACTCTGCTCTACTTCTGCCAACATTTTAATATTAGGAGATTTTAATATTCATGTAGATACCCCCTCCTGCCACCTGACAGATGAGTTTTTGCAATTATTGGACTTGCTCAATCTCCAACAGCATGTGGATGTCCCCACTCATTCTAGGGGGCACACTCTGGACTGGGTCATTTCCAACTCTCCTCATATTAGAAACCTCTTGGTGTATGATCTGGGTGTGTCTGACCACCAGGCCATCTCAATGGAGCTGCCACGCCCCTCTTCCCATACCAAAGATACTCGTCAAATTTGCTTCAGGAATCTGAAAAAGATTAACCAAGACACGTTAACTATAGACCTCCAGCAACTCTCCTCTGCTGATCGGAGTCGGTTGACTTCTACAACCAATCTCTGAGCAGCATTCTAGATCTTCACGCCCCTGTCAGAACTAGAATGGTCACCTTCTCGTGCTCAGTCCCCTGATACACAGACGAACTCTGGAAGATGAAGACGGTTGGGCGTGTACTTGAGAGGCGTCTCAAGCTTTCAGGACTCACTGTTCATAGGCTAGCTTATAGAGAGCATCAGAAGGCCTACGCAAGGTCCTTGAGAGATGCTCAGTCACAGTTCTACTCTTGCATCATTAACAATAACTCTGGAAACTCCAAGAAGTGTTTCTCCACTATAAATCACATCCTCAAACCGCAAACTCACTCTTTTTCAGAAGCCACAGAAGAGAGGTGCAATAAGTTCATGACCTTTTTTAGGAACAAAGTAGACAACATCCACTTTCACCTTTCTAGCACCTCCGCTCTGCCTGTCCCGACTGTCGATCCACAGCCTGGGACTTTCCAACATCTCTGCTGTTTCTCCATCATCACACAGCGCGAGGTTGAGGGCATCATCAGAAAGATGAAACCATCCACCTGTGCACTTGATCCTTTTTCCACAACCTTGGTCCCCCAGCACTCAAGCAGTGAATAGTATCTATTTAACGAGCGTTCCATAGCTGGCGCGGAAGCGTACAGCCCACGTTTTCAGCCTCCGCGTGTGAAGACCGACGCAGGTAAAGACATCTGTATTCGACTCTTCCTCTGCGCGACTCCTCCGAGGCAAGGACTCCGGTAAGGCTCCGAGCTATCTCCATCTCTTGTCCTCTTTCACCTTCCTTTTCTCTCTAACCATGTGTGTACAGTCCATTCCTGTTATCTCTCAACCACGCCCCACTATTACACGCAGGCCTACACGACACCGTAACATTGCTAATCTACGTCCTGTTCCTTTCTCCGCTAATGCTCCTCCCTCTTTTTCTGTGGGCCTATGGAATTGTCAGTCAGTGGTCAATAAAGCAGTCAGGCCTCCCTGAAGGTGAGTACCGATGTTTGGTCATCGGGAGTATTCTAGCTTGGCAGGCTATCAGGTGGTAGGCCTTATCAGGCCTCCCTGAAGGCAGGTGCCGATGCTGCGGCATCAAGGTACTGCTAGCCTAGCTGGCTATCAGGTTAAAAAGGGCCATTACGCTCTCCTGAAGGTCGGCTTTCAATTGTAGGCTTTCTTGAACAAGGCGCATTATCAGTTGGAAGGCCTCGACCAGGCCTCACTGGAGGTAAGTACCGATGTTCACATCGGGACAGCTAGCCTGCCGGCTATCAGGTTGTGGATGATTCTCATAAAACTGTATTTTCCACAAGATTTTTTCATGGTAAATGAAAAATCATTTTTACTTTTCCTAGACAACGCATCAACAGTGCAACCGCAAAAACAAAAAAAACTATTATCTGTAAGGTTGTGTGTAGTTCAGGGAGCCTCTATTGGCCATCTTGTATTATTTGCATATATTTATATACATCATTTATATGCCTTTTCATTGACAAAGCACTGCATTTGTAAAAGTGATCTTTCCTGTTTACTTCTCAGCTTCAGAAATCTGTTGTGTTTTTGAGACACATGATCTAAATCTGTAGTTTTTTGATAACACAAGAGCTCCCACGAAACTGACTGATCATTTATTAGAGTTATGTAGTCTTAAACTCTGCTAGCTTTTCAAAGACAACTTTGAAGAGAAATGATCGATCTGTACTCACACATGACATTGAGATGAACAGCAGGAGAGATGTGATGGTGTCCGTGTACAGCACAGCTATATCTGCCTGCATCCTCTCTTCTGACTGACTGCAGCAGGAGTTCATTGTCTCTTGTCTCAGTTAATGGCCGTGTGTTTCTGTACCAGATGAATGTAGCTCTGTCAGTCAGAGTGCAGCTGCCGTTACACGTCAGACGGACTGAATCTCCCTCTGTCACTCTCTCAGGAGACTCCACCTGAAGATCTGAACACAACACACACATTATATCTAGTGCTGCTGTCATACACTGATTATTATTCAACATAATGCACAGAACAAGAGATAAACTTCACCAAACAGTACTTGTGTGAATCATTCAGTGTCACATGACTCAGTCTGACGGTGCAGTTCTGCTGTTGATCTCCCAGATACTGAAGCCTCTGACTGTATTCAGGGTCCTCAGACAGATCTGGAAACTCTTCTGTGTCCTCTTTATGTTCTCTTTTGGTCCAGAACCCTTTCTTGATCTGACGTCCAGTAGGGTACGTATAAGTGCAGTTCATTATGACTGTTGAGTCCTTTAGAGCACAGATGTGTGAAGGACTGTAACTCACACCCCAACCAGCACTAGAAACCCCTGAAACACAGAATTCATCCTGATGAACATGTTTTATCAGTTATACTGGACCATTGAAAACTTCACATTTTTACTCCTAAACAGCGACTCATGACAGGAAATATAAGCTCATCTTCTCAGAATCTATTGAGTGATGAATGATCTCAGTGTGAATTACTTCATTAGCTTTGATGGAGGATGTTGCAGAAATAAACACAGAAACAGAAGTGAAAACAGACGTCAGTCACGAACAACAGCTCTATCAAATAATCAAACACACGACAGACTAAGAAAATAATCAATGATGATTTAAAGACTCAGCTCTGTGATCTTCTATATCAGTGGTTCTCAACCTCTCCTGCAGGGACCCCCTGACTGACCATGTTTCTGTTTTAACTCTGAAATGGCGCACCTGATTCAATTAATTAAAGGCTTAATGAGTAGTTGACTAATTGATTAATTGACTAATTCCTGTTGGGGAATTGAATCACGTGTGCCATTGCAGGGTTAAAACAAAAACATGGCCTGTCAGGGGGTCCCTGCAGGAGAGGTTAAGAACCACTGTTCTATATGCTAACAAACAGTCCTTTGACACATAAACCTCAACAATATCTCCACAATGAGCCAAAAATATCCATGATCTGCGATACACTGATGTTTGTCCAATCAAATGCTCTGATGAGTGAGAAAGTCCCGCCCCTAAACCACCAGACACTGACTAGCAAGAAGCAAATTAGCGATTCATGTTCAAAACTGTGACGTCACTAAAAACTATTGGATATTTATAAAACGGAACAAGCCCATTGACATCTCTCACTCAAAATTCCTGCTTCAAAAAAGGAAACGCATCAATATAGCACAGAAAGCTGCTCATTAATCATCATTATATGATCCAAACAGGCTACAAACTTCAGAAGAAAAGGACAGACTCTTTATAACTAAATTACACAGAAGATGAAATGTGCCAGAGACTCACCGTGAATCATGAGCAGAAAGACCAGAGGAAGAGGAGGAGCCGTTCTGACCCACATCAGCATAAAATACATCTATAATACAGCATTAAACATCACTCATATACTCATAAACAGGTCATGTTCATCACCCTAAACAGCTCTTAGTGTTAGTGAGATCTTTGCACATCTGGAGATTATTAATGCTCAACATCAGTGTGTGTGAATGAACTGATCATTAGATGAACAGAAGATATATTAACCGAATCAGCGGTTTGAATCGCCAAATTTCAGCAGTTTGGCGGTTTGACACGCAATCCGAATCATGATTCGGCTCATTGATTCATAACGCTTCGAAGCTTCATGCTGCCTTGTTTAGAAATCGGTCATCACTATGTAAGTCGTTATTTAGGGTTTTTTTGCGCACAAAAACTATTCTCGTCGCTTCATAAAGTTATTGTAGAACCACTGTAGTGAGATGGACTTTGTAACGACGTCTTTAGTACCTTTTAAGGGTCTTGAGAGTGAACTGTGCCATTGTGCCAATGGAGGCCTTTCATAGCCATCAGATTTACACTAAAATATCTTCATTTCTGTTCCGAAGATCAACGGAGGTCTGACGGGTGTCGAACGACATGAGGGTAAGTAATTAATGACAGAATTTTCATTTTTGGGTGAACTAACCCTTTAAGCTCAATTGAAAAAGCAAATGAGATTGTTCAGAAAGTCCTTACTTGTCACCCAATTTCTGAAACCTGACACTCAAACACCAGAACCACACACCAAATCTGCAAAACCATACATTCATTCTCAGCCTTCGACTCAAGTTTCATAAAACATTTTTTGCAAAACATATCAACACAATTCTATATGTAACACAAAAAATATAACAGGAAGTATCTTGATTTTTTTTTTTCAAACACCATTGTTTCTGTCAAACTACTCATGGTTGATATTTTCTTTTTCCGTACTGTGTAATAGTGTATTACAACCTCAAATGCTTACAGTAAAAAAATGTATAGTTTGATTCATTAATTCAAACGATTTGAGTATGAGGCAGTTATTTGGTTACTGAATGTTTGTCTCAACCGATTTGTGCAAAACACTGAATCGTTCAGTGCCAAATGCATAAATGTAAATGTTCAGTAATGAAAACTGTTGCTGTGATCTTAAGAGCTATTTTTGCTGCTGAAAATGAACGAAAACAGTCAATATGGCATCTAAAATGTAAGTTAATTTTAACTACGTTGTAATTGACTGTTCTGTGAAATCAGGGTCACGTTTTCTATCTTTATGAAATTCAGGAAACCACTTTTTGTCGTGTGATGTTGCTTCAGTCTCATGTTATAAATATAAAAACTCAACATTTATGTATGTTAAAACTATGTTAATTTAGTTTCTTTGTCTGTGTTGCGCTCATTTGTCTAGATTCTTCCAGAGAGGAACCATAGGCCTCCTATACATTATATTATTATCCTGATGTTATTACATTTATTGCAGGGCTTGACAGTAAGCATGTTCACGTGCTTGTCCTTCGGACAAGTAAATCTGTCATCCACTTGTCCGAGTAAAAAATGTGCTTGTCCGGAAAAAAAAAGATTTTTTTTGTGTGTGTTGTAAATAAAATTTATTCTGAAGCAATATTCTCACCAGTGTTCAATCGGCTTTTATATTCTTAAATTGGATCAATCAATTAAATTAGAAGACGACACTGGCTGTTACCAGTCAAATTAAATAATTTACACTGAAAAATTACAACTGCATTAAATAATGTTATGAGATTGTTTTAAATATACAAATAAGAAATGCTGGAAAGATGAAACTAAACCACCAGTAGGTGGCAGCAGGTGACTGTCTGAATGAGCGAGTCATTGAGTCGATTCGTTCAAACGCTGATTCATTCAAGAATGAGGTAGGCGTTTACGAATAATTCATTGAATCTTTGATTCTATCGATTCATTCTAAACGCTGAATCATTCACTAACACACGCTGTTGCTGTGACACGGTCTGCTGTGATCTTTTGGAACTATTTTGGCTGCTGAAATAGAACAAAAACACTCAATATTGCATCTAAAAGGTAAGTGACTTAATGTTAATAATTGTTTATGGAACTGTCATATGAAATCAGTGTCATTTTCAGTCGTTTGTCAACAGTGCGTTAGTTACCGTCAGTTCATTATACATTATTATCATTCACTGACGATCACTGCCAATTACAGTAATGAATGCATAATCACTCTTGCATTTGGGTGATTCCCTAGTTATTTTTGTTAATGACGTATCAGGCTACATGTCCGTCGAGCAAGTAAAATTATTTTTCACTTGCCCCTTCAAAAAATCCACTTGTCGCGGACAAGCGTTAATGTCGAGCCCTGGATAGTGAATAAATTACCCAATATCAGTCACTATAATAAATTACATATCCTAATCATCGTTATGGTTATTACCTACATTATTTTGTTATATTAAGTGTTCAAAAGGCTTTTCAGAAGTTGACCAATCGCATCCTGTAACGTCAACACAGATCATGTGCCAAGGAAAGGCATAAATAGAAGCAGGTGCGCTGAACACGAGCTCTCCTGAAATTCATCCACTACATCACACGTTTGGTTGAAGGCATCTTAATATTATTGATGTAATAGTGTGCGTTAATACAAAGTGTTCTATTGTCAGTTCTTCTTTAAAATATGCAGATTGTTTAATGTAGCGATTCGGATGCATATAGCGCCATTGCGTATTGACAGAATTACTTAATTCAAAGAATGCATGTTATCTTATTGTCATTGAAGTTCTATTATACTGCAAGAAATGCAAAATGCTGTTTCACTAAACGAGGTTCGGGAGGAACATGTCAGATAATTGACACAGGTGGAGAGTACTCAGCTAATCAACAAAGAGGTATATATACGCAGCCGTCCTACCTCCATTTTGTTGACAGTTTTTTCAGCATAATGGCTCAACGAACAAGCTCCTCATCCAACGATGAAGCAGACCTCCGTAAGGATTCGCCGTTGCAATCCGTCGGCCCCAGTAACACCTGTCCGACGCCGGCTATCACAGCCGAGCCCCAGGCTTCTTCACGCGGCCGCACGCCTGCTCGAACAAGCTCACGCACGCCGAGACGCCGGGGCCAATCTTCACCACCACCTACAAGGCTTCCATCTTCCTCCCCGGCCTCCTCCTACCGCTCGGCTGTCCCGACGATCCCACCTATCGGGAAGTGGACCGTAGCGGGGTTGAGGCAAGTGCTGGGGAACGCGAACATCCAGGCGTCACGTAAAATGAACAAACAAGAATTATACAATCTTTACGTGTCTGTTCAGTCAACTAACCTCTCTCCTAAGCTCTCATCAGCCCCAAAGGCAGCCCAAAGGCAGAGCAGAGCCCGCAGAGCTCAAAGCTCGCCCAGCCAGACACCATCATCATCCTCCAGCACAAAATCCGGCAGGTTTCACCCATCGAGCCGTCGCCGCAGGCCTTCAGCAAGCCTGGGCCACGCCCAGGATCCCGCCGGTGCAGGCCTTCTCCAACCTCCTGATGCGGCTCAGCCCTTCACCACGGCTTTTGCGGCCGCAGGGCCGCCCGCAGCCGGGCCCAGCAGCCTCCCCACAGCTTCGCATTTTAATGCCCCCGCTGTTCATAACCCTTTTTTTCCACAGTGGCCGCCAGCGCCAGTTGCAAACGCCAGCGCGATGATGCATCCGCTGACAGCACAGGCCCAAACATTGCATCAGTTTTACTCCACAGGTTATAACCCCACCCACTTTCAGTGGCCTGCAGCTCCAGTAGCGCAAACAAGCGCAGGCACACCTCCGCTTGCAGTACAAGCTCTCTCATCACAGTATCATCCTTCTTTTCCCTTCTATCCTCCAACAAATGTTCCTTTCCAAGCCACAGAGGGTAATCCAAGGGCTGAGCCACCGCCACCATCCGCAGCCCAGGCTTGTAATCTTCCCAGCTCTTTCATGCACTCAAAAACTCCACACACTCTCTTCTCAGCAGCTTCGATGCCCGTGCCATCCAACGCCACAGCCATGGAACCTCCACCAGTAGCCCAAAACATCCGCACTCAGATCCTTGCAGGTGCGGATGTAGATCTCTCCACTCTCCTCTCTCTGCTCCCCGCAGTCGAACCAGATCGCCGGGTAGACTGCGGGAATTTCTCCGTCACCCTAAAAAAAACACCAACATTCATTCATCCCGTATTCTGTCATTTTCAGAGTTTTCGATTGGAATTTCACGCTTCACAGAAGTTATCTGTGCAGCTTTCCCCCACAGGCGACGCGAATTAAATGACTACTTGGCTATCATAGCCGAGCTCGCGTCGTCCTATGGGGGAGGGCATTTCTACACTTACCACAAGCTCTTCTCAGCCAAAAATGCCGTGCGAGTCGCCCAATGGAACCAATGCGCATACTGGGGGGCACTCGACACGGATCTCCACAGCAGGGTGTTTTTAGGTTGTAGAAATATTTCATGCGCGGTCTGCAGGTCAGTGGCACACTCTACCTCAACGTGCCCTCAGGTTAATCCTCCATCTTCATCATGCCCAGAAACAAGCACCGTGCGATCCACCAGTTACGTGCCACGGGCGGCAACCGCCAGCGCAAACCCGGAATTCGAAAGGAGAGTCTCCTCTTTCGACGAGAACAAACAGCCCTGCAATCATTTTAATTCAGGGAAATGCTTGAGACAGCGCTGCCGATTTATGCACATTTGTTCTTTTTGCGGTGGGGCTCACGCCCGTGTTGTATGTCCTGTGTACAAATCTGTAAATAAAAAATCAAAAAATTACTTATCGACTCCAGTAAATATTTCACGCCTGGACTTAGAACTAACTCATTACCCAGATGCCAGATTTACCAATTATCTGCTGTCAGGGCTCAAAAATGGCTTTAAGCCCGGAGTAGAATGCCCGCTCTCACAAAACACCATCTGCAACAATCTTCAATCCGCTCTCTCAGAACCAGAAGTAGTAAACAACCTGATTAAAAAAGAAGTCGAGTCAGGCTTCATGATCGGGCCGTTCGATATTCCCCCATTTAACATGTTTTGTATCAGCCCCATCGGCGTGGCCACAAGAAAATTTTCAGGTAAAAAACGCCTAATAATCGATCTGTCAGCCCCGCACAATTCCCCATTCCCCAGCATAAACAGCTTGATTCCCCTCAACGAATTTTCGCTTAAATACCACGACATAGATCAGGCAATCGACATGATCAAAATCGCAGGAAGGGGTGCATGGCCGGCAAAAATCGACATCACATCGGCTTTCAAAGTAATGCCCATCCATCCAGATTCATGGCACCTCTTCGGAGTTCGATGGCTGGGGAAATACTACTTCGCAGTACGCTTAACGTTTGGATGCAAAAGCAGCCCTAAAATTTTCGACATGTTATCAGAAGCCGTTTGCTGGATCTTGTCAAACAATTATGACATTCCCCACCTCATCCACCTTCTAGATGATTTTCTAATTATCTCGCCTCCCGATGCCATCCCGGCCGCTGATATCCTCACAGTGCAAAAAGTTTTTGCTGAGCTCGGAATCCCCATTGCACAGGAGAAATCCATGGGGCCCGCCACATGCATAGAGTTCCTCGGGATTAAATTAGATTCAGACAAATTCCAGGCATCCCTGCCCAAAGAGAAAATCGACCGAATAATTCTCGTCTCATCTAGTCTCCTAGAAAAAACCGAGTGTTCAAAACGTGAACTCCTATCTCTGCTCGGTCATTTAAACTTCGCAATGCGCATCATTCCACAAGGCCGCCCCTTCATATCGCATCTCCTCTCACTCGCGTCCTCTGTCCACTCGCTAGAGGACCAAATTTCAATAACTCAAGCATGTCGTGACGAACTCAGGCTATGGGTAATGTTTCTGAACCAATGGAATGGCCTATCATTTTTCTACAGTAATCTCGTCTTGTCCCCAATCGATATCCAACTGTACACAGACGCCGCCCCCTCAACTGGATTTGGGGGGTTTTACCAAGGTCGGTGGTTCGCTTCTCCATGGCCCCCACAGCTCCAGGACACGACACAGTCCTCAGCGCTATTTGAGCTTTACCCTCTCGTAGTAGCGGCTTTTCTGTGGGGAAAAGAATGGGCCGCTAGCAGCATTCTAGTGCACTGCGACAACGAAGCAACAGTGCATTGCATAAATAAAGGTCGTTCACACGCACCTGCCATGATGCCACTTCTAAGGCGTCTCACATGGATTTCAGCTTACGACCAATTCATCATGATAGCTAAACACGTACCTGGATCAGAGAACCAAATCGCTGACTCTCTGTCTCGTTTTCTGTTTCAGAAATTCAGGACGCTGTCTCCAGAGGCGGATCAGTTCCCAACTCCAGTACCTCGCTATTCGGAACTGATATTCCCATAAACCACCCCTTGAAACCACTCCTCAACGCATCGTTAGACACCATTCTCCAAGCAGTTTCTCCCAGGACCCTCCAATCCTACATAACCGCTTGGAAAAATTTTAGAGCATTCCACAACTCGTATAATATGCCATTCCCCGATTTTTCTCTCCTTTCAATCACCTCATTTATTTCTCACCTTAACACCGTAAAAAAAAAAAAAAAAAAACCTCCAAGTCGGGTCTATCAAAGGGTACTTGAGTGGCATTCAGTTTTTTCACAAACTATTACACGGCGGTCCCTCGCCCGCGATAAACAATTCTCAAACCTCTCTACTGATCAAAGGGTTCCAAAGATCCCAGCCCACCCGCCCTGACAAAAGACAACCAATAACGATAGACATCCTCACCAAATGCATTCACACCTTGCGTACAAGCTACCAGCCCAGAAATACCACCCGAACACTCGACACCATGTTTATCCTAGCTTTTTTCGGTTTTCTCAGATGCTCGGAGCTCGCTATTACATCCAAATTCGACCCAAAAATCCACCCCACCATCTCAGACTTAACAGCCATGGACGAGGAAACAATATCATACCTGATCAAACAAAGTAAGACTGACCAAACCAAAAAAGGTCATTTCATCTACATTTTCAACCTTCCATCACCAATCCAACCATACCAGTCCGTTCTGGCATACCTCCAATGGAGAAAATCTCAGGCCAAATCTCCCATGGAACCCCTGTTTACAGATGAAGTCAACAAACCTGTGACACGCTTTTGGTTTCAGAAGCACCTCAAATCCGTTCTCCAACAGGCAGGCATCCCAGCAACGAACTACTCAAGCCACTCTTTCCGCATTGGGGCGGCAACATCAGCAGCTCAAAAAGGCCTCTCCCAACAACAGATCCAAGCTCTCGGGAGATGGTCCTCAGATGCCTTTCAGAGCTACATCAGGACCAACCGGTTCCACATCAAAAAAAGCTCACCAAACTCTCATTGCTTAAAATCCTCTAGGGCTTTTACTGGGGAATTTCCTCCTGTCCAGCAAACATTGAGTCTTACGTTCTTCCCGGGTTTCTTCCAGAGTCAGTGGAAAGTTTTCCACGCAGCGAGTCAGTGGAAAAGTCTCCACGCAGCGAGTCAGTGGAAAAGTCTCCACGCAGCGAGTCAGTGGAAAAGTCTCCACGCAGCGAGTCAGTGGAAAAGTCTCCACGCAGCGAGTCAGTGGAAAGTCTCCACGCAGCGAGTCAGTGGAAAGTCTCCACGCAGCGAGTCTGTGGAAAAGTCTCCACGCAGCGAGTCAGTGGAAAAGTCTCCACGCAGCGAGTCAGTGGAAAGTCTCCACGCAGCGAGTCAGTGGAAAGTCTCCACGCAGCGAGTCTGTGGAAAAGTCTCCACGCAGCGAGTCTGTGGAAAAGTCTCCACGCAGCGAGTCAGTGGAAAGTCTCCACGCAGCGAGTCAGTGGAAAGTCTCCACGCAGCGAGTCAGTGGAAAGTCTCCACGCAGCGAGTCAGTGGAAAGTTTCCACGCTGCCAGAAAGTGGAAAGTTTCCACGCAGCCAGAAAGTGGAACGTTTCCACGCTGCCAGAAAGTGGAACGTTTCCACGCTGCCAGAAAGTGGAAAGTTTCCACGCAGCCAGAAAGTGGAAAGTTTCCACGCAGCCAGAAAGTGGAAAGTCCACGCAGCCAGAAAGTGGAAAGTTTCCACGCTGCCAGAAAGTGGAAAGTTTCCACGCTGCCAGAAAGTGGAAAGTTTCCACGCAGCCAGAAAGTGGAAAGTTTCCACGCTGCCAGAAAGTGGAAAGTTTCCACGCTGCCAGAAAGTGGAAAGTTTCCACGCAGCCAGAAAGTGGAAAGTTTCCACGCAGCCAGAAAGTGGAAAGTTTCCACGCAGCCAGAAAGTGGAAAGTTTCCACGCTGCCAGAAAGTGGAAAGTTTCCACGCAGCCAGAAAGTGGAAAGTTTCCACGCAGCCAGAAAGTGGAAAGTCCACGCAGCCAGAAAGTGGAAAGTCTTCCACCCAGACTCAACACAACAAGGAAGGATAAAAAATTCACACAGCGAGAAGTGGGCAGTTTTCTACACAGCAAAGAAAGGTCGCTCTCCCACGTACAAGACCACACCCGGCTCTCACCAAGAACCGTGCGATTCCTGAACCAACAGGGCCGCCCATCCGTGACACAAGCCGCTCACGGGCCCTCCCGGTCAAACAACCAGGCCCCTCTCTCATGCCAGCCGCCAAGCTCGGCACTTCTTGGGGGGTAATTAGCAGGCGGCTGTCCGATGCTTACTAGCTTTTTGGGGGGTACTCTGGGTTCGGGCCGAAGTCCGAGCTCGAAGCCCTCCCCCCCGGACAGCACGCCAAATACGCAATTCAATTAAACTCTCTACAAATTATATGTAAGTGTGAACTCGTGAAATGCTGTTTCACTAAACGAGGTTCGGGAGGAACATGTCAGATAATTGACACAGGTGGAGAGTACTCAGCTAATCAACAAAGAGGTATATATACGCAGCCGTCCTACCTCCATTTTGTTGACAGTTTTTTCAGCATCCCTCCACCACCCCTTCTCCACATCTTGCCCTATCTTTTAGTTCTAAACCACTTACATACGGGGGGTACTCTGGGTTCGGGCCGAAGTCCGAGCTCGAAGCCCTCCCCCCCGGACAGCACGCCAAATACGCAATTCAATTAAACTCTCTACAAATTATATGTAAGTGTGAACTCGTGAACGATGTGAAGTGAAACATGCTAATGTTCCTGAATGTTAATTCGCGATAGAAGAGACTGTTATTATGGATTGAATGTGTTCTCATTAATGCGCGAATAGAGTAGTTTTATTTACCTAGTAATTGTATAAAGGGCTCTAAATTGCTGTTATGTAAAGATAATTGTTATAATCACACTTGTAAATTCATGTATATTTCTGTATTTTGTTCCAAAACATCTACGGATAAGCGTTAATGTGGGGGCCTGTAATTACTCGTTAGGTGGCGGTATGTGTACCAACGCCGTTTCAGCAACCATTAAAGTACTGAAGAAGAAGATCCCAGGAACGTTCAAACGAACAAACTGCGACAGGGAAGCATTTTCTAGGTTCTAGAGCAGCCTTTCTCAAAGTGGGTGCCGCGGCACACTGGGGACTGTGTCAGGGGTGCCGCCAAAAAATACGTAGGCTAAAAAAAATATAAAATATATTTGAATTTACATAAATACATTCTTCTTCTTTTTAACCCTTTCGCACGTATGATCACACATTCACACACGTGATTAGAACGGTCAGTGCATCACGTTCATTCAAATGTGCTTTCGCGTTGGCTTGCACTGAGCCAGAGACAGGCGCGCTCAGACTTGTCATATATCACAACTTTTCAGTGTTTTCAGCCACATAATGTTTATTTTAGGTTTCATACATATACGTACTAAAAAAACAATACATTTAGAGTTTGTAAAATACACAATGATGAAAAATGAAGAGGCAATAATAACCCTTTCCATTATAATTAGTTTTATTCATATCAGATACACATTGTGTAAGTAACTTTAAAGTTTACTCTATTCTTCTCCCAGTTCACCTGCCATTTACTTTTATGTATTTTGGGAGAAGTGGATGAATTCTAGATTATTTTAGATTATGTCTTTCACAGTGGACATGCACCTACGATGACAATTTCAGACCCCTCCATTATTTCCAAGTGGGAGAACTTGCTAAATAGCAGGGTGTTCAAATACTTATATTCCTCATTGTATGTAGATCATGGAAATCAAAATTGTCTCGAGGGGCCATGCTCCCAAAACGAAATAATAAACAGCCAATATCCTAATATGCATACTAATAAGCTACTAGTTAATAGTGAGAATTGGACCCTAAACTAAAGTCTTATCAACTTTTTTTTTTTTCATAACCTCACTTGGGGCTGAGCCGCCCTAAAATGAAAATCCTAGAATCGCCCCTGGTTCTCTCACAAAATGGTTCTCTAGCTTAGCACAAAGACTGGAGGTAAACGGCTCCAGCTAGCCTAGCTTAGCACAAAGACTAGAGGTAAACGGCTCCAGCTAGCCTAGCTTAGCACAAAGACTGGAGGTAAATGGCTCCAGCTAGCCTAGCTTAGCACAAAGACTGGAGGTAAATGGCTCCCGCTAGCCTACTGCTCAAAGTGACAAAATAACACCAACATTTTCCTATTTACATGTTGTGATGTGTATAGTTACATTGTGTACTAAGACAGATGGAAAATTAAAAGTTGTGATGGCAGGAACTATACTCTCATTCCTGCGTAATGATCAAGAGCTGTGAGCCGTCCCATGAGTGCAGCAGTGCAATGATATTACGCAGTGGCTGAAAATAGTCCCCAGCTCTCTCTGTGCTAGCAGATTGTCACGTTGTGTAGCGGACCCTGTCCGAATGATGGCCAGACTTTACTGATGTTTCATGGAGTTTATTGAAACCGTTTGATCTCCAAAAAATCACTGTAAGAGCTAAAGCAAAGAAGTGCGCATTAACACCTCGTACACAAACTCTCTCTCTTCATAGCATTATCATTAACATACAGCGAAATACACAGAAATACTCATTACAGATGACAGTAAACAAGAACATACGCCATTATGCCTTTGGGGGGTGCTTAACAAACTGCAAACTTTACAACATCTGTCCAAATAAAAGTCCCTACTTATTAAGACAGATAATGCAGACCTCAAACCTATTTAAACACACAGAAATGTCAAAAATTTACACAAAAAAAATTATAAGATAAATCACAATGAATGTTGATGGAAGTTAGCCTATTTTCAGGTGCTGCGTAATATCATTGCGCCACTGCACTCATGGTACGGCTCACAGCTCTTGATCATTACGCAGGAATGAGAGTATAGTTCCTGCCATATCAGTCTAGAAAATCACAACTTTTATTTTTCCATCCGTCTTAGTCAGTCCTTCCAGAAAAATGCGGCTTTTTTTGTGATTGTTGCGGCAAAAATCCTTGATTATGCGGCACGTTTTCTTAAAAAATGCGATGGAAAATGCGGGATATTTATGCAATTTTATGAGATAAAACTTGCAAAAACTGCGGTTTGATGAAAAGAGAAAAAAAGCTAATATTTTTAATTGAATATTTAAGTTCTCATCTTGTTTTATTGAAGACCTTAATAAACACATGGATCAATTTGGACCAATTCAAAACAATGCATCATGAAGATTCGAAGCGTTATGAATCAGTGAGTCGATTCATGATTCAGATCGCGTGTCAAACTGCTGAAATACGTGACTTTGGCGATCCGAACCGCTGAATCGACTCACTGATTCATAACGCTCTGAACCGCTGAATCGACTCACTGATTCATAATGCTCTGAATCGACTCACTGATTCATAACGCTCTGAACTGCTGAATCGACTCACTGACTCATATCGCTCTGAACCGCTGAATCGACTCACTGATTCATAACGCTCTGAAACGCTGAATCGACTCACTGACTCATAACGCTCAGAACCGCTGAATCGACTCACTGATTCATAACGCTCTGAACCACTGAATCGACTCACTGACTCATAACGCTCTGAACAGCTGAATCGACTCACTGATTCATAATGCTCTGAACAGCTGAATCGACTCACTGACTCATAACGCTCTGAACCGCTGAATCGACTCACTGACTCATAACGCTCTGAACCGCTGAATCGACTCACTGACACATATCGCTCTGAACCGTTGAATCGACTCACTGATTCATAACGCTCTGAACTGCTGAATCGACTCACTGACTCATAACGCTCTGAACCGCTGAATCAACTCACTGATTCATAATGCTCTGAAACGCTGAATCGACTCACTGACTCATAACGCTCAGAACCGCTGAATCGACTCACTGATTCATAACGCTCTGAACCACTGAATCGACTCACTGACTCATAACGCTCTGAACAGCTGAATCGACTCACTGATTCATAATGCTCTGAACAGCTGAATCGACTCACTGACTCATAACGCTCTGAACCGCTGAATCGACTCACTGACTCATAACGCTCTGAACCGCTGAATCGACTCACTGACACATATCGCTCTGAACCGTTGAATCGACTCACTGATTCATAACGCTCTGAACCGCTGAATCGACTCACCGATTCATAACGCTCTGAACCGCTGAATCGACTCACTGATTCATAACGCTCTGAACTGCTGAATCGACTCACTGATACATAACGCTCTGAACAGCTGAATCGACTCACTGATTCATAACGCTCTGAACCGCTGAATCGACTCGCTGATTCATAACGCTCTGAACTGCTGAATCGACTCGCTGATTCATAACGCTCTGAACCGCTGAATCGACTCGCTGATTCATAATGCTTGAAATATTGTTAAATGAGTGATGAAGGCAGACGATGGCGAAACACAGCATGAACGTGAGGGGCTCTGTTTATATTTCAGCATAGCACAATTCATACACAAATATGATTCAGGGAAGTCTCTGTTTTTGCATTCATTTTATGAACCTGAGCATAGAGGAGGACATTTTGACACACAACATTCAATAAAACGTAATATAAATGCACAGATGTACTACACTGTAAAAAATTGAACTGAAAATAAGTTGTCTGTGACAAAAAAAATGTTTAGTTGAGTCAACATGACATTATTTGTTTTCTGGAGATATGCAGTTGAATTTTTTATTGAAAATCATTACCGTTTTTGGTGATGAATGTTTCCTTTGGTTGGGCAGTTAGACTCTTTGTGTGAGTTTGTGGCCTTTGCAACAGTGTTTAGCAAAACACATCATTTGTTGCTAAGAAAGAAACCAAGATGATTAAGTTTTCAGCTTCATAAACGCTAATAAATCAATAATCTTATTTCTGACCAATATTTTACAATATTATTTTATCAGCAAAACTTTATTGCAGCAGATCAGACACTCCGAATTTAAAATACAAAAGTATTTTGCCACACACAGACATCAAGAATCAGCATATGAATCTCAACAATAGTGACATGTTTCATACCGCAATGCATGCTGGGAGCCAACAAAGTATTAAAATTATGGCTCCCAGCATGCATTGCGGTATGAAACATGTCACCATTGTTGAGATTCATATGCTGAAAAAAAAGTTCCTGCAACGTATTTAAAAATCAGAATTGAAATTCAGAATGACTGCTTTGGTAAATATAATATATTATTCATAAATAATCCCTTTCGATCAGGAATGAAGTAGTAAACTACTCCACTTTATAATGCTGTTATCTAGATCACCTGATCATTGTTTACGGCTTTCTTTGCAACAAATTAAGTGTTTTGTTAAACACTGTTACAAAAACCACAAACTCACATAAAACGCCATGAGTCAAACAGCCCAACTAAATGAAACACTGATCCCCATAATGGTGACCAAACATTTCCAATAAAAAAATCTGAACCTGTTTTTTCTAATAAGAACTTCTGTTTCCAACAGACACAAATTGACACTTTAACATCCGGATCATGGCCGTGATTTGTGTGTGTGTTCACACACCAAGTCTCATCCCATTCCGATGAACCAAAAAAATTCCAAAAATAATATTGTTTTTCCGTTAATTTGCTGGTGATTATGATATATTATGATATAGTGCTCTGTGTACAATGTTATTTGAACGAAAGCGTGATAATATCATGAATCATGGGACATTTGCTCACATTGTTCTCCTATAAGACGACTGCTGTAGAATAAGGACAACGTCTCACATTATATCTTTCTTTGTTTACATGTCTAGTGAACGTCTGCTTGAAACACTAGCCTTCTACAAACGCAGTGAACACTGGATCTGCACCACACACACCGTTATCTGAGCACTGAGGACAACATTGACATTAAAGCTGCACCTCAACGCTGGGACAGCACAGATTTTTTCTGGCTTGTTTGCTTGGTAGTCAAATTAAAAAAGTTGTTCATGAACTTCATTACTTTTACTGATAATGCAATGTGTAGACCTTGAAGGATCTTCTGCTGTTGCTTACACAACAATAAAATCAGAGCAGCGGCACGTGTTCCTGCACATTATAAGCTCTGTGTGAGGGTGCTTTTTAGTTTTAAACCGCTGGGTTTGTCCATTTTCAACCTAACTTGGGTTATCTTTAACCCAGCATTTTTTAGAGTGTATGCATAGCATAAAATGGATATAATAAAAGCACAAAATTCCATATTTTCATCTGTGGCTTTTTGTCCCATTTTACGCCTTTGTTGCATTACGTGGACAGTTAAATAATTTTTAAATAAAACTGAATTTTGTAAAAAATTACAATGGATTTCAATTTTAGCATCGTATTAAAGAAATAAAAAGAATCTTAAAAAAATCTAGATAATGTTTTCCATAATTCATGCATGAAAGGGTTAAAATATATTTTTATCAAACCAGTTGTGATTTTTTTTAATATCTAATATTTGTATTATTCCAAATAAAGTAGCTATGTTTTTTTTTATTCATTCAAGAAGTAACAAATTACAATAGTGCAAACACACACCTCTTCTAAATCTATAACTTTCCAACAATATGCTTAATAAACAACAATCATAGGATACAAATGGAAAGAAATAAAAAGAACGGAACATACAGAGAGAAAAAAATAAATAAAATAAAATAAAATAAAAAAGGCACCCATAAAATAATCATGTAACATGAAAGATCTCATCATATTTCATCAAAAAAGACGTACATTTTCTATTTTCTATTATTCTTAGTGATTTGATTAAATACTCTACTTCGCATAAGAAGTCTATAAAAGTAGGAATTTTCTTAAGAAACCTTTGTTTGTGAAAATAAAACTTTGCCACAAGGATAAGGAAGTTAACAGAAGATTCTAAAGATTTGTTTGGGTTTTCAAAAAGACAAATTACATCCTTGATGCATAGATTACAGTTCATATTAATTTTAGAAAAACAATAAGAGCTCAAATCATTCCAGAAAACTGATGATACCATACAAGAGAAAAACAAATGACAGATAAAGTAGCTATGCGGAGAATTAGCCTATATATGAGTGATGATGTCACAGTCGCCAGTTCTAATCGTGACGTCACAGGCGGACAGCGCGAGGTCAGTTCGGCGGTTATCAGTTCGGTGTTCAGTTTCAGTCCGGAAAAGTGTTTTACACAGTTTACAATTATACAAGAGTCCCGTGAATCCCGTAGAGATGTGGATCAGCAATGATAACCTGTTCGCGGAGGTGTTGGCGGAGTTGACCGCGGCTGCGTTGCTCTTCGTGATTGTGCGCACTTTAATGTTCGTGCATAAGAAGTTCACGGAGGAGAACCGGAGCGGAGCGCGCGAGTTACCGGAGGAGAACCGGAGCGGAGAGTCTCCCGTGAGCAGCGCCGCGGAACCGGACACCAGCAGCCCAGCCCAGAACCCACCAGGTACCGCTGACATTAACACTAAACTCACGGAGATGAAAATAACCGGCAGCAGAAATATCACCGGTGTTCACAGCTCGCGCTCCGCCTAATGCTGCGTTCACACCAAACGCGAATAGAGCGTCAAAATCGCGTCTAGTTTCACGCGCGGACATTGTGAATGCATTCACAGCGAGTTGGACACGCGTCGAAATCGAGCGCTGGAAGCAAAATTGACGCGCGTTCAAGGCACTCCAGGAGAAATATGTCATAAAACACCACTGCCTCTTTTCATTCTCATTAAACATATATATTAAGCATTAATAGCCACACAAATGCGGTCCAGGCAACTCCTACATTATCTTCACTGTCTGCATGTATATTTAAATATCCTTAAAATATAAAGTTATGAAACTTCTCTTTGCCCTCAGTCAACACGATTTGGCAGACAACAAATGATGATCCATGAGAGCAAAGATCGGCGTTAGATCGACACAAGACGAACCACTACAGGCCATCAGAGCCAGCGGCAGACGGCAGAAGGGCTGGCCGAGGAAAGGCTGCCTTCGCCGGGGTTATGAGCGGCGATTGGCCGGTGATCGCCTGGATCTCACAACTCCAAAAACACAAGATTATTTTTTTTAAATAGGCGCTCTCTTTATAAATAACAACAACACTCGGTGTGTTTTTACCAACGGAAGGCATTATTTTATTATATTTCAGCATCGAATGAACACAACCTAGAAAACACTAATGGGTCATTCCTGTTATACAGTGACTTTTCTGTCCCTATGATTTACTTACTCATATATTTTATCACATATTTATAAGAAATGGCTTAAATTATAAATGTAGGTCTTCTTTATCACTTAAACAGATATTAAAAATACTATTTTGTATTTTACACACCTTTTTATTGATATATGCATTCAATTGTATCGTGTCCTCAATGCAAAGTAATCAACTTCCACCAAATAAACCATGAAATTATACAAATATTTTTAGATTATGTTATAGAATATAATATATTTTGTACAAAAAAATACGTGAACAGTATCGGGAACAGATTGAGACACACCCTTTATAATAACATTCAGGCATTTAATGTTATTAATAAGTGGTATGCTAATGATTTATGTGTTTTAAGTTATTTAACAAAAACTTAATTTGTGCATATACTAACTATGTAGGTGGCACACCGACTTCATTTTACCAACTATGATAACTTTGTTAGATGGTAAATCAATACAAAACACATGGTTCTGGTGGTTTTTGTAATCTGTATTCACATTAGATTTTTTATAGCACTACAATTCGTTTGCAAATGAGACAAACCACAGATTCAGATTGCCCTGAAAATTCGTAAAGCAAAGAACAGATGCTCTTTGAGATACAGGCTGGCTAGGCTATATATATATATATATATATTAGGGCTGTCAAAAGATTAATCGCGATTAATCGCATCCAAAATAAAAGTTTGTGTTTACATAATATATGTGTGTACTCTGTTAATTATTATTTATATATAAATACACACACACAAGCATGTATATATTTAAGAAACAAATATTATTTTTTTATATATAAAACATTTATATTTATATATATTATAGATTATATAAATGTATATACAGTATGCAAATATTTCTTAAATATATACATGAATGTGTGTGAATTTATATATAAATAATAATTAACAGAGTACACACACATATATTATGTAAACACAAACTTTTATTTTGGATGCGATTAATCGCGATTAATCTTTTGACAGCCCTAATATATATAGACACACATTCTAAAATGCTTAATTAAACGTGTTGCGTTCATATTCAGGACTCATCTGCTTTTCTGTACATATTATGCTTTATTAGTATATCTGATTAACATTATGAAAACTGAGAAAACCTTTAGGAACTTCAAAAGTTAAAACGGCGTAACTCCTAATATTATTTCCAATCATTCTAAATTATGTTCATTTTCCTGATTAAATAGTCACACAGGTTGCACGATTTGGGGTAAATATCTAATTGCGATTTAAAATGCGATTATTATTATTATTTATTAATTTTTACAAATGAAAAGTGTGTATATAACATTTTGTGTTTATATATTAATTTGACTAATAATTATGATTATTATTATTATTGCTAAATAAAAATAAGAAAGATTACTATTACAATAACATTCATTATTAAAAAATTAAAATAGAGCATTTAAGAATAAATATAACAGTATAATAATATTTATATTTTACAGAAAAATCTTACTAAAATTTACTAAAAATCATTAGAAAGATCGATTTATTGTAAAAAAACAAAAAAACAATTATTATTATAAAAATCTGTGCTTTTTATCTGTGATATAAATTTCTTAAAGTCTATGTCTTCAATATGAAATATGAGCCTCTTATACATCCACTGTGGGGATTAAAACTCCTGTACATTGAAGAAAAACATATGGATTGTCACATTTATTTAGAGAGAAGTTTTATTTTTCTTACTTTCTACCCAAAAGTTTCATTCATACTGGAGGCCAGAGGGCGCCCTCGAGCAGAAATGCCACATTTGCGCCAGAGAAGTAATCGTTTGTTTTCAGGAAATCCCTAATGTGAAGCTTGCGCTGTAGCTGAATAAAACGAAGATAGAAACGCTTTGACTGATTAAACATGAAGATAATAAACACACGACTGCGACAAGATATGGTGTATTTGAGTTCTTCAAGCCTTCTTGGGTATTTTCGTAATAAAAGTATGCGGTGCTGATTGACATTCTGTGATAAGAAGCCACATCTGCTCGACTGACTATATGAAGTGAGTTAAAACATGTTATTGAATGTCATAAACCAACAGGCATTACTAGTTTGTGAAGATGTTAGACACACGTTGCTCTAAACGCTGCTCCGTCTGAAAGCACTGCGAGTTTCTGATCTCAGAGCCGCTCTTCACTGACACGCTGGCCATTTATTTATTTAATTAAAATCACAGCCTTTGCGCTTTCATAATCGCACATAAGCCAAATCGCGATTGCGGTTCGATTTCGATTAATCGTGCAGCCCTAATTTAGACTGAGCGCGTGCACAGAGTTGCCAGATTGCACAGATGAGTAAAACACTGGGAAGAAAGTATATCCTTTTAAGGGAAAATATATTATTTGGGGGATTTCAGCTCTTCGCATCTGGCAACCACAAGCATGACTGTTAGTGGAGGCTCTTGACCAATGCAAGATAACGCAAATCCCAAAGAAAAAACACGTTTTAAAGGTTTAGTTCCCCCCAAAATGAAAATTCTGTCATTGATTACTTACCCTCATGTCGTTCGACACCCATAAGATATTTTAGTGTAAATCTGATGGCTCTGAAAGGCCTCCATTGGCGTAATGCACTTTACACTATCAAGCTATTAAAGACGTCGTTACAAAGTCCATCTCACTACAGTGGTTCTACAATAACTTTATGAAGCGGCGAGAATAGTTTTTGTGTGCAAAAAACCCTAAATAACGACTTATATAGTGATGACCGATTTCAAAACACAGCATCATGAAGCTTCGAAGCGTTATGAATCAGCGAGTCGATTCAGCAGTTCAGAGCGTTATGAATCAGCGAGTCGATTCAGCGGTTCAGAGCGATATGAATCAGCGAGTCGATTCAGCAGTTCAGAGCGTTATGAATCAGTGAGTCGATTCAGCGGTTCAGAGCGTTATGAATCAGTGAGTCGATTCAGCGGTTCGGAGCGTCATGAATCAGCAAGTCGATTCAGCGGTTCAGAGTGTTATGAATCAGCGAGTTGATTCAGCGGTTCGGAGCGTTATGAATCAGCGAGTCGATTCAGCGGTTCAGAGCGTTATGAATCAGTGAGTCGATTCAGCGGTTCGGAGCGTCATGAATCAGCAAGTCGATTCAGCGGTTCAGAGTGTTATGAATCAGCGAGTTGATTCAGCGGTTCGGAGCGTTATGAATCAGCGAGTGGATTCAGCGGTTCGGAGAGTTATGAATCAGTGAGTCGATTCAGCGGATCAGATCGTTATGAATCAGTGAGTCGATTCAGCGGTTCAGAGCGTTATGAATCAGTGATTCGATTTAGCGGTTTGGAGTGTTATGAATCAGCGAGTCGATTTAGCAGTTCAGAGCGTTATGAATCAGTGAGTCGATTCAGCGGTTCAGAGCGTTATGAATCAGTGAGTCGATTCAGCTGTTCAGAGCGTTACGAATCAGCGAGTCGATTTAGCGGTTCAGAGCGTTATGAATCAGTGAGTCGATTCAGTGGTTCGGAGCGTTATGAATCAGCGAGTCGATTCAGCGGTTCGGAGCATTATGAATCAGTGAGTCGATTTAGCGGTTCAGAGCGTTATGAATCAGCGAGTCGATTTAGCGGTTCAGAGCGTTATGAATCAGTGAGTCGATTTAGCGGTTCAGAGCGTTATGAATCAGTGAGTCGATTCAGCGGTTCGGAGCGTTATGAATCAGCAATTAATCGCTGGGGGTGTTCCCCAAATGTGTCGTTCCCTTCTCTGGGAACATGGGTTATAGTCATAACCCGAGATGTTTCTGTAACATTGATGTTCGTATTAGGGATGCGCATACCGCTGTATATTTTATTTAAAACACTATGATATCATGATTTTGCTCAGTATTCGCTGCTGTTCCATGCGCTACCCAAACTGACTGAAACCGGCAAATACAGCAGTTGAATCTCAATCAACACGCACAAAACTATTTCATAAAGAGAGTAGACGTGAAATCTGGGATTAATTCGCTTATAAAACTGATCGTCAAACCTTGCCAAACATCGGTCACTTGCCATCCCTGACGTGTACAAGACATGTGACTGCATAAATCAAACCATCTCATTTAGACATTTATTTTCTTTTAACACTGATCAATACACATAAGATCGTCTCGTTTAAATATCACAAAATCTCCAGTTTGAGTTTCACACGTCCTAGTGATTCACATTAGTTGATTTCAAACCTGCGCTGAGAACGATCCCGTAGACGACACCACTGGATTCATGGCCTTTTCCATCTGTTGTCTCTGCTTTTATTCTGGCTCCTCACCTGTGTTTAGTCTGGAGCTCAGTCTCATGCTGTGTACTCACATGTTGTTTCTGTGTGTGTGTGTTCAGACGGCTTTGGGAATAAAAGTCTGTCATTAGAAGAATACCGCCGTCTTTATGAAGTTGACCGAAAACTGGTTCTTTTTGATGGAATGTTTAAAGGAAGGAGGAGGACGGACGGACGAAAAGTATGTTGCTCTTTCTCCATTACCAAACTTTGTTCTTCCTCTTGTTTCCTTCTGTGACCTTTGAGTCCTGCCATAAACATCAGTGTCTACAAGATGTCCGTTTACTCACGCTTGCAAAAATGTGCTTTATCTTTTAGGTTACCATCAGATATATTAAGTTGCAACCTTCTGAACAAACATTGTCGAAATCGGTGAGTTGACAAGACTTCATGAAATTCTCTATTAAGAATTGGTTTGTTCAATTTAGTTTGAGATGTGACTGAACTAGACAGAGAAGCATCAGTTAAAGTCAATTGCTTTCATCTTTAATTTCCCTCACTCTCTTGTTGGGAGATTTGAAATGAGCTAACTTTTTGTCAATTTCTTCTCTTCAGGCTAAGCTTACCAAACCTTTTAGTGAAGAGAGGGCAGCCGTGTTGCAGCTACAGCAGAACCCAACCTGTGAACATATCATTGGACTGTACGACTGCTTTACAGTGGGAGACTATGATGTATTAATCATGGAGAGTGCAGAGGGGTGCGATACATTGGGAAGATTAATCGAAAGCACAGGCGAACGGCTGAAAGAAAAACATGCAAAAAAGATCATGTGCCAGCTCTTTACTGCGCTCAGTTACTGCTGGGGTCGGGGTGTTTATTTCCCAATTGATGTGGCTAAAATCTGGATAAATCCCCACACCCTCGAGATAAAGATCGTGGACTTCAGTGAGGCGAAGCGCTTCATGAAGGGTGAGTTGGCTTTTTGAACACGGGTCACTTTTTTAACTTTATGATGATTAATGATGTTTTACCAAACACTGGAAATGTATTGCTTGCAGGTAGAGAAGAAGCAGATACAGCAGAGTTGCTAAGGGAGAATGTTAAACTAAAATACTTGGCGGACTTGTGCAACGTGATGGAGTCACTTGTGAGGAACATCAGACGTCCATTTTGGAAAAGGTCACACCTGTCAAAAGGTGAGCTCAATAATAATAATGATAATGAATGCTGTGATACACAATTAAATGTTCACGTCATAATAACAGCATTGTAACATTACCTTTAGGGCTGCACGATAAACTGCTTATCACGATTATTTTGCTCATTTATAATCACGATTATTCTATCAAAAAGGGTGATGTAGTTATGGCCAGAAACAGATATCGCAATTAAAATATGATTAGTCGTGCAGCTCTAATAACCTTACATGATCTCCAGATCTCAGGTGAGGACAAACATGACTAATCCGCTCTCTTCTGATCACTTTCACAGAATGCACTGATCTTCTTGATCAGCTGAGAGCAATACGAGGGATTCGGCTGCTTGGAACCTTGGAGAAAATTTCCAATTATCCCTGGTTTGTAGGTCCCTAAGAAAAAGGGTAAGAAAAAGAGATGTTCGATGGCACAACCCCAACAGTGAGTATTGATTTCCATTCTCCTCCCACCGTCTACTGCTGACCAATCATAGCAGGTTCTCACAACAACAAATCAGAGCGGCCCTAAAACAGCTCTTCATGTTTCAGCCAACGTAGATGTACACAAATAGCGCTTAACATGTCTTTATAAAAGCGCCAACGGGGGCCGGATGGCACTCCCTCTCTTTTCTTTTCCTCTCTTCCCTCTCTCTTCTCTGTCGCTCCTCATACTTCTGTCTCCTTTCTCTCTGTTCTGGCCCACAGGTGCTGCAGATGCAGTGACTGCAGGGCTGTAGAGTGCAGTCTCGGGAGTACCCCTGACCTGCGGGGGGGCGGGTGGTGTTGGGGGAGTTAGTCACGGTCGTTGGGGGGTGGGGGTTTTGTCGCCGTAAAGGGGTTGGGGGTTCCCCATTGGTGTAATTCATGGGGGGTGGGGGGCAGGTCTCGGCTGGGGTTGATAGGAGTGGTTCGGGGGGGGGGGGGGGGGTGGTGTTAGCTGGGTTTGTTGGTAGGAGGATCTCCTCGGTATGTGTGGGGTTAGGGGGGTGGGGTTAGGGGCGTGGGGTTAGGTTGGGGTTAGGGGCGTGGGGTTAGGTTGGGGTTAGGGGCGTGGGGCGAGGGGTTCGGTTGGGGTTAGGTTGGTGTTAGGGGCGTGGGGCTAGGGTGGGGTTAGGTTGGGGTTAGGGGCGTGGGGCGAGGGGTTAGGGTGGGGTTAGGTTGGTGTTAGGGGCGTGGGGCTAGGGTGGGGTTAGGTTGGGGTTAGGGGGAAACCCCAACTCCCACAACACCCCTCACCTCTTCGCTGGCCAGGAGTTGCTCACGGGATTGTGCTCTACACCCCCAGTCTCGGCGTCTGCAGCACTCGGGGGTTAGGACACATGAGGAGAGGGAAAAGGAGACGGAAGCATGAGGAGCAAAAGAGACGTGAGAGCGGGGAGAGGAAAAGAACAAATTTCCAAAACGCACTGCCATCCGGCCATTTTAAATAAAATATGTATCATCCATGTATTTGTATTTTAAATAAGCAGTGCACAATAACTCAAACAATCTCAAACAGAAAAACTGATTTTCATTTTATTTGAAATAAGGAAAACATGAACGAAATCGTTCAGAATGAAGAATACTCTGGTAACAGGTTATTTGTCGAAATGCAGTGCTCAATAATATATTATTATTAGCAGTGTTGGGGTAGTTACTCAAAAAAAGTAATTAGTTACTAGTTACTAGTTACATCTGTAAATTGTAATGAGATTACTTTACTAGTTACTGTATTTGAAAAGTAACTACACTACTTATTACTTTACTTTCCCATTTCTTAATTTACCGTGTAGATATATGGACAAACATCATGGCTCTATGGCAGTGTTTCCCCAAACAAACAAAAAGGACTACTGTCAAATAAAGATAAAGAAAATAATAAGAACAAATAATTTAAATACAAGCAGCAGCACAAATAAATACTATTGAGCAAAGACACTAATAAAATAAACAATGCTTTTCAGGTTTTTCAGGTACGTCTAACATTAGTTTTCAGGTACAGAAATCAAATGTAAAATAACATTGCATATTTGACTGTATAAATTAAACATTAATCCTATTAAATTTACAAAATCTATTCAATCAAGAGCAGTGAGTGATGCCCTTGTCTTTTGTTGTTTGACATTAAACAGACAGCAGTAAAGGCTACTGCCCCTTTAAGACCTAATAAAACTGCCCCTTTAAGACCTAATAAAACTGCCCCTTTAAGACCCAATGCTCGGATATGCGTCGTTTTAAGGCATATACAGACTATGTCTGCTAGGATACTCATCAAGATGGGCATGTTGACATAGTTTTGTGTGAGTTTGTCCGTTCAAGAGCCAAACTTGAAAGATAACTCAATATTTGCGCACTGTGAGACGTGTGCGCGCTTTCGGATGAGTGCACATAGACAAAATATTCTCACAGCGCGCGCAACTTCTCATTTGTGACGACGGCGAAAATGACTGGTATTCGAACATACTGCAGCACTATATGCATTGAACAAAGTTTACAAAGAGAGAATTTGAAGGACTTTTACACGGCATCCATGCTCTTGTCAGACGGCACCTCGGTTGGGAAACACTGTTCTATGGCAACGGTGCACGCAGCACTTAAACATATCAGATCTTTACACACAGGCAAACGCGGCTTGAGTAACGCAGGAAAGCGCGTTCCTATAGTCTAGTAAAGTAGTGTAGTTACCAATATTTTTAGTGTAATGCGTTACTTTACTTCGTTACCCAAAAAAGTAATATCGTTACTGTAATCCGTTATTTTGTAACTCGTTACCCCCAACACTGATTATTAGGTTCTGAAATGGTTCAAAATGTTAATTGCTAATCAAGTCCATGTAAAATAGTCCATTCATTTCAACTGTTGAAGTGTTAATTTTCAACTGTTAATTTCAAATCGGTCTAAAAATGATTCACTAATTCATTATGAATCAGTGTTTTTGAACGAATCTCTTGTATCTCTTTTTTTTTGTCACGTGTCGCCACCTACTGGTGTGACGATGTGATTGACGCAATCTTTATTTGATGTGTTAAATTGCGAAACTCTTTTGATTGATAACACACATCAGTGTTTATATCCAAACCACTGTGTTTGAAAAGACTGAAGCGGTTTCATACTGATATATTAGACAGCAACTTGTCTTTCAAAAACCATATCGCTGACGGAGAAAGAGTTAAAAAGTTAAAAAATGTCCTTTATAAAGTAAATTACGCCCTGGGGTAAATATCACAAATATGCAGATTTAAGTATGTCAATGCTGATATAACACTGATGAGACTGCATCTTTGTACATACAATTTGCTATGCACTGTACCTGATAGGCCCCATGTGAGTCAAAACATTGGTTTTAATGCCCAGTGCTGTAGTGTCAATGTTTTATTTATTTATTTGAAAGCAAGTTGTCTTTCCCCTTTACTTTCTTGTCAGAGTGCACCAGAATGCTTAGTTTACATGTTAAAACCACAAAATCTTTCTACTGGGGGCAATGCCCCAGACCCCCCTACAAGTATTTAATTCAGAAACATTTGCAGGTTAGGTATGATTGTCTTTGTTTAATGCTTTGAACAGCAGCTACGCTAATTGTTTTTCTGTTCTGTTTTATCTGAGTCCATCAGCTCCTGAGGACTTCAGATGACCATCACCTGTGAAGAGAAGACTCAACTCCTGCAGGACTTCAGATGACCATCACCTGTGAAGAGACGACTCAACTCCTGCAGGACTTCAGATGACCATCACCTGTGAAGAGAAGACTCAACTCCTGGAGGACTTCAGATGACCATCACCTGTGAACAACTCCTGGAGGACTTGAATGATCATTTCATTAAATTACTTATTTAATAATCAAATAAAACGTGTCCCCAAGATCTGTTATTCAGAATGTGTGAATGCTCTTCCAGGAACAGCGCTTAACACAGCAACTAAACCCAATGGATTCTCACTGATTTATTAAATAAATCAGTGATAATAAATCAGGAAATAAATAAATATTTATTTATTTATGGATGCGCGGGTTGTGAACGCGCTGTTGGTGTTAGAGCTCCGTCAAATTGATTCATAATCCTTGATTTTCTCCTTATCACCCGCTTACAAACGAATATTTTCTATTATTTACAGCGTGTGAATATATCTCCGATACGATTCTCTATAAAAAACAATCGGATTGCTTTGATATCACTACTTATATCCGAACTTCCGCTACTAGCCGTAGCCCCCTAGCATTGCACGGGTGGTAAACTTATTTACCTTGTGGACTCGGAGAGTTTACCACGCGTTTACCATCTGCTACAATGGCGAATAACTCGGATGTGTGTCTAATGTTACCTTTGAGTGCAGGCGAGGACACGTTCGAGCTGCATTCGGTGCAGTTGGAGTTGGAGTCGTTGGAGAAGCAGATTTGCGACCTTCTAGACAGATAAGCCGTGCTGAGAGAGCGACGATCAGCGCTTGAAACATCACGCGCCGATGCGCACAAGTCAGTGGTTAATAACCTGTTGACTCCGAGCTCGTCTACTCCGTGTGTTTCTTTGCACAGGACGCGATCATCCCTGGTTTCGTTCACTCCGGCACCGACACAGCACCGGGGACCCTGGGTTTTTCCACAGCGGAAGACGCGAGCCAGGACCAGAGCTAGGACCTCTCCGCCCCTCCCGGTCTTCGAGATCTCCACTCGGAACCGCTTCTCCCCTCTTCGCGAGACGGAACGCAGCGCTGTGGTCATCGGTACTTCCATCGTCCGGCATGTCCACGCTACCTCAGGTAAAGGCAAAGTAATCACTCACTGCTTTCCTGGTGCTCGTGTTCTCGATGTCGCTGCGCAGGTTCCCGAGATCCTGAACGGTGACGAGCGCATCGGAGCTGTCATGTTGCACGCGGGAACGAACGACACCAGGCTGCGGCAGACGGAGGTTCTGAAGGACTACAAGAGCCTGCTAGAGACGGTGCGCAGAACATCGCCTGAAGCAACGATCATCGTGTCTGGACCCCTTCCCACGTCCCAGTGCTGTAGTGTCAATGCTTTTTTTGAAAGCAAGTTGTCTTTCCCCTTTACTTTCTTGTCAGAGTGCACCAGAATGCTTAGTTTAAATGTTAAAACCACAAAATCTTTCTACTGGGGGCAATGCCCCAGACCGCCCTACAAGTATTTAATTCAGAAACATTTGCAGGTTAGGTATGATTGTCTTTGTTTAATGCTTTGAACAGCAGCTACGCTAATTGTTTTTCTGTTCTGTTTTATCTGAGTCCATCAGCTCCTGAGGACTTCAGATGACCATCACCTGTGAAGAGAAGACTCAACTCCTGCAGGACTTCAGATGACCATCACCTGTGAAGAGATGACTCAACTCCTGGAGGACTTCAGATGACCATCACCTGTGAAGAGAAGACTCAACTCCTGGAGGACTTCAGATGACCATCACCTGTGAAGAGAAGACTCAACTCCTGGAGGACTTCAGATGACCATCACCTGTGAAGAGATGACTCAACTCCTGGAGGACTTCAGATGACCATCACCTGTGAAGAGAAGACTCAACTCCTGGAGGACTTCAGATGACCATCACCTGTGAAGAGAAGACTCAACTCCTGGAGGACTTCAGATGACCATCACCTGTGAAGAGATGACTCCACTCCTGGAGGACTTCAGATGACCATCACCTGTGAAGAGAAGACTCAACTCCTGGAGGACTTCAGATGACCATCACCTGTGAAGAGATGACTCCACTCCTGGAGGACTTCAGATGACCATCACCTGTGAAGAGATGACTCAACTCCTGGAGGACTTCAGATGACCATCACCTGTGAAGAACTCCTGGAGGACTTGAATGATCATTTCATTAAATTACTTATTTAATAATCAAATAAAACGTGTCCCCAAGATCTGTTATTCAGAATGTGTGAATGCTCTTCCAGGAACAGCGCTTAACACAGCAACTAAACCCAATGGATTCTCACTGATTTATTAAATAGTGTTCTGTAGTGTTATGTAATATGACGTTCTCAATCATAGTCCTGGAGGACTTGAGATGACCAACACCTGTGAACAGACGACTCAATCCTGGAGGACTTCAGATGACCATCACTTGTGAAGAGACGACTCAACTCCTGGAGGACTTCAGATGACCATCACCTGTGAACAGACGACTCAACTCCTGGAGGACTTCAGATGACCATCACCTGTGAACAGACAACTCAACTCCTGGAGGACTTCAGATGACCATCACCTGTGAACAGACGACTCAACTCCTG
This sequence comes from Romanogobio albipinnatus, assembly GCA_023566225.1. Lineage (NCBI taxonomy): Eukaryota > Metazoa > Chordata > Actinopteri > Cypriniformes > Gobionidae > Romanogobio > Romanogobio albipinnatus. Next base: position 74,265,440 of record CM042241.1, read on the forward strand.
GAGGACTTCAGATGACCATCACCTGTGAACAGACGACTCAACTCCTGCAGGACTTCAGATGACCATCACCTGTGAAGAGACTACTCAACTCCTGGAGGACTTCAGATGACCATCACATGTGAACAAACGACTCAACTCCTGCAGGACTTCAGATGACCATCACCTGTGAAGAGACGACTCAACTCCTGGAGGACTTCAGATGACCATCACCTGTGAACAGACGACTCAACTCCTGGAGAACTTCAGATGACCATCACCTGTGAAGAGACGACTCAACTCCTGGAGGACTTCAGATGACCATCACCTGTGAAGAGACGACTCAACTCCTGGAGGACTTGAGATGACCATCACCTGTGAAGAGATGACTCAACTCCTGGAGGACTTCAGATGACCATCACCTGTGAAGAGACGACTCAACTCCTGGAGGACTTGAGATGACCATCACCTGTGAAGAGACGACTCAACTCCTGCAGGACTTCAGATGACCATCACCTGTGAAGAGACGACTCAACTCCTGGAGGACTTCAGATGACCATCACCTGTGAACAGACGACTCAACTCCTGGAGAACTTCAGATGACCATCACCTGTGAAGAGACGACTCAACTCCTGGAGGACTTCAGATGACCATCACCTGTGAAGAGACGACTCAACTCCTGGAGGACTTCAGATGACCATCACCTGTGAACAGACGACTCAACTCCTGGAGAACTTCAGATGACCATCACCTGTGAAGAGACGACTCAACTCCTGGAGGACTTCAGATGACCATCACCTGTGAAGAGACGACTCAACTCCTGGAGGACTTGAGATGACCATCACCTGTGAAGAGACGACTCAACTCCTGGAGGACTTCAGATGACCATCACCTGTGAAGAGACGACTCAACTCCTGGAGGACTTGAGATGACCATCACCTGTGAAGAGACGACTCAACTCCTGCAGGACTTCAGATGACCATCACCTGTGAAGAGATGACTCAACTCCTGCATGACTTCAGATGACCATCACCTGTGAAGAGACTACTCAACTCCTGGAGGACTTGAGATGACCAACACCTGTGAACAGACGACTCAATCCTGGAGAACTTCAGATGACCATCACCTGTGAAGGTGCCTCCTGTGTGCCTGTTTGCAGCTCTGTACAGCCCTGCTCACGTTTGAATCTTTATTTTGAATTTTCTCTTTATTCTACTGCTAAATATAACTTACTCATCACCATAAATTGTTTAAAAATTGCCTATCAATTTAAATTTGACATCGCTAGATTTTAATCTAAATCACTATCACACGTTAGCATTTCGCTAGCCTGTTAGCTTGTCATCTCTGCACCCAGATCCCCCTTTTTCTAAGTTCATTAGTTGGATTAGTAAATAGTGTCCAGCAAACGATTGTGGTAAGTGGTAAATTGGATTAATCAACAAACACGGTAAGTCATGTCTTCTCCTGTCATTATCACTTGCACCGCATGCTGCATGTTTAATATAGGCTTCTCCGCTGGCGAACAGGGTTTCACATGTGATAAATGTAAGGAGATAGTTAGGCTGACGGAGAAGATTTCAGAATTAGAAACACGCATCCATACTTTATCTGAGAGTAGTGAGGATGTAACAGCTTTAGACACTGATTTGGATGCGAATAGCTTAGTGAACTCTGTACATTCTTCGGTTCCGGCTGCAGGGCCCTCGCAGCAGGGAAACTGGGTGACAGTGAGGCAGCATAGTCGCAGACCAAAGAACTGCTTTTCCGTTCCGGTTAGAACATCAAACATGGTCTCCCCTCTCAGTGAAGCACCCACTGAGTGTCCTGTTGAAAGTGCCCTAGTCATTGGTGATTCTATTACACGGAACGTGAAGATAGAGACACCGGCCACGATAGTTACTTGTTTACCGGGAGCCAGAGCGCCTGACATCAAAGCAAATTTAAAAGTGCTGGCTAAAGCTAATCGTAAATTCTCTAAGATTATTATTCACGTCGGCACTAATGATGTTCGACTTCGCCAGTCGGGGATCACCAAAATTAACATTAAAGAGGTGTGTGATCTCGCTAGTACGATGTCAGAGGCTGTTTATTGTTCTGGACCGCTCCCTCGTTAGAAGGAGTGATGAGATAGTTAGCAGGCTATCATCACTCAATGGCTGGTTGTCTAAGTGGTGTCTGCAAAATAACATAGGGTTCATAGACAATTGGAAAAGCTTTTGGGGCAGACCTGACCTGTTGAAGAAGGATGGCATCCATCCCTCCTGGGGTGGTTCCGCTCTTCTCTCTAGTAATTTGGCACATAGTCTTAGAGCTAAACCTTGACTCACTAGGGCCCAGGTCAGGAAGCAGACAAACTGGCTAAACCGACCGTCTGCTAGCTGTCTCACGTCACCAGAGTCAGATAAATCCCAGCACATAGAGACTCTTTCACCTAGATATTATCATATAGAGACTGTGTCTGTTCCCCGAATTAGTAAATACAAAAAAAACATCAAAACCATTCAACAGTAAAAATGTAATAGATGTCCAACAAATAAACAAAAGATATAATACAGATGAACAATTGATAAAGCTTGGGTTGCTGAATATTAGATCCCTTTCCCCAAAAGCGCTTATTGTTAGTGATATTATTAAAGATAATAATCTAAATGTGCTGTGTTTGACAGAAACCTGACGACTACATTACCTTAAATGAGTCCACCCCCCAAGATTATTGTTATAAACATGAGCCGCGTCTGAAAGGTAAAGGGGGAGGGGTTGCTGTAATTTATAATAATATCTTCAGTATTACTCAGAAGTCTAGTTTCAAATATAATTCCTTCGAAGTTTTGGTGCTTTATGTAACGTTATGTAGTGTACATGACAACCCGTTCAACATTGGTGTTAGCTACTGTATACAGGCCACCAGGGCATAATACAGACTTTATCAAAGAATTTGCTGACTTTCTATCAGAATTAGTACTGGCCGTAGATAAAGTACTAATTGTTGGTGATTTTAATATCCATGTAGACAACGAAAAAGACGTATTAGGATTAGCATTTAAAGATACACTAAACTCTATTGGAGTTAGTTAACACGTGTCAGGACCCACTCATCGCCATAATCATACTTTAGACCTAATATTGTCACATGGAATAAATGTTGATACTGTTGAAATTCTGTAGCAGAGCGATGACATCTCAGATCATTACCTAGTATCTTGTATACTTAATTTAGCTAAGGTTGCAAAGCCGCCCCCTCGCTTCAAAAATGGCAGGACAATCACTGCCGCTACTAAAGATTGCTTTTTGAATAATCTTCCTCATCAGTATCATCTCCTCAGCATCCCAGATAGCATAGAAGAACTCGATGTTGCAACAGAAACTATTGACTCTCTCTTTTCCAGTACTTTAGACACAGTTGCTCCTCTGCGCTTAAAGAAGATTAAAGAAAATAGTCCAACGCCGTGGTACAACGAGCACACCCGGGCTCTTAAAACAGCAGCCAGAAAAATGGAGCGCAGCTGGAAGAAAACAAAACTAGAGGTATTTCGTAATTCGTGGAAAGAGCACATGATCACATACAGAAAGCCCGTAAGAACTGCTAGATCTGCTTATTTCTCAACTCTCTTGGAAGAAAACAAACACAACCCAAGGTATTTATTCGATACAGTGGCTAAATTAACCAAAAATAAAGCTTCAACTTCTGATGATTGTAAACTGCACAGCTGTAATGACTTTATGAACTTCTTCACATGTAAGATTGATAATATTAGGAAGAAAATTTTAACCATGCAGCGTCTACTACAGTATCACATCAGACAGAGCATTGTAGTGTCACTGAGAAAAAATTACAATCATTCACTGCTATAGGAGAAGAAGAATTGGCTAAACTCGTTAAATCATCAAAATCAACAACATGTATGCTTGACCCTGTAGCGACTAGGCTATTAAAAGAGATGCTACCAGAGGTCATAGATCCTCTTAATATCATTAATTCATCTTTGTCATTAGGATATGTACCGAAAACTTTTAAGTTGGCTATTATTAAACCACTTATTAAAAAAACGCAACTTGATCCTACAGAATTAGTCAATTATAGACCAATCTCAAATCTACCCTTTCTGTCAAAAATACTTGAAAATGCAGTGTCTTCACAATTATGTTCCTTTTTAGAAAGAAATGGTATCTGTGAGGATTTCCAGTCAGGATTTAGACCGTATCATAGCACTGAGACTGCTCTCATCAGAGTTACACATGATTTACTCTTATCATCCGATCGTGGCTGTATCTCTCTATTAGTGTTACTCGATCTTAGCGCTGCATTCGATATTTCTTCACGCCCTGAAGAAACTTACCAATTCACAAGATTAACGGAATGCATAGCTGACATAAAACATTGGATGACCGGTAATTTCCTGCAACTCAATTCAGAAAACACTGCATTTTTAATTATTGGACAAAAAAGCTCCACAAGTAGTGCCCTAGAATACTGTCTAACACTTGATGGCTGCTCTGTCCAGTGCTCGTGGTCAGTGAGGAACCTGGGTGTGCTCTTTGATACCAATCTTTCGTTTGAAAGCCACATTTCTAGCATCTGTAAAACTGCATTCTACCATCTTAAAAATATATCTAAATTACGGCACATGCTCTCAATGCAAAATGCTGAACAGTTAGTTCATGCGTTCATGACCTCAAGGCTAGATTATTGTATTGCTCTACTGGTGGTTGCCCTGCTCGCTTAATAAATAAACTCCAGCTGGTCCAAAACGCAGAAGCTCGAGTTCTTACTAGAACCAGGAAGTATGACCATATTAGCCCAGTTCTGTCAACACTGCACTGGCTGCCTATTAAACATCGCACCTTTTTAAAATCTTGCTTATTACTTATAAAGCACTAAATGGTTTAGCTCCCCAATACTTGAGCGAGCTCTTAACATATTATACTCCATCACGTCTACTGCGATCTCTAAACTCTGGCCAGTTGATCATACCGAGAATATCCAAATCAACTGCAGGCGGTCGATCCTTTTCCTATTTAGCTCCTAAACTCTGGAACAGTCTTCCTAGCATTGTTCGGGAAGCAGACACACTCTGTCAGTTTAAATCTAGACTAAAAACACATCTCTTTACTGTGGCATACACATAAAACACTTTCTCAATGAAATGATTGTTAGGCTGCATTAACTAGGTCAGCCGGAACCGGGAACACTTCCCATAACACCTGATGTACTCGTGACATCATCAGAAGAATGGCATCTACGCTAATGATGTCTCTCTGTTTTATCCCGAGGTTTACTGCAGTCAGCCGGATCCGGGCCGTATCCAGATCAGATGCTGGACCTGCGCCCAGAGAAGACCAACACAGGACCCTGAAGTGTCCGCAGAGACCGTGTCAATTAGCCTCCCCCTGCAACTGCCTCATCGACATGGCATCCTCAATAAACCCGTCTCCAGCGTGTTGCCTCCGATCATTCGAATATTGCACTCTAATAATTATTTAATCAACATCATCCTCAATAAACCCGTCTCCAGCGTGTTGCCTCTGGTCCTTTGAATATTCCAATCTATTATGACCTCTGACCTGTAAAGCGGCCAGAATAATAATAATAATAATACGCTGTTTGTTAATTGGCCAGAGGAGAACTGGCACCCCGACTGAGCCTGGTTTCTCCAAGGTTTATTTTCCTCCATTCTGCTCCTGATGGGGTTTTGGTTTCCTTGCCACTGTTGCCTCTGGCTTGGCGTGCTCAGTTGGGGACACTACATATTTCAACTAAACATAGAAAAAAATCTAATTAATAAACTAAATTAACCATATAAACTAAATTACTGATCTGATTATTGATCTAAAGCCCACACTGTCACCGTATGGAAATTGAAATGAACTGATGACATCAAATGGCTATACGGCTGAATAAAATTATGCTGCATTATTTTCCTGTTTAACACTGTAAAGCTGCTCTGAGACAATCTACATTGTTAAAAGCACTATATAAATAAAGTTGACTTGACGTTTCTGCAGTGACGGCTCTCTGACGCGATGTTTTACGTCAGTGTCTGAATTCCTCGCTTCATTTCATTCACTCCTTGCTTATAGTGCACTCAACTGCCATGCACTTTATAGGGATTAGAGAATTATTAAACAAGTGAGCGATTTCGGACACAGCAACAGAGTCGACACCGAGAGTGGATTCCTGTGCTGGAGTCGACCCCGACTCTGGGGCTATTCAGAGTCGAGGAATCGACTCCCCATCACTACCAGAGATTAATCCTGACGGCACTCGCAAGGAAATGGATAAGTACATAATCAAATTCACAAATATCATGCCATTTAAACATTACTACAAATACATACTGAGTCACTAAGACAATCTTTGTCATAGAATATACTTGTTTGTTCACAGTTCGAACGTTCTTGTTTCCATTTGTTTCATTTCAAGATCTGAGGTAAATTATCCATAGTTGCTTTTAGTAAGACAAAGCTGGGCGCACTAAATGATATTCAAAGTCACATTACACGCTTTTAACATTAAATAAAGCACATAAACATTACCTGAGATTATGTTTTATGTTGTTGTTCCAGCCGCGACGTCGCAGAAACAGAAACCGTTTCTAAAATAGATTAATTGCGTGTCGTCGCGGCTGGTTAGGACAAAAACTCCAATTAACATGGAAAAGACGCCTTTTATCGCATGTGGCGGCGTCGCGTGTAGTTAGGACACGGTGTCAGGCGAGGCCCAGATAGCAAACAATCATTGAAACTATGTTAATTCAACATTCTGTTGTCAACATTAAGTCACTGAATCAACATCATTTTGCACCCTGTTTTAATATTGAAACAATGTTGAAATCCAGTCCATAGATCAACGGAATTTCAATGGCATTTCAATCGTTATTAAGCCATAGAAAACGATTGCTAGGCACACGAAAATGTAATTCCATAAATTAAATGAATTGAATAGCCTGCTTTATATACAGTCAGGATGTTAAAAAAGTGATGGAACATTTGAAAGCTTGTATGCCTATAGCCTAAAACACTGATCACACCACACGATTTAAGGTATAAAAACAAATTCATTTTATTTGTATTCTTATTTCATTATTTATTTTCTTAAACCTATTTACAGTTCGACGTCCTCTGATGTCTGACTGGTTTGTCGTCCAGTCCCTCCTGCCCGGTCTGGCCCATAGCGCAGCCACTTTCGCACAGCCTGTGCAAAAGCAAACTGGGTGACGGCGGCTGTCCCCATCTGTTGTGTAAGAGCATCTAAAACAGAAAATTACAAATTAAAAAATTAGCTTTAAGTTAAACAGATCATATTTGCACACTTGGAAACAAATTCATTTTTCAATAGGCTAATCGGATTAGGCGGTTTGTTCAGTGTTGTAGGCCTGTCATGTTTTCCCTACATACAAAGCACTTTTCAAAATTGCCCAATATGTGCATGGGTTTATTCAAATTAAAGGGAGGCAAAAAGGATCAGCTTGCAGTGACACTTTTTATAAGAAAACATTTCCGAGGCAAAGTGAAAAAACTCATATTTTATTTTGGTTCTGAACGAGGGGTGCGGGGATAATGTCACGGTGACGGCAATCAGGGCCTGAAATTAACTTTTTTGCCACAGTGACTTTTTACCAGACACTTTTTTTTGGCCTCACAGGGCTCGACATTTACGTGCTTGTCCGTCGGACAAGTAAACCTGTCACTCACTTGTCTGAGTAAAAAAATTGCTTGTCTGGATTTGTGTGTGTGTGTGTGTGTGTGTTGTAAATATTATTTATTCTGAAGCAATATTCTCACCAGTGTTCAATCAGCTTTGACATATTTAAATCTGCATATTTGTGATATTTTTACCTTTTATAAAAGGCAATTTTTCCATTTATTTCATTTTATTTTCTTAAATTTGATCTATAAATTAAATTAGAATAAGACACTATAGAGCTGTTACTAATGCAATTAACTAATGTACACTGAAAAATGTTATGAGTGTTTTAAATACGTTTGAATCTACAATTAAGAAATGCTGGAAAGAATGTTTAAACATGAAACTTAACCCCCAGTCGTGCCGCGAAATCTGTACCGTAAAGGTGCTGATCCACTCGTCCGCGCCGCACTCCACTTTATTCCTATAGGTGACGTCATTCGACTTTAACGCGCCCGCAAAGCATTCCGGGAAGAACAAATGCCGCGCGTCAAAAAAGCTGCCCGAAACTCAACTTTATGCAAATTAATCCGTTGAACGCGACGCGACTATCCAATAGAAGTAGAGCACATGGAGACAGAGGGAAGTCTCTCGCCGGTCCTTTGCTTTTCATTCCCCGCTGGCTCAAACGCACGCCCATAGCGGTAAACTTGAGGAACGCCCATCAACATACACATGAGGGGAAGCGTCACAACACCACGCTTCAGTCAAAGTGGATCAGCACCTTTGCACTCGTAACAGCAACATACACGTGGGTTGCCCCGGTTGTCTAAAGGTGCTGATCCACATGTCGACGACAAGAACGACGTTGCCATGATGCCGACCTGACAGTTGATCCCGAACAGCGGACAGACAGCTTCACGGTTGACACACACAAACTTGAGGCAAGTTACCGTTAATATATACATTTAATATTGCTTATACTTGGGCTGACTTAGCGCTGGGTGGTATATGCATTTAGGGTTGGGTACCGAACTGTGTACTTCAGGGCACCGACCGAATTACGTTAAATCAATCGGTACCAAATATCGGTACCTGAGAAAGTATTTAGCAGATGCGCGGTTTAATTTACCTCTCTCTGTCACACACACACACATTCTCTCACACACTCAGAATCGCGCAGAATGTAGATAAAGTAGGATAATTATAAATGCATGCGAAGATAGCTATTCCAGCTAGTGATGTGAGCCAACCAGGAGAATTGTAGGGCTGTAATCTCCCAGTCGATTAGTCGTCGATTCGTTCTGGCTCGACCAAAATTCTGATTGGTCGATTTTTTGCCGCGTTCATGTAATTAGTTTTGCCGCGTTCATGTAATTAGTTTTGCCGCGTTCATTTAATTAGTTTTGCCGCGTTCATTTCCTCGGGTGGAAAGCACTTTGCGTTTTCCAAGTCATTCCTCTTCTACCATATCTTGTGTTTAAGAGTAAAAGCTTTAAGTTAATAGAAGCTCAGCTTCGCGGCTGAGACACGAATAGACTGTATTCGAGCTGCACAGAGCGGCTGAAATGATAGTGTCTGTCAGTTAGTATAATACATGTGACAAAAACTATTGTCTAAATTATGTTGCATATTCCTCAAAAGTTCTTGTGATGATATCACTAGTTGACAACATAGTACTATATTGTCGTAAATCATAGGCTATGATATTGCGCTGGTGCACGTGATGCAACGCTGTCAGAGCCGACAGTGTGTCAGACTCATTTCAGTGCAAAATAAAAATATCAAAAACTATTTAATATACTGCAAATAGCCACTAGTTTTTTATGTTTATTTATAATTAATTTAGGCAGACAACAAGGCCACCAAGTACTGCACAGTGTGCAGTTAATTCAGTTAACATTTTCTTTCCTAACGTCATTTTTAGTCTAAAATTTCAGGATTTCAGTCAACCAAGATTTTCTTTGGTTGATTACAGCCCTAGCGTATTGATCATATACTGGTGATTGAAAATGTAGCAGGACTTACCAAACATAGATTGGCAGAGTGCCAACTCTTTAAAGGGCCGTTTTTGTTTGGATGCCTTCCTTCCGGCCCAGTTCAGTCCTGAAGCCAGTTCATTTGTTAAGATGTGTGCCATCATACGGCGAACTCTCGCATCTAGGGTAGTCCCTCCAATAATGGCGAGACGGGCAGTCTGGCAAAATATTACAAATTTGCAGGGTTAACACACACAGACTGGAATCACATTTATTCATTCCAATTTGGTCTGTGGAGAATTATTTTTTTCAGTCTGAATATAACTACAGGAATGAAATAACAGCAGTTTTAGGAGATATTGAAGTGTGGAATGTGGAATGACTGAGACTAAGGTTCAATACAAATGACCGTGTACTGTCATGTGAGGAAGTTGTGCATATCAGTGAAGTTTTATATCAGAAGAATGATGTAACTATTAAACAACTACCATTTTCTGGCGGTTTGTTGGTTTTTGCAGTGTCTCTTCCACGTGGTCCAGGGCCTCCATGGTGTGGAGGGGCAGCTCCCAGGGTCCCACAGAGTCGGACGGTCCACACCTGTCCACACCAAAAAAACTGTTAAGGGATCGTGTCACCCGGAGATGCACAATTTTTAACACCCCACCCCGGACCTACTCATTTCAAACTCTGGTTACGGCCTTGATTGAATGCATTTTAGAATATTTACATAATATAAAAATAAAACATTTTCAAAGAGTATATATTGTTCTTGATTTATTTGCTGCCAAGTATATGCTATAATCTTTTAGAAATTTCTGCATACGGATTGTCCATGAAAGTACAGTAAATGTACTGGTCATTTTCTGCCAGTACATTATCTGTCTTTTTACGGATAGTTTTTTTACAGTGCACAGTTAGTGGGGTCTTTGGCACCGGCCCAATCGCCCCGGTGGGAAATCTCTTCTTCTCCGGGGGCGGCTCATGGCGGACTCGCTGCTCGCGCTCTTCCGGTAAGTACACCTTCACCACCACAGGAATAGCCATTTAGCAACACCATCAATAACAACTTCACCAACATCGATATCCTCCATAACGCCTTCAACATCATCATCTTCGAGACACCCCTCGCTGCAGCCTGTAGCACGGATGGTAGCTGGATGGATCCAATACGTACTGGATGGTGGTGTTTTAAATTATTTTTTTCAGTCTGAATATAACTACAGGAATGAAATAACAGCAGTTTTAGGAGATATTGAAGTGTGAAATGACTGAGACTAAGGTTCAATACAAATTACCGTCTACTGTCATGTGAGGAAGTTTAAGGAAGTTGTGCATATCAGTGAAGTTTTATATCTAACATTTAATGTTTTTTAATGTTCTTTTATCATTGTCATACACTAATGTTCAAAAGTTTGGGATCACCAATAATATTTCCATTGGCCTTCATTATATTAAGCCTCATGAAATGGTCAACTGGAAGGCTTCAAGATTATTATTAGTTCTTTTAAAATCGACCAACCAAGTGCTGAGCATGTATGGGACAACTCTTGGACTGTTGTAAAACCATTTCCAGTGTCTAAGTGTATTCCAGGGAACGATTTCATGAGGCTGGTTATAATGAAGCCAAATGGTAAAATGAATGGTGATTATAAACTTTTGAAAAGTTGTGTATATTTAAGCAATGTCTCCTTCCATTAGCTAACAGTTGATAAAGGGAAATCCTTCAATGATTCAAAGCATTAAGAAAGATAAGGCCGGACCCCTAGCACAGTGGTTTTCAAACTTTAAGAGCGACCCTCTTTTCTTTTTCTTTTTTGTTGTCGCGACCCATATATAGGCCTATGTTAGATTTTGGTGTATTTGGCCGAGCAGTCGTTTGGGTGGCTCGCCAATGTATTCGATTTCTCCAATACATTAAATAAGTAAGCTTGACCAGAGTTCTTGTGGGGAGAAGAATTTATTGAAGGTTTGTAGTGTAGCAGTCTTTCAGCAGCGATGTTATCATGCCGCCCTTCAACAATCTTAACCCAACGTTCTGTGTTCTGAGACAGAACTTTATACAGGGCAGACAAAGGGCTTCAGACAAAGGGAAACTGTTAGGACCTCCCACAGGAGATCGTTCTTACACACCCCAAACGTTCCTGCCATCTGTCCTGATCCAATCAGCATAACAGTGACATTCAAATGCACAGATGCTAATTCAATCACTCATGGGCTCCAAGGGCCATTAAAGACAAATGCTGCTCATTTTACAAACAGGAACTGGCCTGTAAGATTTGCATACAAAATCTATCACCTACAACCGTTCACATTCAAACAAGTCAAGCCAAGCATAAGAATACTTGCCATTTGACTGTATTCTCCATTAAACCAATAGATGGCACAAATTCAGCTCAGCATTTTTCCACACAATCTCTTTTGATTATTAATGCATTCGCAACGCAAAGTTGATTTTGCACTAATTTGATAGCTAGGCCTATATATGGGACATTAATTAAGTGGTTAACCGTTAACCAACAAGGATTTACCCAATTAATCGTTTGATTGAAAAAAAAAACGGTCGCATTTGATTGCATTCAGAAATAATACCGGTAAATAAAGCGAAATGTTATAATGCATTACAAACATTATAAACTCTACAAACATCGATGGAGCACCGGTGGAGAGAGTCAGCAGCTTCAAGTTCCTCGGTGTCCACATCACAGAGGAACTCTCATGGTCCGTCCACTCCGAGGCCGTTGTGAAGAAGGCTCATCAGCGCCTTTTCTTCCTGCGACGGCTGAGGAGGTTTGGAATGAACCGCCACATCCTCACACGCTTCTACACCTGCACCATCGAGAGCCTGCTGACTGGCTGCATCACCACCTGGTACGGCAACAGTACCGCCCGCAGCCGCAAGGCCCTGCAAAGGGTAGTGCGCACGGCCAGCTGCATCATCGGAGGTGAGCTTCCCTCCCTCCAGGACATTTACGCCAGGCGGTGTGTGAAGAGAGCTCAGAGGATCATCAGAGACTCTAGCCACCCGAACCATGGGCTGCTCTCACTGCTGCCATCAGGCAGACGGTACCGCAGCATCAGAACACGCACCAGCCGACTTCAGAACAGCTTCTTCCCACAAGCAATCAGACTACTTAACTCCTGATCCATCAGGATCATAACACACACTGGACAGAATATCACTCCTCACAACCCACTGTAGATACACACACATTATATACACATTTATTTATCATATAGCACCTATTGCACTTTGGATTTCAAATTTTCAATCTGTGAATAATATTTTATACTATACATTGTATATTATTATTATTATTATAGCGTAATGTATATTGTTTAGTGTATGTTTAGTGTATATTGTTTAAAGTATATGTATATTGTAAGTATGTGTATATTGTTTAAAGCTGTGAGAACTAAACTCACATTGTGCAAATTATTTATTGTTTATTGTAGAGTTTACTGTGCTGTGAGTAATTGTGTGCGCATCAGATGTGTAATCTGATGCTGCTTAAATGTTGTACATGTCATGTCATGACTACTATGTTGCTTGGAACTGCACCTAAGAATTTCACCTGCTGTTGCACTTGTGCATATGTAGAGTGACAAATAAAGTGATTTGATTTGATTTGATTTGAAACATAGCTATTGGTTATTTTAGTTTCCCTCCACAACAAATTAGGAATATGGTGTGGCCCCTTTAAGAGTTGTGCGCTCCCTTGTTGAAGTGGCGCCTGTGCGAACGAGCAGAGGAAACATAAAATACTCCGTAATTTTGGTCATACAGATAATAAGAGTAGGACATCTTTAAAAATTGCAAAGTGTTTACTTACATTGTGCTATTGTAAAATTAAGAAAACAAGATGTGCTTTGTGTCGTCTGGTTTTCCTTTCCGTCAACTTGTTTGATGAGCGCCCGGCCTCACAAAAATGAACTAAACTCGCACAGTTTTTTCTTTTTTGTTAATCTGTTAATTATTTAAAGGTCCTGTTCTTCGTGATCCCATTGTTCAAACTTTAGTTAGTGTGTAATGTTGCTGTTAGAGCATAAATAATACCTGTAAAATTATAAAGCTCAAAGTTCAATGCCAAGCGAGATATTTTATTTAACAGAAGTTCCCTTTCAAAGCCTACAGCGAACGGCCGGCTTGGACTACATCCCTCTACTTCCTTCTTTAATTACGTCAGTAGAACAGTTTGTTGACTAACCTCCGCCCACAAGAATACGCCAAAAAGGGGGCGTGGTCTTGTTGCTCTCCCACGTGGAGAAGAGGAAGTGTTGCGTGGAGAAGAGGAAGTGTTGCGTTTGAGTGTGTTTGTCGCCATGTTGTCGAGACGCTGTTATGTTCATCCCGGAGTCAAATCACCTTTGTTTGGCTTTCCCAGGGACGCTGTAGAGATCATTGAGCGCATACATCTCCCCGTTACGGTAAGAGGCGTGACCTTTCCGGGCAACGTGCGCTAAGCTGCTGTCAAATCACAACACAGGAACTGGGCAACGTGCACTAAGCTGCGGTCAAATCACAACACAGGAACCGGGCAACGTGCACTAAGCTGCGGTCAAATCACAACACAGGAACCGGGCAACGTGCGCTAAGCTGTGGTCAAATCACAACACAGGAACCGGACAACGTGCGCTAAGCTGCGGTCAAATCACAACACAGGAACCGGACAACGTGCGCTAAGCTGCGGTCAAATCACAACACAGGAACCGGACAACGTGCGCTAAGCTGCGGTCAAATCACAACACAGGAACCGGGCAACGTGCACTAAGCTGCGGTCAAATCACAACACAGGAACCGGACAACGTGCGCTAAGCTGCGGTCAAATCACAACACAGGAACCGGACAACGTGCGCTAAGCTGCGGTCAAATCACAACACAGGAACCGGGCAACGTGCGCTGAGCTGCTGTCAAATCACAACACAGGAACCGGGCAACGTGTGCTAAGCTGCGGTCAAATCACAATACAGGAACCGGGCAACGTGCGCTAAGCTGCGGTCAAATCACAATACAGGAACCGGGCAACGTGCGCTAAGCTGCTGTCCAATCACAACACAGGAACCGGGCAACGTGTGCTAAGCTGCGGTCAAATCACAATACAGGAACCGGGCAACGTGCGCTAAGCTGCTGTCCAATCACAACACAGGAACCGGGCAACGTGCGCTAAGCTGCGGTCAAATCACAACACAGGAACCGCTGGCACAATCAGAACTCGTTACGTATTTCTGAAGGAGGGGCTTCATAGAACAGGAACTCATCAGCCTGTTTTTAGGACCGTGAGAACAGCGGTGTACAGATGAGTCAATTGTGTGAAAAATACTGTGTTTCTTTACACACAAAACATGAACACATGTTATATTGCACACTGTAAACACAATCAAAGTGAAAAACGGGACCTTTAATGGGTACATGAGCTTAATAGGTATGTTTAGCCTACACAACATAGTTAGTATGTGCACAAATTAAGTTTTTGTTAAATAACCTAAAATACATAAATCATTAGCATACCACTTATTAATAACATTAAATGGCTGAATATTATAAAGGGCGTCTCAATCTGTTCCTGAGCTCGTGAATCAGTATACATATACGCATTTTTTATTTATTTATTATAATTAATGTTTTTTGTTGTTGTTATATTTGAGTGAAAAGA
This sequence comes from Romanogobio albipinnatus, assembly GCA_023566225.1. NCBI lineage: Eukaryota > Metazoa > Chordata > Actinopteri > Cypriniformes > Gobionidae > Romanogobio > Romanogobio albipinnatus. Next base: position 74,280,673 of record CM042241.1, read on the forward strand.
ATCCTTTAGCCATGTTGTTGTTATCTATTAGATGTATATGAACTAGTACTCATTCGTTAGCTGTCTAATTGATGATAGTGTGATTATGTGTGATTTAATGATTGTGTTCATTCGATGCTGAAATATAATAAAATAATGCCTTCTGTTTGTAAAAACACACAACGTTACCGAGTGTCGTTATGCTCACGTGATTGAAGTTATTTTCTGTTGAGTAACGCGGTTGTTAGTGAGTGTTTTGCCCCATGAGTGCGTGTGATCGCCGGCGCTGTTAATAAACACAGCAGTGAACTCTCCGTGAGTTTAGTGTTAATGTCACCGGTACCTGTTGGGCTCAGCGCTGGGCTGCTGGAGCTGCTCCTCGGCGGCTGATCGCTGCTGGTGTGCGGCTCCGCGGGGCGGCTCACGGGGGACTCATCGCTCACTTTCTTCTCCGCGGGGCGGCTCGTGGTGGACTTGCTGCTCGCGTTCTTCCGGTAAGTATACCATCTCCACCACCTTCACCACCACAGGGATAGCCTTCAGCAACACCATCAATAATAACTTCACCACCGCTGCTGACAAAAAAAACATGGTTACTACATTTTTACTACAATAAAACCATGGTTAATTTTCGTAAGGGCGCGATTGTATATGTGTACAGGGGCGTAACTACAGACAGTGCAGGCAGTGCAGCCGCACTGGGGCCCGTGCGGCCGGTGGGGCCCGTGACGAACGCGGGCCCAGCCCACATCGCAAGCGGGCCCTGGCGATGAAGTGTCAGTGTGACAGGATGCGCCAATACCTTGGGTTCGCGGGGGCTCGAGCACCCTCGGGAAAAAAGGCTAAATATTCTCCATTCATTTTAACCAATAATAAAAACGATTGCAGCTTTCAGACACGACTTTCATCTCGTTGTATAGTTAATTTGAGGCCGTTTCTATTGCGTTATTTTAATGACAAATGCGAGGGCATTAACGCGCATCCATATTACGAATCTCTCCGCTCTCTAGCAGAAAATCGACGTGCGCTCTCAAATGTCTCACGGCTCTGCTCTTGCTCGCATATTACGTGTGCGTGCTCAAACTGTGTTCTGTGCACTCGTGAATCTATTGCTCTTTCTCTAGAATTTTCTTCTGGATTTAATGTTGCCAGAAACTTTAGACCACCAGATTTTTCACGATTGACTGATAAAATAAATAACACAGTAGGTAAGCTACCTATATAAATTATACGGACTTCACCTTTGCTTCCTTTGAAATCTGATTTTAGTCAGCCAGTTCTCTAGTTATTTTATTGTTTAATAGGCCTAGTTATTTTTGAGTTAAGTGCTTATGATAAATGTGTTTAATGAATTATTTATTTAGTGAACTAGTACTATCAGATCACCAGATCTACTGTGTGGGCACTGGGCACGCACTGGCAGAAACATCGGCGCCTATGCGTTGTGAAATTAAATGCGCTGAATTTAAAATCACACGTCACCGCTCACTACACCCCAAAATGTGCCCGTTGCCTTGGTGTTTTATCGGAAAAAAAAGACAGTAGCACTAGCAAGCAAACGTAGGCTATAGAAATACTTTGAGGAAACCAATAAACATATTCCAATTACCACATAATTAATTAGTCTTGTTTTATTTGTTATATGTCATTTCCACGGCTTTCCAAAAGAGGGGGAAATATTAAGAGATTGGCAGACGAAGAAAGTAAGATGTCAAATTTGCCGTAAGCTATCCCTCGCAGTCTCTAACCAGCAGCGCTAATTCTGTTTTTGTCATTTACTTACTTCCAAGATAGGCTCTAACACATTTTAAATTAATTTATAACATATAATAAAAGATAAGATATAAAAAAACAATACTTATATATATATATGTATGCATATATATGTGTGTGTGTGTTCAAAACAATACATAAGTAATAACAGAATACAAAAAACAAAACAAAAACTAGGAAAATGTACTAGATCTGCGATGTTGACGGCTGTGAAAACACGTCATCGCAGTCCGTGAAAATGGTCCATTCATAAATCTCTATTTGATCACGTGACAAGACGACAATACTCCGGCGGCAAAATCAAACGGCTTAGCTGAGACTGAAGTTTCCTGGGGTTACTGTGTTAAAAATACCAAAAAGGTTGCAGTAATTTCAAAACCATAGTGCTGATTTGGTACATCTGGCTTCTGCGGCCAGGCGCAAACAGCATAGCCACTGTAGCGTGTGTTGGAGAGAGGTGTACGCAAAGAGAACTGTTCAACTAAATATAAGAAACTGATAAGTGTTGGTCTAAATGAAGTACGTTAGGCACACAAATTTGCATATATTCCCTTCTAGAGCGCAGTGTGTGTGTGTGTGTGTTTGAATGTGCTTCATAAATGTGCAGACCAGGGGGGCCCGTCGTAATAACCTGCACTGGGGCCCATCATTACTAAGTTACGCCACTGTATGTGTATCAGAGTTTCCGCTAGAAAAAAATGGTGCCGGTCAAAGTGACCGGCAGAGGTTTCGTTTTCCGGACATTTTGATGATATGCCGGTCAAATATCGCCTCTTAATTATTCAAGTTGAGGAAAACTGAAAGCAGTTTATGTAACTTAAAAAAATGACATAATCAGGCCGTATATGCAACATGTTTATTAGCCTAACTTTCAAATAGACGGGAAAAAAAACATGAACGTCCGATTGGCGTCAATCAACCAATTTTTTTTTACTATGGTTTCACATTTCATAGTTTAACAAACCAACCCCCCTTCCCCACATAAAATATCCGAATATAGCATTGTTTTTACTCAAGCAAATTTAATTATAAACTCAGTATGTCTCATTTAGTTGGTAACATTTAAATTGGCCACCGTGTGAAATGACTCCTTGTCAAATGAACTTGAACAAACAAATGACTAGGCCTATAACATTGTCTCGCGTCATTTTTGGCTACTTTTTACGCTTTTTTGCAGTGCTGAATTGTGCAGCTGCCGACTTAAAATCAAAAGTTCCCAGTGTCTCTCCACAACTTGCAATGCGCATAAGCCGCGTAACCTTGTTCTCCGCAAGGCGACTTCGCTGCTTCGTCTTGATCCGATTCTGCAGTGAGAACCCCCTCTCTGCAGGAACACTCGAGACAGGGATTACACAGGCTATCTTGGCGAGCTTGGTCCACTCTGGATACATTTCGCTGAAATCACATATGAGGACTTCGCAGGCTGTGGAGAAATGCAATCCTCCATAGCCACGGAGCGCTGTCATGACAGCGAGGGCATCACGTCGCAGGCTTACGGTATCTATAAGAGGAGCGGTGTCCGCAGACTCAAGGCTTGTAAAATGGCAAACAATCCTTCTGATCGCTGGTTCTGCATATTCTTGGAGAGCTATAAGATAATATAATAGGTGAGAACGATATTAGAATTATAGGCCTACAAAAGAATGGATTTTTCTAGATTTGTCAGATTTTAATCTGAAATTTTAATCTGACAATTTGACCGAAAAGATTTAATTTTTTCGGACATTTAATTTTTTTCCCGGCCAATGTCCGGTAATTACCGGACAACGGAAACCCTGATGTGTATGTATATATATGTACGGTAGATGTGTATGTGTATATGTATATGCGTAGGTGTAGGCATTTGTATGTTATTTAAAGAAAAATAAGAATTAAAGGGGTAGGAGTACATAAGTTTTACTTCTTCCTACTCCTTTTCGTACATGAGATAGAAGCATGTTTATACAGGAAAGTAAGATTCTGTTTTCTTTTTAAATTTAATTTTCTTTTTTTACTCTTTTTTCTTCCTTTTAAAATGTTGGAACATTATTGTATTTTTATTATTATTATTTTCTTCTCTCATGTTCGAAATAAAGATATCAAATCAAAATCAAATCAATTGAAGTTTCGAGACAGCGCCTAAAATGGCCGCCTCTCTGTTTCGAGACAGCGCCTAAAATGGCCGCCTCTCTGATGAGCGGCCAATCCGCGGAAGGAGCGCGAGCTGTGAACGCCGGTCATATTTCTGCTGCTCTTTGTCGGTTATTTTCTGTTCAGTAACGCGGTTGTTAGTGAGTGTTTTGCAAACTGAGCGCGTGTGATCGACGGCGCTGTTAATAAACACAGCAGTGAACGATCATATCCGTGAGTTTAGTGTTAATGTCACCGGTACCTGTTGGGTTCAGCGCTGGGCTGCTCCTCGGCGGCTGACCGCTGCTGGTGTGCGGCTCCGCGGGGACTCACTAAGTAAACCATCTCCAGCACCTTCACCACCACAGGAATAACCTTCAGCAACACCATCAAACTTCACCAGCATCCTCCATAACGCCTTCAACTTCTTCATCAACTGTAAAAAGGCTATGGTTTGCTGTCACTAACCGCTCTCTCTTAAATCTCCCTCCGTATTCTGAGGCACACACGCATACGCAACACCTTGCCTGAGCCAATCAGCAGCCGGACACATGACCATGTGATCTCCCCCACCCTCACAGAGATGCTAGTTCAGTGCAGCGGGACAAGGGAGGCAGCTCGCAGAAGTTATGCTGAAGTTTAATAACTGTTAAAATATCGCCAAAACAAAGTCACTCCTCCTGTAAATTTACACACATGACAAGAAAAGCAGCACTTGCTCAAATCTATATTCTGTATATGACCTTTTACCTAGTAAGCTGGTTCTGTATGAATATATGCAAATCAATAAACATTTCATGCGCAATGTTTAATGTATAGCTATGATTACATTTTCCCATAACAATCCCCTCTTTTTATCACATCATTGATAAACCATAATGAAAAATTGTATCATTGTATGTATATATATATTTATGACTGCAAACTCAAAAATAAGTAAACATAATAGTAAGGTTAAAAAAGTTGTAAATATGAAAATGAATAAATGTTATAATTTTTTTTTTTTTTTTGTATAGCGCTTTTCACAATACACATTGTTTCAAAGCAGCTTTACAGAAAGTGCATTTCATAGATGAACAGTAAAAATGTTAGAAAGACTAATGTTCGAAAAAGTTAATCAATCGTGTATTAATTTAGGCCATAACAACGCTGGCGTTGAGTCGTCTCTTCACAGGCGTGGAGTCGTCTCATCACAGGTGTTGGGGCATCCGAAGTCTCCATGAGCGGCTGGATACAAACTGGAGCTGACGAACTATTTACCTCGGGACTAGTGTCCCGAGATAACAACAGAAAAGCAGATGGGAAATAATTAGCGTAGCTGCTGTTCAGAATATTATATTAATGCTTTTGTTCCGATTTAACTGTAGTATAAAGGGTAATTATAATGTGAATGCTTGGCTAAAGAGATGTGTCTTTAATCTAGTTTTAAACTGGGACAGCGAGTCTGAACCTCGAACAATATCAGGAAGACTGTTCCAGAGTTTAGGAGCCAAATGTGAAAAAGCCCTCCCTCCTTTAGTGGACTTAGATACCCTAGGAATGACCAGAAGCCTAGAGTTTAGTGACCTTAAAGAGCGCGATGGATTGTAGGGCGATAGAAGATCCGTTAGATACACTGGAGCTAAACCATTTAGGGCTTTATAGGTCAGTAGCAATACTTTGTAATTGATACGGAACTTAATAGGTAACCAGTGTAGAGATGATAAAATTGGTGTTATATGATCATATTTTCTTGACCTAGTAAGAACTCTAGCTGCTGCGTTTTGGACTAACTGTAGTTTGTTTATTGAGGAAGCAGGACAACCAGCTAATAAAGCATTACAGTAATCTAATCTCGAGGTCATGAATGCATGAACTAACTTTTCTGCATCAGGAATAGATAGCATGTTACGTAGCTTAGCAATGTTTCTAAGGTGGAAAAATGCCGTTCTTGTAACATATGAAATATGATTTTCGAATGTCAGGTTGCGGTCTAATATAACACCCAGGTCTTTTACTGTAGTGGATAAAGTGACAGGACATCCTTCCAAGGTAAAGTTGTATTGTGAGAGGTTTTGTGGGCAGTTTTTCGGACCAATAAGTAATACCTCCGTTTTATCTGAATTTAATAGCAGAAAATTACACGTCATCCAGTATTTAATATCTTCAACACACGCTGTCAGTTTAGATAAATTTAGCGTTTTCATCCGGTCGTGATGAAATATATAATTGAGTGTCATCAGCATAACAGTGGAAATTAATTCCATGTTTTCTTATAATATTACCAAGTGGCAGCATATATATTGAGAATAGCAGAGGGCCTAACACGGATCCTTGCGGCACCCCATAGTCTACTGACATAGTCTTGGATTTTTCCCCATTTAGATAGACAAAATGGTAGCGGTCTGATAAGTACGATCTAAACCAGTTTAATGCCTGTCCCTGAACACCAGTATAATTTTGAAGTCGATCTGAGTATTTTATGATCTATAGTATTGAACGCAGCACTAAGATCGAGTAGAACTAGTATTGAGACAGCCTTGGTCAGAAGCTAGAAGTAAATCATTTGTGATTTTAACTAGCGCAGTTTCTGTGCTATGATGCGGCCTGAATCCTGATTGAAATTTTTCATAGATATCATTTTCTTGCAAGAAAGAGCACAATTGAGCGGACACAACTTTTTCTAGTATTTTAGACATAAATGGAAGATTTGAAATTGGTCTGTAATTTGCTAGGTTATTATGATGACTTTGCAGTATAATATCTATATCGGTTGGGTTGGTTCCATGTGATATAATTAAATCTAGTGTGTGATTAAGACGATGAGTGGGACCAGTGACGTTTTGCTTGACCCCAAAGGAATTTAATAGATCTGTAAACGCAGCCCCTAACGCATCATTTGTGTTATCTACGTGTATATTAAAATCTCCAACAATTAATGCTTTATCGACGTCGACCAATAGATCTGAGAGAAAGTCTGCAAACTCTTTTAAGAAATCAGCATAGGGCCCTGGAGGTCTATATACAGTAGACAAGGCTAGAGATAATACGGATTTCTTTCTTACATCTAAGACCGTAACATTTAGCACTAGTACTTCAAACGAATTAAACCTGTGACCTGTTTTCTGAGTAATATTAAGAATATCTCTATAGATTGTTGCAACACCACCGCCACGACCAATCAGACGGGGCTTATGCTTATAACAGTATCCTGGCGGAGTAGACTCATTAAGACCGAAATAATCATTTGTCTTAAGCCAGGTTTCAGTAAGGCAAAGTACATCCAAACTATTATCTGTGACCATTTCATTTACAATAACCACCTTAGGTGTGAGCAATCTAATGTTTAGAAGACCTAGTTTTAGAAATTGTTTTTGTTCACTAATATTGAGATTTTCTGGTTTAAATCACAGTTAGATTTTTCCTAGATCCTACAGTAGATTTAATGTTTGACCTCACTAAACGAGGAATAGACACAGTTTCTATATAATGTTCTACATTGGTACTTATGTCAATTAAGTTAGGACAGGAAAGACTGTGATCTGGACTTACTAGTCATATGTTGGTGTGTAACGCCCTGGAGATGTTGTCCGACAGAAGAGCCGCTCCGATTCTGCTGGGGTGAAGGCCATCAGGACGGAAGAGCCTAGGTCGCTCCCAGAACAGATTCCAATTATTTACAAAGAGCAGCTTCTGTTCATTACACCATGACATTAACCATTCATTTAGAGCAAATAATCTACTGAACTTTTCATGTCCTAGTCGGTACGTGGGAAGGGGTCCAGACACGATGATCGTTGCTTCAGGCGATGTTCTGCGCACCGTCTCTAGCAGGCTCTTGTAGTCCTTCAGAACCTCCGTCTGCCGCAGCCTGGTGTCGTTCGTTCCCGCGTGCAACACGACAGCTCCGATGCGCTCGTCACCGTTCAGGATCTCGGGAACCTGCGCAGCGACATCGAGAACACGAGCACCAGGAAAGCAGTGAGTGATTACCTTGCCTTTACCTGAGGTAGCGTGGACATGCCGGACAATGGAAGTACCGATCACCACAGCGTCGCGTTCTGTCTCGCGAAGAGGGGAGAAGCGGTTCCGGGTGGAGATCTCGAAGACCGGGAGGGGCGGAGAGGTCCTAGCTCTGGTCCTGGCTCGCGTCTTCCGCTGTGGAAAAACCCAGGGTCCCCGGTGCGGTGTCGGTGCCGGAGTGAACGAAACCAGGGATGATCGCGCCCTGTGCAAAGAAACACACGGAGTAGACGAGCTCGGAGTCAACAGGTTATTAACCACTGACTTGTGCGCATCGGCGAGTGATGTTTCAAGCGCTGATCGTCGCTCTCTCAGCACGGCTTGTCTGTCTAGAAGGTCGCAAATCTGCTTCTCCAACGACTCCAACTCCAACTGCACCGAATGCAGCTCGAACGTGTCCTCGCCTGCACTCAAAGGTAACATTAGACACACATCCGAGTTATTCGCCATTGTAGCAGATGGTAAACGCGTGGTAAACTCTCCGAGTCCACAAGGTAAATAAGTTTACCACGCGTGCAATGCTAGCGGGCTACGGCTAGTAGCGGAAGTTCGGATATAAGTAGTGATATCAAAGCAATCCGATTGTTTTTTATAGAGAATCGTATCGGAGATATATTCACACGCTGTAAATAATAGAAAATATTCGTTTGTAAGCGGGTGATAAGGAGAAAATCAAGGATTATGAATCAATTTGACGGAGCTCTAACACCAACAGCGCGTTCACAACCCGCGCATCCATATTCTGATTATTTAATAAATCAGTGAGAATCCATTGGGTTTAGCTGCTGTGTTAAGCGCTGTTCCTGGAAGAGCATTCACACATTCTGAATAACAGATCTTGGGGACACGTTTTATTTGATTATTAAATAAGTAATTTAATGAAATGATCATTCAAGTCCTCCAGGAGTTCTTCACAGGTGATGGTCATCTGAAGTCCTCCAGGAGTTGAGTCTTCTCTTCACAGGTGATGGTCATCTGAAGTCCTCCAGGAGTGGAGTCATCTCTTCACAGGTGATGGTCATCTGAAGTCCTCCAGGAGTTGAGTCGTCTGTTCACAGGTGATGGTCATCTGAAGTCCTCCAGGAGTTGAGTCATCTCTTCACAGGTGATGGTCATCTGAAGTCCTCCAGGAGTTGAGTCGTCTCTTCACAGGTGATGGTCATCTGAAGTCCTCCAGGAGTGGAGTCTTCTCTTCACAGGTGATGGTCATCTGAAGTCCTCCAGGAGTTGAGTCGTCTGTTCACAGGTGATGGTCATCTGAAGTCCTCCAGGAGTTGAGTCATCTCTTCACAGGTGATGGTCATCTGAAGTCCTCCAGGAGTTGAGTCGTCTCTTCACAGGTGATGGTCATCTGAAGTCCTCCAGGAGTTGAGTCTTCTCTTCACAGGTGATGGTCATCTGAAGTCCTCAGGAGCTGATGGACTCAGATAAAACAGAACAGAAAAACAATTAGCGTAGCTGCTGTTCAAAGCATTAAACAAAGACAATCATACCTAACCTGCAAATGTTTCTGAATTAAATACTTGTAGGGGGGTCTGGGGCATTGCCCCCAGTAGAAAGATTTTGTGGTTTTAACATTTAAACTAAGCATTCTGGTGCACTCTGACAAAAAAGTAAAGGGGAGAGACAACTTGCTTTCAAAAAAAAAAAAAAAAACATTGACATGCAGCACTGGGCATTAAAACCAATTTCACAATTTGATTTGATATTGACTCACATGGGGCCGATCAGGTACAATGCATAGCAAATTGTATGTACAAAGATGCAGTCTCATCAGTGTTATATCAGCATTGACATACTTAAATCTGCATATTTGTGATATTTACCCCAGGGCGTAATTTACTTTATAAAGGACATTTTTTAACTTTTTAACTCTTTCTCCGTCAGCGATACGGTTTTTGAAAGACAAGTTGCTGTCTAATATATCAGTATGAAACCGCTTCAGTCTTTTCAAACACAGTGGTTTGGATATAAACACTGATGTGTGTTATCAATCAAAAGAGTTTCGCAATTTAACACATCAAATAAAGATTGTGTCAATCACATCGTCACACCAGTAGGTGGCGACACGTGACAAAAAAAAAAAAGAGATATAAGAGATTCGTTCAAAAACACTGTTTCATAATGAATTAGTGAATCATTTTTAGACCGATTTGAAATTAACAGTTGAAAATTAACACTTCAACAGTTGAAATGAATGGACTATTTTACATGGACTTGATTAGCAATTAACATTTTGAACCATTTCAGAACCTAATAATAATATATTATTGAGCACTGCATTTCGACAAATAACCTGTTACCAGAGTATTCTTCATTCTGAACAATTTAGTTCATGTTTTCCTTATTTCAAATAAAATGAAAATCAGTTTTTCTGTTTGAGATTGTTTGAGTTATTGTGCACTGCTTATTTAAAATACAAATACATGGATGATACATATTTTATTTAAAATGGCCGGATGGCAGTGCGTTTTGGAAATTTGTTCTTTTCCTCTCCCCGCTCTCACGTCTCTGTTGCTCCTCATGCTTCCGTCTCCTTTTCCCTCTCCTCATGTGTCCTAACCCCCGAGTGCTGCAGACGCCGAGACTGGGGGTGTAGAGCACAATCCCGTGAGCAACTCCTGGCCAGCGAAGAGGTGAGGGGTGTTGTGGGAGTTGGGGGTTCCCCCTAACCCCACCCTAACCCCACGCCCCTAACCCCAACCTAACCCCACCCTAACCCCTAACCCCACGCCCCTAACCCCAACCTAACCCCACGCCCCTAACCCCAACCTAACCCCACCCTAACCCCAACCTAACCCCTCGCCCCTAACCCCAACCTAACCCCTCGCCCCTAACCCCAACCAAACCCCACGCCCCTAACCCCAACCTAACCCCTCGCCCCTAACCCCAACCTAACCCCACGCCCCTAACGCCAACCTAACCCCACCCTTACCCCTCGCCCCTAACCCCACGCCCCTAACCCCAACCTAACCCCACCCTAACCCCTCGCCCCTAACCCCAACCTAACCCCACGCCCCTAACGCCAACCTAACCCCACCCTTACCCCTCGCCCCTAACCCCACCCCCCTAACCCCAACCTAACCCCACACCCCTAACCCCACACATACCGAGGAGATCCTCCTACCAACAAACCCAGCTAATCCACCCCCCCCCCCCGAACCACTCCTATCAACCCCAGCCGAGACCTGCCCCCCACCCCCCACCCCCCATGAATTACACCAATGGGGAACCCCCAACCCCTTTACAGCGACAAAACCCCCACCCCCCAACGACCGTGACTAACTCCCCCAACACTGCCCGCCCCCCCGCAGGTCAGGGCTACTCCCGAGACTGCACTCTACAGCCCTGCAGTCACTGCATCTGCAGCACCTGTGGGCCAGAACAGAGAGAAAGGAGACGGAAGTATGAGGAGCGACAGAGAAGAGAGAGGGAAGAGAGGAAAAGAAAAGAGAGGGACTGCCATCCGGCCCCCGTTGGCGCTTTTATAAAGACATGTTAAGCGCTATTTGTGTACATCTATGTTGGCTGAAACATGAAGAGCTGTTTTAGGACCGCTCTGATTTGTTGTTGCGAGAACCTGCTATAAAATCAATTCTCATCGTTGGGGTTGTGCCATCGCACTTGAGGCTCGTCTGCAGGGGTGGCCCGTCGGTGAGCTGATGATCCGACAGCCGCCCAACAGGGGAACATCTCTTTTTCTTAGGGACCTACAAACCAGGGATCATTGGAAATGTTCTCCAAGATTCGAAGCAGCTGAATCCCTCGTATTGCTCTCAGCTGATCAAGAAGATCAGTGCATTCTGTGAAAGTGATCAGAAGAGAGCGGATTAGTCAAGTTTGTCCTCACCTGAGATCTGGAGATCATGTAAGGTTATCAGAGCTGCACGACTAATCATATTTTAATTGCAATATCTGTTTCTGGCCATAACTACATCACCCTTTTTGATAGAATAATCGTGATTATAAATGAGCAAAATCATCGTGATTATCAGTAGGGGTGGGAGAAAAGGTCGATGCATCGCGATTCGTTATCTATCGATTCTGTGTTCAATTCAAACAGCCACTTCCAAGTTTTTCATTTCAAAAGCATTTCTAAATTAAGTTCATATTTCCAACAAACAAAATTCTGAGCCAAAATAACGAAGTGGTGCTCAAGTAGGCTATAAAGCGCTTTCCTTGCCATTAATGCTTAATAACACTCCTATGTCTCCGATGCGGTGGCCGGTATATGTTTCAAACGAATGGAAAATTCTGAACAAAGACTTCGTTTTGGTGAGTGATTCGTTAAATGTCTCTAACATGACTGTTGCAGCTCGACAGGTTCTCTCATGTGAGATGTTAATGCGCACATACTGAATTTGGTTATTTTCTTCTGCACTAGCCTATGTTTTAAATATTTTTTTATGGCTCTAACCAAAGTAAACTTTTTTTGCTCTAAAAACATTTTTTGTTCAAAAAACAAAAAAATTGTCACACTTAGTTGTAAATTGAGAACTGTTTATTCTTAAAGGGGTGGTAAACCACAATTTCACTTTTCTAACTTTAGCTAGAGTGTAATGTTTGTTCAGCCTTCCTAGGGACGGGGGTGCGTTGCAGTGCGTTTAACATACATGTTATATGCATGTGTGTATGAGACAGAGGGGAACAGGTCGCATTTGCAGCAGATATATGCCGCCCATCATAAATCAAAACACGAGACAGACAGGGGTCGGAGGAGAAGACCGGAAAATGTGACATAAGGGACAATATTCATCTGTATTTGCAATACACGAGCCGCGGTTCAGTGAATGCACAACGGCGCGCGCGGCTCCCTCTGCACATTTCACGGAGGAAAGCTTCCACAATCTTCACCAGTTCAATGCAGGATTCGCACAACGGCTTGTCCTGAAAGATGGATTTAAAAACAGAAGCTGTTTACGGGCCACAACCTGTAAGTATGATTTATTTTTCGTCGATGTGTTTTCCTGTAATAGTTCGTATTGTTAATTGTACGTTGTAGCAAGGAAGTAAACAGATGACAACGCTGTTCTGCAAACCAGTTTGTTAAATGCTCATTCATACTTAACATTATCCGACAAACACCTAACGTTACAAACCTTTTAAAATCTCAACAGTGAACTTGGCATTAGTGTAAATGATTCTTTGATTAGAGCTTTTATGTATTGTTTATCTACAGACATGCTAAACATGGTTCTGTGTTTGATTTGGATACTATGGTAAAGCCAATGTTTAGTGTTCGTTCTTGCGACAGATATTTGGCAAATCGTTCTAAAAATACAAAAGTAACAGTGCCATTCAGGAGCGATCACTACAGATCCGCAGTCTTTACTCTTGAGGACTGAACAGGTTCTGCTCGATCATCTTCACTAAAATTGTCTGGGTCTGATTCGGGCTCAAATTGGTATGATTTTATTGACGCCATTGTACTACCCAAAGCACAGGCTACCGGTAAAGGGAAGGGGCGTGACGTTTCCGACAAACGTGCACTAGGCGGTTAGCCAATCACAACACACTGGGCCAGCTAACCAATCTGAGCCCATTGCATATTTTTGAGGGACTGGCTTCATACAACCCGGAAACCATCAGACCGTTTTTACAAGGAGGGACAGAGCAGTGTAGAATAATGGTCAAATATATGAAAAATAATGCAATTTTTTAAAAACGAAGCATGAACACATGTTACAGTGCCCCCCACAAACACAATCAAGCCTTCGAAAGAATGTGTTTTACCACCCCTTTAATTACTAATTACCAAGTGTTAAAACAGGCAATTCCGCTAAAAGCTCACCTTGTCTCACTGTCACTGCTTTCACCGGGTCCTGATGAGGGGCTTGCTGCTACTTTTTAATATTTATATGATTATATACCAAAACAATTATCTGTAGTGTAAAACATGTTTGGTAACTGTCAGATTACTATTGTATGTTTGACTGTTTTTTGTTTCCACTGCTACGTTTAATTTATTTAAAGAAGTTTGATTACATTCTATTTTAGATTTGAATGCACAATTGTTTTTTAAATAAATAAGAATTCAACACTATACATACATCTGTTATTTGGTCTTAGTTATGTTTAGTTAGTAAAGTCTGGGGCCTTTAGTCTCTTCAAGGAAGGTATAAGGTGGAAGATTTACAGTTTATTATTAATTCAACAATAGTATCGGATCGGTATCGGGTATCGACAGATACACAAAGCCCAGGCATCGGTATCGGGACTGAAAAAGTTGGATCGGTGCACCCCTAACGAATACACATATCTCAGCCTGAACGCACGAATACACAAATATCTCAGCCTGAACACACGAATACACATATCTCAGCCTGAACGCACGAATACACAAATATCTCAGTGTGAACGCACGAATACACAAATATCTCAGCGTGAACGCACGAATACACAAATATCTCAGTGTGAACGCACGAATACACAAATATCTCAGCGTGAACGCACGAATACACATATCTCAGTGTTAACGCACGAATACACATATCTCAGTGTGAACGCACGAATACACATATCTCAGCGTGAACGCACGAATACACATATCTCAGTGTGAACGCACGAATACACATATCTCAGTGTGAACACACGAATACACATAGCTCAGCCTGAACACTCGAATACACAAATATCTCAGCGTGAACGCACGAATACACATATCTCAGTGTGAACGCACGAATACACATATCTCAGCGTGAACGCACTAATACACATATCTCAGCGTGAACGCACGAATACACATATCTCAGTGTGAACGCACTAATACACATATCTCAGCGTGAACGCACGAATACACATATCTCAGTGTGAACGCACTAATACACATATCTCAGTGTGAACGCACGAATACACAAATATCTCAGCGTGAACGCACGAATACACATAACTCAGTGTGAACGCACGAATACACATATCTCAGTGTGAACGCACGAATACACATATCTCAGTGTGAACGCACTAATACACATATCTCAGTGTGAACGCACGAATACACATATCTCAGCCTGAACGCACGAATACACAAATATCTCAGCGTGAACGCACGAATACACACATATCTCAGCGTGAACGCACGAATACACATATCTCAGCGTGAACGCACGAATACACAAATATCTCAGCGTGAACGCACGAATACACATATCTCAGCGTGAACGCACGAATACACATATCTCAGCGTGAACGCACTAATACACATATCTCAGTGTGAACGCACGAATACACATATCTCAGTGTGAACGCACGAATACACAAATATCTCAGCGTAAACGCACAAATACACAAATATCTCAGCGTGAACGCACGAATACACATATCTCAACGTGAACGCACGAATACACATATCTCAGCGTGAACGCACTAATACACATATCTCAGTGTGAACGCACGAATACACATATCTCAGCCTGAACGCACGAATACACAAATATCTCAGCGTGAACGCACGAATACACAAATATCTCAGCGTGAACGCACGAATACACATATCTCAGCGTGAACGCACGAATACACATATCTCAGCGTGAACGCACTAATACACATATCTCAGTGTGAACGCACGAATACACATATCTCAGTGTGAACGCACGAATACACATATCTCAGTGTGAACGCACGAATACACATATCTCAGTGTGAACGCACGAATACACATATCTCAGTGTGAACGCACGAATACACATAGCTCAGTGTGAACGCACGAATACACATATCTCAGTGTGAACGCACGAATACACATAGCTCAGCCTGAACACTCGAATACACATATCTCAGCGTGAACGCACGAACACACATATCAATGTGAACGCACGAATACACACATCTCAGCGTGAACACACGAATACACATATCTCAGTGTGAACGCACGAATACACATATCTCAGCGTGAACGCACGAATACACATATCTCAGGGTGAACGCACGAATACACATATCTGTGTGAACACACGAATACACATATCTCAGTGTGAACGCACGAATACACATATCTCAGCGTGAACGCACGAATACACATATCTCAGCGTGAACGCACGAATACACATATCTCAGGGTGAACGCACGAACACACATATCAATGTGAACACACGAATACACATATCTCTGTGTGAACGCACGAACACACATATCAATGTGAACGCACGAATACACACATCTCAGCGTGAACACACGAATACACATATCTCAGTGTGAACGCACGAATACACATATCTCAGCGTGAACGCACGAATACACATATCTCAGTGTGAACGCACGAATACACATATCTCAGCGTGAACGCACGAATACACATATCTCAGTGTGAACGCACGAATACACATATCTCAGCGTGAACGCACGAATACACATATCTCAGTGTGAACGCACGAATACACATATCTCAGCGTGAACGCACGAATACACATATCTCAGCGTGAACGCACGAATACACATATCTCAGTGTGAACGCACGAATACACATATCTCAGTGTGAACGCACGAATACACATATCTCAGTGTGAACGCACGAATACACATATCTCAGGGTGAACGCACGAATACACATATCTCAGTGTGAACGCACGAATACACATATCTCAGTGTGAACGCACGAATACACATATCTCAGCGTGAACGCACGAATACACATATCTCAGTGTGAACGCACGAATACACACATCTCAGCGTGAACACACGAATACACATATCTCAGTGTGAACGCACGAATACACATATCTCAGCGTGAACGCACTAATACACATATCTCAGCGTGAACACACGAATACACATATCTCAGCGTGAACGCACGAATACACAAATATCTCAGCGTGAACGCACGAATACACAAATATCTCAGCGTGAACGCACGAATACACAAATATCTCAGCGTGAACGCACTAATACACATATCTCAGCGTGAACGCACGAATACACATATCTCAGCGTGAACGCACGAATACACAAATATCTCAGCGTGAACGCACTAATACACATATCTCAGCGTGAACGCACGAATACACATATCTCAGCGTGAACGCACGAATACACATATCTCAGGGTGAACGCACTAATACACATATCTCAGGGTGAACGCACGAATACACATATCTCAGCGTGAACGCACGAATACACATATCAATGTGAACGCACGAATACACACATCTCAGCGTGAACACACGAATACACATATCTCAGTGTGAACGCACGAATACACAAATATCTCAGCGTGAACGCACGAATACATAGATGTGTACTAGTACTCATTCGTTAGCTGTCTAATTGATGATAGTCTATTCTTGGGCTATGATTATTTTCACTGACAGCCCAAATTTAGCCCAGGGACAGCAGAGCCGATCTCTTTCACATTCATGTTATTAAAGTATCATGATTCATAATTTGCTTAGCCGTAAATACATTAGTGTTTTCTAGACTGTGTTCTTTCGAAATATAATAAAATAATGCCTTCTGTTTGTAAAAACACACAACGTTACCGAGTGTCGTTATGCTCACGCCCTTACGAAAATAAACCAAATAAAACCAAAAAACTATGGTTATTGTAGTAAACCATGGTAACCGCAAATAAACCATGGTTTTGCTTCTCTAACCACAGTTTAACCATGGTATTTGTGGTAAAACTGTAGTTATATAAATCGTATTCAATTAGCCAAAAAACCATGGTTACTACATTTTTACTACAATAAAACCATGGTTAATTTTCGTAAGGGCGCGATTGAAGTTTCGAGACAGCGCCTAAAATGGCCTCCTCTCTGCTCGGTGTCGCTGCTGAAGGAGGAGCTGATCGAGACCAAAGAGTTTCCCGTGTCCGGTTACAGGAGTAACCGGCAGAAGTTCTCATGAGTGCACCCGCTGATGAGCGGCCAGTCCGCGGATGGAGCGCGAGCTGTGAACGCCGGTCATATTTCTGCTGCTCTTTGCCGGTTATTTTCTGTTCAGTAACGCGGTTGTTAGTGAGTGTTTTGCCCCATGAGTGCGTGTGATCGACGGCGCTGTTAATAAACACAGCAGTGAACGATCATATCCGTGAGTTTAGTGTTAATGTCACCGGTACCTGTTGGGTTCTGCGCTGGGCTGCTCCTCGGCGGCTGACCGCTGCTGGTGTGTGGCTCCGCGGGGCGGCTCACGGGGGACTCGCCGCTGCTGGTGTGCGGCTCCGCGGGGCGGCTCACGGGGGACTCGCCGCTGCTGGTGTGCGGCTCCGCGGGGCGGCTCACGGGGGACTCGCCGCTGCTGGTGTGCGGCTCCGCGGGGCTGCTCACGGGGGACTCGCCGCTGCTGGTGTGCGGCTCCGCGGGGCTGCTCACGGGGGACTCGCCGCTGCTGGTGTGCGGCTCCGCGGGGCTGCTCACGGGGGACTCGCCGCTGCTGGTGTGCGGCTCCGGTAAATCCTCGAGCGCGTCGTAATACTCATCGTCGCTGCTCTCAGTATCAATCGAGTCCAGTAGCATCTCCAGGCACACCTCCAGGATCATCCTCAGGCACACGTCCAGGCACATGTCCATGAGCCATGTGATCCACATCTCTATTTGTATTGATGTGATCACGAACTTTGTGTGTGTGTGTGTGAGAACTACTTTTCCTGACAGGTTCTGATAACCACCGAACTGAACTCTTGCAGCCTCGCTGTCCGCCTGTGACGTCACAATTAGAACGCGAGCCTGTGGCGGCACATGACCAGAGCTGCAAACATTTGGTTTTTTTGAGATGCGCCCCCAGACAGCAAGCCAACAGTGAATAAATATTGATTTTCCATCTGAATCATCATTATGGTTGATCATAGGCGTCAAGGCGAAAAAATAACCTGAAAAAAATCATTTAAAACACCACCCTCCAGTACGTATTGGATCCATCCAGCTACCATCCGTGCTACAGGCTGCAGCGAGGGGTGTCTCGAAGATGATGATGATGATGTTGAAGGCGTTATGGAGGATATCGATGTTGGTGAAGTTGTTATTGATGGTGTTGCTAAATGGCTATTCCTGTGGTGGTGAAGGTGTACTTACCGGAAGAGCGCGAGCAGCGAGTCCGCCATGAGCCGCCCCCGGAGAAGAAGAGATTTCCCACCGGGGCGATTGGGCCGGTGCCAAAGACCCCACTAACTGTGCACTGTAAAAAAACAATCCGTAAAAAGACAGATAATGTACTGGCAGAAAATGACCAGTACATTTACTGTACTTTCATGGACAATCCGTATGCAGAAATTTCTAAAAGATTATAGCATATACTTGGCAGCAAATAAATCAAGAACAATATATACTCTTTGAAAATGTTTTATTTTTATATTATGTAAATATTCTAAAATGCATTCAATCAAGGCCGTAAGCAGAGTTTGAAATGAGTAGGTCCGGGGTGGGGTGTTAAAAATTGTGCATCTCCGGGTGACACGATCCCTTAACAGTTTTTTTGGTGTGGACAGGTGTGGACCGTCCGACTCTGTGGGACCCTGGGAGCTGCCCCTCCACACCATGGAGGCCCTGGACCACGTGGAAGAGACACTGCAAAAACCAACAAACCGCCAGAAAATGGTAGTTGTTTAATAGTTACATCATTCTTCTGATATAAAACTTCACTGATATGCACAACTTCCTCACATGACAGTACACGGTAATTTGTATTGAACCTTAGTCTCAGTCATTCCACATTCCACACTTCAATATCTCCTAAAACTGCTGTTATTTCATTCCTGTAGTTATATTCAGACTGAAAAAAATAATTCTCCACAGACCAAATTGGAATGAATAAATGTGATTCCAGTCTGTGTGTGTTAACCCTGCAAATTTGTAATATTTTGCCAGACTGCCCGTCTCGCCATTATTGGAGGGACTACCCTAGATGCGAGAGTTCGCCGTATGATGGCACACATCTTAACAAATGAACTGGCTTCAGGACTGAACTGGGCCGGAAAGAAGGCATCCAAACAAAAACGGCCCTTTAAAGAGTTGGCACTCTGCCAATCTATGTTTGGTAAGTCCTGCTACATTTTCAATCACCAGTATATGATCAATACGCTAGGGCTGTAATCAACCAAAGAAAATCTTGGTTGACTGAAATCCTGAAATTTTCGACTAAAAATGACGTTAGGAAAAAAAATGTTAACTGAATTAACTGCACACTGTGCAGTACTTGGTGGCCTTGTTGTCTGCCTAAATTAATTATAAATAAACATAAAAAACTAGTGGCTATTTGCAGTATATTAAATAGTTTTTGATATTTTTATTTTGCACTGAAATGAGTCTGACACACTGTCGGCTCTGACAGCGTTGCATCACGTGCACCAGCGCAATATCATAGCCTATGATTTACGACAATATAGTACTATGTTGTCAACTAGTGATATCATCACAAGAACTTTTGAGGAATATGCAACATAATTTAGACAATAGTTTTTGTCACATGTATTATACTAACTGACAGACACTATCATTTCAGCCGCTCTGTGCAGCTCGAACACAGAAGCTCAGCTTCGGCTGAGACACGAATAGACTATTAACTTAAAGCTTTTACTCTTAAACACAAAAGGCACGTCCACTTTAATAAAAAAGGAATATTTATTAAACAGCCAGATCAAGAGCAGAAACGAAATAAAGTGCATAACTGAAAAATAAAGCATAGGATCAAAACCAATCCAAACAGTGGGCACAGTACATCACGCATTAGGCTCCAAATAAAAAATAAAACAATAAAGTGCCCAAATCCAATAAATATATAGCCTACTCAAAACAGACGGGGCAAACTAACGCAGACGAGTTAGCTTACCGTCTTTAGGTGATATGACATGTTTGTCGTCGAGCTGTGATATGCAAACTGTTGCTTGCAAAATTTAAATTCGACTTTTTTCCTATTTTTTATTTTTAAAAAATGCTGCCACACTGCCAATGTCTTTATTGACATGGTAGAAGAGGACTGACTAGGAAAACGCAAAGTGCTTTCCACCTGAGGAAATGAACGCGGCAAAACTAATTACATGAACGCAGCAAAAAATCGACCAATCAGAATTTTGGTCGAGCCAGAACGAATCGACGACTAATCGACTGGGAGATTACAGCCCTACAATTCTCCTGGTTGGCTCACATCACTAGCTGGAATAGCTATCTTCGCATGCATTTACAATTATCCTACTTTATCTACATTCTGCGCGATTCTGAGTGTGTGTGAGAGAATGTGTGTGTGTGACAGAGAGAGGTAAATTAAACCGCGCATCTGCTAAATACTTTCTCAGGTACCGATATTTGGTATCGATTGATTTAACGTAATTCGGTCGGTGCCCTGAAGTACACAGTTCGGTACCCAACCCTAAATGCATATACCACCCAGCGCTAAGTCAGCCCAAGTATAAGCAATATTAAATGTATATATTAACGGTAACTTGCCTCAAGTTTGTGTGTGTCAACCGTGAAGCTGTCTGTCAGCTGTTCGGGATCAACTGTCAGGTCGGCATCATGGCAACGTCGTTCTTGTCGTCGACATGTGGATCAGCACCTTTAGACAACCGGGGCAACCCACGTGTATGTTGCTGTTACGAGTGCAAAGGTGCTGATCCACTTTGACTGAAGCGTGGTGTTGTGACGCTTCCCCTCATGTGTATGTTGATGGGCGTTCCTCAAGTTTACCGCTATGGGCGTGCGTTTGAGCCAGCGGGGAATGAAAAGCAAAGGACCGGCGAGAGACTTCCCTCTGTCTCCATGTGCTCTACTTCTATTGGATAGTCGCGTCGCGTTCAACGGATTAATTTGCATAAAGTTGAGTTTCGGCCAGCTTTTTTGACGCGCGGCATTTGTTCTTCCCGGAATGCTTTGCGGGCGCGTTAAAGTCGCATGACGTCACCTATAGGAATAAAGTGGAGTGCGGCGCGGACGAGTGGATCAGCACCTTTACGGTACAGATTTCGCGGCACGACTGGGGGTTAAGTTTCATGTTTAAACATTCTTTCCAGCATTTCTTAATTGTAGATTCAAACGTATTTAAAACACTCATAACATTTTTCAGTGTACATTAGTTAATTGCATTAGTAACAGCTCTATAGTGTCTTATTCTAATTTAATTTATAGATCAAATTTAAGAAAATAAAATGAAATAAATGGAAAAATTGCCTTTTATAAAAGGTAAAAATATCACAAATATGCAGATTTAAATATGTCAAAGCTGATTGAACACTGGTGAGAATATTGCTTCAGAATAAATAATATTTACAACACACACACACACACACACACAAATCCAGACAAGCAATTTTTTTACTCAGACAAGTGAGTGACAGGTTTACTTGTCCGACGGACAAGCACGTAAATGTCGAGCCCTGTGAGGCCAAAAAAAAAGTGTCTGGTAAAAAGTCACTGTGGCAAAAAAGTGAATTTCAGGCCCTGATTGCCGTCACCGTGACATTATCCCCGCACCCCTCGTTCAGAACCAAAATAAAATATGAGTTTTTTCACTTTGCCTCGGAAATGTTTTCTTATAAAAAGTGTCACTGCAAGCTGATCCTTTTTGCCTCCCTTTAATTTGAATAAACCCATGCACATATTGGGCAATTTTGAAAAGTGCTTTGTATGTAGGGAAAACATGACAGGCCTACAACACTGAACAAACCGCCTAATCCGATTAGCCTATTGAAAAATGAATTTGTTTCCAAGTGTGCAAATATGATCTGTTTAACTTAAAGGCTAATTTTTTAATTTGTAATTTTCTGTTTTAGATGCTCTTACACAACAGATGGGGACAGCCGCCGTCACCCAGTTTGCTTTTGCACAGGCTGTGCGAAAGTGGCTGCGCTATGGGCCAGACCGGGCAGGAGGGACTGGACGACAAACCAGTCAGACATCAGAGGACGTCGAACTGTAAATAGGTTTAAGAAAATAAATAATGAAATAAGAATACAAATAAAATGAATTTGTTTTTATACCTTAAATCGTGTGGTGTGATCAGTGTTTTAGGCTATAGGCATACAAGCTTTCAAATGTTCCATCACTTTTTTAACATCCTGACTGTATATAAAGCAGGCTATTCAATTCATTTAATTTATGGAATTACATTTTCGTGTGCCTAGCAATCGTTTTCTATGGCTTAATAACGATTGAAATGCCATTGAAATCACGTTGATCCTTAGTTCAGTTGAAATTTCAACATTGTTTCAATATTAAAACAGGGTGCAAAATGATGTTGATTCAGTGACTTAATGTTGACAACATAATGTTGAATTAACATAGTTTCAATGATTGTTTGCTATCTGGGCCTCGCCTGACAC
This sequence comes from Romanogobio albipinnatus, assembly GCA_023566225.1. Taxonomy (NCBI): domain Eukaryota; kingdom Metazoa; phylum Chordata; class Actinopteri; order Cypriniformes; family Gobionidae; genus Romanogobio; species Romanogobio albipinnatus. The sequence goes on from CM042241.1 coordinate 74,303,774, forward strand.
CGTGGCCTAACTACACGCGACGCCGCCACATGCGATAAAAGGCGTCTTTTCCATGTTAATTGGAGTTTTTGTCCTAACCAGCCGCGACGACGCGCGATTAATCCATTTTAGAAACGGTTTCTGTTTCTGCGACGTCGCGGCTGGAACAACAACATAAAACATAATCTCAGGTAATGTTTATGTGCTTTATTTAATGTTAAAAGCGTGTAATGTGACTTTGAATATCATTTAGTGCGCCCAGCTTTGTCTTACTTAAAGCAACTATGGATAATTTACCTCAGATCTTGAAATGAAACAAATGGAAACAAGAACGTTCGAACTGTGAACAAACAAGTATATTCTATGACAAAGATTGTCTTAGTGACTCAGTATGTATTTGTAGTAATGTTTAAATGGCATGATATCTGTGAATTTGATTATGTACTTATCCATTTCCTTGCGAGTGCCGTCAGGATTAATCTCTGGTAGTGATGGGGAGTCGATTCCTCGACTCTGAATAGCCCCAGAGTCGGGGTCGACTTCAGCACAGGAATCGATCTCGGTGTCGACTCTGTTGCTGTGTCCGAAATCGCTCACTTGTTTAATAATTCTCTAATCCCTATAAAGTGCATGGCAGTTGAGTGCACTATAAGCAAGGAGTGAATGAAATGAAGCGAGGAATTCAGACACTGACGTAAAACATCGCGTCAGAGAGCCGTCACTGCAGAAACGTCAAGTCAACTTTATTTATATAGCGCTTTTAACAATGTAGATTGTCTCAGAGCAGCTTTACAGTGTTAAACAGGAAAATAATGCAGCATAATTTTATTCAGCCGTATAGCCATTTGATGTCATCAGTTCATTTCAATTTCCATACGGTGACAGTGTGGGCTTTAGATCAATAATCAGATCAGTAATTTAGTTTATATGGTTAATTTAGTTTATTAATTAGATTTTTTTCTATGTTTAGTTGAAAAATGTAGTGTCCCCAACTGAGCACGCCAAGCCAGAGGCAACAGTGGCAAGGAAACCAAAACCCCATCAGGAGCAGAATGGAGGAAAATAAACCTTGGGAGAAACCAGGCTCAGTCGGGGTGCCAGTTCTCCTCTGGCCAATTAACAAACAGCGTATTATTATTATTATTATTCTGGCCGCTTTACAGGTCAGAGGTCATAATAGATTGGAATATTCAAAGGACCAGAGGCAACACGCTGGAGACGGGTTTATTGAGGATGATGTTGATTAAATAATTATTAGAGTGCAATATTCGAATGATCGGAGGCAACACGCTGGAGACGGGTTTATTGAGGATGCCATGTCGATGAGGCAGTTGCAGGGGGAGGCTAATTGACACGGTCTCTGCGGACACTTCAGGGTCCTGTGTTGGTCTTCTCTGGGCGCAGGTCCAGCATCTGATCTGGATACGGCCCGGATCCGGCTGACTGCAGTAAACCTCGGGATAAAACAGAGAGACATCATTAGCGTATCATTAGCGTAGATGCCATTCTTCTGATGATGTCACGAGTACATCAGGTGTTATGGGAAGTGTTCCCGGTTCCGGCTGACCTAGTTAATGCAGCCTAACAATCATTTCATTGAGAAAGTGTTTTATGTGTATGCCACAGTAAAGAGATGTGTTTTTAGTCTAGATTTAAACTGACAGAGTGTGTCTGCTTCCCGAACAATGTTAGGCAGACTGTTCCAGAGTTTAGGAGCTAAATAGGAAAAGGATCGACCGCCTGCAGTTGATTTGGATATTCTCGGTATGATCAACTGGCCAGAGTTTAGAGAGCGCAGTAGACGTGATGGAGTATAATATGTTAAGAGCTCGCTCAAGTTTTGGAGAGCTAAACCATTTAGTGCTTTATAAGTAATAAGTAAGATTTTAAAATGTATGCGATGTTTAATAGGTAGCCAGTGCAATGTTGACAGAACTGGGCTAATATGGTCATACTTCCTGGTTCTAGTAAGAACTCGAGCTGCTGCGTTTTGGACCAGCTGGAGTTTATTTATTAAGCGAGCAGGGCAACCACCAGTAGAGCAATACAATAATCTAGCCTTGAGGTCATGAACGCATGAACTAACTGTTCAGCATTTTGCATTGAGAGCATGTGCCGTAATTTAGATATATTTTTAAGATGGTAGAATGCAGTTTTACAGATGCTCGAAACGTGGCTTTCAAACGAAAGATTGGTATCAAAGAGCACACCCAGGTTCCTCACTGACCACGAAGACTTGACAGAGCAGCCATCAAGTGTTAGACAGTATTCTAGGTTACTACTTGTGGAGCTTTTTTGTCCAATAATTAAAAATTCTTTTTTTTCTGAATTGAGTTGCAGGAAATTACCGGTCATCCAATGTTTTATATCAGCTATGCATTCCGTTAATCTTCCGTAAACCATGATAAAGCAATTCCACTAATACCTACATAATTTTCAAGTCTATTCAAAAGAATGTTGTGGTCGATGGTATCAAATGCAGCGCTAAGATCGAGTAACACTAATAGAGAGATACAGCCACGATCGGATGATAAGAGTAAATCATGTGTAACTCTGATGAGAGCAGTCTCAGTACTATGATACGGTCTAAATCCTGACTGGAAATCCTCACAGATACCATTTCCTTCTAAAAAGGAACATAATTGTGAAGACACTGCCTTTTCAAGTATTTTTGACAGAAAGGGTAGATTTGAGATTGGTCTATAATTGACTAATTCTGTAGGATCAAGTTGCGTTTTTTTAATAAGTGGTTTAATAATAGCCAACTTAAAAGTTTTCGGTACATATCCTAATGACAAAGATGAATTAATGATATTAAGAAGAGGATCTATGACCTCTGGTAGCATCTCTTTTAATAGCCTAGTCGCTACAGGGTCAAGCATACATGTTGTTGATTTTGATGATTTAACGAGTTTAGCCAATTCTTCTTCTCCTATAGCAGTGAATGATTGTAATTTTTCCTCAGTGACACTACAATGCTCTGTCTGATGTGATACTGTAGTAGACGCTGCATGGTTAAAATTTTCTTCCTAATATTATCAATTTTACATGTGAAGAAGTTCATAAAGTCATTACTGCTGTGCTGTTTACAATCATCAGAAGTTGAAGCTTTATTTTTGGTTAATTTAGCCACTGTATCGAATAAATACCTTGGGTTGTGTTTGTTTCTTCCAAGAGAGTTGAGAAATAAGCAGATCTAGCAGTTCTTACGGCCTTTCTGTATGTGATCATGTGCTCTTTCCACGAATTACGAAAGACCTCTAGTTTTGTTTTCTTCCAGCTACGCTCCATTTTTCTGGCTGCTGTTTTAAGAGCCCGGGTGTGCTCGTTGTACCACGGTGTTGGACTATTTTCTTTAATCTTCTTTAAGCGCAGAGGAGCAACTGTGTCTAAAGTACTGGAAAAGAGAGAGTCAATAGTTTCTGTTGCAACATCGAGTTCTTCTATGCTATCTGGGATGCTGAGGAGATGATACTGATGAGGAAGATTATTCTGCCATTTTTGAAGCGAGGGGGCGGCTTTGCAACCTTAGCTAAATTAAGTATACAAGATACTAGGTAATGATCTGAGATGTCATCGCTCTGCTGCAGAATTTCAACAGTATCAACATTTATTCCATGTGACAATATTAGGTCTAAAGTATGATTATGGCGATGAGTGGGTCCTGACACGTGTTGCCTAACTCCAATAGAGTTTAGAATGTCTTTAAATGCTAATCCCAATACGTCTTTTTCGTTGTCTACATGGATATTAAAATCACCAACAATTAGTACTTTATCTACGGCCAGTACTAATTCTGATAGAAAGTCAGCAAATTCTTTGATAAAGTCTGTATTATGCCCTGGTGGCCTGTATACAGTAGCTAACACCAATGTTGAACGGGTTTTATCATGTACACCACATAACGTTACATAAAGCACCAAAACTTCGAAGGAATTATATTTGAAACTAGACTTCTGAGTAATACTGAAGATATTATTATAAATTACAGCAACCCCTCCCCCTTTACCTTTCAGACGCGGCTCATGTTTATAACAATAATCTTGGTGGGTGGACTCATTTAAAGTAATGTAGTCGTCAGGTTTTAGCCAGGTTTCTGTCAAACACAGCACATCTAGATTATTATCTGTAATGATATCATTAATAAAAGCGTTTTTGGGGAAAGGGATCTAATATTAAGCAACCCAAGCTTTATCAATTGTTCATCTGTATTATATCTGTTGTTTATTTGTTGGACATCAATTCAATTTTTACTGTTGTATGGTTTTGATGTTTTTTTTGTATTTACTAATTCGGGGAACAGACACAGTCTCTATATGATAATATCTAGGTGAAAGAGTCTCTATGTGCTGGGATTTATCTGACTCTGGTGACGTGAGACAGCTAGCAGACGGTCGGTTTAGCCAGTTTGTCTGCTTCCTGACCTGGGGTCTCATTTATAAAACTTTGCTATAAACTTTACTAAAAGTGTACGTACGCACAAAAGCTAGATTTTGCGTATGCACAAAAAATTCTGATTAATAAAACCATGTGTATGTCAGAACCTACGCAAAAATCCCTTTATAAATCACAGCCAGCAGAAGATTGTGCGTACGTGCATCTCCACCCAGTCTCCTGCAGAAATCACCATATATGGAGCTTACAACGCCTAGTTTTACTATGCATAACCTCATTTGCATATCATTTGCATGCATATTCCCATCCACGTTTAAAACTGTCAAAGGAACAAGACAGAAAAATATTAGATACGGACTATAAATGCCATTTGTGCCTTAAACAGTACATTGCTGACAATCATCCAACATCTTTTTTAGGTTTTATAATAAATATATCAAAATATCCATAAAAACAAAATTGTATAAAGTACTTCCCAGATATTTTTTTAAAATAAAGTTTATTCATTCATTTCCACGAGCCAAATGTTATTTTAATTTAAAATATTTTGTTAATTTTAAACCCTTCAACTCAAATTCATGCAATTTTGCTGATAATGTGAACATATAGGATGTTTAGGCTATTTTAATTTAAACAGATTGGCCTACTTATTTATTTCAGTGTAAATAGACTCATCTGACTCAGAGCTTCACTGACTAAGTGTTTTTAAAAAAGAAATGTGCATTTTTTCTTCAAGTTGTATCCTTCAAATACAGTGGTATTTTTCATAATTGTGTGAAGATGTCTTTACTCTCGTGTCCGTGCAGCTGTGGTTGTACAGTAAGATTATCATTGGACCTGTTCAAACTGGATAATGTACCGTTCGACCACCGAGTCCTGCAGGGTCTGTGATCTGGAATAAGTGTGATCACTGATCATCATTCTCGCTAAAACATATTTTGTCATAACAGTTTAGTTTAAAGACGAATTATTGGAATTAACCTATATTTAATCCTTGCTGTCATTAAAACAGCGTGTCACAGGAAAAGTGATCAAAAGTCGCAAATGTCTATCTAAATTCATATAATTATTGTTTAAATTCTGAGTATTGACTTTATGTAATTTCAGTGCATATCGCCATTAATGAAACTGGAACATTAATGTAAATGTGTATATCAATATGAAAACTTACTTCATTACATTTCTCACTCTAGTAAAAAAGTTTGTGTGCATTTAAAAAAAAAACATTTTAAATTACGTTTGGATTTTACTAGATGTATATCCTAAAACAATAGGCACAAATAACACTGTTGGATTTAATCTTCATGATAATGTGGATATAACGTATGAAATGGAGTGAAAATTAAATGTCATTAATTCTTATAATCGTTTTTCTCACATGTATTTTCTACAATCTATCTTCAGTTCACGACCTCACCATCTGTGTCGCCAATTCCCTTTGTCTCCAGAATGTGCGTACACACGGCTCAAAGTTTGCTTGAAGGTGCGCACATTCTCCCGTCAAGTTTGTTTTTTATAGATCACAATCTTTGCGTGGGAACTGGTGGACGTATGTTTCCAGCCCCGTTTTGTGCGTACGCACGCTTTATAAATGAGACCCCTGGGTCCTAGTGAGTCAAGGTTTAGCTCTAAGACTATGTGCCAAATTACTAGAGAGAAGAGCAGAACCACCCCAGGAGGGATGGATGCCATCCTTCTTCAACAGGTCAGGTCTGCCTCAAAAGCTTTTCCAATTGTCCAATTGACACCACTTAGACAACCAGCCATTGAGTGATGATAGTCTGCTAACTATCTCATCACTCCTTTTAACAGGGAGCGGTCCAGAACAATAAACAGCCTCTGACATCGTACTAGCGAGTTCACACACCTCTTTAATGTTAATTTTGGTGATCCCCGACTGGCGAAGTCGAACATCATTAGTGCCGACGTGAGAAACTTAGAGAATTTACGATTAGCTTTAGCCAGCACTTTTAAATTTGCTTTGATGTCAGGCGCTCTGGCTCCCGGTAAACATGTGACTATGGTGGCTGGTGTCTTTACGTTCCGTGTAATAGAATCACCAATGACTAGGGCACTTTCAACAGGACACTCAGTGGGTGCTTCACTGAGAGGGGAGACCCTGTTTGATGTTCTAACCTGGAAAAGTGGTTCTTTGGTCTGCGACTATGCTGCCTCACTGTCACCCAGTTTCCCTGCTGCAAGGGCCCTGCAGCCGGAACCGAAGTTCACTAAGCTATTCGCATCCAAATCAGTGTCTAAAGCTGTTACATCCTCACTACTCTCAGATAAAGTATGGATGCGTGTTTCTAATTCTGAAATCTTCTCCGTCAGGCTAACTATCTCCTTACATTTATCACATGTGAAACCCTGTTCGCCAGCGGAGAAGCCTATATTAAACATGCAGCATGCGGTGCAAGTGATAATGACAGGAGAAGACATGACTTACCGTGTTTTTGATTAATCCAATTTACCACTTACCACAATCGTTTTTTAGCAGTAGAATAAAGAGGAAATATCAAAATGAAGATTCAAACGTAAGCAAGGCTGTACAGAGCTACAGACTTGAGCTACAGAGCTACAAACACAGCAGGGGGCAGACAGGAGCAATCCTGTATAGCTAATATCACAGAGCACACTTTAACAATGGTAGACGAGGAAATGAAGCAAATCCGAGATGCAGATATCCAAAACAGACTAGTTTTAGACATGATAACAGCTGAGGAGGAGAGAGTTTGGAAAATGCTTAGGGTTTCGTTTTGCTTTCATATTCCAGATTATAGTGACAATGTAACCAATATAATTGAGTAGCCTACATGAGATAGGCTGCAAGAAAACCTGAGAAAAAAAAAGAAAAAAGGCTGATGACTCAAGGTTTGGTTGGATGACAAATCTGAAGGGATGGGGATATTGGTTATGTTTTACTGTATTGCAGGTTTTTGAAATTGTTGTACTGATTTGTATGTGTTCACAATGTATTTTCAACGCATTTCCAGGATGGTTCAACGAGTAGAAGTCCAGTGTATCACAACAGATGGTCAAATTAGACATTTATGACCAGTACGACGAATGGATGAACAAATTTAGTGATAGGAGATAGTGACTAGCAAAGAGAAGAATGAAACAAATTAGGGGATTATGTTTTCGTTGATTTAAATCTGGGCGGCCTTTGGAGGCCTCAGATATCGAAATATTATAACCATGTGTTTGTTTGCAGTGAAAGGGGGGCTTTAACCACAAAATCAGCCTATGCATATTTTCTTTCTTCACAAATTCAAGTGATGAGAATAGATTATTGAATTGGATTATTACTATAATTTTTTCATTCAGTTTAGATTTTCGTTTTAATCATTTAAAACTTTACTATTACATTTATTCATTTTCATATTTACAACTTTTTTAACCTTACTATTATGTTTACTTATTTTTGAGTTTGCAGTCATAAATATATATATATACATACAATGATACAATTTTTCATTATGGTTTATCAATGATGTGATAAAAAGAGGGGATTGTTATGGGAAAATTTAATCATAGCTATACATTAAACATTGCACATGAATCATTCAAGTACACTGTTAGTGTTCACAGGTGATGGTCATCTGAAGTCCTCCAGGAGTTGAGTCATCTCTTCACAGGTGATGGTCATCTGAAGTCCTCCAGGAGTTGAGTCGTCTCTTCACAGGTGATGGTCATCTGAAGTCCTGCAGGAGTTGAGTCTTCTCTTCACAGGTGATGGTCATCTGAAGTCCTCAGGAGCTGATGGACTCAGATAAAACAGAACAGAAAAACAATTAGCGTAGCTGCTGTTCAAAGCATTAAACAAAGACAATCATACCTAACCTGCAAATGTTTCTGAATTAAATACTTGTAGGCAGGTCTGGGGCAACACAGAAAGATTTTGTGGTTTTAACATGTAAACTAAGCATTCTGGTGCACTCTGAAAGTAAAGGGGAAAGACAACTTTGAGGAATTAATGAATGCTTTCAACTTCAAACTCATCGGATCTACACGATTCACAGAAATGACTGATTCAAAACGGTGAATTTTACCGAAAAGCATCTAGTTTGCAGGTATGATAACTGGAGAACAAGGTTATGATACACATCATGTGAATGCTTGGCTAAAGAGATGCGTCAAAGATTGCTACAAAGCTCAACCTGTGGCTTGAAAGAGCGGGTTAGGGTCCTAGCCTGAACGGATGCACTCACTACCAGGACCAGTATTTCATCAAAGCAAAATCAAGTTAGTCATCACCCGTCTAAATGATAGAATTGTTGGTCTATGATCATACTTTCTCTAGCGGCTGCGTTTGGACTCGCTGTATCTTGTTTATTGAGGACGCAGGACAAACACCTAGTAATGCATTACAGCGATCCAGCCTAGAGGTCATGAATGTGCAATACGGTTTTTGAAAGACAAGTTGCTGTCTAATATATCAGTATGAAACCGCTTCAGTCTTTTCAAACACACAGTGGTTTGGATATAAACACTGATGTGTGTTATCAATCAAAAGAGTTTCGCAATTTAACACATCAAATAAAGATTGCGTCAATCACATCGTCACACCAGTAGGTGGCGACACATGACAAAAAAAAGATTTTAGAGATTCGTTCAAAAACACTGATTCATAATGAATTAGTGAATCATTTTTACACCGATTTTAGACTAACAGTTGAAATGAATGGATTATTTTAAATGGACTTAATTAGCAATTAACATTTTGAACCATTTCAGAACCTAATAATAATATATTATTGAGCACTGCATTTCGACAAATAACCTGTTACCAGAGTATTCTTCATTCTGAACGATTTAGTTCATGTTTTCCTTATTTCAAATAAAATGAAAATCAGTTTTTCTGTTTGAGATTGTTTGAGTTATTGTGCACTGCTTATTTAAAATACAAATACATGGATGATACATATTTTATTTAAAATGGCCGGATGGCAGTGCGTTTTGGAAATTTGTTCTTTTCCTCTCCCCGCTCTCACGTCTCTGTTGCTCCTCATGCTTCCGTCTCCTTTTCCCTCTCCTCATGTGTCCTAACCCCCGAGTGCTGCAGACGCCGAGACTGGGGGTGTAGAGCACAATCCCGTGAGCAACTCCTGGCCAGCGAAGAGGTGAGGGGTGTTGTGGGAGTTGGGGGTTCCCCCTAACCCCACCCTAACCCCACGCCCCTAACCCCAACCTAACCCCACGCCCCTAACCCCACGCCCCTAACCCCAACCTAACCCCTCGCCCCTAACCCCAAGCCCCTAACCCCAACCTAACCCCACGCCCCTAACCCCAACCTAACCCCTCGCCCCTAACCCCAACCTAACCCCACGCCAACCTAACCCCACCCTTACCCCTCGCCCCTAACCCCACGCCCCTAACCCCAACCTAACCCCTCGCCCCTAACCCCACCCTAACCCCTCGCCCCTAACCCCAACCTAACCCCACGCCCCTAACGCCAACCTAACCCCACCCTTACCCCTCGCCCCTAACCCCACCCCCCTAACCCCAACCTAACCCCACACATACCGAGGAGATCCTCCTACCAACAAACCCAGCTAATCCACCCCCCCCCCCCCGAACCACTCCTATCAACCCCAGCCGAGACCTGCCCCCCACCCCCCATGAATTACACCAATGGGGAACCCCCAACCCCTTTACAGCGACAAAACCCCCACCCCCCAACGACCGTGACTAACTCCCCCAACACCACCCGCCCCCCGCAGGTCAGGGGTACTCCCGAGACTGCACTCTACAGCCCTGCAGTCACTGCATCTGCAGCACCTGTGGGCCAGAACAGAGAGAAAGGAGACGGAAGTATGAGGAGCGACAGAGAAGAGAGAGGGAAGAGAGGAAAAGAAAAGAGAGGGACTGCCATCCGGCCCCCGTTGGCGCTTTTATAAAGACATGTTAAGCGCTATTTGTGTACATCTATGTTGGCTGAAACATGAAGAGCTGTTTTAGGACCGCTCTGATTTGTTGTTGCGAGAACCTGCTATAAAATCAATTCTCATCGTTGGGGTTGTGCCATCGCACTTGAGGCTCGTCTGCAGGGGTGGCCCGTCGGTGAGCTGATGATCCGACAGCCGCCCAACAGGGGAACATCTCTTTTTCTTAGGGACCTACAAACCAGGGATCATTGGAAATGTTCTCCAAGATTCGAAGCAGCTGAATCCCTCGTATTGCTCTCAGCTGATTAAGAAGATCAGTGCATTCTGTGAAAGTGATCAGAAGAGAGCGGATTAGTCAAGTTTGTCCTCACCTGAGATCTGGAGATCATGTAAGGTTATCAGAGCTGCACGACTAATCATATTTTAATTGCAATATCTGTTTCTGGCCATAACTACATCACCCTTTTTGATAGAATAATCGTGATTATAAATGAGCAAAATCATCGTGATTTTCAGTAGGGGTGGGAGAAAAGGTCGATGCATCGCGATTCGTTATCTATCGATTCTGTGTTCAATTCAAACAGCCACTTCCAAGTTTTTCATTTCAAAAGCATTTCTAAATTAAGTTCATATTTCCAACAAACAAAATTCTGAGCCAAAATAACGAAGTGGTGCTCAAGTAGGCTATAAAGCGCTTTCCTTGCCATTAATGCTTAATAACACTCCTATGTCTCCGATGCGGTGGCCGGTATATGTTTCAAACGAATGGAAAATTCTGAACAAAGACTTCGTTTTGGTGAGTGATTCCTTAAATGTCTCTAACATGACTGTTGCAGCTCGACAGGTTCTCTCATGTGAGATGTTAATGCGCACACACTGAATTTGGTTATTTTCTTCTGCATTAGCCTATGTTTTAAATATTTTTTTATGGCTCTAACCAAAGTAAACTTTTTTTGCTCTAAAAACATTTTTTGTTCAAAAAACAAAAAAATTGTCACACTTAGTTGTAAATTGAGAACTGTTTATTCTTAAAGGGGTGGTAAACCACAATTTCACTTTTCTAACTTTAGCTAGAGTGTAATGTTTGTTCAGCCTTCCTAGGGACGGGGGTGCGTTGCAGTGCGTTTAACATACATGTTATATGCATGTGTGTATGAGACAGAGGGGAACAGGTCGCATTTGCAGCAGATATATGCCGCCCATCATAAATCAAAGCACGAGACAGACAGGGGTCGGAGGAGAAGACCGGAAAATGTGACATAAGGGACAATATTCATCTGTATTTGCAATACACGAGCCGCGGTTCAGTGAATGCACAACGGCGCGCGCGGCTCCCTCTGCACATTTCACGGAGGAAAGCTTCCACAATCTTCACCAGTTCAATGCAGGATTCGCACAACGGCTTGTCCTGAAAGATGGATTTAAAAACAGAAGCTGTTTACGGGCCACAACCTGTAAGTATGATTTATTTTTCGTCGATGTGTTTTCCTGTAATAGTTCGTATTGTTAATTGTACGTTGTAGCAAGGAAGTAAACAGATGACAACGCTGTTCTGCAAACCAGTTTGTTAAATGCTCATTCATACTTAACGTTATCCGACAAACACCTAACGTTACAAACCTTTTAAAATCTCAACAGTGAACTTGGCATTAGTGTAAATGATTCTTTGATTAGAGCTTTTATGTATTGTTTATCTACAGACATGCTAAACATGCTTCTGTGTTTTTTGGATACTATAGTAAAGCCAATGTTTAGTGTTCGTTCTTGCGACAGATATTTGGCAAATCGTTCTAAAAATACAAAAGTTAGTGCCATTCAGGAGCGATCACTATAGATCCGCAGTCTTTACTCTTGAGGACTGAACAGGTTCTGCACGATCATCTTCACTAAAATTGTCTGGGTCTGATTCGGGCTCAAATTGGTATGATTTTATTGACGCCATTGTACTACCCAAAGCACAGGCTACCGGTAAAGGGAAGGGGCGTGACGTTTCCGACAAACGTGCACTAGGCGGTTAGCCAATCACAACACACTGGGCCAGCTAACCAATCTGAGCCCATTGCATATTTTTGAGGGACTGGCTTCATACAACCCGGAAACCATCAGACCGTTTTTACAAGGAGGGACAGAGCAGTGTAGAATAAAGGTCAAATATATGAAAAATAATGCAATTTTTTAAAAACGAATCATGAACACATGTTACAGTGCCCCCCACAAACACAATCAAGCCTTCGAAAGAATGTGTTTTACCACCCCTTTAATTACTAATTACCAAGTGTTAAAACAGGCAATTCCGCTAAAAGCTCACCTTGTCTCACTGTCACTGCTTTCACCGGGTCCTGATGAGGGGCTTGCTGCTACTTTTTAATATTTATATGATTATATACCAAAACAATTATCTGTAGTGTAAAACATGTTTGGTAACTGTCAGATTACTATTGTATGTTTGACTGTTTTTTGTTTCCACTGCTACGTTTAATTTATTTAAAGAAGTTTGATTACATTCTATTTTAGATTTGAATGCACAATTGTTTTTTAAATAAATAAGAATTCAACACTATACATACATCTGTTATTTGGTCTTAGTTATGTTTAGTTAGTAAAGTCTGGGGCCTTTAGTCTCTTCAAGGAAGGTATAAGGTGGAAGATTTACAGTTTATTATTAATTCAACAATAGTATCGGATCGGTATCGGGTATCGACAGATACACAAAGCCCAGGCATCGGTATCGGGACTGAAAAAGTTGGATCGGTGCACCCCTAACGAATACACATATCTCAGCCTGAACGCACGAATACACAAATATCTCAGCCTGAACACACGAATACACATATCTCAGCCTGAACGCACGAATACACATATCTCAGCCTGAACGCACGAATACACAAATATCTCAGCCTGAACACACGAATACACATATCTCAGCCTGAACGCACGAATACACAAATATCTCAGCCTGAACGCACGAATACACAAATATCTCAGCCTGAACGCACGAATACACAAATATCTCAGCCTGAACGCACGAATACACATATCTCAGCCTGAACGCACGAATACACAAATATCTCAGCGTGAACGCACGAATACACATATCTCAGTGTGAACGCACGAATACACAAATATCTCAGCCTGAACGCACGAATACACAAATATCTCAGTGTGAACGCACGAATACACAAATATCTCAGCGTGAACGCACGAATACACAAATATCTCAGTGTGAACGCACGAATACACAAATATCTCAGCGTGAACGCACGAATACACATATCTCAGTGTGAACGCACGAATACACATATCTCAGTGTGAACGCACGAATACACATATCTCAGCGTGAACGCACGAATACACATATCTCAGTGTGAACGCACGAATACACATATCTCAGTGTGAACGCACGAATACACACATATCTCAGTGTGAACGCACGAATACACACATATCTCAGTGTGAACGCACGAATACACATATCTCAGTGTGAACGCACGAATACACACATATCTCAGCCTGAACACTCGAATACACAAATATCTCAGCGTGAACGCACGAATACACATATCTCAGTGTGAACGCACGAATACACATATCTCAGCGTGAACGCACTAATACACATATCTCAGCGTGAACGCACTAATACACATATCTCAGTGTGAACGCACGAATACACATATCTCAGTGTGAACGCACGAATACACATATCTCAGCGTGAACGCACTAATACACATATCTCAGTGTGAACGCACTAATACACATATCTCAGTGTGAACGCACGAATACACATATCTCAGTGTGAACGCACGAATACACATATCTCAGCGTGAACGCACTAATACACATATCTCAGCGTGAACGCACTAATACACATATCTCAGTGTGAACGCACGAATACACATATCTCAGTGTGAACGCACGAATACACATATCTCAGCGTGAACGCACTAATACACATATCTCAGCGTGAACGCACGAATACACATATCTCAGTGTGAACGCACTAATACACATATCTCAGTGTGAACGCACGAATACACAAATATCTCAGTGTGAACGCACGAATACACATAACTCAGTGTGAACGCACGAATACACATATCTCAGTGTGAAAGCACGAATACACATATCTCAGTGTGAACGCACTAATACACATATCTCAGTGTGAACGCACGAATACACATATCTCAGCCTGAACGCACGAATACACAAATATCTCAGTGTGAACGCACGAATACACATATCTCAGTGTGAAAGCACGAATACACATATCTCAGTGTGAACGCACTAATACACATATCTCAGCGTAAACGCACGAATACACATATCTCAGCGTGAACGCACGAATACACAAATATCTCAGCGTGAACGCACGAATACACATATCTCAGCGTGAACGCACGAATACACAAATATCTCAGCGTGAACGCACGAATACACATATCTCAGCGTGAACGCACGAATACACATATCTCAGCGTGAACGCACTAATACACATATCTCAGTGTGAACGCACGAATACACATATCTCAGTGTGAACGCACGAATACACAAATATCTCAGCGTAAACGCACGAATACACAAATATCTCAGCGTGAACGCACGAATACACATATCTCAGCGTGAACGCACGAATACACATATCTCAGCGTGAACGCACTAATACACATATCTCAGCCTGAACGCACGAATACACAAATATCTCAGTGTGAACGCACGAATACACAAATATCTCAGCGTGAACGCACGAATACACATATCTCAGCCTGAACGCACGAATACACAAATATCTCAGTGTGAACGCACGAATACACAAATATCTCAGCGTGAACGCACGAATACACATATCTCAGCGTGAACGCACGAATACACATATCTCAGCGTGAACGCACGAATACACATATCTCAGCGTGAACGCACGAATACACATATCTCAGCGTGAACGCACGAATACACATATCTCAGCCTGAACGCACGAATACACAAATATCTCAGTGTGAACGCACGAATACACAAATATCTCAGCGTGAACGCACGAATACACATATCTCAGCGTGAACGCACGAATACACATATCTCAGCGTGAACGCACGAATACACATATCTCAGCGTGAACGCACTAATACACATATCTCAGTGTGAACGCACGAATACACATATCTCAGTGTGAACGCACGAATACACATATCTCAGTGTGAACGCACGAATACACATATCTCAGTGTGAACGCACGAATACACATATCTCAGTGTGAACGCACGAATACACATATCTCAGCCTGAACGCACGAATACACAAATATCTCAGTGTGAACGCACGAATACACAAATATCTCAGCGTGAACGCACGAATACACATATCTCAGCGTGAACGCACGAATACACATATCTCAGCGTGAACGCACTAATACACATATCTCAGTGTGAACGCACGAATACACATATCTCAGTGTGAACGCACGAATACACATATCTCAGTGTGAACGCACGAATACACATATCTCAGTGTGAACGCACGAATACACATATCTCAGTGTGAACGCACGAATACACATAGCTCAGTGTGAACGCACGAATACACATATCTCAGTGTGAACGCACGAATACACATAGCTCAGCCTGAACACTCGAATACACATATCTCAGCGTGAACGCACGAACACACATATCAATGTGAACGCACGAATACACACATCTCAGCGTGAACACACGAATACACATATCTCAGTGTGAACGCACGAATACACATATCTCAGCGTGAACGCACGAATACACATATCTCAGGGTGAACGCACGAATACACATATCTGTGTGAACACACGAATACACATATCTCAGTGTGAACGCACGAATACACATATCTCAGCGTGAACGCACGAATACACATATCTCAGCGTGAACGCACGAATACACATATCTCAGGGTGAACGCACGAACACACATATCAATGTGAACACACGAATACACATATCTCTGTGTGAACGCACGAACACACATATCAATGTGAACGCACGAATACACACATCTCAGCGTGAACACACGAATACACATATCTCAGTGTGAACGCACGAATACACATATCTCAGCGTGAACGCACGAATACACATATCTCAGGGTGAACGCACGAATACACATATCTCAGTGTGAACGCACGAATACACATATCTCAGCGTGAACGCACGAATACACATATCTCAGTGTGAACGCACGAATACACACATCTCAGCGTGAACACACGAATACACATATCTCAGTGTGAACGCACGAATACACATATCTCAGCGTGAACGCACTAATACACATATCTCAGCGTGAACGCACGAATACACATATCTCAGCGTGAACGCACGAATACACATATCTCAGCGTGAACGCACGAATACACATATCAATGTGAACGCACGAATACACACATCTCAGCGTGAACACACGAATACACATATCTCAGTGTGAACGCACGAATACACAAATATCTCAGCGTGAACGCACGAATACATAGATGTGTACTAGTACTCATTCGTTAGCTGTCTAATTGATGATAGTCTATTCTTGGGCTATGATTATTTTCACTGACAGCCCAAATTTAGCCCAGGGACAGCAGAGCCGATCTCTTTCACATTCATGTTATTAAAGTATCATGATTCATAATTTGCTTAGCCGTAAATACATTAGTGTTTTCTAGACTGTGTTCTTTCGAAATATAATAAAATAATGCCTTCTGTTTGTAAAAACACACAACGTTACCGAGTGTCGTTATGCTCACGCCCTTACGAAAATAAACCAAATAAAACCAAAAAACTATGGTTATTGTAGTAAACCATGGTAACCGCAAATAAACCATGGTTTTGCTTCTCTAACCACAGTTTAACCATGGTATTTGTGGTTAAACTGTAGTTATATAAATCGTATTCAATTAGCCAAAAAACCATGGTTACTACATTTTTACTACAATAAAACCATGGTTAATTTTCGTAAGGGCGCGATTGAAGTTTCGAGACAGCGCCTAAAATGGCCGCCTCTCTGCTCGGTGTCGCTGCTGAAGGAGGAGCTGATCGAGACCAAAGAGTTTCCCGTGTCCGGTTACAGGAGTAACCGGCAGAAGTTCTCATGAGTGCACCCGCTGATGAGCGGCCAGTCCGCGGATGGAGCGCGAGCTGTGAACGCCGGTCATATTTCTGCTGCTCTTTGCCGGTTATTTTCTGTTCAGTAACGCGGTTGTTAGTGAGTGTTTTGCCCCATGAGTGCGTGTGATCGACGGCGCTGTTAATAAACACAGCAGTGAACGATCATATCCGTGAGTTTAGTGTTAATGTCACCGGTACCTGTTGGGTTCTGCGCTGGGCTGCTCCTCGGCGGCTGACCGCTGCTGGTGTGTGGCTCCGCGGGGCGGCTCACGGGGGACTCGCCGCTGCTGGTGTGCGGCTCCGCGGGGCGGCTCACGGGGGACTCGCCGCTGCTGGTGTGCGGCTCCGCGGGGCGGCTCACGGGGGACTCGCCGCTGCTGGTGTGCGGCTCCGCGGGGCTGCTCACGGGGGACTCGCCGCTGCTGGTGTGCGGCTCCGCGGGGCTGCTCACGGGGGACTCGCCGCTGCTGGTGTGCGGCTCCGCGGGGCTGCTCACGGGGGACTCGCCGCTGCTGGTGTGCGGCTCCGGTAAATCCTCGAGCGCGTCGTAATACTCATCGTCGCTGCTCTCAGTATCAATCGAGTCCAGTAGCATCTCCAGGCACACCTCCAGGATCATCCTCAGGCACACGTCCAGGCACATGTCCATGAGCCATGTGATCCACATCTCTATTTGTATTGATGTGATCACGAACTTTGTGTGTGTGTGAGAACTACTTTTCCTGACAGGTTCTGATAACCACCGAACTGAACTCTTGCAGCCTCGCTGTCCGCCTGTGACGTCACAATTAGAACGCGAGCCTGTGGCGGCACATGACCAGAGCTGCAAACATTTGGTTTTTTTGAGATGCGCCCCCAGACAGCAAGCCAACAGTGAATAAATATTGATTTTCCATCTGAATCATCATTATGGTTGATCATAGGCGTCAAGGCGAAAAAATAACCTGAAAAAAATCATTTAAAACACCACCCTCCAGTACGTATTGGATCCATCCAGCTACCATCCGTGCTACAGGCTGCAGCGAGGGGTGTCTCGAAGATGATGATGATGATGTTGAAGGCGTTATGGAGGATATCGATGTTGGTGAAGTTGTTATTGATGGTGTTGCTAAATGGCTATTCCTGTGGTGGTGAAGGTGTACTTACCGGAAGAGCGCGAGCAGCGAGTCCGCCATGAGCCGCCCCCGGAGAAGAAGAGATTTCCCACCGGGGCGAATGGTAGTTGGTAGTTGTTTAATAGTTACATCATTCTTCTGATATAAAACTTCACTGATATGCACAACTTCCTCACATGACAGTACACGGTAATTTGTATTGAACCTTAGTCTCAGTCATTCCACATTCCACACTTCAATATCTCCTAAAACTGCTGTTATTTCATTCCTGTAGTTATATTCAGACTGAAAAAAATAATTCTCCACAGACCAAATTGGAATGAATAAATGTGATTCCAGTCTGTGTGTGTTAACCCTGCAAATTTGTAATATTTTGCCAGACTGCCCGTCTCGCCATTATTGGAGGGACTACCCTAGATGCGAGAGTTCGCCGTATGATGGCACACATCTTAACAAATGAACTGGCTTCAGGACTGAACTGGGCCGGAAAGAAGGCATCCAAACAAAAACGGCCCTTTAAAGAGTTGGCACTCTGCCAATCTATGTTTGGTAAGTCCTGCTACATTTTCAATCACCAGTATATGATCAATACGCTAGGGCTGTAATCAACCAAAGAAAATCTTGGTTGACTGAAATCCTGAAATTTTCAACTAAAAATGACGTTAGGAAAAAAAATGTTAAATGAATTAACTGCACACTGTGCAGTACTTGGTGGCCTTGTTGTCTGCCTAAATTAATTATAAATAAACATAAAAACTAGTGGCTATTTGCAGTATATTAAATAGTTTTTGATATTTTTATTTTGCACTGAAATGAGTCTGACACACTGTCGGCTCTGACAGCGTTGCATCACGTGCACCAGCGCAATATCATAGCCTATGATTTACGACAATATAGTACTATGTTGTCAACTAGTGATATCATCACAAGAACTTTTGAGGAATATGCAACATAATTTAGACAATAGTTTTTGTCACATGTATTATACTAACTGACAGACACTATCATTTCAGCCGCTCTGTGCAGCTCGAATACAGAAGCTCAGCTTCGGCTGAGACACGAATAGACTATTAACTTAAAGCTTTTACTCTTAAACACAAAAGGCACGTCCACTTTAATAAAAAAGGAATATTTATTAAACAGCCAGATCAAGAGCAGAAACGAAATAAAGTGCATAACTGAAAAATAAAGCATAGGATCAAAACCAATCCAAACAGTGGGCACAGTACATCACGCATTAGGCTCCAAATAAAAAATAAAACAATAAAGTGCCCAAATCCAATAAATATATAGCCTACTCAAAACAGACGGGGCAAACTAACGCAGACGAGTTAGCTTACCGTCTTTAGGTGATATGACATGTTTGTCGTCGAGCTGTGATATGCAAACTGTTGCTTGCAAAATTTAAATTCGACTTTTTTCCTATTTTTTATTTTAAAAAAATGCTGCCACACTGCCGATGTCTTTAATTACATGGTAGAAGAGGACTGACTAGGAAAACGCAAAGTGCTTTCCACCCGAGGAAATGAACGCGGCAAAACTAATTAAATGAACGCAGCAAAAAATCGACCAATCAGAATTTTGGTCGAGCCAGAACGAATCGACGACTAATCGACTGGGAGATTCCAGCCCTACAATTCTCCTGGTTGGCTCACATCACTAGCTGGAATAGCTATCTTCGCATGCATTTACAATTATCCTACTTTATCTATTCTGCGCGATTCTGAGTGTGTGTGAGAGAATGTGTGTGTGTGTGACAGAGAGAGGTAAATTAAACCGCGCATCTGCTAAATACTTTCTCAGGTACCGATATTTGGTATCGATTGATTTAACGTAATTCGGTCGGTGCCCTGAAGTACACAGTTCGGTACCCAACCCTAAATGCATATACCACCCAGCGCTAAGTCAGCCCAAGTATAAGCAATATTAAATGTATATATTAACGGTAACTTGCCTCAAGTTTGTGTGTGTCAACCGTGAAGCTGTCTGTCAGCTGTTCGGGATCAACTGTCAGGTCGGCATCATGGCAACGTCGTTCTTGTCGTCGACATGTGGATCAGCACCTTTAGACAACCGGGGCAACCCACGTGTATGTTGCTGTTACGAGTGCAAAGGTGCTGATCCACTTTGACTGAAGCGTGGTGTTGTGACGCTTCCCCTCATGTGTATGTTGATGGGCGTTCCTCAAGTTACCGCTATGGGCGTGCGTTTGAGCCAGCGGGGAATGAAAAGCAAAGGACCGGCGAGAGACTTCCCTCTGTCTCCATGTGCTCTACTTCTATTGGATAGTCGCGTCGCGTTCAACGGATTAATTTGCATAAAGTTGAGTTTCGGGCAGCTTTTTTGACGCGCGGCATTTGTTCTTCCCGGAATGCTTTGCGGGCGCGTTAAAGTCGCATGACGTCACCTATAGGAATAAAGTGGAGTGCGGCGCGGACGAGTGGATCAGCACCTTTACGGTACAGATTTCGCGGCACGACTGGGGGTTAAGTTTCATGTTTAAACATTCTTTCCAGCATTTCTTAATTGTAGATTCAAACGTATTTAAAACACTCATAACATTTTTCAGTGTACATTAGTTAATTGCATTAGTAACAGCTCTATAGTGTCTTATTCTAATTTAATTTATAGATCAAATTTAAGAAAATAAAATGAAATAAATGGAAAAATTGCCTTTTATAAAAGGTAAAAATATCACAAATATGCAGATTTAAATATGTCAAAGCTGATTGAACACTGGTGAGAATATTGCTTCAGAATAAATAATATTTACAACACACACACACACACACACACACACACAAATCCAGACAAGCAATTTTTTTACTCGGACAAGTGAGTGACAGGTTTACTTGTCCGACGGACAAGCACGTAAATGTCGAGCCCTGTGAGGCCAAAAAAAAAGTGTCTGGTAAAAAGTCACTGTGGCAAAAAAGTTAATTTCAGGCCCTGATTGCCGTCACCGTGACATTATCCCCGCACCCCTCGTTCAGAACCAAAATAAAATATGAGTTTTTTCACTTTGCCTCGGAAATGTTTTCTTATAAAAAGTGTCACTGCAAGCTGATCCTTTTTGCCTCCCTTTAATTTGAATAAACCCATGCACATATTGGGCAATTTTGAAAAGTGCTTTGTATGTAGGGAAAACATGACAGGCCTACAACACTGAACAAACCGCCTAATCCGATTAGCCTATTGAAAAATGAATTTGTTTCCAAGTGTGCAAATATGATCTGTTTAACTTAAAGGCTAATTTTTTAATTTGTAATTTTCTGTTTTAGATGCTCTTACACAACAGATGGGGACAGCCGCCGTCACCCAGTTTGCTTTTGCACAGGCTGTGCGAAAGTGTCTGCGCTATGGGCCAGACCGGGCAGGAGGAACTGGACGACAAACCAGTCAGACATCAGAGGACGTCGAACTGTAAATAGGTTTAAGAAAATAAATAATGAAATAAGAATACAAATAAAATGAATTTGTTTTTATACCTTAAATCGTGTGGTGTGATCAGTGTTTTAGGCTATAGGCATACAAGCTTTCAAATGTTCCATCACTTTTTTAACATCCTGACTGTATATAAAGCAGGCTATTCAATTCATTTAATTTATGGAATTACATTTTCGTGTGCCTAGCAATCGTTTTCTATGGCTTAATAACGATTGAAATGCCAATGAAATCACGTTGATCCTTAGTTCAGTTGAAATTTCAACATTGTTTCAATATTAAAACAGGGTGCAAAATGATGTTGATTCAGTGACTTAATGTTGACAACATAATGTTGAATTAACATAGTTTCAATGATTGTTTGCTATCTGGGCCTCGCCTGACACCGTGGCCTAACTACACGCGACGCCGCCACATGCGATAAAAGGCGTCTTTTCCATGTTAATTGGAGTTTTTGTCCTAACCAGCCGCGACGACGACGCGCGATTAATCTATTTTAGAAACGGTTTCTGTTTCTGCGACGTCGCGGCTGGAACAACAACATAAAACATAATCTCAGGTAATGTTTATGTGCTTTATTTAATGTTAAAAGCGTGTAATGTGACTTTGAATATCATTTAGTGCGCCCAGCTTTGTCTTACTTAAAGCAACTATGGATAATTTACCTCAGATCTTGAAATGAAACAAATGGAAACAAGAACGTTCGAACTGTGAACAAACAAGTATATTCTATGACAAAGATTGTCTTAGTGACTCAGTATGTATTTGTAGTAATGTTTAAATGGCATGATATTTGTGAATTTGATTATGTACTTATCCATTTCCTTGCGAGTGCCGTCAGGATTAATCTCTGGTAGTGATGGGGAGTCGATTCCTCGACTCTGAATAGCCCCAGAGTCGGGGTCGACTTCAGCACAGGAATCGATCTCGGTGTCGACTCTGTTGCTGTGTCCGAAATCGCTCACTTGTTTAATAATTCTCTAATCCCTATAAAGTGCATGGCAGTTGAGTGCACTATAAGCAAGGAGTGAATGAAATGAAGCGAGGAATTCAGACACTGACGTAAAACATCGCGTCAGAGAGCCGTCACTGCAGAAACGTCAAGTCAACTTTATTTATATAGCGCTTTTAACAATGTAGATTGTCTCAGAGCAGCTTTACAGTGTTAAACAGGAAAATAATGCAGCATAATTTTATTCAGCTGTATAGCCATTTGATGTCATCAGTTCATTTCAATTTCCATACGGTGACAGTGTGGGCTTTAGATCAATAATCAGATCAGTAATTTAGTTTATATGGTTAAATTAGTTTATTAATTAGATTTTTTTCTATGTTTAGTTGAAAAATGTAGTGTCCCCAACTGAGCACGCCAAGCCAGAGGCAACAGTGGCAAGGAAACCAAAACCCCATCAGGAGCAGAATGGAGGAAAATAAACCTTGGGAGAAACCAGGCTCAGTCGGGGTGCCAGTTCTCCTCTGGCCAATTAACAAACAGCGTATTATTATTATTATTATTCTGGCCGCTTTACAGGTCAGAGGTCATAATAGATTGGAATATTCAAAGGACCAGAGGCAACACGCTGGAGACGGGTTTATTGAGGATGATGTTGATTAAATAATTATTAGAGTGCAATATTCGAATGATCGGAGGCAACACGCTGGAGACGGGTTTATTGAGGATGCCATGTCGATGAGGCAGTTGCAGGGGGAGGCTAATTGACACGGTCTCTGCGGACACTTCAGGGTCCTGTGTTGGTCTTCTCTGGGCGCAGGTCCAGCATCTGATCTGGATACGGCCCGGATCCGGCTGACTGCAGTAAACCTCGGGATAAAACAGAGAGACATCATTAGCGTATCATTAGCGTAGATGCCATTCTTCTGATGATGTCACGAGTACATCAGGTGTTATGGGAAGTGTTCCCGGTTCCGGCTGACCTAGTTAATGCAGCCTAACAATCATTTCATTGAGAAAGTGTTTTATGTGTATGCCACAGTAAAGAGATGTGTTTTTAGTCTAGATTTAAACTGACAGAGTGTGTCTGCTTCCCGAACAATGTTAGGAAGACTGTTCCAGAGTTTAGGAGCTAAATAGGAAAAGGATCGACCGCCTGCAGTTGATTTGGATATTCTCGGTATGATCAACTGGCCAGAGTTTAGAGAGCGCAGTAGACGTGATGGAGTATAATATGTTAAGAGCTCGCTCAAGTTTTGGAGAGCTAAACCATTTAGTGCTTTATAAGTAATAAGCAAGATTTTAAAATGTATGCGATGTTTAATAGGTAGCCAGTGCAATGTTGACAGAACTGGGCTAATATGGTCATACTTCCTGGTTCTAGTAAGAACTCGAGCTGCTGCGTTTTGGACCAGCTGGAGTTTATTTATTAAGCGAGCAGGGCAACCACCAGTAGAGCAATACAATAATCTAGTCTTGAGGTCATGAACGCATGAACTAACTGTTCAGCATTTTGCATTGAGAGCATGTGCCGTAATTTAGATATATTTTTAAGATGGTAGAATGCAGTTTTACAGATGCTCGAAACGTGGCTTTCAAACGAAAGATTGGTATCAAAGAGCACACCCAGGTTCCTCACTGACCACGAAGACTTGACAGAGCAGCCATCAAGTGTTAGACAGTATTCTAGGTTACTACTTGTGGAGCTTTTTTGTCCAATAATTAAAAATTCTTTTTTTTCTGAATTGAGTTGCAGGAAATTACCGGTCATCCAATGTTTTATATCAGCTATGCATTCCGTTAATCTTCCGTAAACCATGATAAAGCAATTCCACTAATACCTAC
Source organism: Romanogobio albipinnatus (assembly GCA_023566225.1). Taxonomy (NCBI): domain Eukaryota; kingdom Metazoa; phylum Chordata; class Actinopteri; order Cypriniformes; family Gobionidae; genus Romanogobio; species Romanogobio albipinnatus. Next base: position 74,328,509 of record CM042241.1, read on the forward strand.
ATAATTTTCAAGTCTATTCAAAAGAATGTTGTGGTCGATGGTATCAAATGCAGCGCTAAGATCGAGTAACACTAATAGAGAGATACAGCCACGATCGGATGATAAGAGTAAATCATGTGTAACTCTGATGAGAGCAGTCTCAGTGCTATGATACGGTCTAAATCCTGACTGGAAATCCTCACAGATACCATTTCCTTCTAAAAAGGAACATAATTGTGAAGACACTGCCTTTTCAAGTATTTTTGACAGAAAGGGTAGATTTGAGATTGGTCTATAATTGACTAATTCTGTAGGATCAAGTTGCGGTTTTTTAATAAGTGGTTTAATAATAGCCAACTTAAAAGTTTTCGGTACATATCCTAATGACAAAGATGAATTAATGATATTAAGAAGAGGATCTATGACCTCTGGTAGCATCTCTTTTAATAGCCTAGTCGCTACAGGGTCAAGCATACATGTTGTTGATTTTGATGATTTAACGAGTTTAGCCAATTCTTCTTCTCCTATAGCAGTGAATGATTGTAATTTTTCCTCAGTGACACTACAATGCTCTGTCTGATGTGATACTGTAGTAGACGCTGCATGGTTAAAATTTTCTTCCTAATATTATCAATTTTACATGTGAAGAAGTTCATAAAGTCATTACTGCTGTGCTGTTTACAATCATCAGAAGTTGAAGCTTTATTTTTGGTTAATTTAGCCACTGTATCGAATAAATACCTTGGGTTGTGTTTGTTTCTTCCAAGAGAGTTGAGAAATAAGCAGATCTAGCAGTTCTTACGGCCTTTCTGTATGTGATCATGTGCTCTTTCCACGAATTACGAAAGACCTCTAGTTTTGTTTTCTTCCAGCTACGCTCCATTTTTCTGGCTGCTGTTTTAAGAGCCCGGGTGTGCTCGTTGTACCACGGTGTTGGACTATTTTCTTTAATCTTCTTTAAGCGCAGAGGAGCAACTGTGTCTAAAGTACTGGAAAAGAGAGAGTCAATAGTTTCTGTTGCAACATCGAGTTCTTCTATGCTATCTGGGATGCTGAGGAGATGATACTGATGAGGAAGATTATTCTGCCATTTTTGAAGCGAGGGGGCGGCTTTGCAACCTTAGCTAAATTAAGTATACAAGATACTAGGTAATGATCTGAGATGTCATCGCTCTGCTGCAGAATTTCAACAGTATCAACATTTATTCCATGTGACAATATTAGGTCTAAAGTATGATTATGGCGATGAGTGGGTCCTGACACGTGTTGCCTAACTCCAATAGAGTTTAGAATGTCTTTAAATGCTAATCCCAATACGTCTTTTTCGTTGTCTACATGGATATTAAAATCACCAACAATTAGTACTTTATCTACGGCCAGTACTAATTCTGATAGAAAGTCAGCAAATTCTTTGATAAAGTCTGTATTATGCCCTGGTGGCCTGTATACAGTAGCTAACACCAATGTTGAACGGGTTTTATCATGTACACCACATAACGTTACATAAAGCACCAAAACTTCGAAGGAATTATATTTGAAACTAGACTTCTGAGTAATACTGAAGATATTATTATAAATTACAGCAACCCCTCCCCCTTTACCTTTCAGACGCGGCTCATGTTTATAACAATAATCTTGGTGGGTGGACTCATTTAAAGTAATGTAGTCGTCAGGTTTTAGCCAGGTTTCTGTCAAACACAGCACATCTAGATTATTATCTGTAATGATATCATTAATAAAAGCGTTTTTGGGGAAAGGGATCTAATATTAATTAACCCAAGCTTTATCAATTGTTCATCTGTATTATATCTGTTGTTTATTTGTTGGACATCAATTCAATTTTTACTGTTGTATGGTTTTGATGTTTTTTTTGTATTTACTAATTCGGGGAACAGACACAGTCTCTATATGATAATATCTAGGTGAAAGAGTCTCTATGTGCTGGGATTTATCTGACTCTGGTGACGTGAGACAGCTAGCAGACGGTCGGTTTAGCCAGTTTGTCTGCTTCCTGACCTGGGGTCTCATTTATAAAACTTTGCTATAAACTTTACTAAAAGTGTACGTACGCACAAAAGCTAGATTTTGCGTATGCACAAAAAATTCTGATTAATAAAACCATGTGTATGTCAGAACCTACGCAAAAATCCCTTTATAAATCACAGCCAGCAGAAGATTGTGCGTACGTGCATCTCCACCCAGTCTCCTGCAGAAATCACCATATATGGAGCTTACAACGCCTAGTTTTACTATGCATAACCTCATTTGCATATCATTTGCATGCATATTCCCATCCACGTTTAAAACTGTCAAAGGAACAAGACAGAAAAATATTAGATACGGACTATAAATGCCATTTGTGCCTTAAACAGTACATTGCTGACAATCATCCAACATCTTTTTTAGGTTTTATAATAAATATATCAAAATATCCATAAAAACAAAATTGTATAAAGTACTTCCCAGATATTTTTTTAAAATAAAGTTTATTCATTCATTTCCACGAGCCAAATGTTATTTTAATTTAAAATATTTTGTTAATTTTAAACCCTTCAACTCAAATTCATGCAATTTTGCTGATAATGTGAACATATAGGATGTTTAGGCTATTTTAATTTAAACAGATTGGCCTACTTATTTATTTCAGTGTAAATAGACTCATCTGACTCAGAGCTTCACTGACTAAGTGTTTTTAAAAAAGAAATGTGCATTTTTTCTTCAAGTTGTATCCTTCAAATACAGTGGTATTTTTCATAATTGTGTGAAGATGTCTTTACTCTCGTGTCCGTGCAGCTGTGGTTGTACAGTAAGATTATCATTGGACCTGTTCAAACTGGATAATGTACCGTTCGACCACCGAGTCCTGCAGGGTCTGTGATCTGGAATAAGTGTGATCACTGATCATCATTCTCGCTAAAACATATTTTGTCATAACAGTTTAGTTTAAAGACGAATTATTGGAATTAACCTATATTTAATCCTTGCTGTCATTAAAACAGCGTGTCACAGGAAAAGTGATCAAAAGTCGCAAATGTCTATCTAAATTCATATAATTATTGTTTAAATTCTGAGTATTGACTTTATGTAATTTCAGTGCATATCGCCATTAATGAAACTGGAACATTAATGTAAATGTGTATATCAATATGAAAACTTACTTCATTACATTTCTCACTCTAGTAAAAAAGTTTGTGTGCATTTAAAAAAAAAACATTTTAAATTACGTTTGGATTTTACTAGATGTATATCCTAAAACAATAGGCACAAATAACACTGTTGGATTTAATCTTCATGATAATGTGGATATAACGTATGAAATGGAGTGAAAATTAAATGTCATTAATTCTTATAATCGTTTTTCTCACATGTATTTTCTACAATCTATCTTCAGTTCACGACCTCACCATCTGTGTCGCCAATTCCCTTTGTCTCCAGAATATGCGTACACACGGCTCAAAGTTTGCTTGAAGGTGCGCACATTCTCCCGTCAAGTTTGTTTTTTATAGATCACAATCTTTGCGTGGGAACTGGTGGACGTATGTTTCCAGCCCCGTTTTGTGCGTACGCACGCTTTATAAATGAGACCCCTGGGTCCTAGTGAGTCAAGGTTTAGCTCTAAGACTATGTGCCAAATTACTAGAGAGAAGAGCAGAACCACCCCAGGAGGGATGGATGCCATCCTTCTTCAACAGGTCAGGTCTGCCTCAAAAGCTTTTCCAATTGTCCAATTGACACCACTTAGACAACCAGCCATTGAGTGATGATAGTCTGCTAACTATCTCATCACTCCTTTTAACAGGGAGCGGTCCAGAACAATAAACAGCCTCTGACATCGTACTAGCGAGTTCACACACCTCTTTAATGTTAATTTTGGTGATCCCCGACTGGCGAAGTCGAACATCATTAGTGCCGACGTGAGAAACTTAGAGAATTTACGATTAGCTTTAGCCAGCACTTTTAAATTTGCTTTGATGTCAGGCGCTCTGGCTCCCGGTAAACATGTGACTATGGTGGCTGGTGTCTTTACGTTCCGTGTAATAGAATCACCAATGACTAGGGCACTTTCAACAGGACACTCAGTGGGTGCTTCACTGAGAGGGGAGACCCTGTTTGATGTTCTAACCTGGAAAAGTGGTTCTTTGGTCTGCGACTATGCTGCCTCACTGTCACCCAGTTTCCCTGCTGCAAGGGCCCTGCAGCCGGAACCGAAGTTCACTAAGCTATTCGCATCCAAATCAGTGTCTAAAGCTGTTACATCCTCACTACTCTCAGATAAAGTATGGATGCGTGTTTCTAATTCTGAAATCTTCTCCGTCAGGCTAACTATCTCCTTACATTTATCACATGTGAAACCCTGTTCGCCAGCGGAGAAGCCTATATTAAACATGCAGCATGCGGTGCAAGTGATAATGACAGGAGAAGACATGACTTACCGTGTTTTTGATTAATCCAATTTACCACTTACCACAATCGTTTTTTAGCAGTAGAATAAAGAGGAAATATCAAAATGAAGATTCAAACGTAAGCAAGGCTGTACAGAGCTACAGACTTGAGCTACAGAGCTACAAACACAGCAGGAGGCAGACAGGAGCAATCCTGTATAGCTAATATCACAGAGCACACTTTAACAATGGTAGACGAGGAAATGAAGCAAATCCGAGATGCAGATATCCAAAACAGACTAGTTTTAGACATGATAACAGCTGAGGAGGAGAGAGTTTGGAAAATGCTTAGGGTTTCGTTTTGCTTTCATATTCCAGATTATAGTGACAATGTAACCAATATAATTGAGTAGCCTACATGAGATAGGCTGCAAGAAAACCTGAGGGGAAAAAAGAAAAAAGGCTGATGACTCAAGGTTTGGTTGGATGACAAATCTGAAGGGATGGGGATATTGGTTATGTTTTACTGTATTGCAGGTTTTTGAAATTGTTGTACTGATTTGTATGTGTTCACAATGTATTTTCAACGCATTTCCAGGATGGTTCAACGAGTAGAAGTCCAGTGTATCACAACAGATGGTCAAATTAGACATTTATGACCAGTACGACGAATGGATGAACAAATTTAGTGATAGGAGATAGTGACTAGCAAAGAGAAGAATGAAACAAATTAGGGGATTATGTTTTCGTTGATTTAAATCTGGGCGGCCTTTGGAGGCCTCAGATATCGAAATATTATAACCATGTGTTTGTTTGCAGTGAAAGGGGGGCTTTAACCACAAAATCAGCCTATGCATATTTTCTTTCTTCATAAATTCAAGTGATGAGAATAGATTATTGAATTGGATTATTACTATAATTTTTCATTCAGTTTAGATTTTCGTTTTAATCATTTAAAACTTTACTATTACATTTATTCATTTTCATATTTACAACTTTTTTAACCTTACTATTATGTTTACTTATTTTTGAGTTTGCAGTCATAAATATATATATATACATACAATGATACAATTTTTCATTATGGTTTATCAATGATGTGATAAAAAGAGGGGATTGTTATGGGAAAATGTAATCATAGCTATACATTAAACATTGCTCATGAAATGTTTATTGATTTGCATATATTCATACAGAACCAGCTTACTAGGTAAAAGGTCATATACAGAATATAGATTTGAGCAAGTGCTGCTTTTCTTGTCATGTGTGGAAATTTACAGGAGGAGTGACTTTGTTTTGGCGATATTTTAACAGTTATTAAACTTCAGCATAACTTCCGCGAGCTGCCTCCCTTGTCCCGCTGCACTGAACTAGCGTCTCTGTGAGGGTGGGGGAGATCACATGGTCATGTGTCCGGCTGCTGATTGGCTCAGGCAAGGTGTTGCGTATGCGTGTGTGCCTCAGAATACGGAGGGAGATTTAAGAGAGAGCGGTTAGTGACAGCAAACCATAGCCTTTTTACAGTTGATGAAGAAGTTGAAGGCGTTATGGAGGATGCTGGTGAAGTTTGATGGTGTTGCTGAAGGTTATTCCTGTGGTGGTGAAGGTGCTGGAGATGGTTTACTTAGTGAGTCCCCGCGGAGCCGCACACCAGCAGCGGTCAGCCGCCGAGGAGCAGCCCAGCGCTGAACCCAACAGGTACCGGTGACATTAACACTAAACTCACGGATATGATCGTTCACTGCTGTGTTTATTAACAGCGCCGTCGATCACACGCGCTCAGTTTGCAAAACACTCACTAACAACCGCGTTACTGAACAGAAAATAACCGGCAAAGAGCAGCAGAAATATGACCGGTGTTCACAGCTCGCGCTCCATCCGCGGATTGGCCGCTCATTAGAGAGGCGGCCATTTTAGGCGCTGTCTCGAAACAGAGAGGCGGCCATTTTAGGCGCTGTCTCGAAACTTCAATTGATTTGATTTGATATCTTTATTTCGAACATGAGAGAAGAAAATAATAATAATAAAAATACAATAATGTTCCAACATTTTAAAAGGAAGAAAAAAGAAAAGAAAAAAGAGTAAAAAAAGAAAATTAAATTTAAAAAGAAAACAGAATCTTACTTTCCTGTATAAACATGCTTCTATCTCATGTACGAAAAGGAGTAGGAAGAAGTAAAACTTATGTACTCCTACCCCTTTAATTCTTATTTTCCTTTAAATAACATACATATGCCTACACCTACGCATATACACATACACATCTACCGTACATATATATACATACACATACAATCGCGCCCTTACGAAAATTAACCATGGTTTTATTGTAGTAAAAATGTAGTAACCATGTTTTTTTTGTCAGCAGCGGTGGTGAAGTTATTATTGATGGTGTTGCTGAAGGCTATCCCTGTGGTGGTGAAGGTGGTGGAGATGGTGCTGGAGAAGGAGCTGGAGATGGTATACTTACCGGAAGAACGCGAGCAGCAAGTCCACCACGAGCCGCCCCGCGGAGAAGAAAGTGAGCGATGAGTCCCCCGTGAGCCGCCCCGCGGAGCCGCACACCAGCAGCGATCAGCCGCCGAGGAGCAGCTCCAGCAGCCCAGCGCTGAGCCCAACAGGTACCGGTGACATTAACTCTAAACTCACGGATATGATCGTTCACTGCTGTGTTTATTAACAGCGCCGGCGATCACACGCACTCATGGGGCAAAACACTCACTAACAACCGCGTTACTCAACAGAAAATAACCGGCAAAGAGCAGCAGAAATATGACCGGCGTTCACAGCTCGCGCTCCATCCGCGGATTGTTATTATTGAGAAATAACAGACATTTAGATGTTGGTGTTTTATTGAAAATGTCTGGTTACCATTATAGGGATCAGTATTTGCTTTAGTTGGTCTACTGACCTTTTATTTAGTTCTTTTGGCTGCTGTGATGTGTTTATAAGACATGATTGCTATAGTAAAAACAAAAAGCCAAGAAAAAGATGTAATTGTGATGTGGCTAATCATCACATAGTTTCACACATACTCCGTTTGTGGTGCGTATGTGACGCAGGAGCAGCAGGCGCTGCTGTGCTTTCACATATGCTGTTTGCAGTGCGCAATTGATCTGCGTTTTTATACCACAAACACAACATTTATTAATTTAAAATTATTTTTATTTCAAATCCAACAGTTTTTACTGAACATAGCTTGTCAGCATTGTAAATATCTTTGTATAGCCTACACTCTTTCATTGATGTCACGTTTAACGCACATTTAAAGTGCTCTCCATTATGTATCCTTGTTTAGCCTACCTTAATAACCTCACACACTATGTGATAGCTTGCGTGAAAACACGGGACTCGCACTGCGCGAGTCCCATAACAAGTAGGCTATGATTATATTGGCGTTTTGTTAAACAAACTTTTGCGATTGCAGTAATGAAATCTCTTATGTTTCATATTTACAATAATACCAGCATCATGTGTGCAAATGTTTAATTGTAATAGACGTGTTGCACAGGCTTTCGGAATTGTCACGTGAAAACATCAAGCTCTTATTTGAATATTTATAAGTAGTCGTCATTATGCACATATCCAAAAAGGCAATCATGATATGTGTAACTTTTACTAGTGAAAATTTAATTTTAACATGTAAGAATTAAATTACAGATATCAAGAATTAAATTACAGATATCAAGAAGTATGTTTCTTACTAGTTGTAATTTCATTTGTGATATCATAAATGTATTTCTGCGAGTGTGTTCCCTATAATTGTAACCAGACATTTTCAATAAAACACCAACATCTAAATGTCTGTTATTTCTCACTAAGAGCTTCTAAGGTTTATGAAAGAAAAAGTCAAACTGGGGGTGTGTATCCAGGAGCCAACTGGGTGCAAGTTCTGTCATTAATGGAATTCAATGACTTGCCACCATAGTTTGCTAATGATGCTTTTGGGAAAGGCCCCCCTGGTTAGAAAAAAGTGAAGCTGGGAATGCTGTTTGTGGACTGGAGTAGTTTAATCCTCTGCTGAAATGTGTTTGAACAGTAATAAACTGTAAATTAAGGTTACAGTAAGCATACTGTAGAAAGCAATACTTTGTAGGTGAAGCTGCTGCAAGTAGTTTACTATAAAATTACTGTAAAAATGTATGGTAACTCAAGGACTAATCAGGACAGTAAATTCTGACCTGTTTATTCATGTGTTTTTACACACACACACACACACACACACACACACACACACACACACACACACACACACACACACACACACACACACACACACACACACACACACACACACTCCAGAATAAGCAGAGAAACACTGATATGCTGTATGTTGCTTTATCTAAAAGCAGTAACTGTGTTGCTGATGCAGTGATTAGTTCATTAAAAAGTAAAAACAAAAACAAACGAAATTGAAATGAATTGAAACTAAATAAGTTCACAGTTTTATTATGCTCACATTATTAGCATACTATGCTATATTAGTTTATTAACTTAAATAGCAATTGACCATTTTATGGCAGTCAGTTTCTGAAAATTAAATTAATTAAATTGAGTTTTAATATAGTGCAACTGTGCTGCCAGCATTTTACAGATAAATTTGGGCAATTTTTTACAGTAATAAAACTGTCAAAGCAACAGTACCTTGTAGGTGTAGCTGCTGCCAGTTAATAGACTACTGCAAATTTGGTTATTGTATTTAGGGATGTTAACCGATGACCGTTTGACCGATGGTTGACCGTATCAACGTTAACCGATCAAAGTTGTCGGTTGTCGGTTAAAAAAAAAAAAAAGTGATCTCTAAATTAGGCTATTTATAGAGAATGGGAACGTGACGTCACCAACGCAATGCATTCGCGGACTTTAGGACACAGACACTACATTAGAGAATGAGTAATAGTGGAGGTAGACTTTAAAACTTGTATTATACAGTTAAAAACACATTAGAATGGTGAACGCTTGCTGTGTTATGAACTGTCATAGCCTCTCTTGCAACCTGCGTGGAAAACATATCTCAAATCATGCGCAATATTTCAGTTTACCAGCTTGGAAATAACAAAAGTAAGTGAAAGTAATGCTGCCTTCACGTGCTATCGGAAATTTGACAATTCCCACTTCTAAAGTCGTGATTATGAAGTATGAACTCATCTCGTTCATATTTCGAGGGGTGGAGCGCGTTCACGTGCAATTTTTACCTAGGAAACTCCTATTTACAATAATTCAGAGAGCACGTGAAGGCAGCATAACACTCGGAAATAAACAACTTAGCCAAAATGTGTCTTTATAATTTGTGTTTATTATTTATAACCGATATTACAGATGAATATTTTCTGAACCGCTTGAATGTGCTCACACCATAAATAATGCATGAAACGCGTCAGCAAATGCTTCATTGTTCAGCTTCAGATGTAAGTTGCAACTTGTGTGATACAGTGCTTAAATACAGTAGTAGCACATCATCTAAATATATTACATCTACATTTCAGTGGTAACACATAAGGTGTTGATCATCATCTTTCTTTATTATTGTTAGCACTACCTCGAACTAAAGCGGCGTCTCTTCGGAGCTGTCATTTTCTTAAATGAGTCGCGGCAATGTTTCAAATGAGCTTCTAACGCTAGACAATAGCCTTTATTTTCAACGCGATCACCTTGTGCCCAAACCATTTCGAAACTAAGGAGCCATTTGTCCTCCGATTACAAACAAGCTCCTCAGCGCCGCGTTTGCGGGACTCATGTTTCGCGCTGTAGGGGATTTTAAAAAATTGACGTGAGTGGAAGGCAGGCGGCGGCGCCTGGACAGTGTGTGTGTGAGAGAGAGAGCGGGAGGCAGAGCGGCAGAGAGTTGCGAAATTGCAGGCGCGGCTCGCGAGTTGCGGCTGTTATTTCAAATAGCGCAGCATATTTTTTTAACTAATCGGTTAACCGGTTTCAACCGGCTAATGAGGCTCGGTGGTCGGTCAAGAAAATGTTTAGTTTTCGCCATCCCTAATTGTATTTACCCTTTACTTGCAAAACACGAAATAGAATGGAATAGAAAGGAATATATAATCTTAAAAGAGATAAGGCAGCAGCTATTTGCACCAAGCGTTAATAGCAACTAGATTCTATTTACACTAATAACATATTTTCTTAGCGATAGATGATACACTATCAGGCAAGACCAAGATGGCGGCGCGTTTTATCTACCGCGGGAGTTCACTTCCACCATTATCACTGCAGCCTATATTCCCCCGGATGCTGATGCCAAGCTTGCTATGAAAGAACTTCACGCAGCCATCAGTAAACAACAGACTGATCACCCGGAAGCTGCGTTTATTGTTGCAGGTGACTTTAATCACTCAAACTTAAAGTCAGTGCTACCCAAGTTTCACCAGCATGTTTCCTGCCACACCAGAGGAAACATATATAATACATAATAATCTGCTCCTCAACACCACTTGCTATGAAAGAACACCTAAAAGACTCTCTACCATCCACATTGGACTCACACCAGTTCGCCTACCGCAGCAATAGGAGCACAGAGGATGCAGTTTCCATGGCACTGCACTCTGTGCTCACCCATCTGGACAATAAAAACACTTATGCACGCATGCTGTTTCTTGACTTCAGCTCAGCATTCAACACTGTCATCCCATCCAAGTTAATAGCCAAACTTGGAGACCTGGGCATCAACACTTCAATGTGTAACTGGATTTTGGACTTCCTAACTGACAGACCCCAGAATGTTCGATCAGGATCCACCTGCTCCACGTCCATCACACTCAACACTGGTGTACCACAGGGCTGTGTGCTAAGTCCGTTTCTCTACTCCCTCTTCACCTCCGACTGCAAGCCTGTGTATGGATCTAATTCCATCGTCAAGTTTGCGGACGACACTACGGTGATTGGTCTCATCAGCAACATCGATGAGACTGCCTACAGGGAGGAGATCCAGCACCTGGCCACATGGTGTGCTGATAATAACCTGCTCCTCAACACCACCAAAACGAAGGAGCTCATCGTGGACTTTAGGAAAGAGTCAAGAGGCACACACGACACCATCCACATCAATGGAATGGCTGTTGAGCGTGTCTCCAGTTTCAAGTTCCTGGGGATCCACATCTCGGCGGACATGTCGTGGACGACCAACACCTCCAGCCTGGTCAAGAAGGCTCACCAGCGCCTCTTCTTCCTGAGGACACTGAGGAAGAATCAGCTCTCCTCGGCTATCCTGGTGAACTTCTACCGCTGCGCAATAGAAAGCATCCTGACCAACTGTGTGGCAGTATGGTATGGGAGCTGCTCTGTTGCGGAGCGCAAGGCACTGCAGCGGGTGGTGAAAACTGCCCAGCGCATCACAGGGACTCCACTACCTGCCATCGAGCACATCCAGAGGAAACGCTGTCTGCATCGAGCTCGCAGCATCCTCAAGGACTCCTCTCACCCAGCCCACAGACTGTTTTCTCTCCTGCCCTCCGGCAGGCGTTTCAGGATCCTCCGGACCAGGACCAGCAGACTAAAGAACAGTTTTTCCCCCAGAGCTGTCTCTTTACTGAACTCAAACCCCCGTTGATCCACTCCCTCATAAACTGCTAACTCTCCTACCTCACATCTGCCTTCACTTTATTTGCACTACCGACTGTTTATTCAGTAACAACTGTTTACTTATGCATTTTGCACCACCATATCTTAACTGGATTATGCTCATTTGCACTGCCAAATGTATTTATAGTACCAATGTTTACATTTGCATTTTGCACCGTACTTCTAACTGTAATATGCAACCACTTTCCACTGCACTTTTACACTTTTTTTCGGATAGCTCTGTCCATAATTTATTGCACTACCCTAATCCACTGCTATATTCCTCATATTAGCCTAACATATTATTGTATACCTCTATCTGTAAATTCTGTTTAAAGTAATAGCCATCTGTATATTTATTCACTGTTCATATTCACCTGTAAATTCAATTCTGTTTATAGTAATAACCGTCTCTCTATTTATACATATTTATATATATTCAGTACATATCCATGTCCTGCACTTACGCAACCACTGTATATCCTGCACTTGCTGCTATTGCACTTCTGGTTAGACCTAAACTGCATTTCGTTGCCTTGTACCTGTACTTGTGTAATAACAATAAAGTTGAATCTAATCTAATCTATTATTTAATATTTCCATGAATTACATGTAGCCTATTTCAGAAATCTTGGCTTTCATTAAAGTTAACTGAGGTAAATCATTTAATTTTACTTTATAATCAATTATTGATTTTTCAATATAAAAAATGATATAAAGCAAATGTTTCTTTATTTTCTATAAAAACATTAATAGTAATTAATTACTAATTATAGAGATATTAGCAGCAAATTGCATTACATTTATAGGCTATTGGCTACACTTGGGGTCTCTAAAATATTATATTATTATGAAATAATTGTATTTAGTAAATATTATTATTTTAATTCAGTAAAATAGCAACTTCTATAATAGGCTATAGGCTGGGAGCATGAGCAAATAATTATTTTTATTCAGGTAATTATTTTCTCCAATTAAGGGGGGGTCCAATACCAATATAAACGTACAACTTGGATGATATTTTTAAAATATAAAATAAAAATATATATATTACACTTTTACCCTCGCGTGCAAAGTCCGTGAAAGAACCTGGCAGTGGGTATATAAGCTGACGTCACCATGATCGCGCGCATAGCCCTCCGTCTGATTGAGAGGACGCCTAACGTTTCCCTGAGGTAAAGTACTTTTTTTTTTTTTTTTTTTTTTTACGTATTTAAATGACTGTATTACTACACATATTAAAGGGTTAGTTCACCCAAAAATGAAAATTCTGTCAGTAATTACTCACCCTCATGTTGTTCCAACCATGTAAGACCTTCGTTCATCTTCGGAACATAATTTAGTATATTTTTGATGAAATCTGAGAGCTGTCTCACTCCTCCATAGGCTTTCAGAGGGAATGAAACTTGATGGCCCAGAATAGTAAGTAAAAACGTCATTTAAGGAGTCCAAATGACTACAGTGGCTCTGTATTAAGTCTATCATGCGACGAAAATACTTTTTGAGCGGAAAAACAACAAAAATAATGACTTTATCACACTATTATTGTTGTTCAATTTGAGCATCTGAGAGAGTTCGCGGGAGTGCCACGACGCATGCGCCAGAACCGTTCTTCTTCTACTACGACTTGTTACTGGCTGCTCACTCTTTCGGAGTATTACCGCCATCTACTGTACGAGATGATGTCCCGACATTGCCTGAAGCGCAACAAGGTCTGTTTACAAGCAGAAGAAGATGCGCGCTGTATGCAATATATATATATATATAATATAATTAGCCACATGCAAATAAAATCAAATAATTAAAATCATGTATTGTTACTTTAACAACCACTACATGCCGATTCCACTTATATGGAAGGATATCGCGGACAATTTTCAAAAGGAATTGCAAATTGTATTTGCAATTGCGTTTTCAATTTGTGGAAGCATAAAATGTGACATAATCCAAACGCAATTGCAAATCACACATTGCCATTTGCATTTTCGTTTACGTGAACGCACAACGTCTGCCAAATTTCAAATGGAAAAGCAAAGTATGTTTGCAATTGCATTTCCAATGTCTTACAAGTTATGACCCTGCCATTTTAGAATAGCAATAGAAAATCACCTATTTGCCATTTCATTTCCTCCGTGTCCAGCCACAACCTGCACAAAATTCAAATAGAATCGCAATCCCCTTTGCACTTGCATTTCCGATGTCTATCACAGTCAACTGTCAATCAGGCTTGAGGGCGGGGTTTATTGGTGTGGTCTGAAAATAGACCACGCCCTCCAGTGGTGGAAAACGGGGAATTTGGATATTTTTGTAATAAAAATAAAAGTTCAAACTCTTTAGTTCAAACAAAGTCAAAATGCAGAACTGATAGTATGTTCACCTGGCAACCAGAAAAAACAGCAAATAAGAAAACTGACATGACTGCACTAGGTAGGCTATCTATCAGACAGATATCATCATATTCCAGCGGTCCCGGACACAGTAATTAAAATTATAAATAAATAAAATGATCATGAGTTAAAATCAGAGAATCTATAGAAACTTGACATATGAGTGGTGTGTTGTCCATATGATTCTGTGCTCAAGATCCAAGCGATCAAAAAATAAAATAAAATTACATTAGACATTCAATCGCAGATCATGTTCGATTCGTAGGAGGATGATCTGATTTTCTGTATATTCTGTAGCCTATATTTTTATTTTATATAATATAGCCTATATAAAAAGCATAAAATAAATAAATACTAAATATTTCTCCCTTAGCCTAAATAATTAATACATTAAGATGACAAAACGAAAACATACTGAATCCGTTTTAATCTTAATCTCCGGCGTCAGACTAATTTTTTTCGTCAAAAAAAATAGCAGTCTATTTGCTCGCTCATTCCGCCCAGCGCCGCTCGCTCAACCCAGAATGCCCTTTGTGCATGCTGGCTCGAAAATATGTGAAGTGATATGAGACATAGGCAAAGGCTGTCCCCGAATAAAGTTTTTTTCTACTTAACTAGTTGTTCATTTAAGCCAGGGGTCGGGAACCTTTTTGGACCAAAGAGCCATTTTTCATTTTTGGTTAAAGCATTTTTCCAAAAGAGCCACAGTAAAATATATATATATAAAGTTATGATTTATTGAATTATGTACATGAAACCTGACAGGAGCACATGCTATTTTTGCACAAAAGTCACGTTTATGCTTGCAACTTCATGAAACTTTCTCCGATCGTTAAACATGGCACAACATTATTTACAGAAGATTCCAACGATTAAAAGGAGACCAAGGACACCATAATCCATTCCGTCGATCACGAGATATTCCTCACAGATGATGTGTTGATCAGTGCAGGTTGGCAGAACATGGCCATTTACGTTATATAGCAGCTAGAGGGCGCCCGGGGGCGGTACACTCCGGTTTAGATGAATAACTCAGCGCTCGTCAAGAGCATATAAAAAATGATAGATTCATTGAAAAGCTGAGATTCTAAGCTTTAAAATGATACCCATTATGTGTTATTATATAATATAATATACATAATATTGTAATGTTTTATCAGCAGTTTCTCAGCATTAGATTGTCCAAATGTAATAATAATTTATATTTTCTAAAAATATTAAAAGTGTTTTAACAAATAATACATACTTTTTGACTCTCCTTGCTATAATTTGAGTTATGAGTCTTTAAATTTGTGTATTTCTCTCAGAAAACAACAGTTTTGTAAATGTCAAGGACTGAACAAAAAGGCTACCTTTGTTCTAAATGCTGTAACTTTTGATTACTTTATGATATCGCCACAAATTTGATCCAGATGCAGACCACTTATAGGAGAACATCACCAAAAAAGAATTTTTCTGCTGCTCTATTTCCTTCCTGAGTTATTGAATGTTAAATAAGAAATATTTATAAAATTATTTAAAAAATATTTTAAAATATTCCCTTTTATCAGCAGTTTCTCAGCAATATATTGTCCAAATATAATAATTTATATTTTCCAAAAATATAAAATGTTTGCTAACAAATGATACCTACCATTTGACTCTCCTTACTATAGTTTTGGAGTTATGAGTCTTTAAAGTTGTACATGTCACTCAGACAAAAAAACTCAAAAAATACCTTCAGGGCTTAAGGGGTTAATGAAAACCCAATTTTGACAAAAAATGGGCATTAAACCTATTCTTCGACTTTGCTGAAAACGTTCCAGCGCGACATCCGACGGGTTTTCCCAGATCGCATCACATATAGCCTACATTTTGAAAATAAAAAAAATATCTTAAACTTAATTTTAAACGTTCTCAAGTTAATTTTATTCAGTGTCAGCAATTTAATCAAACATTTAATCAAGTTGAACTGCTTATTTGCTGGAATCATTCAACCGTTGTTACATGTATCGCCTAAAGCATGATTTAAATCAATGAGTTTCATATATTATAACACTTTTCAGATCGTCTTTTGCTGAGGATGTGGAGGAAGAAGAAGACGAAGGCGTCATGCATGATGTTGGTGAAGTTATTGAAAGCGTTATGGAGGATGTTGGTGAAGTTATTATTGATGGTGTTGCTGAAGTCTATTCCTGTGGTGGTGAAGGTTCTGGAGAAGATTCTGGACAAGGTTCTGGAGTCCCCGGTGAGCCGGACACCAGCAGCGGTCAGCAGCCCAACAGGTACCGGTGACATTAACACTAAACTCACGGAGAGTTCACTGCTGTGTTTATTAACAGCGCCGGCGATCACACGCACTCATGGGGCAAAACACTCACTAACAACCGCGTTACTCAACAGAAAATAACTTCAATCACGTGAGCATAACGACACTCGGTAACGTTGTGTGTTTGTACAAACAGAAGGCATTATTTTATTATATTTCAGCATCGAATGAACACAATCATTAAATCACACATAATCACACTATCATCAATTAGACAGCTAACGAATGAGTACTAGTTCATATACATCTAATAGATAACAACAGCATGGCTAAAGGATTCTTTTCACTCAAATATAACAACAACAAAAAACATTAATTATAATAAATAAATAAAAAATGCGTATATGTATACTGATTCAAGAGCTCGGGAACAGATTGAGACACCCTTTATAATAATATTCAGCCATTTAATGTTATTAATGAGTGGTATCCTAATGATTTATGTATTTCAGGTTATTTAACAAACAATTAATTTGTGCACATACTATGTTGTGATTTATCATCCTACTTGATGTCTGAACCCATTGATGTGTTTTTAACTGAATACCTCCTGTAACTTCAAGCTAATCAGACCATTGCTCGCTGATATATATATATATATATATGGGTTGGATTGACGACAACAAAAAAGGGTTTAATATTTTGTTTTTTTATTGACACGCACATATTTAATTTGCAAAACAGAGTCAGATAACTTAACAGGCATTGCTACGCTGACTGCTCCACAGACTAGCGACAAATCTTGCACCCTTTGTTTGGACATTTAATTTTTCGCGGCTTACATAAAATACACGAAAACACAACACTGCCAGAAGTTTTTGCCCAAACTTCAAAGGCATGTTTAAATTATTAGAACTAGAAGCATATCTTAACTTTTAAATGTTACATTTATCATGTGAATTACTTATATACAACATGAATGTGTGTATGAGACAGAGGGGAACACGGTCGCATTTGCAGCAGATATAACGTTATGCTGCCCATCATAAATCAAAGCACGAGGCAGACAGGGGTCGGAGGAGAACCCCGGAAAATGTGACAGAATGGACTATATTTGCCTGTATTTGCAATACACGAGCCGCAGTTCAGGTGCGCGACTCTCGAGACAAACACTGCCAGTGTATGTCTGCTCAACGGGCACGCGCGGCGCGGCACCCGCTCTCGCACTGCATCTGCCCTGCCTGCTATACGATGCTAGTGCATCCTCCAACTCCGGGCAGCCTTCCTTATCTCTCCCACTTTCATTTCTACATGTGACGTGACCTGCAGCACTCCACTTTTACTTTACTGTATGTCCACACACACACACGCGCTGTCTGAGTAACATACGGGCACGAGGATACATTGCGCATGCGCGAACCGTGCGACGCACACACTCCGAACCGACACAAGCGAACCGAACGGTTCGGTTTTTTTCCATGTACCGTGCCACCCCTAATATATATATATATATAACCTACCAGCGTCCGTTGCCATGAATTTTGGAATGACTGATCGCGAGATGGAAAAAATGACGTTTTAGTCGCATTACATTGGTTAAGAAACGGCCGTCATTTCACAATAGTTTTTTTATCAAAATGTTGCGAGAATCTCATTCTGTAATGGAAACTAGTACTACATAGACTAACTTCTCAGAGTTATGTTGTGCAAAAGTGTTTATTACTAACCATTCAACTCCAGATTGATTCTTGAATCTTGAATCTTCGAGCATCGGAAACAATCCGTCCTCCAACGCTTCTTCTTTGGACGCTCGTGTTTTGATTCAGATCGTGCTCGAAGAGGAGGGGCTATTAGCTGCTCCTCCTCCGTTTGTCACTTGTCAGTTTGTGAGAGAGGGAGAGAAGGGAGCAAGCTGCGCGCAGATCTACAATAAAATACAACTTTACCCATATTAAATAGTAAAAAAAAAACTGAAAATCAATCCGTGGCGGCCGCGTCGATATTGTGGCGGGCCGCCACAAATTAATGAACATATGGGAAACCCTGGATATGTGTATTAGTGCGTTCACACTGAGATATGTGTATTAGTGGGTTCACACTGAGATATGTGTATTAGTGGGTTCACACTGAGATATGTGTATTAGTGCGTTCACACTGAGATATGTGTATTAGTGCGTTCACACTGAGATATGTGTATTAGTGCGTTCACACTGAGATATGTGTATTAGTGCGTTCACACTGAGATGTGTATTAGTGCGTTCACACTGAGATGTGTGTATTAGTGCGTTCACACTGAGATGTGTATTAGTGCGTTCACACTGAGATGTGTATTAGTGCGTTCACACAGAGATGTGTATTAGTGCGTTCACACTGAGATGTGTATTAGTGCGTTCACACTGAGATGTGTATTAGTGCGTTCACACTGAGATGTGTATTAGTGCGTTCACACTGAGATGTGTGTATTAGTGCGTTCACACTGAGATGTGTGTATTAGTGCGTTCACACTGAGATGTGTGTATTAGTGCGTTCACACTGAGATGTGTGTATTAGTGCGTTCACACTGAGATGTGTGTATTAGTGCGTTCACACTGAGATGTGTGTATTAGTGCGTTCACACTGAGATGTGTGTATTAGTGCGTTCACACTGAGATGTGTGTATTAGTGCGTTCACACTGAGATGTGTGTATTAGTGCGTTCACACTGAGATGTGTGTATTAGTGCGTTCACACTGAGATGTGTGTATTAGTGCGTTCACACTGAGATGTGTGTATTAGTGCGTTCACACTGAGATGTGTGTATTAGTGCGTTCACACTGAGATGTGTGTATTAGTGCGTTCACACTGAGATGTGTGTATTAGTGCGTTCACACTGAGATGTGTGTATTAGTGCGTTCACACTGAGATGTGTGTATTAGTGCGTTCACACTGAGATGTGTGTATTAGTGCGTTCACACTGAGATATGTATTAGTGCGTTCACACTGAGATGTGTGTATTAGTGCGTTCACGCTGAGATATGTGTATTAGTGCGTTCACACTGAGATGTGTATTAGTGCGTTCACACTGAGATGTGTGTATTAGTGCGTTCACACTGAGATGTGTATTAGTGCGTTCACACAGAGATGTGTATTAGTGCGTTCACACTGAGATGTGTATTAGTGCGTTCACACTGAGATGTGTATTAGTGCGTTCACACTGAGATGTGTATTAGTGCGTTCACACTGAGATGTGTGTATTAGTGCGTTCACACTGAGATGTGTGTATTAGTGCGTTCACACTGAGATGTGTGTATTAGTGCGTTCACACTGAGATGTGTGTATTAGTGCGTTCACACTGAGATGTGTATTAGTGCTGTTACGGCAAAAATGAATTCGTTGACATCACTAATAAGAGACAGACCTTAAGAAATTCACTTTATAAAGATTTATTTTTCTTGCAAGAAAGAGCCCACAGTCAACACAGTCATGCAGCCTGTACCGAGTGTGAACTGCCAAAACAAAAGAAAGCACAAACTTTTATACCCTCAATGTTTTAACAACCCCCCTCAGTAATTTTCCATACATCTGGCGAAACCCACTGAAGGTTTCGCCTTGAGCAAGAGGTGAGAATATACACAAATGGTCCCCCTCCTGTCTTGGATCTCATTTGAATTAAAAGCAAGAAACACAATGGTCCTTCATCTGTACCAAAGCATGTTAATTACATATACAGGTCTTGGGAAAACCCTGCCCAAACAAAGTATCACCTACTCCTTATCAGCATACTATTCAAATGCATAGATGCTAGCCAGGAACTCAGATTTCAAGAGCCATAAAAGATAAAAGGGACAATGTATGGCTTCCACAGGTGGGGCCTCTTTGATCTGACTCATTTAAAACACAATAGAGAAAACAGGTCTGGAAGATAAAGTCTTCTGTGATTAAATTTTTCCCCAACAATTTCCCCCTTTTATCATTCTTTGATAACTTGCAAGAAAAGAAAAATTTAAAATGTGTATATAATAAAAATAGAAGTAGTAATAATAAAACAATACCAATAAAACATTAAAGGAGAACAAAAAAAATATATATATGAAAAGTAGTAATCAAAACAATAATGATAATAAAGTAATGATAAAAAATTAGAAAACAATGAGAAAAAAAGAAAAAATAATAAAAAAAAATAACAGGCAAATTTAAGTCACTCATCACATTTACACTCTTCATTTCTGATTTTCGTATAAATGATCACTCTCTTAAATTTGTAAATTAAGGAAAAACATTTTAAAAGAAATAAAATAGAATGAAATCCCTAATTTGTTTTAGGCATCTCTTCGCTAATCATCTCATCAAATTCATTCATCCACTCATTATAGTCGTCATAAACAGTCAGTTTACCCATTTGGTGAGACATGCTGGCCTTCACTGTTCTCTGTACTATTCTGGAAATGCACTGAAAAATACACGGTAAACACAGCAATACTAGTACCATTATTGCAAAAATCGGCAATACAGTGTAACATAGCCAGTATCCCCAACCTTTCAGATTTGTTATCCACCCAAACCATGAATCATCAGCTTTCTCAGGTTCCCTTACAGCTGCTCTCATATGGTTTATAATATTTGTGATGTTGTCACTGTAATCTGGGATGTGAAAACAACATGATAGTCCCAACATTTTGCAAACGCCCCCTTTTTCTGCTGTTAACATGTCTAACATCAGTCTGTTCTGAATAACTCCATCTCTGATTTGTTTCATTTCCTCATTTACCATTGTCAAAGCATGTTCAGTGTTATTGGCTAAAGCTAACACACTCCATGCTAACCCATTAATTTTGTTTATCGTTACTGCTGTTCCCACCCCCAGGAAAATAGACCAGCCCACATTTGCCCCAGGTGTTGTCCATGGATTTGACAAGACGTAACCATTGTAATGGTCTGGCAACATCCCTATTTCTGATCCAATATTTCTTTTCTGTCTGGTCTTCTCTCTCTGTTCGTTACCGGGAAAATACACAGTTGTCCCCACATTCATTAAAGCTGGGTAACAGCAACCCATCCAGTCATTCTGTGGCATGAAATGATATGCTCTGTCACCACAAACCCAAACTGCCGCAGGTGAAGTGTCACTTGGTTTGCTAAACGGACAGGTAAAGTCTGTTGTGATACCTCCTATCACCGCTGTGCAGTTCCCTGTCGTCAAATTTTTGATGTCAATTCTGACTCTGCAGTTGGACCACCCTGCTTTCGCGTTCAGCTTCAGTCTCTGTGAGCACACGCACACATCTCCTCGATCATGCGTCACCCTCAATGGTGGAATTAACATGTCTGTGTGGTTGTACCGTTGCGTTTTCTTGCAGGCAGACGTTGGATGTTTTGTTGGAATCTTCCCTTGCTCGATGTCTGCTGCAGCTCTGAGCACCTCTGTCATCTGCTGTGGGATCAGACAGTCAGTTTCGTTTATTGTTGCAACAGTCAATGGTACTGCCTTCCATGTGTAAGACATTTGCAGACAGAGCCAGCAGCTGGTGCAGGGCTCCAGACTGCGCCTAAAACGGTCGCATTTGCGACTAAAAATATTAATTTGCGAGTGATATTTTTGCAGAGATCGCCACTGGCGACCATACAAATTTACATATCATGATTATAAAATGTGCGTGTTCTGTGAAGAGTAGCCTATCACATCAATTGTTGTGTTGACGTAGTAAAATGAGATGCTGCACGTGAAAGTTTCACTGTGATAGAGCGCCAAATGTGATTGGGAACGGGTAAATCGAGCCTCATCTTTCCGCGCTATAAACACCATGTCAAAACGAAAAATATCGGACTTTTTCAAACAATCCTCATCAAGCACCAACGGTGATGACACACCTGCTTCTAAAAAAGCAGGCTCCAGCAGCTGTGCCAGCACACCCGCGAGTGAGGACAGAGACACAGAGGATCTTTCCATGTCAGTCAATGCGCACCGTGTTGCAGTGTTAATTTCGTTGACGAATAATTTTCGTCAACGACCTTTTTTCACTGACGAAAACGAGACGATAACTAAATAAAAACTAGTGTTAGATGACAAAAACTATAACGAAAATCAACTGTCATTTTCGTCAACAAATAAAAACGTGACGAAAATGTTAGGGAGGGACGATTAGGGAAGAGATCCAGTCAGAACTGATGTCCGCGCACATTTGATTTGGACGTGCTGATCTAACCGCTGGAGAACACGGCTCACGCATCCCCAATCCAGCGCTCCAGAGCGGCTCACAATCAATGAATAACACACATTTATGCCAGGATATTGTTTATGAACTAATGCTGATGAATAATGACAATGTTTACTTTACGATGTTTATATAGTAATACGTTTTAGACGATTGTAGCATATATTATCTCCTCATTTGAACTTGAATGAGCTCCAACAACTACAATAGAGGCTCAGACATTTCAAAATAAGAGTCCTGGTGTATTTCCAGCTGGTTTATAACTAAAAGTCACGCATTATATATTCGTTTTTGCTTACACAATAAACTGTATTTAGTTTCATTCCCATTTAATTCATAGTCAGGAGGAAAGACCAGTATTTAACTCATATTAAATAAAGTATCAGGGTTATAATAGTTAACTAAAACCATTTAAAAAAATCTTTGTTACTTAAAATTAAATAAATGTTAACTGAAATAAAAAATAAAAATAAAAAAAGTTATTTGAATCTTTAGCTTAACATGATATAGGCTACTAACTAAAACAGAAATACAACATTTTTCTGTTTTAGATACAAACTATATAGATGTTTTTAAAAACAAACAAAAAAGTGAATTGAGCTCTTTTGTGAATTTTTTATGTTAAAAACAAAATGATGTCAAAATGTCAGTTCAAGTGACAGTCGGTTATGTAATACTTAAATGCTTAATGTATTACAATTTAACTAAACTCGTTATATTTTAGTAGACTAAATCTACTGTAGATTTAGTCGACTAAAATCTTATATTTAGTCGACTAAAATCTTATGATATTTAGTCGACTAAAACTAGACTAAAACTAAAAAAAATTCAGGTGACCAAAATATGACTAAAACTAAATGGCATATTTTAGTCAAAAGACTATGACTAAAACTAAATCAAAATATGCTGTCAAAATTAACACTGCCGTGTTGTTGTCGAAAGACATTTCAAAACGTCTTGGATTCAAGAATTTTCATGGCTAAGGTATGATCGCGAGTCACAGAAAATGTTTTGTGACTTTTGTTCAAGAGCGGGTAAAGAAATAGCGGGGAAAACGGACTTCATTACAGGAACCAACCATTTCAAAAAAGAGACTGTGAGAAAACACGCCGATAGTAACAAGCATAAAAATGCTCGTGATCACGTTATCGCAAAGAGTGCTCCACAGACTACACCATTAGCACGTGCAGTTTCTCGTGCATGCGAACTGCGTGACGAAAAAGAATGGACGGAGCTAAAAATTAAGTTTAACGCAGCCTATATGATAGCATGTGAAGAGCTGCCGTTCACTAAATTCACCTCTCAGATTTTGCTTATGAAGAAAAACGGACTCGATGTGAGCAAAACGTATGACAGCGACACAGCATGTGCTGAGTTTGTAGGATGCATTGCAGATGAAATCAAAGAACAAGCACTGACAGTTGCCCATACAGCTAATTACGTCTCCATTAGTAAGTGATTAAAAAAATTTATGTTCATTGTAAAGTGGCTCTTTAAAAAATTATTTGGCGCCTGGTTTTTTACCCTATAGGAGCCAATGGCTCCTTAATTATTTTTTTTGTCTGGAGCCCTGTGGTGTTTATCTCAAGTTCCTGTTTCTGCAGCAGTGCCAGAGTGCAGGCTTTGTTCCCTTGGCATTTTGTGATCGCCTTGTCCACTTCTGGTTTTGCTCCCCCTTTTCCTACTTCTTCATTTCCTATCCATGCGGTTTCATCCCAGCTGGGAATGTCAGGTTTAAGGGCTGGTGTAACAGGTGGTTTCACTGGTTGTGGTGCTGATTTACCCATCACCAAGCTGAATACAGTCAGTATGCATGTGGTTACCCTCACGCTGCGTGTTCCGGGCACTCGAAACCGGTGCCACGGTCTCACTTGCTCCATTCTTTACAGTTGGCTAAATGGATCGCACAGTTGTCTGTCCAGAAAGTGTGAGGAAGGTTAGTCTTTGATGTGCCTTCTTTGAAAAACTGTTTGGCGCAGCACCACGTTGTGCCCGCGTCTCTGCTCCTGAGACGGTAACGGTAAATGATGTTTATTTTTGGTCTCTGCCCGCACGGACGTGTGCCTCCTGCTCTTTTCCTCTCGGCTCCTCCTCCCCGATCACTGGTGGGACCTTTCTGCAATGGCTCGCATGCACCCACGTCGCTCTCTCCGCTACCTTGACGGCAGTGTGTGTCGTCAGAAGCACGACAAAAGGCCCTAGCCACCGTTTCGCCTTCCAGCTCTTCCTCCTCAGGTCTCTTATCACCACGTAATCTCCTGGCTTGATGTTGTGCAAGGGAGTTTCAGCCGGTTTCCCCTGAGCAGCTTTCACCTGCACACAGACATGTGACAACAGAGAAGACATTTCTTTGCAGTAATTCAACATATTGTGCTCACACAAATCTGTGGATGGCAGCTGTTGTCTACCCCCTTCCATTCCCATGAATGGTGGTCGTCCAAAAACAATTTCAAATGGGCTCAGATTTACTCTGGTCCTTTTTCTCATTCTCATGTACATTAATACAATAGGCAAGGCTTTTACCCATGTGAGTCCAGTTTCTTCACAACATTTTGCCAATTTGTTTTTGATCGTACCATTTTCACGTTCCACCGCACCGCCTGAAGCGGCGTGGTAGCTGCAATGAGTTCTCATGTCTATCCCCAAAAACTGACCCACTTGTTTTATTGCCTCGTTCACAAAATGTGTTCCGTTGTCTGAACTTATCTTTCTTGGAATTCCCCATCTGGGAATTATTTCAGTCAGCAGGGCTTTGGCCACCGCTGCTGCGTCTTGTTTGGTCGTGGGAAAAACCTCAATCCATTTTGACCACATGTCAACCATAACCAAGCAGTATTTCTTTCCCTCACACGGACTCAATTCAATAAAATCCATCATGAGATATTCAAATGGACCTCCTGCTGCTGGGTGAGATGCTAGGGGCATTTTTACTCCCCTTGCCACATTGTGCGTGTTGCAAATGACGCATCTTTTGCAAAAATTTTCAGCAACTACTGTGAACCCTTTTGTGAACCACATATCTTTCATTTGTGCTATCATCCCCTGTTTGGCTCCATGATCTAACCCATGGAGACATTTTGCATAATGCAAGAAAAAATGCCGGGGTAAACAAGGCTTGCCATCCACACTCATCCACACATCATTCTCAAGTTTGCAGCCACAACGTTTCCACAGGTTCTTCTCCGCTGCTGTGGCAAATGCCTGCATACTCTGTAAAGAAGTCAAAGCATTTGTGTTAGTTTCAGACAATAAAATACATTCTGGTTTCTTTGACTGCTGTGCTGCCGCGGCCTTCGCAGCCGCATCTGCTCTTGCGTTTCCTGTTGAAATGAAATCTTTGTTGTTAGTGTGCGCTGCGCATTTGCAAATGGCAAGTTGTTTTGGCAAGAGAATTGCGTCTAGAAGATTAGACACAAGAGAAGCATTTAGAATTGGCCGGCCATCAGATTTCAAAAAATTTCTATGTTTCCATAAAGCCCCAAAATCATGCGCAACCCCGAACGCGTATCGTGAATCTGTGTAAATCGTTACACTTTTACCCTCCATAAGCTTACATGCTTCTGCCAGGGCAACGAGCTCCGCCGCTTGAGCTGAATAATTTGATGGCAACGTGCCAGAAGTCAACGTTTCAAGCTCAGTGGTCACCGCGTAACCAACTTTGTTCAGGCCTGTTTGTGGATCTCTGGACGCAGAGCCATCCACAAACAGGACATGCTCACTGTTCTCGAGCAGTGTGTCCGAAAGGTCAGGACGCGGGGTACATATTTGTTCGATTGCAGTCAAACAGCAATGATTTTCCTCTCCATCCTCCTTTGTTGGAAGGAGAGTGGCAGGATTCAAAACTGTACAACGTTTGACTGTGATATTTGGCATATCTAGCAAAATTGTGTGATACCTTAGCCATCGTGCTGTTGACAAATGTGATGTCCTCTGTTCCTGCAGAATCATGGAAACAGCATGCGGAACCATTAATGTCACGTCAGAATAACCCACAAATTCTCTAGAGGCCATCACAGCCTGTTCAGCAGCTGCAACGGCCCTCAGACAGTGCGGCAGGCCTGCTGCTACTGGATCTAATTTGCCAGAAAAATAACCCACTGGTCGCAATCTGTCTCCATGATGCTGCAAAAGAACAGAAGACATGAACCCATTTTTTTCATCTATCATTTGGACAAACGGTTTAGTTGGTACAGGCAATCCTAAAGTTGGTGCTGTGGCGAGCTGTGCTTTCATGTTTGTAAAAGCCTTTTCAGCCTCCCCCGTCCAGTTAATTTTATCACATGACTTCAACCCCTTCCCTGTTGTCAGGGCTCTCAGGGGTTGTTCAAGAATCGCATAATTAGGAATGAATGTTCTGCAGTAAGAACACATTCCCAAAAATGACAACATTTGTTTCTTTGTGGTTGGTTTTGGTACCTCAGTTATTGCCTGTACCCTTTTTCCAGACAGTGATTTAGTGTTTGCAGATATTACATGACCCAAAAAAGTGACTTGTTTCTGTACAAATTGCAGCTTACTTTTACTGACCTTGTGACCTTCCTGCGCCAAATGCTGCAGCAAGGTCACAGTGTCTTTTACACATGTGGTCTCGTCTTTTGCACAAATCAAAATATCGTCAACATATTGAAGCAAGGCTGATCCAGGTGTCAGAGTCAAATTTTCAAGGCTTCGTCTGAGCGCTTCATTGTAAATTGTTGGTGATTCGCAATATCCCTGACACAATCTTGTAAATGTGTACCCTTTCCCTTTAAAATTGAATGCAAACCAATATGCACTGTCCTTGTGTACTGGTACACTAAAAAATGCATTTGCCAGATCCACCACTGAAAAAAATGTGGCGCTCTGTGGAATTTGTGACAAGATTGTGTAGGGATTTGGAACTGTAGCAGCTCTCGCTCTGACAGCTGAATTCACAGCCTGCAAGTCCTGTACAAAACGCCATTCAGTGGGCTGACCCTTGTCCCTTATCTTTTTCACAGGAAAGATAGGAGTACGCACCGGTGAGGTGTCACATGGCACAATTACGCCTTCCTTTAACAATGATTCAAAGACTGGTTCTATACCCAGAATTGCTTCCGTTTTCAACGGATACTGTGGTTGACATGGTCTGTAATCTGATTTTGGAACTATC
Organism: Romanogobio albipinnatus; assembly: GCA_023566225.1. Classification (NCBI taxonomy): domain Eukaryota; kingdom Metazoa; phylum Chordata; class Actinopteri; order Cypriniformes; family Gobionidae; genus Romanogobio; species Romanogobio albipinnatus. The sequence continues at coordinate 74,356,392 of CM042241.1, forward strand.
ATCACCGGTTCGCACCCTTTTATCAGTCCTACATCATACTTGTGCTTTGCCCACAACCCAGCAGGCACTTCTGCCAACGCAGGGTGTATGTCCAAAGCACAAATATCTGTCATGCAGTCATTTTCATGTTTGTCAATAGCAGTCACAACCCGCTCTACCCCAATTTCATGTTTGCATTCGGATTTAAATGCACGCAGTTTCTCACTATACTGCACAGTTTGATCAAACACTTTCCAGTCAGTAGCTTCAACACAATTTTTTACAAACACTCCCACTTCACCCCAGGTCTGTTTGGTTTCTTTAGAGAGTGGTATGTGAGGGACACACTCTCCTGCTATCAAATAGAGAGAAAGCTGTTTTTCTGACAAGCAGACTGAAATCGCACACATTTTCTTAGTCCAAAACATTTGATCAAGTTTCAAAGTGTCTTTTTCTTTCTCAAACCATTCTTTCTCATAGAATTGATCTTTTTCTGTTGCGACATGTGACGTGCAATGTAAATTGTCAGGCATCATAAAATCTGTATCCAATGACAGCATTCTATTTTTCCCCAATTCACAGACTGTTTTTGCCCTCTCAGTTTCGGTTACTTGCCATTTGTAAACCCATTTTGGTTCTGTTTTCAAATACATTTGCTCACCCTCTTTTACTACAATGCCAGAGGGATCTGCAACCAGTACCAAATTTAATTTGCACATTAAATCTCGGCCCAGAAGGGGCACTGGGCACGTCTTTGAAGTTAAAAATGCATGCTTCAGCACGTGGCCCCCCTCCGTCTCACACTTTAATGGCACAGTGAACCGTTCTGTTATATAATGTCCTGATACAGACAAAGAACCATGCGTTTTGTTTGTTAACGCTGGTTCACATTGCAAGTCACATGGCCGCAGTACAGACCGTGTTGCACCCGAATCTACCAAAAATGAAATCAATGTCCCTTCAATTAATAGGGGATATTCAGGCATGTTTAAAAATCCCTTACTACTATACATAATCAAACATTTGTCAAAATCTTCTCTGTTTGTTTCAGAAACGCACAAAGAGGTGCAAGCTTCTTTTTCATTGCGGAGAGCATTATCAGTGTATGTGTTTTTGTGTAGGTGCGTGTGTGTGCGTGATATTAGTAAATGTTTACTTCCCTTTGCGGCGGTTTCTGCATCCTTGGCCGTGGTCCACCCGATCTCCTCCTGCTCTCCGCATCCAATATCTCAATCAGCCTGTTTCAGTTTGGGGCAACTGTACGCCCAATGTCCGTCCATCTTGCAGTGTCTGCATTTCGTGCAGTCGCGGAGAGAGTGGTCACCTCCACACAAACGGCAGAGCTTTTTTGTCCCGTTCCAGTCGCTGTTGTAATGTCCTTTACCCCTTCCGCCTCCGTTCGAACTAAATCTTTGCGGTCCTTGCACGGCTGCCAGCTGCAATTCTTTTATTCTTGGCTTTTCTTTCTTTGCCCTCAGCTCCTCTTCAGCGTGCAAGGCATGTTTCATGATGGTACTCACTCGCCCTTCAGTCCATTCGATATAGCTGTGTTTCACTGCTTGGGAAATTTCAGGTCTCAGTCCATTCAAAATGCTATTTGCCAAATAGCTTTCCCACGTAGTTGGTCTGTCGCCACGATCTGCCGGTTCCTTCAGCCCGCTGTGCTTGCAAAACACACCATAGAGTCGCTCATAGAAAGTTTGAACACTCTCACCTGGTTCTTGACGGCAGTGGCTCACTCTGGACATATCAATGCGTGCTGGAAATGCTTTTCTCACAGTCTCTGTCAGTCCCGTTACAGCTGCTCGATATCCGTCGTTCGAAGCATGTTGCCAGTTAACGTTCATTCGTCTGTGATCAACTGCTGGTAATTCTGCGCTGATCTTGTGCCAGTTCATTCCTCCCAGCTTTGCCATCATGAGTCTTTTCAGTTCATTTAGCGTCGGGCTGAACTCTTGGCAGAATGTCATCAGTTCGGTAGCGAAACGGTCCCCTGCGTCGTCGGGATTCGGCAAGTGGGCCATCGCCTCTTTCATGTCAGTCATGTTCCAAGGACGATATACTAATTCTACAGAATTCATGCCCAGAACTTCCACCATAGGTGCTGTGATGCTCACCCTCTTTTTCTTGGCAGTTCTGTCCCAGTTCTTTCTTTTCTCCGGACGCTGGACCTCTAATTCTTCCTCTTCCTCGTCACTTTCTGAGATGGTATCAGAATTCAGATCGGAGTCTCCGTCTGACTCCGGCGCTCTGGTCTGTTCATGGGTGGACTGTAAAACATATGATCGCGTACCTTTCTTTCTTAGCTTCGTCTTCCGGATCGCTAGTCTCTTTCTCCTTCCGTTTGGCGGTGTTTCTTTGCTCCGGAAGCTTTCAGCTGCGCGCGCCCCCTCTGCTGTTGGCTCAGCTGCGCATGCTCCTCCTTCTGCTGACTGTTCAGCAGTGCGCGCTCCCTCTTCTCTCTGCTGGGGAGCTGGAGTTGGTCTGGCTGGTAGATTTGGTTGGCTTGGTGGAAATGGAGAGCAGTCGAGATCGGGGTCCACTTTCAGGCCTTGGAGCTCCGCATTGGGATAAATTGTGTATCTCGGCGGTGTTTCATGTGGAAAAGCACAAGCATAAGATGTGTTAGTAATATTAATCTCATTCTGTGGAGGCGCATTCGCCTTTTCTTCATTTTTGTTTTCTTTTTTCAACATTCTTCTCTCCCTCTTATCTGCCTCTTCCACCCAACAATTAATTGTTTTCTCACATTTCCCACATACATGTTTCTTAGAACAACCCTTTGTTATGTCACTCCCTTCTTCAATTGACAATTTTACCATTTTTAACCTTGTACTACTAAGTGTTCCCTCTTTTGGGAAATCATGATATTTGATCAGCTTTTCTATATCTAGCATGCATCTTTGGCCATATAATTTTCTCATTTGACAAAATACCGGTGTCTCGTATTCAGCTAGCTTGCTTTGGGATTTCCCCATATTGGCAGTCTGATTCTGTGGCTTTTCGCGCGCGCGCTATTAATCTGTTGGACGTCTCCTACAGACCTGATCTTCTCACCCAAGATCAGCCGGGCGGACACTCTCAATAGTGCCCGATTTCGTGCCCTGGTTACCTGACCGCGGGCGGAACCAACCCAATCTAGGTAATATGGTTCCCAGACCAATCTAGGTCTTATTTAATCGCCCACGTGATTTCAGTTTCTATCCCATAAACATATCAACCACGTTGCATTCGTCACAGAGTCAGACTCCCCCTATGGTTTATCCCTATCAATTCAATTTTCAATTTTAACCAAATTTCTATTTAAAACTCCCCCTGAATTTTTTTTAAATCTGTCTCTTACCAGGATCACCCCTTGCCGTCTGGGGTTCGTTTTATCTTTATTCCAGTGGTCGTCCTCCTGGACCTGCAGCGTCGGTCCCTCGTCCCTCAATCTAACGGGGTAGGGCTGATGTGGATCAGGATTGCAAGTCACCGATGCTTTTCCAGGTCCAGAAGGTCCGTCCAAGGAATCCCAAACTCCTGACACCAATTTGTTACGGCAAAAATGAATTCGTTGACATCACTAATAAGAGACAGACCTTAAGAAATTCACTTTATAAAGATTTATTTTTCTTGCAAGAAAGAGCCCACAGTCAACACAGTCATGCAGCCTGTACCGAGTGTGAACTGCCAAAACAAAAGAAAGCACAAACTTTTATACCCTCAATGTTTTAACAACCCCCCTCAGTAATTTTCCATACATCTGGCGAAACCCACTGAAGGTTTCGCCTTGAGCAAGAGGTGAGAATATACACAAATGGTCCCCCTCCTGTCTTGGATCTCATTTGAATTAAAAGCAAGAAACACAATGGTCCTTCATCTGTACCAAAGCATGTTAATTACATATACAGGTCTTGGGAAAACCCTGCCCAAACAAAGTATCACCTACTCCTTATCAGCATACTATTCAAATGCATAGATGCTAGCCAGGAACTCAGATTTCAAGAGCCATAAAAGATAAAAGGGACAATGTATGGCTTCCACAGGTGGGGCCTCTTTGATCTGACTCATTTAAAACACAATAGAGAAAACAGGTCTGGAAGATAAAGTCTTCTGTGATTAAATTTTTCCCCAACAGTGCGTTCACACTGAGATGTGTATTAGTGCGTTCACACTGAGATGTGTATTAGTGCGTTCACACTGAGATGTGTATTAGTGCGTTCACACTGAGATGTGTGTTAGTGCGTTCACACTGAGATGTGTGTATTAGTGCGTTCACACTGAGATGTGTATTAGTGCGTTCACACTGAGATATGTGTATTAGTGTGTTCACGCTGAGATATGTGTATTAGTGGCCATTTTAGGCGCTGTCTCTCAATCGCACGAAACTTCAATCACGTGAGCATAACGACACTCGATAACTTTATGTGTGTTTACAAACAGAAGGAATTATTTTATTATATTTCAGCATCGAATGAACACAATCTAGAAAACACTAATGTATTTAATGGCTAAGCAAAATATGAATCATGATGTACTTTAATAACATGAATGTGAAAGAGAGTTGTTCATAAATACAGTCAGTTTGGCTGAGCTTTTATAGCGGTGAATGAGAGAATACATTATATTTTTGTGTCCCAATTTGTGCATATAGCAAAAGAAAAACACCACGACAGTGATTTCACAACTTTCAAAAAGAGGGAGAAATAGAGAGAGATTGATAATGGCAGTGAAAAGAGAGAAAGAGGTTAATTTGACCATCACAGACGCTGTATTAGAAACTCCCTCACCACAGCTGGAACTGGGTTTTTTATCATTTGAACAAAGTATTAGTGTTATAAATGTACGTACATAAAATAAATGATAACAAAAAAATATGTGTACCCAGACAGCAAGCCAACATTGAATAAATATTGATTTTCCATCTGAATCATGATTATGGTTGATATCGAAATTTCAATGCAAAATAAATGTTGAATCACTATTACCATATCGATGAAACCTGACGTTATTAATGTTGATGGCAACAACATTGGAACAACATTGATCTATAGTTATCTTTATGATTGATTAAGCATTGATATTTGGTTTACCGGGCGATTGCCAATGTGTTGAAAAGTCATTGATTTAGAGTTGACAGGGAAACAACCTGTTGTTGAAAAGTCATCGACATATACAGTGAGGAAAATCAGTATTTGAACACCCTGCTATTTTACAAGTTCTCCCACTTAGAAATCATGGAGGGTCTGAAATTGTCATCATAGGTGCATGTCCACTGTGAGAGACATAATCGAAAAAACAATTCCAGAAATCACAATGTATGATTGTTTAACTATTTATTTGTATGATACAGCTGCAAATAAGTAGAACACCTGAGAAAATCAATGTTAATATTTGGTACAGTAGCCTTTGTTTGCAATAACTGAGGTCAAAGGTTTCCTGTAGTTTTTCAGCAGGTTTGCACTGCTGGAGGGATTTTGGCCCACTCCTCCACACAGATCTTCTCTAGATCAGTCAGGTTTCTGGCCTGTCGCTGAGAAACACAGAGTTTGAGCTCCTCCAAAGATTCTCTATTGGGTTTAGGTCTGGAGACTGGCTAGGCCACGCCCGAACCTTGATATGCTTCTTACAGAGCCACTCCTTGGTTATCCTGGCTGTGTGCTTCGGGTCATTGTCATGTTGGAAGACCCAGCCTCGACCCATCTTCAAAGCTCTAACTGAGGGAAGGAGGTTGTTCCCCAAAATCTTGCAATACATTAATACAGTACAGTCGCCCTGTCCCATGTGCAGAAAAACACCCCCAAAGCATGATGCTACCCCCCCATGCTTCACAGTAGGGATGGTGTTCTTGGGATGGTACTCATCATTCTTCTTCCTCCAAACACGTTTAGTGGAATTATGACCAAAAAGTTCTATTTTGGTCTCATCTGACCACTTGACTTTTTCCCATGACTCCTCTGGATCATCCAAATGGTCATCAGCAAACTTAAGACGGGCCTTGACATGTGCTGGTTTAAGCAGGGAAACCTTCCGTGCCATGCATAATTTCAAACCATGAAGTCTTAGTGTATTACCAACAGTAACCTTGGAAACGGTGGTCTCGGCTCTTTTCAGCTCCTCCCGTGTAGTTCTGGGCTGATTTCTCACCTTTCTTAGGATCATTGAGACCCCACGAGGTGAGATCTTGCATGGAGCCCCAGTCCGAGGGAGATTGACAGTCATGTTTAGCTTCTTCCATTGTCTAATGATTGCTCCAACAGTGGACCTTTTTTCACCAAGCTGCTTGGCAAAGTCAGAAACCTCCAAAGTCAAGCCTTGTGGAGGTGTACAATTTTGTCTTGAGTGTCTTTGGACAGCTCTTTGGTCTTGGCCATGTTAGTAGTTGAAATCTTACTGATTGTATGGGGTGGACAGGTGTCTTTATGCAACTAACGACCTCAAACAGGTGCATCTAATTTAGGATAATAAATGGTGTGGAGGTGGACATTTTAAGGGCAGACTAACAGGTCTTTGAGGGTCAGAATTCTAATTGATAGACAGGTGTTCAAATACTTATTTGCAGCTGTATCATACAAATAAATAGTTAAAAAATCATATATTGTGATTTCTGGATTTTTTTTTTAGATTATGTCTCTCACAGTGGACATGCACCTACGATGACAATTTCAGACCCTCCATGATTTCTAAGTGGGAGAACTTGCAAAATAGCAGGGTGTTCAAATACTTATTTTCCTCACTGTAGTTGACCGGGAAATATGATTGAAAATGCATCGACATATAGTTGACCGGGAAATATGATTGAAAATGCATTAGGGCTGCAACGACGCGTCGACGACGTCGTCGTGCGTGAAATGCGTCGACGCGTCGGCGGCACATTATTTACGTTCTAGAATGGAACAGAAGATCTAGAATAATGGCAGCTTCTGCTCCCGGGCATAGTGAAAATGATCATTTATCATATAAAGCCAGACCGCGACATTCAAAAGTGTGGGAGTACTTTAAACAGAAGCCGAATAAAACTGTGCTTTGTTCGCTCTGTAACGCCGGTTTCACACTGCGCGCGGTGGCAGAGCAGAAGCTGTGCGCGTGGAGTGCGAGAGCTTTCACACTGCCAGTCAGTGTTGCCAAGTCCGCTTTTTTTCCCGCGGAATTGGGCTACTTCTACACTGTTGCCACGGGCTGTGTCTCATGTCCGCGGGTTGAAGCAAAAAAACACACATATTTAACCCCCCGAGTGCGATGTTTACCAGAGAACCTCCCCAAAACGCGATTGGGCTTGTTTTGAGTAACGAATGAAGGGGTTTTGTTGTGTAAACCTGGCAACCCTGCTGCCAGTGTTCTCTCGCGCAGCTGAACGCGCCACGCGTGTATTGCAACAGACGGTCACATTTCCCGGTGTTCTTCTCCGACCCCAGTACGTCTCGTGCTTTTATTTATTATGGGCTGCATATATCTCCTGTTAATGCGACCCGGTTCCCCTCTGTCCCAAACACATATGCATAATAACATGCTGTATATAGGTAGTTTACATGATTAAAGTAACATTAAAGTTAAGATATGCCTCTAGCTTTAATCATTTAAATGTGTCTTTGAAGTTTGGGCAAAAACTTCTGGCAGCTTTAGTCGTTGTTTATGCACATGTATCTTCAAAATAGACGACTAGTTATACATTAACACTATGCTGAAAGCTCCTGTATGTGAACCTTTTGCAGATAAATACAAGTGCATTTTCGTTTACTATTGACACAAATCAATAAGTAAATCATACTCAACTACTATAGTAAACAACTTTTCCTAATTAGGCCTACTCTGTATACATTTTATGATGAATAGTATCATTATATATTATGTTTAAAAAGCTTCTTGTGTTCATATATTTCATTATAAAACGGCATACTATACACTACCCTTCCTGAAATACAATTAATATTGTCATCATTCATTGATTTCATGTTAAAATAATATACAAATTCACTACCCTCTTTGAAATACAATAATCAGTAAAAAAGAATCATAAGATTAATCCGGAAAAATAATCGTTAGATTAGTCGACAGAAAAAATAATCGTTAGTTGCAGCTCTAAAAGGCATCGACATATAGTCAGAGGTGTCAAAAGTATTCACATTCATTACTCAAGTAGAAGTATAGATACTAGGGTTTAAAAAGACTTCTGTAGAAGTTGAAGTATCAACTCAAGCTTTTTACTCAAGTAAAAGTATAAAAGTACTGGTTTCAAAACTACTTAAAGTATAAAAGTAAAAGTAATGTAAGGAAAAACATGCCATTAATGACAAAAGCTTAGGCCGTGCCACAGGGGCCTATAATGGGTGATTCTCACGAAAACTTGGTTTTAAAAATGTCAAACATGAAAATGTAAAAGATGCTTAAATTAACTTTTTTTCCCCCCAGACATTAGAAACAAAGTCTGGAGTATTTTTGGAAATTAATTTTAAAACTTTTACTTATCATTTAACACTTTTTTTGACATAATTTCGAAAATAAGTCCTAAAAAATCTCATTACCGCAACAGTCTGAAAACATCAACACTGTTAGAAAAGCTAATATATTTTCACATTTTTAAAAATGGATTTTTAATACGCATGCACAGTTACTTGAAATTCAGAAATAATATTTATTTTTAATTTAACAGTTTTTTTTTATTGATTAATTTCTCTCATTACCGCAACACCTTCCACAATTTACAACCATTTTTTTCATATATTTTCATGAAAGCTGACATATTTTCAAAATGACATGACAAACCTGAAAGAACATAATTTGTAGATACTGCACATGCATTTAAAATCAAAGTACCATGTTTCTATTAATTAAATTAACATTTAATGAACATCTGTTGCGGTAATGATACATAGGTTTCGGAAATGAGGTTAATTATTTCGGTAATGATAATACATATACTAGTGTGAGATTTTGTTAAAAAACTAATTGTAAAGTAGAAAAACAGATAATATTTGCACAACCATTCATTCAAGTTCAAAACCGTTTTATTGTGTAGTGTTTGAAAAATACATTTGAAAAAAAAAAGAAAGAAAGAACAACATTAGAACAGGAATAAACAGGGCAACATATCAACGTGTGCCTTAAAACATTTTTCTTCCAATGTAGATTAGTGAAAGTATTTAGTATTCATTATCAAATCAAATCACTTTATTGTCACTCTACATATGCACAAGTGCAACAGTAGGTGAAATTCTTAGGTGCAGTTCCGAGCAACATAGCAGTCATGACATGACATGTACAACATTTAAGCAACAACAGATTACACATCTGATGCGCACACAATTACTCACAGCACAGTATACACTACAATAAACAATAAATAATTTACACAATGTGAGTGTAGTTCTCACAGCTTTAAACAATATACACATACTTACAATATACATATACTTAAACCAATATACACTAAACATACATTAAACAATAACAGGATACATTAAGCTATAGTAATAATATACAATGTACAGTATACAATATGTTCACAAATTGAAATCCAAAGTGCAATAGATGCTGTATGATAAATAAATGTGTATATAATGTGTGTGTATCTACAGTGGGTTGTGCTGAGTGATATTCTGTCCAGTGTGTGTTATGATACTGATGGATCAAGAGTTAAGTAGTCTGATTGCTTGTGGGAAGAAGCTGTTCTGGAGTCGGCTGGTGCGTGTTCTGATGCTGCGGTACCGTCTGCCTGATGGCAGCAGTGAGAGCAGCCCATGGTTCGGGTGGCTAGAGTCTCTGATGATCCTCTGAGCTCTCTTCACACACCGCCTGCCGTAAATGTCCTGGAGCGTGGGAAGCTCACCTCCGATGATGCAGCTGGCCGTGCGCACTACCCTTTGCAGGGCTTTGCGGCTGCGGGCGGTACTGTTGCCTGTTACTCTCTCCGCGAGGGCGGTGTTAGTTCCCTCAAAGCGAGCATAAAAGGTGTTGAGCTTGTCCGGGAGAGAGGCAGCGGTGTTCACGGTGGAGTTTGTGTTCCCTTTGTAGTCCGTGATGGTGTTAATTCCCCTCCACATGCTTCTGGAGTCGGTGGTGTTGAACTGTCCTTCAATCTTGTCCCTGTACTGGCGTTTTGCTGCTCTGATGGTTTTCCGGAGGGCATAACTTGCTTGTTTATGCTCCTCCGCATTACCGGAGTTAAAAGTGGAGGACCGCGCATTGAGTGCCGCGCGAACATCCCCATTTAGCCACGGCTTCTGGTTAGGGTACAGCCGAATTGTTCTGGTCGGAACAATGTCTTCTACGCACTTCCTGATGAAACACGTTACGCTATCAGCGTAAACCTCGATGTCGTCATCAGAGGCCGACCGGAACATCTCCCAGTCCGCGTGATCAAAACAGTCCTGTAGCATAGAATCTGATTGGTCCGACCAGCACTGGATGGTTCTGAGGGCGGGTGCTTCCTGTTTGAGTCTTTGCCTATATGCGGGCAAAAGTAGAATGGAAGCGTGATCCGATTTGCCGAATGGTGGGCGCGGGAGGGAACACGGTTACCTCGTGTGTTGAAGTTAACATGTTGGTGGTATTTGGGTGCGATGCGCTTGAAGTTGGCTTTGTTAAAGTCCCCGGTCACAATAAACGCAGCCTCAGGATGCGCGGTTTCCTGCTCACTCACTGTCCTATACAGTTCCTTTAGTGCCCGGTCTGTGTCGGCTTGTGGGGGAATATACACAGCTGTGATGATGACCGCTGTGAATTCCCTCGGTAGCCAGAATGGTCGGCACAGAACCGTGAGAAATTCCAGATCAGGAGAACAGAAAGACTTGATAGAATGTACGTTCCTCTGATCACACCAGGATCTGTTGATCATAAAACATACACCCCCGCCTTTGCTTTTCCCTGAGAGATCTTTTTCTCTGTCCATTCGGTGCACGGAGAACCCCGTGGTTTCGATGGCCGAATCTGGAATCTCAGCGGACATCCAAGTTTCTGTAAGGCAGATAATGCAGCAGTCTCTCGTCTCTCGTTGGAAAGAGATCCGTGCTCTCAGCAGAGTTTATTGTCCAGAGACTGAACATTTGCTAGTAAAATACTGGGGAGCGGGGGTCGGTTTGCGCGGCGTCTTACTCTGATGAGTACGCCGGCTCTCTTCCCTCTTCTCTGGCCGCGTTTCCGCGGTCGGGCCGCCCAGACAAAGGATCCGCTGCCGTGTTTGTAAACGGCGGTTCGTCACTGAAGAATTTAAAGTCCGGTTTTCGGTGTGCGATTGCCGAACCAATGTCCAAAAGTGTCTGTCTGTCGTACGTAGTAAGGCAGACAACATCCAAGACAAAAAACACAAAAACTATAAACAGAACAAACAAAAAACTACAATGTTTCAGCAGAGCTTGCGACGTAGCAGCCATCCTCGGCGCCATCTTGACTCTCACTAAAACTCTCACATTAAAACAAATATGAATTAATTACATTGGCATGGTATTTAATTAACTGCACACAGGAACATTTAATAGAAGACAATCAGTTAAAGGGTTAGTTCACCCAAAATTGAAAATAAAGTCAGTAATTACTCACCCTCATGTTGTTCCAACCATGTAAGACCTTCGTTCATCTTCGGAACATAATTTAGTATATTTTTGATGAAATCTGAGAGCTGTCTCACTCCTCCATAGGCTTTCAGAGGGAATGAAACTTGATGGCCCAGAATAGTAAGTAAAAACGTCATTTAAGGAGTCCAAATGACTACAGTGGCTCTGTATTAAGTCTATCCTGCGACGAAAATACTTTTTGAGCGGAAAAACAACAAAAATAACGACTTTATCCCACTATTATTGTTGTTCAATTTGAGCCTCTGACGAGAGTTCGCGGGAGTGCCACGACGCATGCGCGAGAACTGAGATTAGTAGTAGTAGAAGAAGAACGCCGTAATCTCAGGCTCAAATTGTCATTTTGCTGTAAAAAAAAAAAAGATATTTATACAAGTTGGAAACAAAAACAAAACAAAAAAAGAGCTTTAGAACTTTTGAGAATAGTGTATGTTGTTTGTTGAACATAATTACATTAAAACAACTCTACAATGAGAGTAAAACACTTGCATATGCGAGTATATTTCACTCTGGGCGACTAAATAATATCTATCATCAGCCATTGGCTAATAAATGCTTAGATTTTACTCGCCAGTGTGTGTTAGAGGTTAAGAATAAGTTTAGCATAGACATATTTTCACTCGCTGAACACTCAGAAAAACAGTTTCGCTCTCCATCAAGCGATATGTCTATTTCTGTTCAGCTCAACGGATACGAGCATACCTGTATCTGACATACCGTAAACTCTAGTGTGAAGGCGCACAACTCGACGTCGCTTTGCAGAGAGCGCTGTGTTTCTCTCGCTCTCTCACACACACACACACACACACACACACACACACACACACACACACACACACACACACACACACACACACACACACACACACACACACACACACACACACACACACACGTTGGTGCAACAGCATTATGAGGACTCTCCATAGGCGTAATGGTTTTTATACTGTACAAACCGTATATTCTATCCCCCTACACTGCCCCTGCCCCTAAACCTACCCGTCATTGGAGACATGCTGCATTTTTACATTTTCAATAAAACATTGTTTAGTATGTTTTTAAAGCTATTTGATTTACGGGGACAAATTAAATGTCCTCATAAACCACTTTTATGTGCTATAAATGAAGTGACTATATGTACACATCTTCATATAGAAGATGACTTATACTATATGAAATTTATTTAAATTGATTGAAAAAAATAAGTAAACAAGAAAATAAAAAATAAAACAAATTACAAACAGAAGCACAAATTACTATTTATTATTTATTTAAATTATAACTAAGTTATAACAAAATTATTAACAATTTACTGAAGTTTGTTTTTAATTAATATTAATGACAGAGTGCTGTAAAATGATTAGGCTGCTGTCACTTTAAGAGTCACACAACCTGCAAGTGTGGTGGGAATTTCCTACAGTATGAACAGTACACTCAATCCAGCACCTGTTATAGGCTAAAGGTGTGTGTGTGTACTCTCATGTACATTTCCTAACACTTTTGGGTGTTTTTTGCTAATTACACTTGCTGAAACATCTCCAAACCTAACCTCTCTCTCTCCTTCCTTCTGTACTCTTCGAGCAGTTCTGGGTTGCTGTATAATTTCTCCCTGAACTTTGTCAACCTGGCCTTTGCTAAAGCTTTTTTTTTCTCACTTGCAGACTGTCTACAAAGAAACATCATAAAGCAAAATATCAACAGTTATTACATTTTAAAATGATATTAAATTCATAAAAGATATTTAAAAGTAATAAACAATATGCTTAAATTCTCATTTCCGAAACAGAAGTTCTCTTTACCGCAACTGCCATTAAATGGTTGCGGTATATGAGAATGGTGTTGCGGAGGATGAGGTACCTCGGTATGTTTTGCTAACAATAGAGAAGCTATGAAGGCTTTGCTAATTTTTTACTCAGTGAATATAATTAGACTTTAATAAAGCACATTTTCATAAATTGTAAATCTAACAATTTTAAAAATGTAGAAAACTACCTGTTTCGGTAATGATAATCAAAATGTCGTGTAAACATTCAGACAAGACAATATTTAACATTTTAACTGGAGATATATAAAGATATGATCTTACCTGGTAGCCATCTTGAAGTAACTGCTCCATGTGCTCGGTCACTCAAAATCAAACTTTATTTAAATTCTGTATGTGCGCTTAAACAGTCCTCAAAATGTGTTGCGGAGGATGAGAACATTAGACATGGACACATCATTTTCCTAATTTCTTTTCATTATTATTATACATGAATATTCAGTAAATTATTTTTCTGTCATCTGAAATAATCTAGTAAAACATCTATTTATTTTTTTCGAAATATTTTTATGTTAATTTGTTTAAATTACAACATAACACATTCAAACACAGTCGGACACATTGCGGTAATGAGAATTTCAGCAGAAAATGCAATAAAATTGAAAAATAATAAATTCTTATGTTGAAATCACACATTGTGCAAGGTAGAGAAAGGTATTGTCTTTATTCTGATGCTTTTTAATATTACTATATTACACATTTTATATTTAAAATCATTAGTGCCGTGGTGTTTTAATGGTTTCGTGAGAATCACCCATATAGTGCACTACCCCAGCTCCTCAAAAAAACACATTTTTATAAAGGACATATTTGACTATAATTATATTAAAATGTTGATGTTGAAAATGTTGGGATGATGCACTAGTAGAGCGCAAACCTGCATGAGCGAGCGGTCTTAGCAATGTGATCTCTGAAGGACAACTGGTCATCAAAAGTAACTCCAAGATTTCTGAGTGATTTTGAAGGGGAGATCAGGGATGTACCTAGCTGGATGGTGAAGTCATGTTGTATAGTGGGACTGGCGGGGATGATGATGAACTCAGTTTTTGCCAGGTTGAGCTGTAGGTGATTTTTACTCATCCATGCAGAGATGTCAGCCAGACAGCTGGAGATTCGTGCAGCTACTGTGGGGTCGTCTGGTTGGAATGAAAGGTAGAGCTGAGTGTCATCAGCATAGCAGTGATATGAGAAGCCATGTGCCTGTATGATGGGACCTAATGAAGTAGTATAAATGGAGAAAAGGAGAGGTCCAAGCACTGAGCCCTGAGGAACCCCCGTGGTCAGTTGATGCTTGATGCGCTTGGGATTCCTCTCCTCTCCAGGCAACCTTGAAGGACCTACCTGTGAGATAAGATTCAAACCAAAGGAGCGGAGTCCCTGTGATGCCCAGTGATGAGAGGGTGGACAGAAGAATCTGATGATTTACCGTGTCAAAGGCAGCAGATAGATCAAGGAGGACGAGGACTGATGATTTGGACTCAGCTTTAGCTATCCGCAGGGCTTCGGTGACCGACAGTAGTGCAGTCTCTGTGGAGTGGCCCCTTTTGAAGCCGGATTGGTTAGAGTCGAGCTGGTTATTCTGTGAGAGGAAGGATGAAACCTGATTGAAAACAACTCGTTCAAGAGTTTTTGCTATGAAAGGCAGGAGAGAGACGGGTCTGTAGTTATCTATGAGCGACGATATAATGTGAGTGTTATCTATAATGTGACGATACCCTGCAGATTTACACCCCCAAAGGCTGTAGTCCAGGTCACATGGGCAGCGGTTCCAGACGTGCCGGGAGATCCAGAGGTAATGAACACGACCATCAGTTTCCTCCAGCATCCATAACACTAGAGCTCATGTTGGTGTGTGTTCATGTACTGTTGTTGTTTTCACAGATCGGCATCATCACTTTCACCAGTCCCAATACGATTAAAGTGGAGCCGAAATATAGAGGCAGGGCGACGCTAGATCATGATATCCCGAGGGGAAAAGCCGCCCTGCAGCTGCTGAGAGTCACAAGCAAAGACACTCGTGTTTACGTGTGCAGAATTAAGGTTTTGAATAAGGCAGCTGTGTCTGCCACGGTCAAACTCTTGGGTAAGACACTCAGAGATGGAATTCATATGTCATAATTTGAAGACATTTTGCCACTTATTTGATGAAATATGACAATACGACGGCATGATTTGTCGTCTCAGTGGAGGATCAGTGGTCTTCAGCTGAGGCATAATGATGGCCAATAACTGACCTGAGAGTCGTACATGCTGTGTGAATGAAATCTTGACCGTGTTCCTGTTGTGTTTCAGTGGCTCCATCTCTCATCTGCAAGATTGTAGGGGTGACTGAATACCATGAGAACATCAAACTGACCTGCCGCTCGAAGGAGGAAATGCCGGGCCAGAACTACTCGTGGCAGAGCTACAACACCAGTAAAATCCCTCGACCGATCCCGCCCATGGCCACTGACCGTACGTGTGTCCGCCTGTGTGGCGATGCTCAAATACATGATTAAACCTCGTTCCTGCATCACATATGAGTGTGTTGGTCTCTCCTCAGAAAAAGGAGTTTTGTCGCTCTACAATATAACCGAAGAAACGTCCGGTTTCTTCGTCTGCACGTGTAGAAAAGGCCCCACAGTTATGTTAGTGTTGCTATTATTTAGTACAGTTGACCATAATGTGCTTTATGTTTCACTTTCACTCCCGTTTATTCAGTGCGTGTAATAGGGTAGCGAGAGCGCGCGCTGGTTTGTATACTATATCTGACGTCACGCAGTTAGTATGCAGTACGATAGAGATGATCAGTCGGTTGTCACGCAGTTAGTATTCAGTATGATAGAGATCATCGGTCGGTTGGATTATTGTGAGTGACATTTTCCTCAGAGTGTGCGTGAATGAAAGAAGTAAGTAAATCTGCTGCATTACTCGAGATATTGTATTTCTTTGTCAGCTGTTATTTTGATATTCGATATGGATGAGAGTTAGGAGTGTAAGTGTCGCTACACGACCGTTGTGTTAATTATATCCACGTTCGCACGTTACTTTCTAGCTTCGGTCCATCAGACTGCGTCGGGTTAAATGGGTTTAGACATGTTTACTTCATTCAATACTTGATGTGATGAATGTTAAGTATTCTGTAGTTGAATAAAATATTAAGTGATGTTAGATATCATTATCTGGACCGCTATTGATGCTTTAAAGTATATCATAGACGACAGTAAGTTCTATCTACATTATTTGTAACTTAATGCATGGTAGAAAATCTGATAAGTGTTTGAATCCTTTCTCTCTGCTTACATTTAGAGTTTAAGAGATATAGTCATATTCTGACTACTGTTTATTTTATGTTTGTAATGTGTATTAGTGCTTAAAGGGGTGGTAAACCACGATTTCACTTTTCTAACTTTAGCTAGTGTGTAATGTTGCTGTTTGAGCATAAACAACATCTTCAAAGTTACAACGTTCAAAGTTTAAAGCAAAGGGAGATATTTGCTTTTAAAGAAATCGATTTCTAAGGACTACAGCAAACGGCCGGTAGGGACTACAGACATTCCTCCAGGGTGTGCTGACATCACCAGTCCCAATATTTACATAAAACCCCTCCTCCGAGAATATGAAATAAGGGGGGCGAGGACATTTTGTATCGCTGCGGGGAAGCGTCGTTGTGGTAGGCTAGTTAGTAGGCTGGAGTGCTGTTGACAATGCCGACGAAACGCTGTTATTTTCATCCGGATTGCAGGTCCACTTTGTTCAGCCTTCCTAGGGACGGGGCAGCGTTGCTGTGCGTTTAACATACAACGTCATATTCATGTGTGTAAGAGACATGAGGGGAACACGATCGCATTTGCATCGGATATATGCTGCCCATCATAAATCAAAGCACGAGACAGACAGGGGTTGGAGGAGAAGATCGGAAAATGTGACATAATGGACTATATTCATCTGTATTTGCAATACATGAGCCTTCAGCTGCACGAGTTCAGCTGCACGAGACAGGCGGGCACGCGCGGCTACCGCGGCACATCTCGCGGAGGAAAGCTTCCACAATCTTCGCGAGTACGGGCTACAACCTGTAAGTGTGATTTATTTTTCGTCGATGTGTTTTCCTGTAATAGTTCGTGTTGTTAATTGTAGCCTACGTTGTAGCAAGGAAGTAAACATGACAGCGCTGTTTGGCTCTGCAAACCAGTTTGTTAAATGCTCATTCATACTTAACGTTATCCGACAAACCCCTAACGTTACAAACTGTTTAAAATCTCAAGAGCGAACTTGGCATTAGTGTAAATTATTCTTTGATTAGAGCTTTTATGTATTGTTTATCTACAGGCATGCTAAACATGGTTCTGTGTTTGATTTGGCTACTAGCAATGTTTAGTGTTCGTTCTTGCGACAGATATTTGGCAAATCGTTCTAAAAATACAAAAGTAACAGTGCCATTCAGTAGCGATCACTATAGATCCACAGTCTTTACTCTTGAGGACTGAACAGGTTCTGCTCGATCATCTTCACTAAAATTGTCTGGGTCTGATTCGGGCTCTTGGTATGGTTTTATTGACGCTAGCGTACACAAAGCCTGAGGCTACCTGTAGAGGAAAGGGGCGTGACGCTTTCGAGAAACGTGCACTAGGCGGTTAGCGAATCACAGCACACTGGGCCAGCTAACCAATCAGAGCCCATTGCGTATTTTTGAGGGACTGGCTTCACAGAATCCGGAAACCATCAGACCGTTTTTACAAGGAGGGACAGAGCAGTGTAGAATAATGGTAAAATATATGAAAAATAATGCATTTTTTTAAAAACGAAGCATGAACACATGTTACAGTGCAGCCCACAAACACAATCAAGCCTTCGAAAGAGTGTGCTTTACCACCCCTTTAAGGAAGAATGAGTGTATGCATATGTTTCCTTTATTCATTTGTATTAGTTCTATCTTTATAGAAACCACACTCGAAATTATACTCACCTTTAAACTCACTTATACAAGAAAGAAGAAGGAATAAACAGAATAAAAAGAACTATCTCTCCTCTCTTCATTTCATACTCTGGAGATTTGGCCTTAAGTCAAGTCAAGTCAAGTCAACTTTATTTATATAGCGCTTTTAACAATGTAGATTGTTTCAAAGCAGCTTTACAGTGTTAAACAGCAAAATAATGCAGCCTAATTTTATTCAGCTGTATAGCCATTTGATGTCATCAGTTCATTTCAATTTCCATACGGTGACAGTGTGGGCTTTAGATCAATAATTAGATCAGTAATTTAGTTTACATGGTTAAATTAGTTTATTAATTAGATTTATTTCGATGTTTAGTTGAAAAATATAGTGTCCCCAACTGAGCACGCCAAGCCAGAGGCAACAGTGGCAAGGAAACCAAAACCCCATTAGGTGACCTAATGGAGAAAAATAAACCTTGGGAGAAACCAGGCTCAGTCGGGGTGCCAGTTCTCCTCTGGCCAATTTACAAACAACGTATTATTATTATTATTCTGGCTGCTTTACAGGTCAGAGGTCATAATAGATCGGAATATTCAAAGGACCGGAGGCAACACGCTGGAGACGGGTTTATTGAGGATGATGTTGATTCAATAATTATTAAAGTGCAATATTCGAATGATCAGAGGCAACACGCTGGAGACGGGTTTATTGCGGATGACATATCGATTTAAGTATTATTTAATGATAATATTCGAACAATCGGAGTCATCACACTGGTGACGGGTTTATTTAGATGCCGTGTCGATGAGGCAGTTGCAGGGGGAGGATAATTGACACGGTCTCTGCAGACACTTCGGGGTCCTGTGTTGGTCTTCTCTGGTCCACCATCTGATCTGGATCCGGCTGACTGCAGTAAACCTCGGGATAAAACAGAGAGAATATCATTAGCGTAGATGCCATTCTTCTGATGATGTAACGAGTACATCAGGTGTTATGGGAAGTGTTCCCGGTTCCGGCTGACCTAGTTAATGCAGCCTAACAATCAATTAATTGATAAAGTGTTTTATGTGTATGCCACAGTAAAGAGATGTGTTTTTAGTCTAGATTTAAACTGACAGAGTGTGTCTGCTTCCCGAACAGTGCTAGGAAGACTGTTCCAGAGTTTAGGAGCTAAATAGGAAAAGGATCGACCGCCTGCAGTTGATTTGGATATTCTCGGTATTAACAACTGGCCAGAATTTAGAGATCGCAGTAGACGTGATGGAGTATAATATGTTAAGAGCTCGCTCAAGTATTGGGGAGCTAAACCATTTAGTGCTTTGTAAGTAATAAGCAAGATTTTAAAATGTATGCGATGTTTAATAGGTAGCCAGTGCAATGTTGACAGAACTGGGCTAATATGGTCATACTTCCTGGTTCTAGTAAGTACTCGAGCTGCTGCGTTTTGGACCAGCTGGAGTTTATTTATTAAGCGAGCAGGGCAACCACCAGTAGAGCAATACAATAATCTAGCCTTGAGGTCATGAACGCATGAACTAACTGTTCAGCATTTTGCATTGAGAGCATGTGCCGTAATTTTGATATATTTTTAAGATGGTAGAAAGCAGTTTTACAGATGCTAGAAACGTGGCTTTCAAACGAAAGATTGGTATCAAAGAGCACACCCAGGTTCCTCACTGACGACGAAGACTTGACAGAGCAGCCATCAAGTGTTAGACAGTATTCTAGGTTACTACTTGTGGAGCTTTTTTGTCCAATAATTAAAAATTCAGTTTTTTCTGAATTGAGTTGCAGGAAATTACCAGTCATCCAATGTTTTATGGCGGCTATGCATTCCGTTAATCTTGTGAATTGGTAAATTTCTTCAGGGCGTGAAGAAATATAGAGCTGAGTATCGTCAGCATAACAATGAAAACTAATGCCATGCTTCCTAATAATATCTCCCAGTGGTAGCATGTACAGGGTGAAGAGTAGCGGTCCTAGCACTGAGCCTTGTGGTACTCCATACTGAACTTGCAACTCCATACTGAACTTGCACTCCATACTGAACTTGCGTGGTGTTCTGGCCGACACACCTGAGTGAACCTGGTAATAAACCCAGAATTAGCACCTAGACTGAACGTCTACCCATTATCTTCACTTCAGCACGTCCACCAATGAAATCGGATCTGAAAAGTGTAAATTGACCCTGGCCGTCATGCCACGTAAGAGAATCAGCTTTTCATCACTGCAAAAAATGCTTTTCTTATTTAGTATTTTTGTCTTGTTTTCAGTCCAAATATCTAAAACATCTTACATTAAGAAGCATTTACTAGACAAGCAAAAGTTTTTGTCTTGTTTTGGGGGAAAATAACTCAAAATGAAGGGAGTTTTTGCTTAAAATAAGCAAAACAATCTGCCAATGGGGTAAACAAAATAATCTTGTTTTCTGTTTGAATTAAGATTATTTTGCTTCCCCCTTATTTTAAGCAAAAACTCCCTTAATTTTGAGTTATTTTCCCCCAAAACAAGACAAAAACTTTTGCTTGTCTAGTAAATGCTTCTTAATGTAAGATTTTTTAGATATTTGGACTGAAAACAAGACAAAAATACTACAATTATACATTTACATTTATGCATTTAGCAGACGCTTTTATCCAAAGCGACTTACAACTTGGGGGTACACGAAGTGATTGGTCATGAAGAGTTGAGTAAGCGCAACAAGTGCCTGAAATACTTAGACCGTGTACATTTCTCAGTGTAGCACAGGCTAGAGTAGGGAGGGAAAAAAGAGGAGAAAGAGGAAAGGAAAGTTTTTTTTTTTTAAATGAGGTTAAGTAGTCACGGAAGAGCTGAGTTTTTAGTTGACTTTTGAATGATGTCAATGATTCTGTGTTTCGGATGGCGTTGGGAAGATCGTTGAATGGAAATGTTCTGGAAAGGGATTTTTTGCCTCTCTGTGATGGTACCACAAGCCGTCGCTCCTTAGCTGAGCGAAGGCTTCTGGTGGGGGTGTGGAGTCGTAGAATCGGGTCAAAGTATGCAGGAGCTGAGTGCGTGGTGGCTCTGTAGGCAAGCGTCAGCGCCTTAAACTTGATGCGAGCAGCGAGTGGTAGCCAGTGCAGAGAGATGAAGAGAGGTGTGACGTGGGTCCTTTTGGGCTCGTTGAAGACAAGACGTGCTGCTGCATTCTGGATCATTCGAAGTGTTTGGATCGCACAAGAGGGGAGTCCAGCCAGAAGCGCATTGCAGTAGTCAAGTCTAGAAATAACCAGGGCCTGGATGAGAAGCTGTGTTGCGTGCTCTGTTAGGAACGGTCTAATCTTCCTGATGTTGTAGAGCGCAAACCTGCACAAGCGAGCTGTCTTAGAAATGTGTTCTCTGAAGGACAACTGGTCATCAAACGTTACTCCAAGATTTCTGACTGACTTTGATGGGGAAATCAAGGATGTACCTAACTGGATGGTGAAGTCATGTTGTATAGTGGGACTGGCGGGGAAGATGAGAAACTCAGTCTTTGCCAGGTTGAGCTGCAGGTGATGTTTTCTCATCCATGCAGAGATGTCAGCCAGACAGCTGGAGATTCTTGCAGGTACTGTGGGGTCGTCTGGTTGAAATGAAAGGTAGAGCTGAGTGTCATCAGCATAGCAGTGATATAAGAAGCCATGTGCCTGAATGATGGGTCCCAATGAAGTAGTGTGAATGGAGAAAAGGAGAGGTCCAAGCACTGAGCCCTGAGGAACCCCCGTGGTCAGTTGATGTGCTTGGGATTCCTCTCCAGGCAACCTTGAAAGACCTACCTGTGAGATAAGACTCAAACCAAAGGAGTGGAGTCCCTGTGATGCCCAGTGATGAGAGGGTGGACAGAATAATCTGATGATTGACCGTGTCTTGGTTGACGTCCAGATGATAAGAAGGATGAAACCTGGTTGAAAACAACTCGTTCAATAGTTTTTGCTATGAATGGTAGGAGAGAAACAGGTCTGTAGTTATCTATGAGTGATGAGTTTAATGTGGGTTTCTTAAGCAGTGGAGTTACCCGAGCCTGCTTGAATGTGGTAGGGAAAATGCCGGTGCAGAGAGATCTGTTGATGATGTGTGTGAGTGCTGGTAGGAGTGTAGGAGAGATGTGTTGATGATGTGTGTGAGTGCTGGTAGGAGTGTAGGAGAGATGTGTGTGAGTGCTGGTAGGAGTGTTGGAGAGATGTGTTGATGATGTGTGTGAGTGCTGGTAGGAGTGTTGGAGAGATGTGTTGATGATGTGTGTGAGTGCTGGTAGGAGTGTTGGAGAGATGTGTTAATGATGTGAGTGAGTGCTGGTAGGAGTGTAGGAGAGATGTGTTAATGATGTGTGTGAGTGCTGGTAGGAGTGTTGGAGAGATGTGTTGATGTGTGTGAGTGCTGGTAGGAGTGTTGGAGAGATGTGTTGATGATGTGTGTGAGTGCTGGTAGGAGTGTAGGAGAGATGTGTTGATGATGTGTGTGAGTGCTGGTAGGAGTGTTGGAGAGATGTGTTTATGATGTGAGTGAGTGCTGGTAGGAGTGTTGGAGAGATGTGTTGATGATGTGAGTGAGTGCTGGTAGGAGTGTTGGAGAGATGTGTTGATGATGTGTGTGAGTGCTGGTAGGAGTGTAGTAGAGATGTGTTGATGATGTGTGTGAGTGCTGGTAGGAGTGTAGGAGAGATGTGTTGATGATGTGTGTGAGTGCTGGTAGGAGTGTAGGAGAGATATGTTAATGATGTGTGTGAGTGCTGGTAGGAGTGTTGGAGAGATGTGTTAATGATGTGTGTGAGTGCTGGTAGGAGTGTAGGAGAGATGTGTTTATGATGTGAGTGAGTGCTGGTAGGAGTGTAGGAGAGATGTGTTTATGATGTGTGTGAGTGCTGGTAGGAGTGTAGGAGAGATGTGTTGATGTGTGTGAGTGCTGGTAGGAGTGTAGGAGAGATGTGTTTATGATGTGAGTGAGTGCTGGTAGGAGTGTAGGAGAGATGTGTTGATGTGTGTGTGAGTGCTGGTAGGAGTGTAGGAGAGATGTGTTGATGATGTGTGTGAGTGCTGGTAGGAGTGTAGGAGAGATATGTTTATGATGTGTGTGAGTGCTGGTAGGAGTGTAGGAGAGATGTGTTGATGATGTGTGTGAATGCTGGTAGGAGTGTAGGCGATATGGCTTGAAGGAGGTGTGAGGGAATGGGATCAAGAGGACAGGTGGTAAGGTGGCTGGAGAGGAGAAGTTTAGATACTTCTGTCTCAGTGAGTGTAGAAAATGAAGAGAGAGGATGTTTGGTTGTGGATGTGGCTGATCTAAAATCCACAGTGTGTGTGGGTGAGAACTGACTGCTGATAGTTGTTGTTTTGTTTGTGAAGAAGTGGGCAAAATCGTCTGGAGATAGGGAGGTGGTGGGGGAGGGCAGAGGAGAGAGTTAAATGTTCTGAACAGTGTGCGTGAGTTTGAGGTGCTGTTGATCTTGTTTTGGAAATAAGAAGATTTAGCTGCATGTATGTCATCTGAGAAGGATGAGAACAGGGACTGATACTTACCTAGATCAGATGGATGGTTAGATTTACGCCATTTTCTCTCTGCTGCCCTGAGTATCGTTCGGTGTTCGCGAATAACATCAGATAACCAGGATATAGAGGGAGTAGCTCGTGCTGGCCTAAACGAAAGAGGGCAAATACTGTCTAGACAAGAAGTTAAAGTGGAGCATAAAGTGTCAGTTACAGTGTTGACATCCATAGAGGAGAATTGTGTGGATGAAGGAAGGGAGGATGACAGAGCAGAGGAAAGATGAGAAGGAGAAAGTGAGCGCAGGTTTCGCCTGAAAGTAACTGGTGGAGGAACTGGTGGTGCATGAGTAGTGAGTTGAAGATTGAATGTGATGAAGAAGTGATCTGAGATGTGTAGAGGTTTGACCAAAATGTTGTCTGTAGAGCAGTTGCGTGTGTAAATGAGGTCCAGATGGTAGCCAGATTTGTGGGTATGTGAAGTGATGAGGCGTTTGAGATCGAATGATGCTTGGGGGGAGTGGAAATCTGAAGCATAAGATTTGTCCAGGTGAATGTTGAAGTCGCCAAGGACTATGAGTGGGCAGCCATCCTCTGGAAATGAGGACAGCAGAACATCTAGCTCCTCAACAAATGTGGTCAATGGACCAGGGGGTCGGTAAATGACTACTCTATGGATTTTAAAGGGAGTTGTAAGCGTAATAGCGTGGTATTCAAATGTCTTGTTATTGCAAAGAGATCTGTGAGTTGAGTATTTCCAGTTATAAATGAGAAGACCCGTGCCACCACCCCTCTCAGTCTGGCGAGGGGTGTGGGAGAAAGATAAGTTTTTAGAAAGAGCAGCAGGTGTTGCTGAGTCTTCTGGACGGACCCAAGTCTCAGTCAAGGCCAAGATTTTGAGATCGGATTGAATGGCAAAGGCTGAAATGAAGTCAGCTTTATTGACCGCTGACTGACAATTCCATAGGCCCACAGAAAAAGAGGGAGGGGCATTAGCGGAGGAGGGAACAGGACGTAGATTAGCAGTGTTATGTGTCGTGTAGGCCTACGTGTAATAGTGGGGCGTGGTTGAGAGATAACGGGAATGGACTGAACATGGTTAGAGAGGAAAGGAGGTGAAAGAGGACAAGAAATGGAGGTAAGTAGGTGCCTTACCGGAGTCCTTGCATCGGAGGAGTCGCGCAGAGGAAGAGTCGAATACAGATGTCTTTACCCGCGTCTGTCTTCACACGCTAAGAAATTAAGTTCACTAAGTAAGAAAAGCATTTTTGCAGTGCACAAAGACCTGCTCTGCTGTGACCCTCAGTCCTGACCTTCTGTCTGTCTTCATCTTCTCCTGCAGCGTCTGGGAGCAAGGCCACCATCGGCAAGATCGTCGGGGCCGTTGTGGCCGTGGCTGCTGTCATTGGAGCCATCATCCTCTGCTGCTATTGCTGTGGGGGGAAGGAGAGTGGGTGAGAACAAAGTTTCCACAAAGATAAACGCCATTGTAATGTGAAAAGCATGAGACAAATCTTTAGAGACACACTATATCGCCAAAAGTGTTGTGCCGCCTCCTTCACACGCACATGAGCTTCCCATTCTCAATCCGTAGGGTTCAGAGGTGGACAGTAACATTTACTTGAGTACTGTACTTAAGTACACTTTTTGAGTATCTGTACTTTCCTTGAGTAGTATTTTTTCTGGAAACTTATGACTTTTACTTCACTACATTCGAAAGACAAATCTCGTACTTTTTACTCCACTACATTTCTATCACGGCCCTTGAAGTAGAAAGTCGTAGCCGCTTTGAAAGTCAGAGGAGGATTTGTTTTCTTCTTTAAAACGTGAATCTTTTTCTTTTTTTTGCAGACAGCCTATCAGTAATCACTCTTGTAGGATCACATGAAGTTCAATGATTTCCAAGTATTTTTTGAACACTAATCAATTGATGGTTAAATAGAAGGTGGCAGTTCCCAGACGTAACCAAAGTATACTTAAAAGTTAAAATTCATAAGAGCAGACGTGGATAAGTCTGAAAAAGTGCGACGACACGAAAGCGCACATAAAAAAGCTGCCTCTCAGACGCCAGACCACAAGTACTGAATTTTAGTCTATTGAATCTACTAAAATCTTATTATAGACTAAAACTAAAACAATTCAGATGCCAAAAATGTTATAGTCAAAAGACTGACTAAAACTAAATAAAGATTTGCTGTCAAAATTAACAATGGTATGAAATATGCTTGGTCAAATGATTTTTATAGATTTACCCGCCAAGTTGCCATAGCCTTATGGATACAGCGCTAACGCATAGGTAACGTTCGACAATGATGTTAGTTAGCATGCACAAACGTAGTTGGGCTAATAATGTTAACTGAAGTCCTTTCAGAAATATGTCTTTACATAATCCTTTCAAATAAACACAATGTAGAAACCTTTCTTTTCTAGTATGATTTTGACTTTTCTAGTATGATAAGAGCGTTGTAACTTTTAAGCAAGTATTTAGGTATGCTAGCATGTCGGATGGAGCATGACTGGCTTAAACCACCATGATGGAACAGTGTGTGTTCATACAACAATGCAACAATAATAAAATAGTGCGTTTACTTTTACTTTTGATACTTGAGTACTTTTAAACGCAAGTACTTCTGTACTTTTACTTAAAGTCCCTGTAAAGGCAATTCTGAGATTTGTTTCTAAACACATTATAAATGTTAGAAATGTATTGCTGAAACACATTACAAAGACTGAACTATGAAGTACTGAATTCAGAAGTTAGACCGTTAAACAGTTTTTCACCGTTGCTGTGTTCAGGATTTTCTGGGCGGGGCTAAAACAGTGGCTCTGACGCACTGGAGCCACCGAGCCTGACTCCTCCCCTAACACGATCATAACTAGAGCACATTCGCATCAGTTCGATCGCGAGTTACTGTTAGTACTGTTAGTTACTATAGTCAACAACTTGCATAACAGCTTACAAAACAAAAACGATGAAGAGGTGGATTAATTTTGTGAACAGCACCCTTGATGGAGAGAGCTGAGGATCATCACCGACACCTACCTCTGCAGTGCCTTTACACCGGATCGTTTTACAAACTTTCACCCATGGGCGTCGGAAGCAAAAAAAATGTGGGTGGGTCCTCAGAAATTACCGCTGTACTTGCTAAATGTATAGTTCGGAAAGACAAAATTACGGAAATCGCCATATCATTGAGAGTAGCTGTAGTGTAGGGGTAAGACGCATGGCATCTAGTACTGACACAAATTGACCTGTGGTTCGAGTCCGGCTTTTGCTTAACTCAATCTTCTCCGTTTTCCCATCACATATCAAATCGGAAAGGCATTTATTTTCAATAAAAATTAAGAAAATATTAGAAAAGTGGAAATAAAGCGTCTAATGTGTGTTTAATAATAAGTGTTTATCGATTAGGGGTAGGTAAACACACATGTGCTGAATGTTAGAGACGATAAAAGTGAGTGGGTCCAATATCATTGATCGTAAAAAGTGGGTGGGTCTTGTCCCACCCACAAACAATGGTTCCGACGCCCATGCTTTCACCGGAGACAACTGGGATTCACTGATAATCTGCTGCAGAACCGACTATCCCCCGCCCAGGCCGTCATCCTCCCGTCCCACCGACATCTGGTGCGTCGTGATCATAGACGCTCGTGATCAGTGAGTGTTGTCTTGTGTGCTACTGCCGCTTTCCCGCGAGTGGGCGTGGTTTCGGCGCCGACAGCGGACACACCCCCAGCGTTTGAGAGCAGAGAATGCTGCTCGTTTTTTCAGGTTTAAGATAAGCTGTTTTATGTACTTCCCGGATTTTTTTATGATTCAAATTTGGCTGGGTGGTTAATAACACATTTATCTGTGATGTGAGAAACTCAGAACATATGTTTAGTTTTGACTTTACAGGGACTTTAAGTAAAAATCTATATTTACAACTTTCACTTGTAATGGAGTAATATTTAACCAATAGTACTTTTACTCAAGTAATGGAGTTGTGTACTTTGTCCACCTCTGGTGGGGTTTAATATGGAGTCGCTCTAACAGCTTCAGCTCTTCTTTCCTCAAGGTTTAGGAGTGTGTTTATGGGGATTCTTCTAGAAGTGCATTTGTGATGTTGGACGAGAAGGCCTGGCTCTCAGTCTCCGCTCTAATTCATCCCAAAGGTGTTGAGGTCAGGACTCCAGTTCCTCCACACCAAACTCGCTCATCCATGTCTTTATGGAGCGATGCTTTGAGCACTGGAGCGCAGTCATGTTGGGACAGGAAGGGGCCGTCCCCAAACTGGTCCCAAAAAGTTGGGAGCATGAAATTGTCCAAAATGTCTTGGTGAAGCATTAAGAGTTCCTTTCACTGGAACTAACCCCTGAAAAACAACCCCACCTCATAATCCCCCACCCCACACTGTTCTTGAGCTCATCTGAAGGCCACAGAAGTTTGGAGGTCTGAGCTCTTGACTTCTGTGACCCTCAGCATGTGCTGACCCCGCTCTGTAGCTGAGTTGCTGTTATTCCCAATCGCTTCCACTTTGTTATAACACCACTAACAGTTGAGCGTGGAATATTTAGTATAGTATTTGGACTTATTGCACAGGTGTCCACCGATCACGGTTCTCTGAGCTCCTGAGAGCGGCCCATTCTCTCACTAATGTGTCTAGAAGCGAACACACACACACTCACACACACACACACACACACACACACACACTCCTGAGAGCGGCCTATTCTCTCACTAATGTATGTAGAAGCGAACACACACACACACATACACACACACACTCCTGAGAGCGGCCCATTCTCACACTAATGTGTGTAGAAGCGAACACACACACACTCACACACACACACACACACACACACACACTCCTGAGAGCGGCCTATTCTCTCACTAATGTGTGTAGAAGCGAACACACACACACTCACACACACACACACACACACACACACTCCTGAGAGCGGCCTATTCTCTCACTAATGTGTGTAGAAGCGAACACACACACACACACACACACACATACACACACACACTCCTGAGAGCGGCCCATTCTCACACTAATGTGTGTAGAAGCGAACACACACACACACACACACACAGTCCTGAGAGCGGCCCATTCTCTCACTAATGTGTGTAGAAGCGAACACACACACACTCACACACACACACACACACACACTCCTGAGAGCGGCCTATTCTCTCACTAATGTGTCTAGAAGCGAACACACACACACTCACACACACACACACACACACACACACACACACACACACTCCTGAGAGCGGCCTATTCTCTCACTAATGTGTGTAGAAGCGAACACACACACACACACACACACACACACACATACACACACACACTCCTGAGAGCGGCCTATTCTCTCACTAATGTGTGTAGAAGCGAACACACACACACACACACACACACTCCTGAGAGCGGCCTATTCTCTCACTAATGTGTGTAGAAGCGAACACACAAACACATACACACACACTCCTGAGAGCGGCCCATTCTCACACTAATGTGTGTAGAAGCGAACACACACACACACACACACACACACACTCCTGAGAGCGGCCTATTCTCTCACTAATGTGTGTAGAAGTGAACACACACACACACACACACACACTCCTGAGAGCGGCCTATTCTCTCACTAATGTGTGTAGAAGTGAACACACACACACACACACACACTCCTGAGAGCGGCCTATTCTCTCACTAATGTGTGTAGAAGCGAACACACACACACACACACACTCCTGAGAGCGGCCCATTCTCTCACTAATGTGTGTAGAAGTGAACACACACACACACACACACACTCCTGAGAGCGGCCCATTCTCTCACTAATGTGTGTAGAAGTGAACACACACACACACACACACACTCCTGAGAGCGGCCCATTCTCTCTCTAATGTGTGTAGAAGCGAACACACACACACACACACACACTCCTGAGAGTGGCCTATTCTCTCACTAATGTGTGTAGAAGCGAACACACACACACACACCTGAGAGCGGCCTATTCTCTCACTAATGTGTGTAGAAGTGAACACACACACACACTCCTGAGAGCGGCCTATTCTCTCACTAATGTGTGTAGAAGCGAACACACACACACACACACACTCCTGAGAGCGGCCCATTCTCTCACTAATGTGTGTAGAAGTGAACACACACACACACACACACTCCTGAGAGCGGCCTATTCTCTCACTAATGTGTGTAGAAGCGAACACACACACACACACACACACACACACTCCTGAGAGTGGCCTATTCTCTAACTAATGTGTATAGAAGCGAACACCTACACACATTAGTGAGAGAATGGGCCGCTCTCAGGAGTGTGTGTGTGTGTGTGTGTGTGTGTGTTCACTTCTACACACATTAGTGAGAGAATGGGCCGCTCTCAGGAGTGTGTGTGTGTGTGTGTGTGTGTGTGTGTGTTCACTTCTACACACATTAGAGAGAGAATGGGCCGCTCTCAGGAGTGTGTGTGTGTGTGTGTGTGTGTTCACTTCTACACACATTAGTGAGAGAATGGGCCGCTCTCAGGAGTGTGTGTGTAAGCGAACACACACACACACACACACACACACACACACACACACACACACACACACTCCTGAGAGCGGCCCATTCTCTCTCTAATGTGTGTAGAAGCGAACACACACACACACACACACTCCTGAGAGCGGCCCATTCTCTCTCTGATGTGTGTAGAAGCGTCTGCAGGCCTAGAGCTTGAGTTACACACCTGTGGCCATGAAGGGGTTGAACACCTGAACTCAGGGATGTGGAGGGGCGGCACAATACTTTTGGCCATATAGTGTATAATGTAAATATGGACAAATTCATATGGTATGGTCATAACTTTAAGATGGCATGATGATAACCTGGAAAAAATGAAATGATTAAAGACAATGAACACTGTTTCCTCTCCTCCTGCAGCGCCATCTAATAATAAGGCTGATAATGGGAGTGAAGGTAAGTTCAGTTTTATTACTACACTCTACACACATAACTGATGATGGACTGGTCACATAAATATCAGACGTGTGATGTCTGAGGGTGATATCAGTCCTGTGGTCATCATAGTAGAGGAACCTACAGTATGAGTACACCCCTCACAGTTCAGCCATTCTAGTATCTTCTCAAGGGACAATACTACAGAAATTAAACTGATATATATTGTAGTCGGTGTGCTGCTCGTATAGCAGTATAGATTTACTATCCTCTGAAAATAACTTCACATACAGAGATTATATAACTGAAATGTGAGGGGTGTACTTCTGTGAGATACTGTACACATAAATAATATGGAAAGATTGTTTTGGACTACAGAGCACAACGTCTATTAATAAAACACAATTCAAATGAAATATTGTTAAATGAGTGATGAAGGCAGACGATGGCGAAACTCCAGTCAAACCTGAGCATAGAGGAGGACATTTTGACACACAACATTCAATAAAACGTGACACAAATGCACAGATGTACTGTATGAGTGTATTTTGCACTCTTGATGGTTTCGAGTGCCGTCCTTTCATTGCTGTGCGACACTTTAACATCCCAATCATGGCCGTGATTTGTGTGTGTGTTCACACACCAAGTCTCATCCCATTCTGATTAACCAAAAAAATTCCACATTTTTCAGTAATTTGCTGGTGATTATGATATATTATGATATAGTGCTCTGTGTACAATGTTATTTGAACGAAAGCGTGATAATATCATGAATCATGGGACATTTGCTCACATTGTTCTCCTATAAGATGACTGCTGTAGAATAAGGACAACGTCTCACATTATATCTTTCTTTGTTTACATGTCTAGTGAACGTCTGCTTGAAACGCTAGCCTTCTACAAACGCAGTGAACACTGGATCTGCACCACACACACCGTTATCTGAGCACTGAGGACAACATTGACATTAAAGCTGCACCTCAACGCTGGGACAGCACAGATTCTTTCTGGCTTGTTTGCTTGGTAGTCAAATTAAAAAAGTTGTTCATGAACTTCATTACTCTTACTGATAATGCAATGTGTAGACCTTGAAGGATCTTCTGCTGTTGCTTACACAACAATAAAATCAGAGCAGCGGCACGTGTTCCTGCACATTATAAGCTCTGTGTGAGGGTGCTTTTTAGTTTTAAACCGCTGGGTTTGTCCATTTTCAACCTAACTTGGGTTATCTTTAACCCAGCATTTTTTAGAGTGTATGCATAGCATAAAATGGATATAATAAAAGCACAAAATTCCATATTTTCATCTGTGGCTTTTTGTCCCATTTTACGCCTTTGTTGCATTACGTGGACAGTTAAATAATTTTTAAATAAAACTGAATTTTGTAAAAAATTACAATGGATTTCAATTTTAGCATCGTATTAAAGAAATAAAAAGAATCTTAAAAAAATCTAGATAATGTTTTCCATAATTCATGCATGAAAGGGTTAAAATATATTTTTATCAAACCAGTTGTGATTTTTTTTATATCTAATATTTGTATTATTCCAAATAAAGTAGCTATGTTTTTTTTTATTCATTCAAGAAGTAACAAATTACAATAGTGCAAACACACATCTCTTCTAAATCTATAACTTTCCAACAATATGCTTAATAAACAACAATCATAGGATAAAAATGGAAAGAAATAAAAAGAACGGAACATACAGAGAGAAAAAAATAAATAAAATAAAATAAAAAAGGCACCCATAAAATGATCATGTAACATGAAAGATCTCATCATATTTCATCAAAAAAGACGTACATTTTCTATTTTCTATTATTCTTAGTGATTTGATTAAATACTCTACTTCGCATAAGAAGTCTATAAAAGTAGGAATTTTCTTAAGAAACCTTTGTTTGTGAAAATAAAACTTTGCCACAAGGATAAGGAAGTTAACAGAAGATTCTAAAGATTTGTTTGGGTTTTCAAAAAGACAAATTACATCCTTGATGCATAGATTACAGTTCATATTAATTTTAGAAAAACAATAAGAGCTCAAATCATTCCAGAAAACTGATGATACCATACAAGAGAAAAACAAATGACAGATAAAGTAGCAATGCGGAGAATTAGCCTATATATGAGTGATGATGTCACAGTCGCCAGTTCTAATCGTGACGTCACAGGCGGACAGCGCGAGGTCAGTTCGGCGGTTATCAGTTCGGTGTTCAGTTTCAGTCCGGAAAAGTGTTTTACACAGTTTACAATTATACAAGAGTCCCGTGAATCCCGTAGAGATGTGGATCAGCAATGATAACCTGTTCGCGGAGGTGTTGGCGGAGTTGACCGCGGCTGCGTTGCTCTTCGTGATTGTGCGCACTTTAATGTTCGTGCATAAGAAGTTCACGGAGGAGAACCGGAGCGGAGCGCGCGAGTTACCGGAGGAGAACCGGAGCGGAGAGTCTCCCGTGAGCAGCGCCGCGGAACCGGACACCAGCAGCCCAGCCCAGAACCCACCAGGTACCGCTGACATTAACACTAAACTCACGGAGATGAAAATAACCGGCAGCAGAAATATCACCGGCGTTCACAGCTCGCGCTCCGCCTAATGCTGCGTTCACACCAAACGCGAATAGAGCGTCAAAATCGCGTCTAGTTTCACGCGCGGACATTGTGAATGCATTCACAGCGAGTTGGACACGCGTCGAAATCGAGCGCTGGAAGCAAAATTGACGCGCGTTCAAGGCACTCCAGGAGAAATATGTCATAAAACACCACTGCCTCTTTTCATTCTCATTAAACATATATATTAAGCATTAATAGCCACACAAATGCGGTCCAGGCAACTCCTACATTATCTTCACTGTCTGCATGTATATTTAAATATCCTTAAAATATAAAGTTATGAAACTTCTCTTTGCCCTCAGTCAACACGATTTGGCAGACAACAAATGATGATCCATGAGAGCAAAGATCGGCGTTAGATCGACACAAGACGAACCACTACAGGCCATCAGAGCCAGCGGCAGACGGCAGAAGGGCTGGCCGAGGAAAGGCTGCCTTCGCCGGGGTTATGAGCGGCGATTGCCCGGTGATCGCCTGGATCTCACAACTCCAAAAACACAAGATTATTTTTTTTAAATAGGCGCTCTCTTTATAAATAACAACAACACTCGGTGTGTTTTTACCAACGGAAGTATTTTATTATATTTCAGCATCGAATGAACACAACCTAGAAAACACTAATGGGTCATTCCTGTTATACAGTGACTTTTCTGTCCCTATGATTTACTTACTCATATATTTTATCACATATTTATAAGAAATGGCTTAAATTATAAATGTAGGTCTTCTTTATCACTTAAACAGATATTAAAAATACTATTTTGTATTTTACACACCTTTTTATTGATATATGCATTCAATTGTATCGTGTCCTCAATGCAAAGTAATCAACTTCCACCAAATAAACCATGAAATTATACAAATATTTTTAGATTATGTTATAGAATATAATATATTTTGTACAAAAAAATACGTGAACAGTATCGGGAACAGATTGAGACACACCCTTTATAATAACATTCAGGCATTTAATGTTATTAATAAGTGGTATGCTAATGATTTATGTGTTTTAAGTTATTTAACAAAAACTTAATTTTTGCATATACTAACTATGTAGGTGGCACACCGACTTCATTTTACCAACTATGATAACTTTGTTAGATGGTAAATCAATACAAAACACATGGTTCTGGTGGTTTTTGTAATCTGTATTCACATTAGATTTTTTATAGCACTACAATTCGTTTGCAAATGAGACAAACCACAGATTCAGATTGCCCTGAAAATTCGTAAAGCAAAGAACAGATGCTCTTTGAGATACAGGCTGGCTAGGCTATATATATATATATATATATATATATATATATATATTAGGGCTGTCAAAAGATTAATCGCGATTAATCGCATCCAAAATAAAAGTTTGTGTTTACATAATATATGTGTGTACTCTGTTAATTATTATTTATATATAAATACACACACACAAGCATGTATATATTTAAGAAACAAATATTATTTTTTTATATATAAAACATTTATATTTATATATATTATAGATTATATAAATGTATATACAGTATGCAAATATTTCTTAAATATATACATGAATGTGTGTGAATTTATATATAAATAATAATTAACAGAGTACACACACATATATTATGTAAACACAAACTTTTATTTTGGATGCGATTAATCTTTTGACAGCCCTAATATATATAGACACACATTCTAAAATGCTTAATTAAACGTGTTGCGTTCATATTCAGGACTCATCTGCTTTTATTATGCTTTATTAGTATATCTGATTAACATTATGAAAACTGAGAAAACCTTTAGGAACTTCAAAAGTTAAAACGGCGTAACTCCTAATATTA
The DNA here is from genome assembly GCA_023566225.1 of Romanogobio albipinnatus. Taxonomy (NCBI): domain Eukaryota; kingdom Metazoa; phylum Chordata; class Actinopteri; order Cypriniformes; family Gobionidae; genus Romanogobio; species Romanogobio albipinnatus. Next base: position 74,391,525 of record CM042241.1, read on the forward strand.
TTTCCAATCATTCTAAATTATGTTCATTTTCCTGATTAAATAGTCACACAGGTTGCACGATTTGGGGTAAATATCTAATTGCGATTATTCTGGTTAAAATTGCGATTGCGCTTTTTAAAAATGCGATTATTATTATTATTTATTAATTTTTACAAATGAAAAGTGTGTATATAACATTTTGTGTTTATATATTAATGTGACTAATAATAATAATTATGATTATTATTATTATTGCTAAATAAAAATAAGAAAGATTACTATTACAATAACATTCATTATTAAAAAATTAAAATAGAGCATTTAAGAATAAATATAACAGTATAATAATATTTATATTTTACAGAAAAATCTTACTAAAATTTACTAAAAATCATTAGAAAGATCGATTTATTGTAAAAAAAAAAAAAACAATTATTATTATAAAAATCTGTGCTTTTTATCTGTGATATAAATTTCTTAAAGTCTATGTCTTCAATATGAAATATGAGCCTCTTATACATCCACTGTGGGGATTAAAACTCCTGTACATTGAAGAAAAACATATGGATTGTCACATTTATTTAGAGAGAAGTTTTATTTTTCTTACTTTCTACCCAAAAGTTTCATTCATACTGGAGGCCAGAGGGCGCCCTCGAGCAGAAATGCCACATTTGCGCCAGAGAAGTAATCGTTTGTTTTCAGGAAATCCCTAATGTGAAGCTTGCGCTGTAGCTGAATAAAACGAAGATAGAAACGCTTTGACTGATTAAACATGAAGATAATAAACACACGACTGCGACAAGATATGGTGTATTTGAGTTCTTCAAGCCTTCTTGGGTATTTTCGTAATAAAAGTATGCGGTGCTGATTGACATTCTGTGATAAGAAGCCACATCTGCTCGACTGACTATATGAAGTGAGTTAAAACATGTTATTGAATGTCATAAACCAACAGGCATTACTAGTTTGTGAAGATGTTAGACACATGTTGCTCTAAACGCTGCTCCGTCTGAAAGCACTGCGAGTTTCTGATCTCAGAGCCGCTCTTCACTGACACGCTGGCCATTTATTTATTTAATTAAAATCACAGCCTTTGCGCTTTCATAATCGCACATAAGCCAAATCGCGATTGCGGTTCGATTTCGATTAATCGTGCAGCCCTAATTTAGACTGAGCGCGTGCACAGAGTTGCCAGATTGCACAGATGAGTAAAACACTGGGAAGAAAGTATATCCTTTAAGGGAAAATATATTATTTGGGGGATTTCAGCTCTTCGCATCTGGCAACCACAAGCATGACTGTTAGTGGAGGCTCTTGACCAATGCAAGATAACGCAAATCCCAAAGAAAAAACACGTTTTAAAGGTTTAGTTCCCCCCAAAATGAAAATTCTGTCATTGATTACTTACCCTCATGTCGTTCGACACCCGTAAGATATTTTAGTGTAAATCTGATGGCTCTGAAAGGCCTCCATTGGCGTAATGCACTTTACACTATCAAGCTATTAAAGACGTCGTTACAAAGTCCATCTCACTACAGTGGTTCTACAATAACTTTATGAAGCGGCGAGAATAGTTTTTGTGTGCAAAAAACCCTAAATAACGACTTATATAGTGATGACCGATTTCAAAACACAGCATCATGAAGCTTCGAAGCGTTATGAATCAGCGAGTCGATTCAGCAGTTCAGAGCGTTATGAATCAGTGAGTCGATTCAGCGGTTCAGAGCGTTATGAATCAGTGAGTCGATTCAGCAGTTCAGAGCGTTATGAATCAGCGAGTCGATTCAGCGGTTCAGAGCGTTATGAATCAGTGAGTCGATTCAGCGGTTCGGAGCGTCATGAATCAGCAAGTCGATTCAGCGGTTCAGAGTGTTATGAATCAGCGAGTTGATTCAGCGGTTCGGAGCGTTATGAATCAGCGAGTGGATTCAGCGGTTCGGAGAGTTATGAATCAGTGAGTCGATTCAGCGGATCAGATCGTTATGAATCAGTGAGTCGATTCAGCGGTTCAGAGCGTTATGAATCAGTGATTCGATTTAGCGGTTTGGAGTGTTATGAATCAGCGAGTCGATTTAGCAGTTCAGAGCGTTATGAATCAGTGAGTCGATTCAGCGGTTCAGAGCGTTATGAATCAGTGAGTCGATTCAGCTGTTCAGAGCGTTACGAATCAGCGAGTCGATTTAGCGGTTCAGAGCGTTATGAATCAGTGAGTCGATTCAGTGGTTCGGAGCGTTATGAATCAGCGAGTCGATTCAGCGGTTCGGAGCATTATGAATCAGTGAGTCGATTTAGCGGTTCAGAGCGTTATGAATCAGCGAGTCGATTTAGCGGTTCAGAGCGTTATGAATCAGTGAGTCGATTTAGCGGTTCAGAGCGTTATGAATCAGTGAGTCGATTCAGCGGTTCGGAGCGTTATGAATCAGCAATTAATCGCTGGGGGGTGTTCCCCAAATGTGTCGTTCCCTTCTCTGGGAACATGGGTTATAGTCATAACCCGAGATGTTTCTGTAACATTGATGTTCGTATTAGGGATGCGCATACCGCTGTATATTTTATTTAAAACACTATGATATCATGATTTTGCTCAGTATTCGCTGCTGTTCCATGCGCTACCCAAACTGACTGAAACCGGCGAATACAGCAGTTGAATCTCAATCAACACGCACAAAACTATTTCATAAAGAGAGTAGACGTGAAATCTGGGATTAATTCGCTTATAAAACTGATCGTCAAACCTTGCCAAACATCGGTCACTTGCCATCCCTGACGGGTACAAGACATGTGACTGCATAAATCAAACCATCTCATTTAGACATTTATTTTCTTTTAACACTGATCAATACACATAAGATCGTCTCGTTTAAATATCACAAAATCTCCAGTTTGAGTTTCACACGTCCTAGTGATTCACATTAGTTGATTTCAAACCTGCGCTGAGAACGATCCCGTAGACGACACCACTGGATTCATGGCCATTTCCATCTGTTGTCTCTGCTTTTATTCTGGCTCCTCACCTGTGTTTAGTCTGGAGCTCAGTCTCATGCTGTGTACTCACATGTTGTTTCTGTGTGTGTGTGTTCAGACGGCTTTGGGAATAAAAGTCTGTCATTAGAAGAATACCGCCGTCTTTATGAAGTTGACCGAAAACTGGTTCTTTTTGATGGAATGTTTAAAGGAAGGAGGAGGACGGACGGACGAAAAGTATGTTGCTCTTTCTCCATTACCAAACTTTGTTCTTCCTCTTGTTTCCTTCTGTGACCTTTGAGTCCTGCCATAAACATCAGTGTCTACAAGATGTCCGTTTACTCACGCTTGCAAAAATGTGCTTTATCTTTTAGGTTACCATCAGATATATTAAGTTGCAACCTTCTGAACAAACATTGTCGAAATCGGTGAGTTGACAAGACTTCATGAAATTCTCTATTAAGAATTGGTTTGTTCAATTTAGTTTGAGATGTGACTGAACTAGACAGAGAAGCATCAGTTAAAGTCAATTGCTTTCATCTTTAATTTCCCTCACTCTCTCGTTGGGAGATTTGAAATGAGCTAACTTTTTGTCAATTTCTTCTCTTCAGGCTAAGCTTACCAAACCTTTTAGTGAAGAGAGGGCAGCCGTGTTGCAGCTACAGCAGAACCCAACCTGTGAACATATCATTGGACTGTACGACTGCTTTACAGTGGGAGACTATGATGTATTAATCATGGAGAGTGCAGAGGGGTGCGATACATTGGGAAGATTAATCGAAAGCACAGGCGAACGGCTGAAAGAAAAACATGCTAAAAAGATCATGTGCCAGCTCTTTACTGCGCTCAGTTACTGCTGGGGTCGGGGTGTTTATTTCCCAATTGATGTGGCTAAAATCTGGATAAATCCCCGCACCCTCGAGATAAAGATCGTGGACTTCAGTGAGGCGAAGCGCTTCATGAAGGGTGAGTTGGCTTTTTGAACACGGGTCACTTTTTTAACTTTATGATGATTAATGATGTTTTACCAAACACTGGAAATGTATTGCTTGCAGGTAGAGAAGAAGCAGATACAGCAGAGTTGCTAAGGGAGAATGTTAAACTAAAATACTTGGCGGACTTGTGCAACGTGATGGAGTCACTTGTGAGGAACATCAGACGTCCATTTTGGAAAAGGTCACACCTGTCAAAAGGTGAGCTCAATAATAATAATGATAATGAATGCTGTGATACACAATTAAATGTTCACGTCATAATAACAGCATTGTAACATTACCTTTAGGGCTGCACGATAAACTGCTTATCACGATTATTTTGCTCATTTATAATCACGATTATTCTATCAAAAAGGGTGATGTAGTTATGGCCAGAAACAGATATCGCAATTAAAATATGATTAGTCGTGCAGCTCTAATAACCTTACATGATCTCCAGATCTCAGGTGAGGACAAACATGACTAATCCGCTCTCGTCCGATCACTTTCACAGAATGCACTGATCTTCTTAATCAGCTGAGAGCAGTACGAGGGATTCGGCTGCTTGGAACCTTGGAGAAAATTTCCAATTATCCCTGGTTTGTAGGTCCCTAAGAAAAAGGGTAAGAAAAAGAGATGTTCGATGGCACAACCCCAACAGTGAGTATTGATTTCCATTCTCCTCCCACCGTCTACTGCTGACCAATCATAGCAGGTTCTCACAACAACAAATCAGAGCGGCCCTAAAACAGCTCTTCATGTTTCAGCCAACGTAGATGTACACAAATAGCGCTTAACATGTCTTTATAAAAGCGCCAACGGGGGCCGGATGGCACTCCCTCTCTTTTCTTTTCCTCTCTTCCCTCTCTCTTCTCTGTCGCTCCTCATACTTCTGTCTCCTTTCTCTCTGTTCTGGCCCACAGGTGCTGCAGATGCAGTGACTGCAGGGCTGTAGAGTGCAGTCTCGGGAGTAGCCCTGACCTGCGGGGGGGCGGGTGGTGTTGGGGGAGTTAGTCACGGTCGTTGGGGGGTGGGGGTTTTGTCGCCGTAAAGGGGTTGGGGGTTCCCCATTGGTGTAATTCATGGGGGGTGGGGGGCAGGTCTCGGCTGGGGTTGATAGGAGTGGTTCGGGGGGGGGGGGGGGGGGGGGGGGGTGTTAGCTGGGTTTGTTGGTAGGAGGATCTCCTCGGTATGTGTGGGGTTAGGGGGGTGGGGTTAGGGGCGTGGGGTTAGGTTGGGGTTAGGGGCGTGGGGTTAGGTTGGGGTTAGGGGCGTGGGGCGAGGGGTTCGGTTGGGGTTAGGTTGGTGTTAGGGGCGTGGGGCTAGGGTGGGGTTAGGTTGGGGTTAGGGGCGTGGGGCGAGGGGTTAGGGTGGGGTTAGGTTGGTGTTAGGGGCGTGGGGCTAGGGTGGGGTTAGGTTGGGGTTAGGGGGAAACCCCAACTCCCACAACACCCCTCACCTCTTCGCTGGCCAGGAGTTGCTCACGGGATTGCGCTCTACACCCCCAGTCTCGGCGTCTGCAGCACTCGGGGGTTAGGACACATGAGGAGAGGGAAAAGGAGACGGAAGCATGAGGAGCAACAGAGACGTGAGAGCGGGGAGAGGAAAAGAACAAATTTCCAAAACGCACTGCCATCCGGCCATTTTAAATAAAATATGTATCATCCATGTATTTGTATTTTAAATAAGCAGTGCACAATAACTCAAACAATCTCAAACAGAAAAACTGATTTTCATTTTATTTGAAATAAGGAAAACATGAACGAAATCGTTCAGAATGAAGAATACTCTGGTAACAGGTTATTTGTCGAAATGCAGTGCTCAATAATATATTATTATTAGGTTCTGAAATGGTTCAAAATGTTAATTGCTAATCAAGTCCATGTAAAATAGTCCATTCATTTCAACTGTTGAAGTGTTAATTTTCAACTGTTAATTTCAAATCGGTCTAAAAATGATTCACTAATTCATTATGAATCAGTGTTTTTGAACGAATCTCTTGTATCTCTTTTTTTTTGTCACGTGTCGCCACCTACTGGTGTGACGATGTGATTGACGCAATCTTTATTTGATGTGTTAAATTGCGAAACTCTTTTGATTGATAACACACATCAGTGTTTATATCCAAACCACTGTGTTTGAAAAGACTGAAGCGGTTTCATACTGATATATTAGACAGCAACTTGTCTTTCAAAAACCGTATCGCTGACGGAGAAAGAGTTAAAAAGTTAAAAAATGTCCTTTATAAAGTAAATTACGCCCTGGGGTAAATATCACAAATATGCAGATTTAAGTATGTCAATGCTGATATAACACTGATGAGACTGCATCTTTGTACATACAATTTGCTATGCACTGTACCTGATAGGCCCCATGTGAGTCAAAACATTGGTTTTAATGCCCAGTGCTGTAGTGTCAATGTTTTATTTATTTATTTGAAAGCAAGTTGTCTTTCCCCTTTACTTTCTTGTCAGAGTGCACCAGAATGCTTAGTTTACATGTTAAAACCACAAAATCTTTCTACTGGGGGCAATGCCCCAGACCCCACTACAAGTATTTAATTCAGAAACATTTGCAGGTTAGGTATGATTGTCTTTGTTTAATGCTTTGAACAGCAGCTACGCTAATTGTTTTTCTGTTCTGTTTTATCTGAGTCCATCAGCTCCTGAGGACTTCAGATGACCATCACCTGTGAAGAGAAGACTCAACTCCTGCAGGACTTCAGATGACCATCACCTGTGAAGAGAAGACTCAACTCCTGGAGGACTTCAGATGACCATCACCTGTGAAGAGATGACTCAACTCCTGGAGGACTTCAGATGACCATCACCTGTGAAGAGAAGACTCAACTCCTGGAGGACTTCAGATGACCATCACCTGTGAACAACTCCTGGAGGACTTGAATGATCATTTCATTAAATTACTTATTTAATAATCAAATAAAACGTGTCCCCAAGATCTGTTATTCAGAATGTGTGAATGCTCTTCCAGGAACAGCGCTTAACACAGCAACTAAACCCAATATATTCTCACTGATTTATTAAATAAATCAGTGATAATAAATCAGGAAATAAATAAATATTTATTTATTTATGGATGCGCGGGTTGTGAACGCGCTGTTGGTGTTAGAGCTCCGTCAAATTGATTCATAATCCTTGATTTTCTCCTTATCACCCGCTTACAAACAAATATTTTCTATTATTTACAGCGTGTGAATATATCTCCGATACGATTCTCTATAAAAAACAATCGGATTGCTTTGATATCACTACTTATATCCGAACTTCCGCTACTAGCCGTAGCCCGCTAGCATTGCACGGGTGGTAAACTTATTTACCTTGTGGACTCGGAGAGTTTACCACGCGTTTACCATCTGCTACAATGGCGAATAACTCGGATGTGTGTCTAATGTTACCTTTGAGTGCAGGCGAGGACACGTTCGAGCTGCATTCGGTGCAGTTGGAGTTGGAGTCGTTGGAGAAGCAGATTTGCGACCTTCTAGACAGACAAGCCGTGCTGAGAGAGCGACGATCAGCGCTTGAAACATCACGCGCCGATGCGCACAAGTCAGTGGTTAATAACCTGTTGACTCCGAGCTCGTCTACTCCGTGTGTTTCTTTGCACAGGACGCGATCATCCCTGGTTTCGTTCACTCCGGCACCGACACAGCACCGGGGACCCTGGGTTTTTCCACAGCGGAAGACGCGAGCCAGGACCAGAGCTAGGACCTCTCCGCCCCTCCCGGTCTTCGAGATCTCCACTCGGAACCGCTTCTCCCCTCTTCGCGAGACGGAACGCAGCGCTGTGGTCATCGGTACTTCCATCGTCCGGCATGTCCACGCTACCTCAGGTAAAGGCAAAGTAATCACTCACTGCTTTCCTGGTGCTCGTGTTCTCGATGTCGCTGCGCAGGTTCCCGAGATCCTGAACGGTGACGAGCGCATCGGAGCTGTCATGTTGCACGCGGGAACGAACGACACCAGGCTGCGGCAGACGGAGGTTCTGAAGGACTACAAGAGCCTGCTAGAGACGGTGCGCAGAACATCGCCTGAAGCAACGATCATCGTGTCTGGACCCCTTCCCACGTCCCAGTGCTGTAGTGTCAATGCTTTTTTTGAAAGCAAGTTGTCTTTCCCCTTTACTTTCTTGTCAGAGTGCACCAGAATGCTTAGTTTAAATGTTAAAACCACAAAATCTTTCTACTGGGGGCAATGCCCCAGTCCGCCCTACAAGTATTTAATTCAGAAACATTTGCAGGTTAGGTATGATTGTCTTTGTTTAATGCTTTGAACAGCAGCTACGCTAATTGTTTTTCTGTTCTGTTTTATCTGAGTCCATCAGCTCCTGAGGACTTCAGATGACCATCACCTGTGAAGAGAAGACTCAACTCCTGCAGGACTTCAGATGACCATCACCTGTGAAGAGATGACTCAACTCCTGGAGGACTTCAGATGACCATCACCTGTGAAGAGAAGACTCAACTCCTGGAGGACTTCAGATGACCATCACCTGTGAAGAGAAGACTCAACTCCTGGAGGACTTCAGATGACCATCACCTGTGAAGAGATGACTCAACTCCTGGAGGACTTCAGATGACCATCACCTGTGAAGAGAAGACTCAACTCCTGGAGGACTTCAGATGACCATCACCTGTGAAGAGAAGACTCAACTCCTGGAGGACTTCAGATGACCATCACCTGTGAAGAGATGACTCCACTCCTGGAGGACTTCAGATGACCATCACCTGTGAAGAGAAGACTCAACTCCTGGAGGACTTCAGATGACCATCACCTGTGAAGAGATGACTCCACTCCTGGAGGACTTCAGATGACCATCACCTGTGAAGAGATGACTCAACTCCTGGAGGACTTCAGATGACCATCACCTGTGAAGAACTCCTGGAGGACTTGAATGATCATTTCATTAAATTACTTATTTAATAATCAAATAAAACGTGTCCCCAAGATCTGTTATTCAGAATGTGTGAATGCTCTTCCAGGAACAGCGCTTAACACAGCAACTAAACCCAATGGATTCTCACTGATTTATTAAATAGTGTTCTGTAGTGTTATGTAATATGACGTTCTCAATCATAGTCCTGGAGGACTTGAGATGACCAACACCTGTGAACAGACGACTCAATCCTGGAGGACTTCAGATGACCATCACTTGTGAAGAGACGACTCAACTCCTGGAGGACTTCAGATGACCATCACCTGTGAACAGACGACTCAACTCCTGGAGGACTTCAGATGACCATCACCTGTGAACAGACAACTCAACTCCTGGAGGACTTCAGATGACCATCACCTGTGAACAGACGACTCAACTCCTGGAGGACTTCAGATGACCATCACCTGTGAACAGACGACTCAACTCCTGCAGGACTTCAGATGACCATCACCTGTGAAGAGACTACTCAACTCCTGGAGGACTTCAGATGACCATCACATGTGAACAAACGACTCAACTCCTGCAGGACTTCAGATGACCATCACCTGTGAAGAGACGACTCAACTCCTGGAGGACTTCAGATGACCATCACCTGTGAACAGACGACTCAACTCCTGGAGAACTTCAGATGACCATCACCTGTGAAGAGACGACTCAACTCCTGGAGGACTTCAGATGACCATCACCTGTGAAGAGACGACTCAACTCCTGGAGGACTTGAGATGACCATCACCTGTGAAGAGATGACTCAACTCCTGGAGGACTTCAGATGACCATCACCTGTGAAGAGACGACTCAACTCCTGGAGGACTTGAGATGACCATCACCTGTGAAGAGACGACTCAACTCCTGCAGGACTTCAGATGACCATCACCTGTGAAGAGACGACTCAACTCCTGGAGGACTTCAGATGACCATCACCTGTGAACAGACGACTCAACTCCTGGAGAACTTCAGATGACCATCACCTGTGAAGAGACGACTCAACTCCTGGAGGACTTCAGATGACCATCACCTGTGAAGAGACGACTCAACTCCTGGAGGACTTCAGATGACCATCACCTGTGAACAGACGACTCAACTCCTGGAGAACTTCAGATGACCATCACCTGTGAAGAGACGACTCAACTCCTGGAGGACTTCAGATGACCATCACCTGTGAAGAGACGACTCAACTCCTGGAGGACTTGAGATGACCATCACCTGTGAAGAGACGACTCAACTCCTGGAGGACTTCAGATGACCATCACCTGTGAAGAGACGACTCAACTCCTGGAGGACTTGAGATGACCATCACCTGTGAAGAGACGACTCAACTCCTGCAGGACTTCAGATGACCATCACCTGTGAAGAGATGACTCAACTCCTGCATGACTTCAGATGACCATCACCTGTGAAGAGACTACTCAACTCCTGGAGGACTTGAGATGACCAACACCTGTGAACAGACGACTCAATCCTGGAGAACTTCAGATGACCATCACCTGTGAAGGTGCCTCCTGTGTGCCTGTTTGCAGCTCTGTACAGCCCTGCTCACGTTTGAATCTTTATTTTGAATTTTCTCTTTATTCTACTGCTAAATATAACTTACTCATCACCATAAATTGTTTAAAAATTGCCTATCAATTTAAATTTGACATCGCTAGATTTTAATCTAAATCACTATCACACGTTAGCATTTCGCTAGCCTGTTAGCTTGTCATCTCTGCACCCAGATCCCCCTTTTTCTAAGTTCATTAGTTGGATTAGTAAATAGTGTCCAGCAAACGATTGTGGTAAGTGGTAAATTGGATTAATCAACAAACACGGTAAGTCATGTCTTCTCCTGTCATTATCACTTGCACCGCATGCTGCATGTTTAATATAGGCTTCTCCGCTGGCGAACAGGGTTTCACATGTGATAAATGTAAGGAGATAGGCTGACGGAGAAGATTTCAGAATTAGAAACACGCATCCATACTTTATCTGAGAGTAGTGAGGATGTAACAGCTTTAGACACTGATTTGGATGCGAATAGCTTAGTGAACTCTGTACATTCTTCGGTTCCGGCTGCAGGGCCCTCGCAGCAGGGAAACTGGGTGACAGTGAGGCAGCATAGTCGCAGACCAAAGAACTGCTTTTCCGTTCCGGTTAGAACATCAAACATGGTCTCCCCTCTCAGTGAAGCACCCACTGAGTGTCCTGTTGAAAGTGCCCTAGTCATTGGTGATTCTATTACACGGAACGTGAAGATAGAGACACCGGCCACGATAGTTACTTGTTTACCGGGAGCCAGAGCGCCTGACATCAAAGCAAATTTAAAAGTGCTGGCTAAAGCTAATCGTAAATTCTCTAAGATTATTATTCACGTCGGCACTAATGATGTTCGACTTCGCCAGTCGGGGATCACCAAAATTAACATTAAAGAGGTGTGTGATCTCGCTAGTACGATGTCAGAGGCTGTTTATTGTTCTGGACCGCTCCCTCGTTAGAAGGAGTGATGAGATAGTTAGCAGGCTATCATCACTCAATGGCTGGTTGTCTAAGTGGTGTCTGCAAAATAACATAGGGTTCATAGACAATTGGAAAAGCTTTTGGGGCAGACCTGACCTGTTGAAGAAGGATGGCATCCATCCCTCCTGGGGTGGTTCCGCTCTTCTCTCTAGTAATTTGGCACATAGTCTTAGAGCTAAACCTTGACTCACTAGGGCCCAGGTCAGGAAGCAGACAAACTGGCTAAACCGACCGTCTGCTAGCTGTCTCACGTCACCAGAGTCAGATAAATCCCAGCACATAGAGACTCTTTCACCTAGATATTATCATATAGAGACTGTGTCTGTTCCCCGAATTAGTAAATACAAAAAAAACATCAAAACCATTCAACAGTAAAAATGTAATTGATGTCCAACAAATAAACAAAAGATATAATACAGATGAACAATTGATAAAGCTTGGGTTGCTGAATATTAGATCCCTTTCCCCAAAAGCGCTTATTGTTAGTGATATTATTAAAGATAATAATCTAAATGTGCTGTGTTTGACAGAAACCTGACGACTACATTACCTTAAATGAGTCCACCACCCAAGATTATTGTTATAAACATGAGCCGCGTCTGAAAGGTAAAGGGGGAGGGGTTGCTGTAATTTATAATAATATCTTCAGTATTACTCAGAAGTCTAGTTTCAAATATAATTCCTTCGAAGTTTTGGTGCTTTATGTAACGTTATGTAGTGTACATGACAACCCGTTCAACATTGGTGTTAGCTACTGTATACAGGCCACCAGGGCATAATACAGACTTTATCAAAGAATTTGCTGACTTTCTATCAGAATTAGTACTGGCCGTAGATAAAGTACTAATTGTTGGTGATTTTAATATCCATGTAGACAACGAAAAAGACGTATTAGGATTAGCATTTAAAGATACACTAAACTCTATTGGAGTTAGTTAACACGTGTCAGGACCCACTCATCGCCATAATCATACTTTAGACCTAATATTGTCACATGGAATAAATGTTGATACTGTTGAAATTCTGTAGCAGAGCGATGACATCTCAGATCATTACCTAGTATCTTGTATACTTAATTTAGCTAAGGTTGCAAAGCCGCCCCCTCGCTTCAAAAATGGCAGGACAATCACTGCCGCTACTAAAGATTGCTTTTTGAATAATCTTCCTCATCAGTATCATCTCCTCAGCATCCCAGATAGCATAGAAGAACTCGATGTTGCAACAGAAACTATTGACTCTCTCTTTTCCAGTACTTTAGACACAGTTGCTCCTCTGCGCTTAAAGAAGATTAAAGAAAATAGTCCAACGCCGTGGTACAACGAGCACACCCGGGCTCTTAAAACAGCAGCCAGAAAAATGGAGCGCAGCTGGAAGAAAACAAAACTAGAGGTATTTCGTAATTCGTGGAAAGAGCACATGATCACATACAGAAAGCCCGTAAGAACTGCTAGATCTGCTTATTTCTCAACTCTCTTGGAAGAAAACAAACACAACCCAAGGTATTTATTCGATACAGTGGCTAAATTAACCAAAAATAAAGCTTCAACTTCTGATGATTGTAAACTGCACAGCTGTAATGACTTTATGAACTTCTTCACATGTAAGATTGATAATATTAGGAAGAAAATTTTAACCATGCAGCGTCTACTACAGTATCACATCAGACAGAGCATTGTAGTGTCACTGAGGAAAAATTACAATCATTCACTGCTATAGGAGAAGAAGAATTGGCTAAACTCGTTAAATCATCAAAATCAACAACATGTATGCTTGACCCTGTAGCGACTAGGCTATTAAAAGAGATGCTACCAGAGGTCATAGATCCTCTTCTTAATATCATTAATTCATCTTTGTCATTAGGATATGTACCGAAAACTTTTAAGTTGGCTATTATTAAACCACTTATTAAAAAAACGCAACTTGATCCTACAGAATTAGTCAATTATAGACCAATCTCAAATCTACCCTTTCTGTCAAAAATACTTGAAAAGGCAGTGTCTTCACAATTATGTTCCTTTTTAGAAGGAAATGGTATCTGTGAGGATTTCCAGTCAGGATTTAGACCGTATCATAGCACTGAGACTGCTCTCATCAGAGTTACACATGATTTACTCTTATCATCCGATCGTGGCTGTATCTCTCTATTAGTGTTACTCGATCTTAGCGCTGCATTCGATATTTCTTCACGCCCTGAAGAAACTTACCAATTCACAAGATTAACGGAATGCATAGCTGACATAAAACATTGGATGACCGGTAATTTCCTGCAACTCAATTCAGAAAACACTGCATTTTTAATTATTGGACAAAAAAGCTCCACAAGTAGTAACCTAGAATACTGTCTAACACTTGATGGCTGCTCTGTCCAGTCCTCGTGGTCAGTGAGGAACCTGGGTGTGCTCTTTGATACCAATCTTTCGTTTGAAAGCCACGTTTCGAGCATCTGTAAAACTGCATTCTACCATCTTAAAAATATATCTAAATTACGGCACATGCTCTCGATGCAAAATGCTGAACAGTTAGTTCATGCGTTCATGACCTCAAGGCTAGATTATTGTAATGCTCTACTGGTGGTTGCCCTGCTCGCTTAATAAATAAACTCCAGCTGGTCCAAAACGCAGCAGCTCGAGTTCTTACTAGAAACAGGAAGTATGACCATATTAGCCCAGTTCTGTCAACACTGCACTGGCTGCCTATTAAACATCGCACCTTTTTAAAATCTTGCTTATTACTTATAAAGCACTAAATGGTTTAGCTCCCCAATACTTGAGCGAGCTCTTAACACATTATACTCCATCACGTCTACTGCGCTCTCTAAACTCTGGCCAGTTGATCATACCGAGAATATCCAAATCAACTGCAGGCGGTCGATCCTTTTCCTATTTAGCTCCTAAACTCTGGAACAGTCTTCCTAACATTGTTCGGGAAGCAGACACACTGTCAGTTTAAATCTAGACTAAAAACACATCTCTTTACTGTGGCATACACATAAAACACTTTCTCAATGAAATGATTGTTAGGCTGCATTAACTAGGTCAGCCGGAACCGGGAACACTTCCCATAACACCTGATGTACTCGTGACATCATCAGAAGAATGGCATCTACGCTAATGATAGTCTCTCTGTTTTATCCCGAGGTTTACTGCAGTCAGCCGGATCCGGGCCGTATCCAGATCAGATGCTGGACCTGCGCCCAGAGAAGACCAACACAGGACCCTGAAGTGTCCGCAGAGACCGTGTCAATTAGCCTCCCCCTGCAACTGCCTCATCGACATGGCATCCTCAATAAACCCGTCTCCAGTGTGTTGCCTCCGATCATTCGAATATTGCACTCTAATAATTATTTAATCAACATCATCCTCAATAAACCCGTCTCCAGCGTGTTGCCTCTGGTCCTTTGAATATTCCAATCTATTATGACCTCTGACCTGTAAAGCGGCCAGAATAATAATAACAATACGCTGTTTGTTAATTGGCCAGAGGAGAACTGGCACCCCGACTGAGCCTGGTTTCTCCCAAGGTTTATTTTCCTCCATTCTGCTCCTGATGGGGTTTTGGTTTCCTTGCCACTGTTGCCTCTGGCTTGGCGTGCTCAGTTGGGGACACTACATTTTTCAACTAAACATAGAAAAAAATCTAATTAATAAACTAAATTACTGATCTAATTATTGATCTAAAGCCCACACTGTCACCGTATGGAAATTGAAATGAACTGATGACATCAAATGGCTATACGGCTTAATAAAATTATGCTGAATTATTTTCCTGTTTAACACTGTAAAGCTGCTTTGAAACAATCTACATTGTTAAAAGCGCTATATAAATAAAGTTGACTTGACGTTTCTGCAGTGACGGCTCTCTGACGCGATGTTTTACGTCAGTGTCTGAATTCCTCGCTTCATTTCATTCACTCCTTGCTTATAGTGCACTCAACTGCCATGCACTTTATAGGGATTAGAGAATTATTAAACAAGTGAGCGATTTCGGACACAGCAACAGAGTTGACACCGAGATCGATTCCTGTGCTGGAGTCGACCCCGACTCTGGGGCTATTCAGAGTCGAGGAATCGACTCCCCATCACTACCAGAGATTAATCCTGACGGCACTCGCAAGGAAATGGATAAGTACATAATCAAATTCACAAATATCATGCCATTTAAACATTACTACAAATACATACTGAGTCACTAAGACAATCTTTGTCATAGAATATACTTGTTTGTTCACAGTTCGAACGTTCTTGTTTCCATTTGTTTCATTTCAAGATCTGAGGTAAATTATCCATAGTTGCTTTTAGTAAGACAAAGCTGGGCGCACTAAATGATATTCAAAGTCACATTACACGCTTTTAACATTAAATAAAGCACATAAACATTACCTGAGATTATGTTTTATGTTGTTGTTCCAGCCGCGACGTCGCAGAAACAGAAACCGTTTCTAAAATAGATTAATTGCGTCGTCGTCGTGGCTGGTTAGGACAAAAACTCCAATTAACATGGAAAAGACGCCTTTTATCGCATGTGGCGGCGTCGCGTGTAGTTAGGCCACGGTGTCAGGCGAGGCCCAGATAGCAAACAATCATTGAAACTATGTTAATTCAACATTATGTTGTCAACATTAAGTCACTGAATCAACATCATTTTGCACCCTGTTTTAATATTGAAACAATGTTGAAATCCAGTCCATAGATCAACGTGATTTCAATGGCATTTCAATCGTTATTAAGCCATAGAAAACGATTGCTAGGCACACGAAAATGTAATTCCATAAATTAAATGAATTGAATAGCCTGCTTTATATACAGTCAGGATGTTAAAAAAGTGATGGAACATTTGAAAGCTTGTATGCCTATAGCCTAAAACACTGATCACACCACACGATTTAAGGTATAAAAACAAATTCATTTTATTTGTATTCTTATTTCATTATTTATTTTCTTAAACCTATTTACAGTTCGACGTCCTCTGATGTCTGACTGGTTTGTTGTCCAGTCCCTCCTGCCCGGTCTGGCCCATAGCGCAGCCACTTTCGCACAGCCTGTGCAAAAGCAAACTGGGTGACGGCGGCTGTCCCCATCTGTTGTGTAAGAGCGTCTAAAACAGAAAATTAAACATTTTAAAAATTAGCCTTTAAGTTAAACAGATCATATTTGCACACTTGGAAACAAATTCATTTTTCAATAGGCTAATCGGATTAGGCAGTTTGTTCAGTGTTGTAGGCCTGTCATGTTTTCCCTACATACAAAGCACTTTTCAAAATTGCCCAATATGTGCATGGGTTTATTCAAATTAAAGGGAGGCAAAAAGGATCAGCTTGCAGTGACACTTTTGATAAGAAAACATTTCCGAGGCAAAGTGAAAAAACTCATATTTTATTTTGGTTCTGAACGAGGGGTGCGGGGATAATGTCACGGTGACGGCAATCAGGGCCTGAAATTAACTTTTTTGCCACAGTGACTTTTTACCAGACACTTTTTTTTTGGCCTCACAGGGCTCGACATTTACGTGCTTGTCCGTCGGACAAGTAAACCTGTCACTCACTTGTCCGAGTAAAAAAATTGCTTGTCTGGATTTGTGTGTGTGTGTGTGTGTGTGTGTGTGTGTGTTGTAAATATTATTTATTCTGAAGCAATATTCTCACCAGTGTTCAATCAGCTTTGACATATTTAAATCTGCATATTTGTGATATTTTTACCTTTTATAAAAGGCAATTTTTCCATTTATTTCATTTTATTTTCTTAAATTTGATCTATAAATTAAATTAGAATAAGACACTATAGAGCTGTTACTAATGCAATTAACTAATGTACACTGAAAAATGTTATGAGTGTTTTAAATACGTTTGAATCTACAATTAAGAAATGCTGGAAAGAATGTTTAAACATGAAACTTAACCCCCAGTCGTGCCGCGAAATCTGTACCGTAAAGGTGCTGATCCACTCGTCCGCGCCGCACTCCACTTTATTCCTATAGGTGACGTCATGCGACTTTAACGCGCCCGCAAAGCATTCCGGGAAGAACAAATGCCGCGCGTCAAAAAAGCTGCCCGAAACTCAACTTTATGCAAATTAATCCGTTGAACGCGACGCGACTATCCAATAGAAGTAGAGCACATGGAGACAGAGGGAAGTCTCTCGCCGGTCCTTTGTTTTTCATTCCCCGCTGGCTCAAACGCACGCCCATAGCGGTAAACTTGAGGAACGCCCATCAACATACACATGAGGGGAAGCGTCACAACACCACGCTTCAGTCAAAGTGGATCAGCACCTTTGCACTCGTAACAGCAACATACACGTGGGTTGCCCCGGTTGTCTAAAGGTGCTGATCCACATGTCGACGACAAGAACGACGTTGCCATGATGCCGACCTGACAGTTGATCCCGAACAGCTGACAGACAGCTTCACGGTTGACACACACAAACTTGAGGCAAGTTACCGTTAATATATACATTTAATATTGCTTATACTTGGGCTGACTTAGCGCTGGGTGGTATATGCATTTAGGGTTGGGTACCGAACTGTGTACTTCAGGGCACCGACCGAATTACGTTAAATCAATCGGTACCAAATATCGGTACCTGAGAAAGTATTTAGCAGATGCGCGGTTTAATTTACCTCTCTCTGTCACACACACACACATTCTCTCACACACACTCAGAATCGCGCAGAATGTAGATAAAGTAGGATAATTGTAAATGCATGCGAAGATAGCTATTCCAGCTAGTGATGTGAGCCAACCAGGAGAATTGTAGGGCTGTAATCTCCCAGTCGATTAGTCGTCGATTCGTTCTGGCTCGACCAAAATTCTGATTGGTCGATTTTTTGCTGCGTTCATTTAATTAGTTTTGCCGCGTTCATTTCCTCGGGTGGAAAGCACTTTGCGTTTTCCTAGTCAGTCCTCTTCTACCATGTCAATAAAGACATTGGCAGTGTGGCAGCATTTTTTAAAAATAAAAAATAGGAAAAAAGTCGAATTTAAATTTTGCAAGCAACAGTTTGCATATCACAGCTCGACGACAAACATGTCATATCACCTAAAGACGGTAAGCTAACTCGTCTGCGTTAGTTTGCCCCGTCTGTTTTGAGTAGGCTATATATTTATTGGATTTGGGCACTTTATTGTTTTATTTTTTATTTGAAGCCTAATGCGTGATGTACTGTGCCCACTGTTTGGATTGGTTTTGATCCTATGCTTTATTTTTCAGTTATGCACTTTATTTCGTTTCTGCTCTTGATCTGGCTCGTTTAATAAATATTCCTTTTTTATTAAAGTGGACGTGCCTTTTGTGTTTAAGAGTAAAAGCTTTAAGTTAATAGTCTATTCGTGTCTCAGCCGAAGCTGAGCTTCTGTGTTCGAGCTGCACAGAGCGGCTGAAATGATAGTGTCTGTCAGTTAGTATAATACATGTGACAAAAACTATTGTCTAAATTATGTTGCATATTCCTCAAAAGTTCTTGTGATGATATCACTAGTTGACAACATAGTACTATATTGTCGTAAATCATAGGCTATGATATTGCGCTGGTGCACGTGATGCAACGCTGTCAGAGCCGACAGTGTGTCAGACTCATTTCAGTGCAAAATAAAAATATCAAAAACTATTTAATATACTGCAAATAGCCACTAGTTTTTTATGTTTATTTATAATTAATTTAGGCAGACAACAAGGCCACCAAGTACTGCACAGTGTGCAGTTAATTCATTTAACATTTTTTTTCCTAACGTCATTTTTAGTCGAAAATTTCAGGATTTCAGTCAACCAAGATTTTCTTTGGTTGATTACAGCCCTAGCGTATTGATCATATACTGGTGATTGAAAATGTAGCAGGACTTACCAAACATAGATTGGCAGAGTGCCAACTCTTTAAAGGGCCGTTTTTGTTTGGATGCCTTCTTTCCGGCCCAGTTCAGTCCTGAAGCCAGTTCATTTGTTAAGATGTGTGCCATCATACGGCGAACTCTCGCATCTAGGGTAGTCCCTCCAATAATGGCGAGACGGGCAGTCTGGCAAAATATTACAAATTTGCAGGGTTAACACACACAGACTGGAATCACATTTATTCATTCCAATTTGGTCTGTGGAGAATTATTTTTTTCAGTCTGAATATAACTACAGGAATGAAATAACAGCAGTTTTAGGAGATATTGAAGTGTGGAATGTGGAATGACTGAGACTAAGGTTCAATACAAATGACCGTGTACTGTCATGTGAGGAAGTTGTGCATATCAGTGAAGTTTTATATCAGAAGAATGATGTAACTATTAAACAACTACCAACTACCATTCGCCCCGGTGGGAAATCTCTTCTTCTCCGGGGGCGGCTCATGGCGGACTCGCTGCTCGCGCTCTTCCGGTAAGTACACCTTCACCACCACAGGAATAGCCATTTAGCAACACCATCAATAACAACTTCACCAACATCGATATCCTCCATAACGCCTTCAACATCATCATCATCATCTTCGAGACACCCCTCGCTGCAGCCTGTAGCACGGATGGTAGCTGGATGGATCCAATACGTACTGGAGGGTGGTGTTTTAAATGATTTTTTTCAGGTTATTTTTTCGCCTTGACGCCTATGATCAACCATAATGATGATTCAGATGGAAAATCAATATTTATTCACTGTTGGCTTGCTGTCTGGGGGCGCATCTCAAAAAAACCAAATGTTTGCAGCTCTGGTCATGTGCCGCCACAGGCTCGCGTTCTAATTGTGACGTCACAGGCGGACAGCGAGGCTGCAAGAGTTCAGTTCGGTGGTTATCAGAACCTGTCAGGAAAAGTAGTTCTCACACACACACACACACAAAGTTCGTGATCACATCAATACAAATAGAGATGTGGATCACATGGCTCATGGACATGTGCCTGGACGTGTGCCTGAGGATGATCCTGGAGGTGTGCCTGGAGATGCTACTGGACTCGATTGATACTGAGAGCAGCGACGATGAGTATTACGACGCGCTCGAGGATTTACCGGAGCCGCACACCAGCAGCGGCGAGTCCCCCGTGAGCAGCCCCGCGGAGCCGCACACCAGCAGCGGCGAGTCCCCCGTGAGCAGCCCCGCGGAGCCGCACACCAGCAGCGGCGAGTCCCCCGTGAGCAGCCCCGCGGAGCCGCACACCAGCAGCGGCGAGTCCCCCGTGAGCCGCCCCGCGGAGCCGCACACCAGCAGCGGCGAGTCCCCCGTGAGCCGCCCCGCGGAGCCGCACACCAGCAGCGGCGAGTCCCCCGTGAGCCGCCCCGCGGAGCCACACACCAGCAGCGGTCAGCCGCCGAGGAGCAGCCCAGCGCAGAACCCAACAGGTACCGGTGACATTAACACTAAACTCACGCATATGATCGTTCACTGCTGTGTTTATTAACAGCGCCGTCGATCACACGCACTCATGGGGCAAAACACTCACTAACAACCGCGTTACTGAACAGAAAATAACCGGCAAAGAGCAGCAGAAATATGACCGGCGTTCACAGCTCGCGCTCCATCCGCGGACTGGCCGCTCATCAGCGGGTGCACTCATGAGAACTTCTGCCGGTTACTCCTGTAACCGGACACGGGAAACTCTTTGGTCTCGATCAGCTCCTCCTTCAGCAGCGACACCGAGCAGAGAGGAGGCCATTTTAGGCGCTGTCTCGAAACTTCAATCGCGCCCTTACGAAAATTAACCATGGTTTTATTGTAGTAAAAATGTAGTAACCATGGTTTTTTGGCTAATTGAATACGATTTATATAACTACAGTTTTACCACAAATACCATGGTTAAACTGTGGTTAGAGAAGCAAAACCATGGTTTATTTGCGGTTACCATGGTTTACTACAATAACCATAGTTTTTTGGTTTTATTTGGTTTATTTTCGTAAGGGCGTGAGCATAACGACACTCGGTAACGTTGTGTGTTTTTACAAACAGAAGGCATTATTTTATTATATTTCGAATGAACACAGTCTAGAAAACACTAATGTATTTACGGCTAAGCAAATTATGAATCATGATACTTTAATAACATGAATGTGAAAGAGATCGGCTCTGCTGTCCCTGGGCTAAATTTGGGCTGTCAGTGAAAATAATCATAGCCCAAGAATAGACTATCATCAATTAGACAGCTAACGAATGAGTACTAGTACACATCTATGTATTAGTGCGTTCACGCTGAGATATTTGTGTATTCCTGCGTTCACACTGAGATATGTGTATTCGTGTGTTCACGCTGAGATGTGTGTATTCGTGCGTTCACATTGATATGTGTATTCGTGCGTTCACGCTGAGATATGTGTATTCGTGCGTTCACGCTGAGATATGTGTATTCGTGCGTTCACGCTGAGATATGTGTATTAGTGCGTTCACCCTGAGATATGTGTATTCGTGCGTTCACGCTGAGATATGTGTATTCGTGCGTTCACGCTGAGATATGTGTATTAGTGCGTTCACGCTGAGATATGTGTATTCGTGCGTTCACATTGATATGTGTATTCGTGCGTTCACGCTGAGATATGTGTATTCGTGCGTTCACGCTGAGATATGTGTATTCGTGCGTTCACGCTGAGATATGTGTATTCGTGCGTTCACGCTGAGATATGTGTATTCGTGCGTTCACGCTGAGATATGTGTATTCGTGCGTTCACGCTGAGATATGTGTATTCGTGTGTTCACGCTGAGATGTGTGTATTCGTGCGTTCACATTGATATGTGTGTTCGTGCGTTCACACAGAGATATGTGTATTCGTGTGTTCACATTGATATGTGTGTTCGTGCGTTCACCCTGAGATATGTGTATTCGTGCGTTCACGCTGAGATATGTGTATTCGTGCGTTCACGCTGAGATATGTGTATTCGTGCGTTCACACTGAGATATGTGTATTCGTGTGTTCACACAGATATGTGTATTCGTGCGTTCACCCTGAGATATGTGTATTCGTGCGTTCACCCTGAGATATGTGTATTCGTGCGTTCACACTGAGATATGTGTATTCGTGTGTTCACACAGATATGTGTATTCGTGCGTTCACCCTGAGATATGTGTATTCGTGCGTTCACGCTGAGATATGTGTATTCGTGCGTTCACACTGAGATATGTGTATTCGTGCGTTCACATTGATATGTGTGTTCGTGCGTTCACACAGAGATATGTGTATTCGTGTGTTCACATTGATATGTGTGTTCGTGCGTTCACCCTGAGATATGTGTATTCGTGCGTTCACACTGAGATATGTGTATTCGTGCGTTCACGCTGAGATATGTGTATTCGTGCGTTCACACTGAGATATGTGTATTCGTGCGTTCACACTGAGATATGTGTATTCGTGCGTTCACATTGATATGTGTGTTCGTGCGTTCACGCTGAGATATGTGTATTCGAGTGTTCAGGCTGAGCTATGTGTATTCGTGCGTTCACACTGAGATATGTGTATTCGTGCGTTCACACTGAGATATGTGTATTAGTGCGTTCACGCTGAGATATGTGTATTCGTGCGTTCACACTGAGATATGTGTATTCGTGCGTTCACACTGAGATATGTGTATTCGTGCGTTCACACTGAGATATGTGTATTCGTGCGTTCACACTGAGATATGTGTATTCGTGCGTTCACACTGAGATATGTGTATTAGTGCGTTCACGCTGAGATATGTGTATTCGTGCGTTCACGCTGAGATATGTGTATTCGTGCGTTCACGCTGAGATATGTGTATTAGTGCGTTCACGCTGAGATATGTGTATTCGTGCGTTCACGCTGAGATATGTGTATTCGTGCGTTCACGCTGAGATATGTGTATTAGTGCGTTCACGCTGAGATATGTGTATTCGTGCGTTCACGCTGAGATATGTGTATTAGTGCGTTCACGCTGAGATATGTGTATTCGTGCGTTCACGCTGAGATATGTGTATTCGTGCGTTCACGCTGAGATATTTGTGTATTCGTGCGTTTACGCTGAGATATTTGTGTATTCGTGCGTTCACACTGAGATATGTGTATTAGTGCGTTCACGCTGAGATATGTGTATTCGTGCGTTCACGCTGAGATATGTGTATTCGTGCGTTCACGCTGAGATATTTGTGTATTCGTGCGTTCACGCTGAGATATGTGTATTCGTGCGTTCACGCTGAGATATGTGTGTATTCGTGCGTTCACGCTGAGATATTTGTGTATTCGTGCGTTCAGGCTGAGATATGTGTATTAGTGCGTTCACACTGAGATATGTGTATTCGTGCGTTCACACTGAGATATGTGTATTCGTGCGTTCACACTGAGTTATGTGTATTCGTGCGTTCACGCTGAGATATTTGTGTATTCGTGCGTTCACACTGAGATATGTGTATTAGTGCGTTCACACTGAGATATGTGTATTCGTGCGTTCACGCTGAGATATGTGTATTAGTGCGTTCACGCTGAGATATGTGTATTCGTGCGTTCACACTGAGATATGTGTATTCGTGCGTTCACACTGAGATATGTGTATTCGTGCGTTCACACTGAGATATGTGTATTCGTGCGTTCACACTGAGTTATGTGTATTCGTGCGTTCACGCTGAGATATTTGTGTATTCGTGCGTTCACACTGAGATATGTGTATTAGTGCGTTCACACTGAGATATGTGTATTCGTGCGTTCACGCTGAGATATGTGTATTAGTGCGTTCACGCTGAGATATGTGTATTCGTGCGTTCACACTGAGATATGTGTATTCGTGCGTTCACACTGAGATATGTGTATTAGTGCGTTCACGCTGAGATATGTGTATTTGTGCGTTCACACTGAGATATGTGTATTCGTGCGTTCACGCTGAGATATTTGTGTATTCGAGTGTTCAGGCTGAGCTATGTGTATTCGTGCGTTCACACTGAGATATGTGTATTCGTGCGTTCACACTGAGATATGTGTATTCGTGCGTTCACGCTGAGATATTTGTGTATTCGAGTGTTCAGGCTGAGCTATGTGTATTCGTGTGTTCACGCTGAGATATTTGTGTATTCCTGCGTTCACACTGAGATATGTGTATTCGTGTGTTCACGCTGAGATGTGTGTATTCGTGCGTTCACATTGATATGTGTATTCGTGCGTTCACGCTGAGATATGTGTATTCGTGCGTTCACGCTGAGATATGTGTATTCGTGCGTTCACGCTGAGATATGTGTATTAGTGCGTTCACCCTGAGATATGTGTATTCGTGCGTTCACGCTGAGATATGTGTATTCGTGCGTTCACGCTGAGATATGTGTATTAGTGCGTTCACGCTGAGATATGTGTATTCGTGCGTTCACATTGATATGTGTATTCGTGCGTTCACGCTGAGATATGTGTATTCGTGCGTTCACGCTGAGATATGTGTATTCGTGCGTTCACGCTGAGATATGTGTATTCGTGCGTTCACGCTGAGATATGTGTATTAGTGCGTTCACGCTGAGATATGTGTATTCGTGCGTTCACGCTGAGATATGTGTATTCGTGTGTTCACGCTGAGATGTGTGTATTCGTGCGTTCACATTGATATGTGTGTTCGTGCGTTCACACAGAGATATGTGTATTCGTGTGTTCACATTGATATGTGTGTTCGTGCGTTCACCCTGAGATATGTGTATTCGTGCGTTCACGCTGAGATATGTGTATTCGTGCGTTCACGCTGAGATATGTGTATTCGTGCGTTCACACTGAGATATGTGTATTCGTGTGTTCACACAGATATGTGTATTCGTGCGTTCACCCTGAGATATGTGTATTCGTGCGTTCACGCTGAGATATGTGTATTCGTGCGTTCACACTGAGATATGTGTATTCGTGTGTTCACGCTGAGATGTGTGTATTCGTGCGTTCACATTGATATGTGTGTTCGTGCGTTCACGCTGAGATATGTGTATTCGAGTGTTCAGGCTGAGCTATGTGTATTCGTGCGTTCACACTGAGATATGTGTATTCGTGCGTTCACACTGAGATATGTGTATTAGTGCGTTCACGCTGAGATATGTGTATTCGTGCGTTCACACTGAGATATGTGTATTCGTGCGTTCACACTGAGATATGTGTATTCGTGCGTTCACACTGAGATATGTGTATTCGTGCGTTCACACTGAGATATGTGTATTCGTGCGTTCACACTGAGATATGTGTATTAGTGCGTTCACGCTGAGATATGTGTATTCGTGCGTTCACGCTGAGATATGTGTATTCGTGCGTTCACGCTGAGATATTTGTGTATTCGTGCGTTCACGCTGAGATATTTGTGTATTCGTGCGTTCAGGCTGAGATATGTGTATTAGTGCGTTCACGCTGAGATATGTGTATTCGTGCGTTCACGCTGAGATATGTGTATTCGTGCGTTCACGCTGAGATATTTGTGTATTCGTGCGTTTACGCTGAGATATTTGTGTATTCGTGCGTTCACACTGAGATATGTGTATTAGTGCGTTCACGCTGAGATATGTGTATTCGTGCGTTCACGCTGAGATATGTGTATTCGTGCGTTCACGCTGAGATATTTGTGTATTCGTGCGTTCACGCTGAGATATGTGTGTATTCGTGCGTTCACGCTGAGATATTTGTGTATTCGTGCGTTCAGGCTGAGATATGTGTATTAGTGCGTTCACACTGAGATATGTGTATTCGTGCGTTCACACTGAGATATGTGTATTCGTGCGTTCACACTGAGTTATGTGTATTCGTGCGTTCACGCTGAGATATTTGTGTATTCGTGCGTTCACACTGAGATATGTGTATTAGTGCGTTCACACTGAGATATGTGTATTCGTGCGTTCACGCTGAGATATGTGTATTAGTGCGTTCACGCTGAGATATGTGTATTCATGCGTTCACACTGAGATATGTGTATTCGTGCGTTCACACTGAGATATGTGTATTCGTGCGTTCACACTGAGATATGTGTATTCGTGCGTTCACACTGAGTTATGTGTATTCGTGCGTTCACGCTGAGATATTTGTGTATTCGTGCGTTCACACTGAGATATGTGTATTAGTGCGTTCACACTGAGATATGTGTATTCGTGCGTTCACGCTGAGATATGTGTATTAGTGCGTTCACGCTGAGATATGTGTATTCGTGCGTTCACACTGAGATATGTGTATTCGTGCGTTCACACTGAGATATGTGTATTAGTGCGTTCACGCTGAGATATGTGTATTTGTGCGTTCACACTGAGATATGTGTATTCGTGCGTTCACGCTGAGATATTTGTGTATTCGAGTGTTCAGGCTGAGCTATGTGTATTCGTGCGTTCACACTGAGATATGTGTATTCGTGCGTTCACACTGAGATATGTGTATTCGTGCGTTCACGCTGAGATATTTGTGTATTCGAGTGTTCAGGCTGAGCTATGTGTATTCGTGTGTTCACGCTGAGATATTTGTGTATTCGAGTGTTCACACTGAGATATGTGTATTCGTGCGTTCACACTGAGATATGTGTATTCGTGCGTTCACACTGAGATATGTGTATTCGTGCGTTCACGCTGAGATATGTGTATTCGTGCGTTCACACTGAGATATGTGTATTCGTGCGTTCACACTGAGATATGTGTATTCGTGCGTTCACGCTGAGATATTTGTGTATTCGTGCGTTCACACTGAGATATTTGTGTATTCGTGCGTTCACGCTGAGATATTTGTGTATTCGTGCGTTCACACTGAGATATTTGTGTATTCGTGCGTTCAGGCTGAGATATTTGTGTATTCGAGTGTTCAGGCTGAGCTATGTGTATTCGTGCGTTCACACTGAGATATGTGTATTCGTGCGTTCACACTGAGATATGTGTATTCGTGCGTTCACGCTGAGATATTTGTGTATTCGAGTGTTCACACTGAGATATGTGTATTTGTGCGTTCACGCTGAGATATTTGTGTATTCGTGCGTTCAGGCTGAGATATTTGTGTATTCGAGTGTTCAGGCTGAGCTATGTGTATTCGTGCGTTCACACTGAGATATGTGTATTCGTGCGTTCACACTGAGATATGTGTATTCGTGCGTTCACGCTGAGATATGTGTATTCGTGCGTTCACGCTGAGATATTTGTGTATTCGTGCGTTCAGGCTGAGATATTTGTGTATTCGAGTGTTCAGGCTGAGCTATGTGTATTCGTGCGTTCACACTGAGATATGTGTATTCGTGCGTTCACACTGAGATATGTGTATTCGTGCGTTCACGCTGAGATATTTGTGTATTCGTGCGTTCAGGCTGAGATATTTGTGTATTCGAGTGTTCAGGCTGAGCTATGTGTATTCGTGCGTTCACACTGAGATATGTGTATTCGTGCGTTCACACTGAGATATGTGTATTAGTGCGTTCACACTGAGATATGTGTATTAGTGCGTTCACGCTGAGATATTTGTGTATTCGAGTGTTCACACTGAGATATGTGTATTCGTGCGTTCACGCTGAGATATTTGTGTATTCGTGCGTTCACACTGAGATATGTGTGTTCGTGCGTTCACGCTGAGATATTTGTGTATTCGAGTGTTCACACTGAGATATGTGTATTCGTGCGTTCACACTGAGATATGTGTATTCGTGCGTTCACACTGAGATATGTGTATTCGTGCGTTCACGCTGAGATATGTGTATTCGTGCGTTCACACTGAGATATGTGTATTCGTGCGTTCACACTGAGATATGTGTATTCGTGCGTTCACGCTGAGATATTTGTGTATTCGTGCGTTCACACTGAGATATTTGTGTATTCGTGCGTTCACGCTGAGATATTTGTGTATTCGTGCGTTCACACTGAGATATTTGTGTATTCGTGCGTTCACGCTGAGATATTTGTGTATTCGTGCGTTCAGGCTGAGATATTTGTGTATTCGTGCGTTCAGGCTGAGATATTTGTGTATTCGTTAGGGGTGCACCGATCCAACTTTTTCAGTCCCGATACCGATGCCTGGGCTTTGTGTATCTGTCGATACCCGATACCGATCCGATACTATTGTTGAATTAATAATAAACTGTAAATCTTCCACCTTATACCTTCCTTGAAGAGACTAAAGGCACCAGACTTTACTAACTAAACATAACTAAGACCAAATAACAGATGTATGTATAGTGTTGAATTCTTATTTATTTAAAAAACAATTGTGCATTCAAATCTAAAATAGAATGTAATCAAACTTCTTTAAATAAATTAAACGTAGCAGTGGAAACAAAAAACAGTCAAACATACAATAGTAATCTGACAGTTACCAAACATGTTTTACACTACAGATAATTGTTTTGGTATATAATCATATAAATATTAAAAAGTAGCAGCAAGCCCCTCATCAGGACCCGGTGAAAGCAGTGACAGTGAGACAAGGTGAGCTTTTAGCGGAATTGCCTGTTTTAACACTTGGTAATTAGTAATTAAAGGGGTGGTAAAACACATTCTTTCGAAGGCTTGATTGTGTTTGTGGGGGGCACTGTAACATGTGTTCATGATTCGTTTTTAAAAAATTGCATTATTTTTCATATATTTGACCATTATTCTACACTGCTCTGTCCCTCCTTGTAAAAACGGTCTGATGGTTTCCGGGTTGTATGAAGCCAGTCCCTCAAAAATATGCAATGGGCTCAGATTGGTTAGCTGGCCCAGTGTGTTGTGATTGGCTAACCGCCTAGTGCACGTTTGTCGGAAACGTCACGCCCCTTCCCTTTACCGGTAGCCTGTGCTTTGGGTAGTACAATGGCGTCAATAAAATCATACCAATTTGAGCCCGAATCAGACCCAGACAATTTTAGTGAAGATGATCGAGCAGAACCTGTTCAGTCCTCAAGAGTAAAGACTGCGGATCTATAGTGATCGCTCCTGAATGGCACTGTTACTTTTGTATTTTTAGAACGATTTGCCAAATATCTGTCGCAAGAACGAACACTAAACATTGGCTTTACTATAGTATCCAAAAAACACAGAAGCATGTTTAGCATGTCTGTAGATAAACAATACATAAAATCTCTAATCAAAGAATCATTTACACTAATGCCAAGTTCACTGTTGAGATTTTAAAAGGTTTGTAACGTTAGGTGTTTGTCGGATAACGTTAAGTATGAATGAGCATTTAACAAACTGGTTTGCAGAACAGCGTTGTCATCTGTTTACTTCCTTGCTACAACGTACAATTAACAATACGAACTATTACAGGAAAACACATCGACGAAAAATAAATCATACTTACAGGTTGTGGCCCGTAAACAGCTTCTGTTTTTAAATCCATCTTTCAGGACAAGCCGTTGTGCGAATCCTGCATTGAACTGGTGAAGATTGTGGAAGCTTTCCTCCGTGAAATGTGCAGAGGGAGCCGCGCGCGCCGTTGTGCATTCACTGAACCGCGGCTCGTGTATTGCAAATACAGATGAATATTGTCCCTTATGTCACATTTTCCGGTCTTCTCCTCCGACCCCTGTCTGTCTCGTGCTTTGATTTATGATGGGCGGCATATATCTGCTGCAAATGCGACCTGTTCCCCTCTGTCTCATACACACATGCATATAACATGTATGTTAAACGCACTGCAACGCACCCCCGTCCCTAGGAAGGCTGAACAAACATTACACTCTAGCTAAAGTTAGAAAAGTGAAATTGTGGTTTACCACCCCTTTAAGAATAAACAGTTCTCAATTTACAACTAAGTGTGACAATTTTTTTGTTTTTTGAACAAAAAATGTTTTTAGAGCAAAAAAAGTTTACTTTGGTTAGAGCCATAAAAAAATATTTAAAACATAGGCTAATGCAGAAGAAAATAACCAAATTCAGTGTGTGCGCATAACATCTCACATGAGAGAACCTGTCGAGCTGCAACAGTCATGTTAGAGACATTTAACGAATCACTCACCAAAACGAAGTCTTTGTTCAGAATTTTCCATTCGTTTGAAACATATACCGGCCACTGCATCGGAGACATAGGAGTGTTATTAAGCATTAATGGCAAGGAAAGCGCTTTATAGCCTACTTGAGCACCACTTCGTTATTTTGGCTCAGAATTTTGTTTGTTGGAAATATGAACTTAATTTAGAAATGCTTTTGAAATGAAAAACTTGGAAGTGGCTGTTTGAATTGAACACAGAATCGATAGATAACGAATCGTGATGCATTGACCTTTTCTCCCACCCCTACTGATAATCACGATGATTTTGCTCATTTATAATCACGATTATTCTATCAAAAAGGGTGATGTAGTTATGGCCAGAAACAGATATTGCAATTAAAATATGATTAGTCGTGCAGCTCTGATAACCTTACATGATCTCCAGATCTCAGGTGAGGACAAACTTGACTAATCCGCTCTCTTCTGATCACTTTCACAGAATGCACTGATCTTCTTAATCAGCTGAGAGCAATACGAGGGATTCAGCTGCTTCGAATCTTGGAGAACATTTCCAATGATCCCTGGTTTGTAGGTCCCTAAGAAAAAGAGATGTTCCCCTGTTGGGCGGCTGTCGGATCATCAGCTCACCGACGGGCCACCCCTGCAGACGAGCCTCAAGTGCGATGGCACAACCCCAACGATGAGAATTGATTTTATAGCAGGTTCTCGCAACAACAAATCAGAGCGGTCCTAAAACAGCTCTTCATGTTTCAGCCAACATAGATGTACACAAATAGCGCTTAACATGTCTTTATAAAAGCGCCAACGGGGGCCGGATGGCAGTCCCTCTCTTTTCTTTTCCTCTCTTCCCTCTCTCTTCTCTGTCGCTCCTCATACTTCCGTCTCCTTTCTCTCTGTTCTGGCCCACAGGTGCTGCAGATGCAGTGACTGCAGGGCTGTAGAGTGCAGTCTCGGGAGTACCCCTGACCTGCGGGGGGCGGGTGGTGTTGGGGGAGTTAGTCACGGTCGTTGGGGGGTGGGGGTTTTGTCGCTGTAAAGGGGTTGGGGGTTCCCCATTGGTGTAATTCATGGGGGGTGGGGGGTGGGGGGCAGGTCTCGGCTGGGGTTGATAGGAGTGGTTCGGGGGGGGGGGGGGTGGATTAGCTGGGTTTGTTGGTAGGAGGATCTCCTCGGTATGTGTGGGGTTAGGTTGGGGTTAGGGGGGTGGGGTTAGGGGTAAGGGTGGGGTTAGGTTGGCGTTAGGGGCGTGGGGTTAGGGGCGAGGGGTTAGGGTGGGGTTAGGGGCGAGGGGTTAGGTTGGGGTTAGGGGCGTGGGGTTAGGGGCGAGGGGTAAGGGTGGGGTTAGGTTGGCGTTAGGGGCGTGGGGTTAGGGGCGAGGGGTTAGGTTGGGGTTAGGGGCGTGGGGTTAGGTTGGGGTTAGGGGCTTGGGGTTAGGGGCGAGGGGTTAGGGTGGGGTTAGGGGGAACCCCCAACTCCCACAACACCCCTCACCTCTTCGCTGGCCAGGAGTTGCTCACGGGATTGCGCTCTACACCCCCAGTCTCGGCGTCTGCAGCACTCGGGGGTTAGGACACATGAGGAGAGGGAAAAGGAGACGGAAGCATGAGGAGCAACAGAGACGTGCGAGTGGGGAGAGGAAAAGAACAAATTTCCAAAACGCACTGCCATCCGGCCATTTTAAATAAAATATGTATCATCCATGTATTTGTATTTTAAATAAGCAGTGCACAATAACTCAAACAATCTCAAACAGAAAAACTGATTTTCATTTTATTTGAAATAAGGAAAACATGAACTAAATCGTTCAGAATGAAGAATACTCTGGTAACAGGTTATTTGTCGAAATGCAGTGCTCAATAATATATTATTATTAGGTTCTGAAATGGTTCAAAATGTTAATTGCTAATTAAGTCCATTTAAAATAATCCATTCATTTCAACTGTTAGTCTAAAATCGGTGTAAAAATGATTCACTAATTCATTATGAATCAGTGTTTTTGAACGAATCTCTAAAATCTTTTTTTTGTCATGTGTCGCCACCTACTGGTGTGGCGATGTGATTGACGCAATCTTTATTTGATGTGTTAAATTGCGAAACTCTTTTGATTGATAACACACATCAGTGTTTATATCCAAACCACTGTGTGTTTGAAAAGACTGAAGCGGTTTCATACTGATATATTAGACAGCAACTTGTCTTTCAAAAACCGTATTGCACATTCATGACCTCTAGGCTGGATCGCTGTAATGCATTACTAGGTGTTTGTCCTGCGTCCTCAATAAACAAGATACAGCGAGTCCAAACGCAGCCGCTAGAGAAAGTATGATCATAGACCACCAATTCTATCATTTAGACGGGTGATGACTAACTTGATTTTGCTTTGATGAAATACTGGTCCTGGTAGTGAGTGCATCCGTTCAGGCTAGGACCCTAACCCGCTCTTTCAAGCCACAGGTTGAGCTTTGTAGCAATCTTTGACGCATCTCTTTAGCCAAGCATTCACATGATGTGTATCATAACCTTGTTCTCAAGTTATCATACCTGCAAACTAGATGCTTTTCGGTAAAATTCACCGTTTTGAATCAGTCATTTCTGTGAATCGTGTAGATCCGATGAGTTTGAAGTTGAAAGCATTCATTAATTCCTCAAAGTTGTCTTTCCCCTTTACTTTCAGAGTGCACCAGAATGCTTAGTTTACATGTTAAAACCACAAAATCTTTCTGTGTTGCCCCAGACCCCACTACAAGTATTTAATTCAGAAACATTTGCAGGTTAGGTATGATTGTCTTTGTTTAATGCTTTGAACAGCAGCTACGCTAATTGTTTTTCTGTTCTGTTTTATCTGAGTCCATCAGCTCCTGAGGACTTCAGATGACCATCACCTGTGAAGAGAAGACTCAACTCCTGCAGGACTTCAGATGACCATCACCTGTGAAGAGAAGACTCAACTCCTGGAGGACTTCAGATGACCAACACCTGTGAAGAGAAGACTCAACTCCTGGAGGACTTCAGATGACCATCACCTGTGAAGAGAAGACTCAACTCCTGGAGGACTTCAGATGACCATCACCTGTGAAGAGAAGACTCAACTCCTGGAGGACTTCAGATGACCATCACCTGTGAAGAGAAGACTCAACTCCTGGAGGACTTCAGATGACCATCACCTGTGAAGAGAAGACTCAACTCCTGCAGGACTTCAGATGACCATCACCTGTGAACACTAACAGTGTACTTGAATGATTCATGTGCAATGTTTAATGTATAGCTATGATTAAATTTTCCCATAACAATCCCCTCTTTTTATCACATCATTGATAAACCATAATGAAAAATTGTATCATTGTATGTATATATATATATTTATGACTGCAAACTCAAAAATAAGTAAACATAATAGTAAGGTTAAAAAAGTTGTAAATATGAAAATGAATAAATGTAATAGTAAAGTTTTAAATGATTAAAACGAAAATCTAAACTGAATGAAAAATTATAGTAATAATCCAATTCAATAATCTATTCTCATCACTTGAATTTGTGAAGAAAGAAAATATGCATAGGCTGATTTTGTGGTTAAAGCCCCCCTTTCACTGCAAACAAACACATGGTTATAATATTTCGATATCTGAGGCCTCCAAAGGCCGCCCAGATTTAAATCAACGAAAACATAATCCCCTAATTTGTTTCATTCTTCTCTTTGCTAGTCACTATCTCCTATCACTAAATTTGTTCATCCATTCGTCGTACTGGTCATAAATGTCTAATTTGACCATCTGTTGTGATACACTGGACTTCTACTCGTTGAACCATCCTGGAAATGCGTTAAAAATACATTGTGAACACATACAAATCAGTACAACAATTTCAAAAACCTGCAATACAGTAAAACATAACCAATATCCCCATCCCTTCAGATTTGTCATCCAACCAAACCTTGAGTCATCAGCCTTTTTTCTTTTTTCCCCTCAGGTTTTCTTGCAGCCTATCTCATGTAGGCTACTCAATTATATTGGTTACATTGTCACTATAATCTGGAATATGAAAGCAAAACGATACCCTAAGCATTTTCCAAACTCTCTCCTCCTCAGCTGTTATCATGTCTAAAACTAGTCTGTTTTGGATATCTGCATCTCGGATTTGCTTCATTTCCTCGTCTACCATTGTTAAAGTGTGCTCTGTGATATTAGCTATAGCTAGTACAGTTCATGCTAACCCATTCTTCTTGTTTACCGATTCTGCTGTACCCACCCCCAGGAAAATAGACCAACCCACATTTGCTCTATCTGGTAAAGTCCCTATCATAGAATTAACTTTATCCTCTGTCTATCCTTTTTCTTGTTTTCATTACCCGGTAAATACACAGAT
This sequence comes from Romanogobio albipinnatus, assembly GCA_023566225.1. NCBI lineage: Eukaryota > Metazoa > Chordata > Actinopteri > Cypriniformes > Gobionidae > Romanogobio > Romanogobio albipinnatus. The sequence continues at coordinate 74,426,050 of CM042241.1, forward strand.
GTCCCCACATTCATCAAAGCTGGGTAACAGCAACCTGCCAACACTCGGCATAAAATGATAAGCTTAACCATAAACCCAAACTGTCGCAGGTGAAGTGTAATTTGGTCTTCTAAACGGGCAGGTAAAATTAGTCACTACCGCTGTACAATTCTCAGTTGTTTCATTGTTCGTGTCAATCCTGACTCAGACTCTGACTTCAGTCCTCTCGCAGTCAGATGTTGGATGTTTTGTTGGGATTTTCCCGTGCTCAATGTCCTTCGCAGCTCTCACTATCTCAGTCATTTGCTGCGGGATCAAACAGTCAGTTTCATTCAGTGTTACAACAGTCAGTGGTACTGCTTTGCAGGCATTGGACATTTGCAGACAAAGCCAGCAGCTCGTCTTCATCTCTAGCTGTTGTTTCTGCAGCCGTGCCAAAGTACAGGCTTTGTTCCCCTGGCACTTCGTCATGGCTTTCTTCACTTCCGGTTTCGCTCCTCCCCTTCCTGCTGGTGGAAAACTTTCTGCAGTGGCTTGCGTGTACCCTCATCGCCCCCTCAGACACTTTTACGACAGTATGCGTTGTTAGGAGGATTTGGTGAGGCCTCAGCCACCCTTTCGCCTTCCAGCTCCTCCTCCCGTTGCCCTCTATCAACACGAAATCACCTGGTTTGATGTCATGTAAAGGAGTCCCAGCTGGTTTCCCCAAATTTTACCTGCACACAGACCTTAGACAACAACAGAAAAGACATCTCTATGCAATAATTCACAATTCTATTGATGTAAGCTATTGTTTACCCCCTTCCATTCCCATGAATGGTGGTCTCAAACGGGCTCCGATTTACTCGAGGCCTTTTCTCGTTTTCGTGTATATCAATATGCATCAAGATGCGAAAATTTTCAGCAAATATTAAAACCTCCTCATAAACCTCCATCATTTGAGTATAATTCCCCCTTTGGCTGCGTGTGGTCGCCCATGCAGCCATTAATCATAATCATCGAAAATATTTTCGGGGTAAACAAGGCTTGCCATCACTACTCGTCCAGACGCCACTTTGCACAGTGCGGTCGCACTGCTCCCATCGCTGCTTTTCTCTGGCCCTGAGTTGAAAAACTGCATAGTCTATAAGGAAGGCAAAACATTCGTGGTTATTTCAGATAATAGAAACATTCTGGCTGTGTCGTCTGCTGCACTTCCATGGCCTTCGCATCTGCGTCTGCTCTCAGTTTCCTGTTGAAATAAACTCTTTGTTGTTAGTTTCGCTGCGCATTCTACAGATAGCAACCTAGCCAGGCAAGAAAATTGTGTTTAGCAGATTAGACACAAAAGCAGCATCCATAATTGTGCGCCCATCAGACTTTAACATTTTCTTGCGTTTCCACAGCGCCCCAAAATCGTGCTCAACTCCGAACGCATAACGCTAGTCTGTGTACATGGTTACACTCTTACCCTCCAGCAGCTTGCATGCTTCCGTCAAGCTACGAACTGCAGTCTTGACCAGAAGGTTTTCCCCAAAACATACTGAAAATATTCTATAAAACAAAAGACAAGTCCATATTTCATCTCATTTAGTTCGGGCTAAGTGAGCAAGCACTGTTACTGCACTTCCGGCATGTTAGGGGTGTGTGATACCTACAAAATCCAAACACACGACACCTTGTTGCTATCAAGCGTTTAGTGACACATCACACATCCCTAGGCCAGACCCTCAGTCACTCCTCAGAGACCCAATACACACTTTAGAAAACATTATGAAGAAACAAACAATCAGTTGCTCTCTTAATTAATCAAAATCATAACAGACCTTTTTGGGGTCCAAAACATAATAGTGGTCCAACTCAAACTAAACGATAAAAATAAGTAAGATAGATAATAATCCATTTTAGCACTTTAAGTGTCTACATTTTGTGCTTTGCTCACAGTTCAGATGACACCTCTGTCCATGCAGGACACAGTTCCAAAGCACAAATGTCCATCATGCACTGATTCTCTTTTGTGTGTCTGCCAATGGGGTCACTTCGCTCTCTACCTCGATTTCATGCTACATTCTTATCTACATGCCCACAGTTTCTCACTGTGCGTCACAATCAGCCTTCCTCTAGTCAGTTGTTTCAACATCATTCTTCAAACCACCCTGTTTTTGATAAACATACTATTTCCAGCAGACCCATTCTCACAAATCATAGCGCACACCATATTTAACCATCCATGAACATAAACAAATTTAGATTTATGTTAAATACACTTCATCAAAATGACAGTTATCAATTCGTATTACATTCAATCAGCACGTTCACTCATCTTTATCTCGTGACATCTTACTTAATCATACTCAATATCCAATTTTTATCAAAATCTTTTCAGTTCCTGTAATCAGTAAACCATTCAACATCAATTCATCAGCGCTTTCTATTAAAGTACCCTTTTCTCCATCCCCTGTCCATTAAAACTCTTTAGACGTACGTTCCAATTGGCCCAAAATCTTAAACCTCTTAATTCATGTCATTTGGCAGTGGCACTCATCATCAAATCCTCACCTTGCCACTTAAACCCAAAATTGTTATAACTTTACCAAGAACTTGCAAATTTTCATAATCTCCCATATCACTTTATAAAGTTTTCAAATTTGTTCTATAAGTCATCATCAATTTCTTTAAAGCCGTTTCAAAATTATTCATATATGTCTATTAACACTTAGTGTGTTAGGGTGTTCATAACTCGTTCATAAATCAATTTTCCACCAAAAAAATCAATCTTTTTGGGCTATTTCTCTCTTGTTTTAACTTGTCACATTATTCCTCTATCAAAACGATGCACCATATGATCATTATTGTTTCTTATCTCTACTGCTCTGCAGAAACTAAATATCCAAAATATTATATTCCTCTTATCTCAATCCCAGTCACAGAAAGCCTTCTCTGCCTGCTCCTTCAGCCCTTAATACAGAAATACAAGCTCTCTTAGACATCTAATGTCATGCCTCCATTCAGAGGAAACTTAAAATCAAACTCTTTTTTTTCTTAGTTCTCCCTTTGCTCACCCTCTGGCCTTTCATAAATACTAGGGAGTCTCTGGATAATTTAGATAGTGACTTTAGTTCATTTGTCTCCTTGTCTCTGCCGTCCAGTCTATAAAATTTACATTTGCCATTCTTAATCAATTGACATTATTTAAACTCCGACCCTCTGTTGAATTTATACAAGGGTGTTAAACCCATGATGGGCGACAATTTCTAACTATTCCGCTTTAACATATGCACTAATTCATAGATTAATTTGTAAAACCCCTCCCACTGGTCCAATTCTCGGCGTCCAATGGCAGGGAGAAGGTGTTTCTGCGTATCGCTGTCTTTCCTTTTACACAATAAAACAGTTCAATTTAAACACATTCTTTTGTATGTATTTACCTTGTTGTTTCATCTGACTCTATTAAATGAAAAGGTGTTAAATGATTTTGTTAGCCATTAACTTTAGATTTATATTTTGTCTTTCAATTTAAATCGTTTATCTTATGTTATACTCAGCATTCAAGATTCCAGTAACGGTTTAGAGTTTCACACCGGCCGGGTTTACGATCTCTGTTACGGACTAGTCAGTCTTGGTCATCAAGGCAGAGGCGACACACTGATATTCTGGACGCCCGTGCAATACGTTGATCATTCCAGAATATTTTTATTCAGTTCCCTTAGATCTGAATTCACTTAATTAATGCAAAACTGTTTCTAAACAGAGGCCATGACCATTATCACAGAATCAAGCGACCAACTTGCTAATTCTGATGATAACTTTCTATAAATCATGCCGTGGTTTCCCACGTATACGTTAATTAGAACAATATTGCAATAATCAGGAATTGAGGTTGCCCTATTTAGATTGGTCTAACAATTTACTATTGTTCTAAACGGAAAGACTGGTTTAGCCTATCAACCTCTACAGTCCAAGTATACGTTACCTAGTGCCAATGTGTTAGTCGGAGCTCTAAAGCATCGATCCGGTGTGCTCTTTAAGCTTCACCAAAACCGTGTCTTAGTCCGTGTTAAACTAACCTGAGCAGATATCCGTACTGTTATGGTTATAACATGAAATACTGAGTTAATAACACAAAATGCGTTGCAGTAAGTTTAAAGCATAACGATTTATTAACCAGGTAAGAAACATCAATCAAAAGTCAACTCAAAGAGTAAAAAAGCATCAATCAATCATATACAGAAACAATAATTCAAGAATCAAGGATTCTAGAAATCTTTACCTGGTCATGAAAAACTACACACAAACAGTGTGGGAAATCTTATTACAGACTTCCCGATTCTTGTATCACCTTCCCTTAAATACCCAGATAATTCAATAAGACCACAAATGGTGGTGTTTGAGGTTATAATTAGATTTTGGTCCCTCATCCAGGGGGTTCACAAATGGGCAATCAGGATCTGTGTTTGAATGGGTTCTAGGCATCTGCAAAGGAGGGCATTTATTTACATACAGGAGGCACTTGAGTAGATGATCTGTGGGGGGTCACCTTTTGGTGAGACATAGTATTTTTATCAACTTGCATAACTTCTTGGAGGTTTGCATTATGATTGGGAGAATGAGACCATTTTACCAGACGCACTGATACGTTTCAAATGATACTAAACATGCATAGTTACACATTGTATACATTTAACGTTGCATAGATTTTGAATGAGTTTTCAGTGTGGATGAGAGTGAGTTATACAGAGGGTGCTGTGCAGGGTGCGGATGTGTGGTGTGTGTGTCTCAGTGTGATGCGTCTCGGGTGGGGCTGTTGTGTATTTGGGGAAGTGTTCGAATGGTAATCTTTGAGAAAGTTCTTTGTTTCCGGGAAATCACGGTCTCTCTGTTCAGACTGAACGGCATCTCTCGGCCCAGACCGATCGGCACCACCTTACAAATTCAAAACAACATCATGAATGACAAAGTAGTCATAATTACCATTAACAGACTGAGCTGGATACCAATCCATTTACAGCTCGTCCATGTTCTGGATCATCTTTTCACCAGATTCGCTCAGAATAATCAGCTTCTTTAGCGTTTGCCGTTTCTCTTAACTAACCCATCTGTGATGATAAAAACACTCATTCCAGAGGTTAATGGCACACTACACTCAATCAGGACACATAAATATGAACTGCTCATTCTCAAAATGTGCTTTTACATGGTTTCTTAACCAGTTTCAAATCTGTTCATTACTAATCTATTCTTAGAAAAGTCTGTTGGGTTGTTTTGTTCTGATATCAGTGTTTTTGTTTTGTCTCAGTCGCAGACCGAGTACAATCCCTGATTCCACTCAAGCAGTCTCTCTCTCCCTCTCTCACCCACATTATCTTTTCAACAGTCTTCTAAGACTTTTACTATAATGTTAAATTCACTAACCCTTAATTCATTAATCCTTCACAAAGTTTAGAAATTTAACTGTTGAACTTTCAAATTAGAACATCTCCAATAAGTTATACTGTGAAATTGTTTCAAGTTATCCTTAGTTTAGATACCTCTATTATCCAGAACTTCTCTTTAAACTTCAAAAGCCGTCCTCTTAAAGCCATCACCATGTCTCCAAATGATCCTCTGCCATCCTAATGACCTGCAGGATTAAGACTATGATAAAGACATATTAGTTCAATATCATACAGCTTTACTGATACTAATACATTTTGTTCTGTTCCAAACAGTTATCAATCACAATCACAGTATGGTCTCCGCTGGCTCTTAAATGCCAATCATAGCTCTTTTCTTCAGGGTGTTTCCTGGCTCTCAATTGATGCGGTATTTGGTTAGCGGTATAGAGGGGCCATTATTAGGGCAGGGGCTGCTGCGTCCAGTCTTGACCTTGGCCCCTACGAAACACAGCTTTCTCCCCCAACACAGAGATGCTGCTGGCCTCACAGACATCTGCCTCACCTCTCATACACACCTCACATAAAATCCCCTCCTCCATTTTTTTTTTTTGGTAGGGGGTCCAAGGCGACTTATCGTGATTTCCCTGGCTTGGGTTGCCCCCTGTCAGGCCGTAGGAAGTCTTACCCGTCATCGGGAACAACCACATCGTGATTGTCAAATCAACCACATATTCAGTCAAATCATCATTATCAGAGTTTTGCAAAAGTGAGAAGAGCAAGAACATATTTTTAATATATTTTTCATTTAAAACTCGGTTAATCCGGATTTATATATCTTTGCAGCATGTTTTATCATCTTTATTTTTAATTTTAACCTCATAATAAAATTCTCAAAATAATCACTAAAGACTTTAATCTTATTGTTTTCTCATTTTCATAGAAAGAGTGTAAATCTCTGTTACTTTCTTTTTACTGGGTTTCGTTTACAGAATTTAGTCTGGTGGCCTGATTTACCACACTTTCTACACTTTATGGGTGTTCGGACACAATTACGTCCAAAATGACCCCGCTGAGCACAATTAAAACGCTCTCATCTTTAGCTTATGGAGCAACGTTCAGCAACCTGTGTGCTCCAAAAGTGGCAGTCTGTCTGAGAACAGAGCTCGCTCGAGGTCCAATAAAACAGACAATGGCTTGCAATTTATGGAGCTATCTGCTTTTTCACCAACATTATTTTTAGTTACTCAATTGTATATCTCAGTCACTTCTGGGATTTTCCCTTCGGGTAAAACGGCACCTCACCCATTTTACAAATTAATGAATAAGCACAAACATCTAGAAATTTGAATTTTCTCTTTGTTTGTAGCCAGTGAAGTTGCTGATCAACTTTCCAATTACAATAAAAGCATTTCTGCCCATTCCCTTCACCAGTCCAGCAAATTTCTTTGAAGTCAGGGCTTCAGAGCGGAGCTGCTTACAGCGTTTGCTCTTGTTCATCTTAAAATCTTTATACCGACTAATCAAATTACTGATCATATTACTCAAAATGTTAGCCAGAATTTAGTCAACGTTCATACTCACCGGCGATCTTTAAACAGCGGTGACTTCTGCCTGATAAGACAACATTTTCCTTTCTCTCTTATCTGCCTCTTTCACCCATCGCTGTTTGTTCGCATTTCTCACACACATTTCCCACAACAGCTTTTCAGTTTATCTCCCCTCTTCAACTGACTCATTCACCACTTTCAGTCTGATGTTCCCTCGTTTGCGAAATCATTAATTAACTTCTCTGCCTTGCATGCATTTTTCCCATATAATTTTCTCATTTGACAAAATACCGGTGTATCATATTCAGCTAGCTTGCTTTGGGACTTCCCCATACTGGCTGTCTGTCTCAGTGGCTTTTTCCCCTCTAGTGTACGCTAATGAATCTGTCGGACGTCTCCGTTCAGATCTGATCTCTTCACCCAAGACCAGACGGGCGGACACTCCCAATAGTGTCCTCTCTTATTGGCTCCCAATAGCCCAAAACAGGCTCATAGCACGGTCTCCTCGCCCACGTGATATCTCAAAATTCTCAAAATTTTAATCACGTTGCATTCGCCCACATGGTTAAGTTTCTGTCCCATAAACGAATCAACCATGTTGCATTTGCCACAGAGTCAGACCCCACTATGGTTTATCCACCCCAATTTCAATTTTCAATTTAACTCAATTTTCAATTTCAAAATTCTTCCCCGAATTTTAAGTTTGTCTCTTACCAGAAGCGTCCCATTGCCACCTCGGGTTCGTTTGTTCCAGTGGTCGGACCCTCCGGACCCCCCGAGCGGTTGGCCTCTCTCCCTCAATATGTCGGGGTAGAGCTGTGACTCTAAAGTCCAGGATGATCAGTCACCATCCGCTCCCGGGGTCCAAAAGGCACATCCATGGAATCTCCGCTTCTGACACCAACTGTCGTGGCAAAATTTCAAACTATCGCCGCATTACTGAATAAGAGACAAAACTGTTCCCAATTGTCTTTATAAAGATTTAATTTCTTGCAAGAAATGAGTCACAGTCATACAGCCATCTTCAATGTCTGCAGAGTGCACTAACTAGACATAACAGCACTCAGCTTTTTATCAGTTTCCCAAACAAAGTCACTCCTCCTGTAAATTTCCACACATGACAAGAAAAGCAGCACTTGCTCAAATCTATATTCTGTATATGACCTTTTACCTAGTAAGCTGGTTCTGTATGAATATATGCAAATCAATAAACATTTAATGCGCAATGTTTAATGTATAGCTATGATTAAATTTTCCCATAACACTGCCTTCAGATCAGGAGATGCACAAGCCTACAGCACATCCAGAGCAAACCTGAAGAGGGGCATCAAAAAGGCCAAGCACTGCTACAAGCTAAAGATAGAGGGACACTTTTCCAACTCTGACCCTCGACGCATGTGGCAGGGCATTCAGGCCATCAGTGATTACAAACCCACCCACTCCACCCCCGCAGCCACTGATGTCAACTTCCTGAACGAGCTAAATTACTTTTATGCTCACTTTGAAAGAGTCAACAGAGAAACTGCCACCAAGCTCAAACCCTCAGCTGACCACCCACCAATCACACTCTCCTCCACAGATGTCTGCAAGGCACTGAGCCGGATCAGCGCGCACAAATGGTAAATGGTAAATGGACTGCATTTATATAGCGCTTTTAACAGACCAATGGCCATCCAAAGCGCTTTACACATTGCCTCACATTTCACCCATTCACACACCGACGACGGTGTCAGCCATGCAAGGCGCCATCCAGCTCATCGGGAGCAGCTGGGGTTAGGTGTCTTGCTCATGGACACCTCGACACTTGGTCAGGTGGAACCGGGGATCGAACCACCAACCTTCCGGTTTGTAGATAACCTACATGAACCACTGAGCCACTGCCGCCCTGCCGCCACAAGGCTGCTGGACCAGACAACATCCCTGGACGTGTGCTCAGGGCATGTGCTGAGCAGCTCGCTGGGGTTTTTACAGACATTTTCAACCTGTCTCTTGCCCAAGCAGCTGTACCAACATGCTTTAAACGCACTTCCATTGTGCCAGTGCCGAAACACTCTAGCCTGAGGTGCCCTAATGACAACCGCCCTGTAGCACTCACACCCATCGTTATGAAGTGCTTTGAACGGCTGGCCCTGGAACACCTAAAAGACTCTCTACCATCCACATTGGACTCACACCAGTTTGCCTACCGCAGCAATAGGAGCACAGAGGATGCAGTTTCCATGGCACTGCACTCTGTGCTCACCCATCTGGACAATAAGAACACATATGCACGCATGCTGTTTGTTGACTTCAGCTCAGCATTCAACACTGTCATCCCAACCAAGTTAATAGCCAAACTTGGAGACCTGGGCATCAACACTCCAATGTGTAACTGGATTTTGGACTTCCTAACTGACAGACCCCAGAATGTTCGATCAGGATTCACCTGCTCCACGTCCATCACACTCAACACTGGTGTACCACAGGGCTGTGTGCTAAGCCCGTTTCTCTACTCCCTCTTCACCTCCGACTGCAAGCCTGTGTATGGATCTAATTCCATCGTCAAGTTTGCGGACGACACTACGGTGATTGGGCTCATCAGCAACAACGATGAGACTGCCTACAGGGAGGAGATCCAGCACCTGGCCACATGGTGCACGGAAAATAACCTGCTCCTCAACACCACCAAAACGAAGGAGCTCATCGTGGACTTCAGGAAGGAATCAAGAGGCACACACGACACCATCCACATCAATGGAATGGCCGTTGAGCGTGTCTCCAGTTTCAAGTTCCTGGGGATCCACATCTCGGCGGACATGTCGTGGACGACCAACACCTCCAGCCTGGTCAAGAAGGCTCACCAGCGCCTCTTCTTCCTGAGGACACTGAGGAAGAATCAGCTCTCCTCGGCTATCCTGGTGAACTTCTACCGCTGTGCAATAGAAAGCATCCTGACCAACTGTGTCGCAGTATGGTATGGGAGCTGCTCTGTTGCGGAGCACAAGGCACTGCAGCGGGTGGTGAAAACTGCCCAGCGCATCACAGGGACTCCACTACCTGCCATCGAGCACATCCAGAGGAAACGCTGTCTGCACCGAGCTCGCAGCATCCTCAAGGACTCCTCTCACCCAGCCCACAGACTGTTTTCTCTCCTGCCCTCCGGCAGGCGTCTCAGGATCCTCCGGACCAGGACCAGCAGACTAAAGAACAGTTTTTTCCCCAGAGCTGTCTCTTTACTGAGCTCAAACCCCCGTTGATCCACTTCCCTCATAAACTGCTAACTCTCCTACCTCACATCTGCCTTCACTTTATTTGCGCTACCGACTGTTTATTACAGTAACAACTGTTTACTGATGCATTTTGCACTACCATATCTTAACTGGATTATGCTCATTTGCACTGCCGACTGTATTTACAGTACCAACTGTTTACATTTGCATTTTGCACCGTACTTCTAACTGTAATATGCAACCACTTTCCACTGCACTTTTACACTTTTTTTTCGGATAGCTCTGTCCATAATTTATTGCACTACCTTAATCCACTGCTATTCCTCATATTAGCCTAACATATTATTGTATACCTCTATCTGTAAATTCTGTTTATAGTAAGCCATCTGTATATTTATTCACTGTACATATTCACCTGTAAATTCAGTTCTGTTTATAGTAATAACCATCTCTCTACTTATACATATTTATATATATTCAGTGCATATCCATGTCCTGCACTTACACAACCACTGTATATCCTGCACTTGCTGCTATTGCACTTCTGGTTAGACCTAAACTGCATTTCGTTGCCTTGTACTTGTACTTGTGTAATAACAATAAAGTTGAATCTAATCTAATCTAATCTAATATACAATGATACAATTTTTCATTATGGTTTATCAATGTGATAAAAAGAGGGGATTGTTATGGGAAAATGTAATCATAGCTATACATTAAACATTGCGCATGAAATGTTTATTGATTTGCATATATTCATACAGAACCAGCTTACTAGGCAAAAGGTCATATACAGAATATAGAGAACACGTTCTACACTTACACATGGAAAACATGTTTTGTACAGGAGACATGAAGACTGGGATTTGACACTCAGGGGTCAGGATGGCCTAAATGTAGGGATCAGAGTTAAAATGAACAGCACACTTGGGATTTGAGCAAGTGCTGCTTTTCTTGTCATGTGTGGAAATTTACAGGAGGAGTGACTTTGTTTGGGAAACTGATAAAAAGCTGAGTGATGTTATGTATAGTTAGTGCACTCTGCAGACATTGAAGATGGCTGTCACATATTCCCTGTGTGTTTGTTGACACTGAGTTATTTCCTGTCCTGTGCCATGTGTTGTAGTCCTTTGTAGTTTTTCATGTTGTATTAGTTCTCCCAGGTGTTTCCCATTTAGCCACTCCCTTTTGTTACCTCGTTAACCTTGTTTCCCTGTGTATTTATACCCCACTGCTTCAGTTGTTGTTTGTCAGTCGTTGCTCCCGCATGTGCACCTACAAGTGTTCCTGTCGTTGTGCTCCTGTATGTGTTCCTGTCGTTGTGCTCCTGCCTGTTTGCCTTCTTGGACTTTCTTTGTTTATATCTTTAATAAATGCTCAAATCTGCACTTGGATTCTCATCCCTGCCTCCGCGTTACAGAACGACTGACCAAAAGATGGATCCAGCAGCAAGATCAGACCACAGGATGAACTCCGCTGGTTGTATTAGGGACCCGTTGAGCAATCTTTGTTCAATTTTTCAAGATGGCCGTAGGATTGAGAGTTATGTGGAGGAGTTCCTTTCCTACAGCTACCTCGTGCCTGGTGACAATGTTTTGCTAACGGACTGTTTCTGGAGTGGACTAGATCTAGACATTAGCCTAAATATGCCAAGGGAAGACCCTAGCTGGACCCTGGCACAGTTTATTGACTTTGTCCTGCAGTTTTGTGGATCCCCCTTCACTGTAGGGGAAGTGGAGGAGGATTTCAACATGGCCGCCATTCCAGAAGCTCATCCTGCTCCGGTCCTCCAAGAGCCCGCTCCGGCCGATCCAGAGACTGAGCTTCACGTCACGTCTGCCGATCCAGAGACAGAGCTTCACGTCACTTCTGCCGATCCAGAGACAGAGCTTCACGTCACTTCTGCCGATCCAGAGACAGAGCTTCACGTCACTTCTGCCGATCCAGAGACTGAGTTTCACGTCACGTCTGCCGATCCAGAGACAGAGCTTCACGTCACGTCTGCCGATCCAGAGACAGAGTTTCACGTCACTTCTGCCGATCCAGAGACTGAGCTTCACGTCACGTCTGCCGATCCAGAGACAGAGCTTCACGTCACTTCTGCCGATCCAGAGACAGAGCTTCACGTCACTTCTGCCGATCCAGAGACAGAGCTTCACGTCACTTCTGCCGATCCAGAGACAGAGCTTCACGTCACTTCTGCCGATCCAGAGACTGAGCTTCACGTCACTTCTGCCGATCCAGAGACAGAGTTTCACGTCACTTCTGCCGATCCAGAGACTGAGCTTCACGTCACGTCTGCCGATCCAGAGACAGAGTTTCACGTCACTTCTGCCGATCCAGAGACTGAGTTTCACGTCACTTCTGCCGATCCAGAGACTGAGCTTCACGTCACTTCTGCTGATCCAGAGACTGAGTTTCCCGTCATGTCTGCCCGTCAAGAGTCTCGTCCCGCCGAGCCTGAATCTGTTCCTCTTCCTCTTCCCGTGTCTGTGTCTTCGGACAAGATGGCCGACTCCACGCCTGTGTCTCTTGACAAGATGGCCGCCGCCGAGCCGGTGTCTCCGTACAAGATGGCCGCCGCCGAGCCGGTGTCTCCGTACAAGATGGCCGCCGCCGAGCCGGTGTCTCCGTACAAGATGGCCGCCGCCGAGCCGGTGTCTGTTCCTCTTCCTGAGCCGGTGTCTGTTCCTGTTCCTGACACGGTGTCTTTTCCTGACACGGTGTCTTTTCCTGAGCCGGTGTCTGTTCCTGTTTCTGAGCCGGTGTCTGTTCCTGTTCCTGACACGGTGTCTTTTCCTGAGCCGGTGTCTTTTCCTGAGCTGGTGTCTGTTCCTGTTTCTGAGCCGGTGTCTGTTCCTGTTCCTGACACGGTGTCTTTTCCTGAGCCGGTGTCTTTTCCTGAGCCGGTGTCTGTTCCTGTTTCTGAGCCGGTGTCTGTTCCTGTTTCTGAGCCGGTGTCTGTTCCTGTGCCATGGTCTCCTCCCTGGCCGCCTGAAGGGTGGTCTCCTCCCTGGCCGCCTGAAGGGTGGTCTCCTCCCTGGCCGCCTGAAGGGTGGTCTCCTCCCTGGCCGCCTGAAGGGTGGTCTCCTCCCTGGCCGCCTGAAGGGTGGTCTCCTCCCTGGCCGCCTGAAGGGTGGTCTCCTCCCTGGCCGCCTGAAGGGTGGTCTCCTCCCTGGCCGCCTGAAGGGTGGTCTCCTCCCTGGCCGCCTGAAGGGTCGTCTCCTCCCTGGCCGCCTGAAGGGTCGTCTCCTCCCTGGCCGCCTGAAGGGTCGTCTCCTCCCTGGCCGTCCACTGCCCCCGATCCGCCATGGCCGCCCGAGGCCCCCGATCCGCCATGGCCGCCCACGCCCCACTGTCCAGATTCGCTCCACGGCCCAGGTCCACCCACGCCTGACGGCCCCGGTCCACCCATGCTCCCAGGCCCATCTATGCCAGTCTTGGCTCTGTCCTGTTCCCCTGCACGGACCTGGCCCATCATCCCTTCCCCTGTTTAACCTCCCACCTGAACTCTTTGTGTGCATTCTTCTGTGTGAGCGTCTAGAAGCCGCTCTTAAGTGGGGGGCTCTGTCACATATTCCCTGTGTGTTTGTTGACACTGAGTTATTTCCTGTCCTGTGCCATGTGTTGTAGTCCTTTGTAGTTTTTCATGTTGTATTAGTTCTCCCAGGTGTTTCCCATTTAGCCACTCCCTTTTGTTACCTCGTTAACCTTGTTTCCCTGTGTATTTATACCCCACTGCTTCAGTTGTTGTTTGTCAGTCGTTGCTCCCGCATGTGCACCTACAAGTGTTCCTGTCGTTGTGCTCCTGCCTGTTTGCCTTCTTGGACTTTCTTTGTTTATATCTTTAATAAATGCTCAAATCTGCACTTGGATTCTCATCCCTGCCTCCGCGTTACAATGGTTGTATGACTGTAACTCATTTCTTGCAAGAAATTAAATCTTTATAAAGACAATTGGGAACAGTTTTGTCTCTTATTCAGTAATGCGGCGATAGTTGAAATTTTGCCACGACATTAGCCTAACATATCATTATATACCTCTATCTGTAAAATTCTGTTTATAGTAATAGCCATCTATATAACCATATATATATATATATATTCAGTACATATCCATGTCCTGCACTTATTCATCCATTGTATATCCTGCACTTGCTGCTATTGCACTTCTGGTTAGACCTAAACTGCATTTCGTTGTCTTGTACCTGTACTTGTGTAATGACAATAAAGTTGAATCTAATCTAATAAGGGCGCCTCCATTTCCATATGGTTTGAGTGATCTGAACCATATATTTCCATAATTTGCATACATTTTATGAAGTAGACATCCTATTCAGAAGTAGTATTGGCAGTTTAGCAGTATTTGATTTGAATTCAACCTCTAAAAAATATAAAAGAACATGTGCATTATAGCTCACTGCTGCATCTCAAATGGCAAATCTATATATATTTTTCCCTTTATATTTAAAACATTTCCAGAACTTTTATCTCAAAAAATTGACTGGATGTTATATTTTGAACTCTTGGCATGAAAACAAATTGGTTATCTACAAATTTTTAATTTTTTCCGTGTTTATCGCTATTTCAAAATAAAAGGTCTGAACTGAATATGAAAACTAGAATTTATCAGCTGCATCTCTACACAAGGGGACTAGCTAACGTTACTCTGAAGAGAACAGCAATTTAGTAAGTAGTGAAATACGTTTTCTATTGTTTATCATGGGCTGTCTCTGAACTTGTGATCACCTGTTGTATGTTTAGATCGCACAGCTAGTGTACCTTTTTAGAATAGCAAGCACAGCTAAACTAACTCCTCTTCAGTAACTTCCTCATCCGATCCTTCATCTCTGGATGTGAAATAATCCATGATCGTTTAGGGCACTGACATCATCAGGATTAGGGACTTCAGACTCCGTTGTTCTCTTGTGCTCCGCCATCTCACGTTATGGTAACGTATTAAATCAAAACTTTGCAGTAGGTTACATAGGACTGGAGGGAAATGTGCTTTGATACACCTTTATTCTACATGTAATGTGTTTGTTTTGATGGGTGAACTGTCTCTGTGGTGTTAAGAGAGCGAAAACTGGCCGTTTTTTGTTGATCTAAATAAACATTAGAGAAAGACGCCGTCCATAAATCGCAATTTTTCTGCACTGCACAAGTGATTTTTGCCAAGATATTTTTTAGAAATGATAGACAAGATGTTTTGGAATAATAATTTAATGAAAACCCAATTTTGACAAAAAATTGACATTAAACCTATTTTTCGACTTTGCTGAAAACGTTCCAGCGCGACATCCGACGGGTTTTCCCAGATCGCATCACATATAGCCTACATTTTGAAAATAAAAAAAATCTTAAGTTCTCAAATTTTAATTATTTTAATTCAGTGTCAGCAATTTAATCAAACATTTAATCAAGTTTAACTGCTTATTTGCTGAAATCATTCAACCGTTGTTACATGTATCGCCTAAAGCATGATTTAAATCAATGAGTTTCATATATTATAACACTTTCCAGATCGTCTTTTGCAACCTTGTTTGCAGCTCTGGTCATGTGACGCCACAGGCGCCCGTTCTAATAGTGATGTCACAGTTGAGAAAGAATTAGAAACCAGTTGGTGAAGATGTGGAAAACGATCAGAAACCAGTTGGTGAAGATGTGGAAAACGATCAGAAACCAGTTGGTGAAGATGTGGAAAAGAATCAGAAACCAGTTGGTGAAGATGTGGAAAACGATCAGAAACCAGTTGGTGAAGATGTGGAAAACGATCAGAAACCAGTTGGTGAAGATGTGGAAAACGATCAGAAACCAGTTGGTGAAGATGTTGAAGGCGTTAT
This sequence comes from Romanogobio albipinnatus, assembly GCA_023566225.1. Classification (NCBI taxonomy): domain Eukaryota; kingdom Metazoa; phylum Chordata; class Actinopteri; order Cypriniformes; family Gobionidae; genus Romanogobio; species Romanogobio albipinnatus. The sequence goes on from CM042241.1 coordinate 74,441,981, forward strand.
GGAGGAAGTTGGTGAAGATGTGGAAAACGATCAGAAACTAGTTGGTGAAGATGTTGAAGGCGTTATGGAGGAAGTTGGTGAAGATGTGGAAAACGATCAGAAACCAGTTGGTGAAGATGTTGAAGGCGTTATGGAGGAAGTTGGTGAAGATGTGGAAAACGATCAGAAACCAGTTGGTGAAGATGTTGAAGGCGTTATGGAGGAAGTTGGTGAAGATGTGGAAAACGATCAGAAACCAGTTGGTGAAGATGTGGAAGGCGTTATGGAGAAAGTTGGTGAAGATGTGGAAAACGATCAGAAACCAGTTGGTGAAGATGTGGAAAACGATCAGAAACCAGTTGGTGAAGATGTTGAAGGCGTTATGGAGGAAGTTGGTGAAGATGTGGAAAACGATCAGAAACCAGTTGGTGAAGATGTTGAAGGCGTTATGGAGGAAGTTGGTGAAGATGTGGAAAACGATCAGAAACCAGTTGGTGAAGATGTTGAAGGCGTTATGGAGGAAGTTGATGAAGATGTTGAAGGCGTTATGGAGGAAGTTGATGAAGATGTTGAAGGCGTTATGGAGGAAGTTGATGAAGATGTTGAAGGCGTTATGGAGGAAGTTGATGAAGATGTTGAAGGCGTTATGGAGGAAGTTGATGAAGATGTTGAAGGCGTTATGGAGGAAGTTGATGAAGATGTTGAAGGCGTTATGGAGGAAGTTGAAGAAGATATTATCTATGGTGTTGCTGAAGGCTATCCCTGTGGTGGTGAAGGTGGTGGTGAAGGTGGAGGAGATGGTGGTGGAGATGGTATACTTACTGGAAGAACGCGAGCAGCAAGTCCACCATGAGCCGCCCCGCGGAGAAGAAAGCGAGCGGCGAGTCCCAGGCGAGTCCCCTGTGATCCGCCCCGCGGAGCCGCACTCCAGCAGCCCAGCGCTGAGCCCAACAGGTACCGGTGACATTTACTCTAAACTCACGGATATGATCGTTCACTGCTGTGTTTATTAACAGCGCCGGCGATCACACGCACTCAGTTTGCAAAACACTCACTAACAACCGCGTTACTGAACAGAAAATAACCGGCAAAGAGCAGCAGAAATATGACCGGCGTTCACAGCTCGCGCTCCATCCGCGGACTGGCCGATAAATAGATTATTTTCTGTATGTCCATGAAAAATCCATGAAATTGTTTCAAGTTACTACCCTACACATTCCGATAAAATACTTGTTATTAAAGCATCAATTTTCACAAACTACTTTTAACAGAAAAGCAATAGCCGCGTGCGTGGTTTGGCATGGCAGAATGCGTGCAAAGCGCGCTCCCTAATCCCTAAAAATCTAAAGGATGTACTGGAACGGGAGATTTGTACTGCTACTTTTACTTCATAGCTAACGTTACAATAGCATCAGGCTCGTTTCGTGTCTCGCGTAGGATAGCATCGGCTCATGTAGTTTCTGTAACATTGATGTTCGTATTAGGGATGCGCATATGTAGCACACGTGTCAATTGGCTTTATGCACAGCTGCACTACTTCCTGAACTTCAGCCAGCTCCTTTGTTTCCTGTCTGCCATTATTGGACAAATTGATTAATCCAGGTGTGTCTGATTATTGTTGTTGTGACTACAGAGGTCAGGCACACCTGGATTAATCAGTTTGTCCAATAATGGCAGACAGGAAACAAAGGAGCTGGCTGAAGTTCAGGAAGTAGTGCAGCTGTGCATAAAGCCAATTAATATTGCACTTGCAGCTAGTATTAATCATAGGCCAATAGGTTCGACTATGGAGGTGTAATAAAAACAACACTGTTGAATTAAAAGTGAATCTTTAGTGAAATTGAAATTTCTTTTTAAAAGGAAAATAAAATAAGGAAAATAAAATAAAACTCAATCCATGTCACAATACTGGTTCAATAATAAATCACAGTTACATGAACTTTCAATTAAATTGACTGTAATTTAACAAGTTCACTTGACTCCTTTTGATTTGGGTGCACCCTCTAGCTATGAATATCTATCTAGAATAACACACCTTCAATATCAATTACAAACATTCACAATTGTAAAGGTGGACAGTTCACTCAAATATTCAAAAATTAAATCCTTGGTATTGAACACAATGCAAAAACAATGGTTCAGAAGAAAAAGAGTTCAATGAATCACTGAAAAGATTCATTGAAAGGATCAGTTCAGAGGGTTCAATTCAAAAAGTCCAGTTCAAAAAGTTCCGCTGAAAGATTCGTTTCAAAGATTCGAATCAAAGATTCAGTTCAAAGACTCGGTTCAAAGAATACAAAATCCGTAAATTCGCTGAAAACGATTCATCAGTTCAAGAGGAAAAAAAATTCAAACAGGCAATCAGATCTTTCCTACCCAATTCCTCAGGTGTTTGTTTGAAACTCAAATCTCACAGTTCACCATGTTCATCTCACTGGGAAAGGCTCGCCATCTCTAATGAATCGTCACGATCACGCTGAATCGAACAGTTCCAGCGTAGGCAAAAAAACCCGACCTGCATGTGCAACAGGCAGTTTTTAGTTCACAACACACATTAAATGCACTGCTTCTAGCTTAACAACAGTAAATAGTATCACTTGTTACCTTATTTAACATATAACAGTTATATTTCCATTGTAATTCGACAGCTTAGGTAACATTACACTGCTCAACTAACATAAAACGACTCGTTCATCACCATCAACAACAAAATATGAACATTAGGAACTCATATACACACTGTCTTTTAACCATTACATCTCTTTTACCTTGTTAAAGGGTTAGTTCACCCAAAAATGAAAATTATGTCATTAATTACTCACCCTTATGTCGTTGGACACCCGTAAGACCTTCGTTCATCTTCGGAACACAAATGAAGATATTTTTGTTGAAAGCAAGGCTGAGAAAGGCCTCAGATAGGCCTCCATAGGGATTCGGTACTTTTGCACTCACAAGACCCATAAAAGGCACTAAAAACGTCATTACAAAGTCCATCTCACTACAGTGGCTCTACAATAATTGTACAAAGCGACGACTAGTTTTTGTGCGCAAAAAAAAATCAAAATAACGACTTTATTCAACACAAACTTTGGCCTCTGCTGTGAACTCCATGACGCATGCGCGAGAATATTACGTAGCGCCGGCGTTCGGGAATCCATGAAATGTGCACTTTAGTTCCATTTTGAGCACTACGCCGAGACCTAAAGCACGATCAATGTAGAATTCAACAGCTTAGATACGGCGCGTCTTCCTCTGCTTGTAAACAAATCTCCTCCTCGCTTCTGGGTTATGTGTCCGAACGCCGGATCTGCGTCATTTTCTCGCGCATGCGTCGTGGTGCTTCGTGAGTCCACGGCAGATGCCAAAGTTTGTGTTGAATAAAGTCGTTATTTTGATTTTTTTTTTTGCGCACAAAAACTAGTCGTCACTTTGTACAATTATTGTAGAGCCACTGTAGTGAGATGGACTTTGTAATGACGTTTTTAGTGCCTTTTATGGGTCTTGTGAGTGCAAAAGTACTGAATCCCTATGGAGGCCTATCTGAGGCCTTTCTCAGCCTCAGCTTTCAACAAAAATATCTTCATTTGTGTTCCGAAGATGAACGACTGTCTTACGGGTGTCCAACGACATGAGGGTGAGTAATTAATGACATCATTTTCATTTTTGGGTGAACTAACCCTTTAAACATCAGCTCTTATCAGCATTTCATTCTGACAAAGAAATACGTTTTCATTCTCTCTCAATTGAACACATCATTACTCATTTAATCACATTTATGACAATTTACACATCTCAAAATGTGTACTCACCAAATCCAAAGAAAATTGAACATAAACGTCTCTCTTCTAATCCTCTCTGCACATTTGTAAACTTTTACACAAAGTTATGCTGCTGCTCGTTTCACCAATCGCACAGAAAAGAAAATGGCTTCTCCCATCCAGCAACTAGCGTGGTGGGGCGGGCCTTCAATGTAAATCTCACATAATTGGATAATCATTAAGATGTCAATCATCACACTGACATGCATTTCACTTTGATTTCACAATTTTTCTTACATGTTTTACTCATTTCTAGTTAGTTTATTATTTTAACAGACCATTTAATAATTTCCTTTTTATAAACTTAATTTATTTCTTTATACAGGGTTACACATACCGCTGTATATCTGATTTAAAACTCTATGATATCATGATTTTGCTCAGTATTCGCTGCTGTTCCATGCGCTACCCAAACTGACTGAAACCGGCGAATACAGCAGTTGAATCTCAATCAACACGCACAAAACTAATTCATAAAGAGAGGAGTCGACGTGAAATCTGGGATTAATTCGCTTATAAAACTGATGAAGGATCGTCAAACCTTGCCAAACATCGGTCACTCGCCATCCCTGACGTGTACAAGACATGTGACTGCATAAATCAAACCATCTCATTTAGACATTTATTTTCTTTTAACACTGATCAACACACATAAGATCGTCTCGTTTAAATATCACAAAATCTCCAGTTCATAGCTGTCAACATTGAACATTGAAAATAAGGGAGATTTCCCGGAATCCATCCACAAAATAAGGGATTTTTTTTTTTTTACACGATTCTTACCCACAAACTTAAAAAAAAGAGTCTAAAGAGTTTATAACTACACAAAATATTTAGATTTTGGCCGTCAGCGTCCTGATCCATCATTGCACATCACACTCATCTACCTAATCTCCTTGAAGTTTACTTCCCGCTACTTTTTCCCTCTTCCTCCCGCCTGCGTCTTCTTCTTCTTCGATAGTAGCCTAAGCCAGTGTTTCCAAACCTTTTTTCAGTCATTTTATCATACGTTACGCTAGGGGTATAACGGTACAGATTGCTCACGGTTCGGTTTGTATCACGGTTTTAGGTTCACCGTTTCGGTACGGTTCAGTATTTGCTATGTTCAGGGAAAAAAGGACTACTGTCAAATAAAAAAAAAGAAAATAATAAGAACAAATCATTTATATACAAGCAGCAGCACAAATAAATACTATCGAGCAAAGATACTAATAAAATAAACTATGCTTTTCAGGTTTTTCAGGTACGTCTAACATTAGTTTTCAGGTACAGAAATTGATCAAATGTAAAATAACATTGCATATTTGACTGTATAAATTAAAGATTAATCCTATTAAACTTACAAAAGCTATTCAATCAAGAGCAGTGAGTGATGCCCTTGTCTTTTGTTTGACATTAAACAGACAGCTGTAAAGGCTACTGCCCCTTTAAGACCTCGGATATGCGTCGTCTTTTCTGGACTGTATAAAGTTTACTTAAGCCATATACAGACTATGTCTGCTAGAATACTCATCAATATGGACATGTTGACATACGTTTTGCGTGAGTTTGTCCGTTCAAGAGCAAGACTTGAAAGAGAACTCAATATTTGCGCGCTGAGAGACGTGTGTTACAGGATGTATACTCCATCTAGTGTTCATGTTCAGCATTACATGTTTATGTTGCCCCGGCTGGCGGGCGCGTGTGCTCCGGCGCTAACAACATGAATAGTCAAGTACACCAGCATTTCTGTGTCCTCGTTCTTGATACATGGTGTCAGAAGTGGCTTAGCTATTAATTAAAGCGAGAAAATGACAGCCAATGGACAGTGCATCAGCACAATTACGGAGTGAGTGACTCTGCATATTTCGTTTTTATTGTTTTCACCAGTTTAATACAGTATTACTGGCTAGCGCTACCAGCTAACTACCTAGCTTTAGCTCCGTGACTCACTGACAACGATCGGTTTACATTACAAGATGGCATTCAACCACACGATTCCCCCACCCGGTCCAATGAAGCTCAGTGGAGACTGGAGCGCTAACTGGGACATTTTCAGGGCTGAATTTGAAGATTACAGTTTAGCGGTGGACCTGATAGCCGCATCCTCAGCAGTGCAAGCTGCCACTTTGAGGACGTTAATGGGGCCAGAATGTCGACATGTGTACAAGCACAACCTGCAGTTGACGGAAGCGGAACGCGGAGATGTGACGGACATTCTGAATAAGTTAGAGGAGTACTTCAAACCGGCCAAGAATGTAATATATGAGCGATATGTTTTCGGCTGCTGCAAACAGGAGGATGGTGAGTCCGTTGACAATTTTCTTACCCGCTTGAGGGAAAAGGCGGCGACCTGTGATTATGGGGCTCTCAGGGATGAGTTGATAAGAGACAAAGTAGTACTTGGCATTACTAATGAAGCCACACGTAGACGGCTGTTGAGAGAGAAAGGACTGACACTGACTACAGCCATAGAAATATGCAGAGCTGCAGAGCTGACGGACATGACACTGAGGTCCATGGAGCATGAAAGGCCACATACGGACAGCGTTAATACAGCATTTAGACAGCCTTCAAAAAAATTTCCCCCTGCTACAGGGAGGCAGCTGAAGAAAACCACCCCAGCCACAGACAGTGTCTCTGCATGCAGATACTGTGGTGTGCATCATGGGAGAGGGCGAGAGCAATGTCCTGCTTATGGAAAAGTGTGCAAAGCCTGTGGTAGAGCTAACCATTTTGCTCGTGTTTGCATGAAAACCAGGGGATCAGAGGTATCTGCACACATTCACTCCATGGAAAATCCAGTGCTAGCCCAGGAAACAGATGGTAGTGGAGATGATCTCTTCTCAACGGAATGCATTGGGGCCGTAGGCGCCAGAGGAAAAAAGTGGTTTGCCGTTCTCCAACTGAATGGTGTTAAGCAAAAATGTCAGCTAGACTCAGGAGCCACGTGTGACGTTATGAGCCTGAAAGACAAGATACGGATCGCACCACGAGAGAAACTCATGCCAAGCAGCACCAAGCTCAAGCTCTACTCTGGTCAGCTAATGACCTCTATGGGTATGTTTGTTACAGAGTGTGTCGTACAGGATCGCAGACACACCTTAGAGTTTGAGATAGTCGAAACCAGTCAGCAGCCCCTGCTTTCTGGGTCTACATGTGAGCGTCTTGGTCTTATGCAGTTCACCATCCCAGCAGACCTGAATGCGGTGGACAGTAGTATCCAGGCTGGGCCTTTGAAACGGGAGGCTCTCATCGAGAGGTATCAGGATGTCTTCACTGCGCCAGTAGAATCCGTTCCAGGGGTGGTGCACTTTCAGCTAAATGCAACAGTTCAGCCAGTCCAGAGTGCCCCCCGCAACGTACCGGTCGCCATGAGGGCAGCAGTGAAAGCTCAGCTTGAGAAATACGAAGCGGAGGGCCACATCACCTCGGTCGCGGAGCCGACGGACTGGATAAGCAATATGGTGATCATCAGGAAACCAGACAAGTTAAGGATATGCATCGATCCAAAGCACCTTAACAAGGCTCTGCTGCGGTCACACTATATCATGCCAACTCTTGAAGACATACTATACAAGCTCCCCAAGGCTAGGGTCTTCACCCTGGTAGACGCAAGGGACGCCTTTCTCCAGTGCAGATTGGACGAAGCAAGCAGCTACATGACCACCTTTTGGACACCCTGGGGGCGCAAGCGCTGGTTAAAACTCCCCTTTGGCGTTTCAGTGGCCCCTGAAGTATACCAACGAAAGCAGCACGAGCTCCTGCTGGGACTCAATGGAGTAGACCCCATAGCAGATGACATCCTCATCGTGGGCTGTGGGGATTCTGACGAAGAGGCTGGGCGTGACCATGATGCCAAGCTGCTGGCCCTCATGGACAGATGTAGGCAGGTCAAACTAAGGCTCAGCATAAAGAAGCTCCAGTTTAAAGTCCCAGAGGTTCACTTTCACGGGCATATTTTATCGGCAAAGGGACTGAAAGCTGACCCGGAGAAAGTGAAGGCGGTCATAGACATGCCACTCCCGACGGATGTGAAGGCCGTGCAGCGGTTCGTTGGCTTTGTGACGTACCTGGCCAAGTTCCTACCACGCCTCTCAGAGGTCTGTGAGCCGCTGAGGAGGCTCATGGACAAGGATGCGGTGTGGCACTGGCTTCCAAAACATGATGCAGCAGTGAAGGAAGTGAAGCAGCTGGTGACTACAACACCTGTGCTGCGTTATTACGACGTGACAAAGGCAGTGACAATCCAGAGTGACTCTAGCCAGCATGGCCTGGGCTGCGTCCTGTTGCAGGAGGGACAACCTGTGGCATTTGCTTCGAGAGCTCTCACTCCAACAGAGCAAAATTATGCCCAGATTGAGAAGGAATGCCTCAGCATTGTTTTCGCATGCCAACGCTTTCATCAGTATTTGTACGGGCGCAGCAATGTCACTGCAGAGACAGATCATAAGCCCCTCGTCGCCATTTTCAGTAAACCACTGCTGAATGCCCCTAAGCGCCTACAGAGCATGTTGCTGTCCCTTCAGGGCTATAATCTCACAGTGGTCTACAAGCCCGGCCCAGAGATGTATGTGAGTGACACGCTTAGCAGAGCCACGGTGCCCGACACACACACAAATTCCGGCTTTGGTGGGCACACAGTCTGCAGTCTGGAAACAGAGCAGAGAGAGGTAGAGCACATCAACCAGTCTGACTATCTTAATGTCACAGACAAGAGACTCATACAAATCCGACAGCACACGGACAAAGATGAGCAGCTCCGGGCGGTGAAGTCAGTGACACTGAGAGGCTGGCCGGACCTCAGAGAAGATGCTGAACTGGAGGTGAGAGAATATTGGGCCTACAAGGAGGAGCTCAGCGTTCAAAATGGAGTGCTGTTCAGAGGAGACAGGGTTGTTATTCCTAAAGCACTACGTACCGAGATGTTAGCAAGGGCACACTCAAGCCACATTGGGGGCGAGGCCTGTTACAGGCAAGCGCGCGACACGCTGTATTGGCCAGGGATGCGAGCTGACATCATTGACTTTGTCGGCAAATGCACAGTCTGCAATGAGTATGCCATTGAACAGCAGAAAGAGTCGATGATGTCTCACGAGCTGCCAACACGCCCATGGCAGATAGTTAGCATTGACTTGTTCCAACTGAATGGTAAAGACTTTCTCCTGATAGCTGATCATTACTCAGACTTCTGGGAGATTGACTTCCTCCCAGATCTCTCGGCAGACACCACAATCAAACGCTGCAAAGCACAGTTTGCTCGTCACGGACTGCCGGACCGGGTTATCTCTGACAACGGCCCTCAGTTTTCATCTTATCAGTTCAAGCGGTTTGCAGCAGAGTGGGAGTTTGAACATATTACCTCATCACCACATTATCCCAAGGCCAATGGCAAAGCTGAAGCCGCGGTCAAGATAGCAAAGAACTTATGCAAAAAGGCACACCGTGAGGGCGAGGATGCCTGGAAAGCAATCCTGCAGTGGCGCAACACACCGACGGAAGGAATGAACAGCAGTCCGGCGCAGCGCTTGATGTCAAGGCGTCTTAAGACTGCACTACCGGTGGCCAACAAGCTGTTGGAACCATGTGTGGTGACTGGAGTGTTGGAAAAGCTACGTCACAGGAGGCAGGTCTCCAAAGCAAGCTATGATCGCTCAGCAAAGGACCTACCTGTGCTCACGGTAGGCCAAGGGGTGCGAATGAAGCCATTACCTGGCGATCTGACAGGCATCTGGAGACGGGGATCCTGCGTGCAGAGGGTTGCCCCACGCTCCTACCTGGTTGAGGTGGAGGGAGCACTATACCGCCGAAACAGAGTTGATCTTCGGGCAGCAGAGCCAAATACACCACAGAACTCGGACGGTCAGGCGCAAAGCAGCACGCCGATGGATGTGCCCCTCACAAACCAAAAGGGGCCAGAGACACTGATTGAGGAGCCAGGTGGTCACGAAGTATGCGCTACCCCACCTAGGCAAGCTGACAATTCAGTTGTTGACCCAAGTTCCACACCAACAAGGCCCCCAGTTATGTCGCGCTATGGTCGGTTGACCAGGGCACCGAACAGACTTAATCTGTAGTTTAAAGTTTGCCATAAGGGTTGTTTGATATATATATATATATATATATATATATATATATATATATATATATATATATATATATATATATATATATATATATATATAAAAAAATAAAGAATAAAAAAATACGAGAAGATATGCTACAACAACAGTATTGTGTTTATGGCCAGGATGATGGAACATGTTAATTTGTTGTCATATTCAATAGGCCTCAGTCTATAACTCATTTATTAGGTATGGACAGGTAGCCTAACTTTCTTTAAGAAAAAGGAAGATGTTACAGGATGTATACTCCATCTAGTGTTCATGTTCAGCATTACATGTTTATGTTGCCCCGGCTGGCGGGCGCGTGTGCTCCGGCGCTAACAACATGAATAGTCAAGTACACCAGCATTTCTGTGTCCTCGTTCTTGATACAACGTGTGCGCGCTCTAGGATAAGTGCACAGACAAATTTTCTCACAGTGCGCGCGACTTCTCATTCACGTCTTCTGGCACTAAAACAGATAGTTGCGTGTTCTGAGTTAACACAATCAGAACGTAAAAATACGGGATATTTTACGGGGAAATACTAAAACGGGAAGACAGCGGGAAAAGAGCTAAAATACGTGAGAAACCCGGAAAAAACGGGAGGGTTGACAGCTATGCTCCAGTTTGAGTTTCACACGTCCTAGTGATTCACATTAGTTGATTTCAAACCTGCGCTGCACATTCTTATGTGTGTTGATCAGTGTTAAAAGAAAATAAATGTCTAAATGAGATGGTTTGATTTATGCAGTCACATGTCTTGTACACGTCAGGGATGGCGAGTGACCGATGTTTGGCAAGGTTTGACGATCCTTCATCAGTTTTATAAGCGAATTAATCCCAGATTTCACGTCGACTCCTCTCTTTATGAATTAGTTTTGTGCGTGTTGAGTGAGATTCAACTGCTGTATTCGCCGGTTTCAGTCAGTTTGGGTAGCGCATGGAACAGCAGCGAATACTGAGCAAAATCATGATATCATAGAGTTTTAAATCAGATATACAGCGGTATGTGTAACCCTGTATAAAGAAATAAATTAAGTTTATAAAAAGGAAATTATTAAATGGTCTGTTAAAATAATAAACTAACTAGAAATGAGTAAAACATGTAAGAAAAATTGTGAAATCAAAGTGAAATGCATGTCAGTGTGATGATTGACATCTTAATGATTATCCAATTATGTGAGATTTACATTGAAGGCCCGCCCCACCACGCTAGTTGCTGGATGGGAGAAGCCATTTTCTTTTCTGTGCGATTGGTGAAACGAGCAGCAGCATAACTTTGTGTAAAAGTTTACAAATGTGCAGAGAGGATTAGAAGAGAGACGTTTATGTTCAATTTTCTTTGGATTTGGTGAGTACACATTTTGAGATGTGTAAATTGTCATAAATGTGATTAAATGAGTAATGATGTGTTCAATTGAGAGAGAATGAAAACGTATTTCTTTGTCAGAATGAAATGCTGATAAGAGCTGATGTTTAACAAGGTAAAAGAGATGTAATGGTTAAAAGACAGTGTGTATATGAGTTCCTAATGTTCATATTTTGTTGTTGATGGTGATGAACGAGTCGTTTTATGTTAGTTGAGCAGTGTAATGTTACCTAAGCTGTCGAATTACAATGGAAATATAACTGTTATATGTTAAATAAGGTAACAAGTGATACTATTTACTGTTGTTAAGCTAGAAGCAGTGCATTTAATGTGTGTTGTGAACTAAAAACTGCCTGTTGCACATGCAGGTCGGGTTTTTTTGCCTACGCTGGAACTGTTCGATTCAGCGTGATCGTGACGATTCATTAGAGATGGCGAGCCTTTCCCAGTGAGATGAACATGGTGAACTGTGAGATTTGAGTTTCAAACAAACACCTGAGGAATTGGGTAGGAAAGATCTGATTGCCTGTTTGAATTTTTTTTCCTCTTGAACTGATGAATCGTTTTCAGCGAATTTACGGATTTTGTATTCTTTGAACCGAGTCTTTGAACTGAATCTTTTAACCGAATCTTTGATTCGAATCTTTGAAACGAATCTTTCAGCGGAACTTTTTGAACTGGACTTTTTGAATTGAACCCTCTGAACTGATCCTTTCAATGAATCTTTTCAGTGATTCATTGAACTCTTTTTCTTCTGAACCATTGTTTTTGCATTGTGTTCAATACCAACCCACCCAGCACCAGACGTCTTTTGGACGTTGTTTTTTGGGCTAAATCAAGTCGGCCCGTCATAGCCTTCATTTAGCCCAAAAAAAGACGTTGAAAACTGGGCTCTGTTTGGTCCGTCAGATTTGGTCCAAATTTAGCCCAAAAAAGACGTTGAAAACTGGGCTCTGTTTGGTCCGTCAGATTTGGTCCAAATTTAGCCCAAGACGCGCGTCTGTTTCGGACCATATAGTCCTAATATAGGCTAGCCATAAACATAATTAGTCCGTCTATTAAAGCAAGTGAAGAAATAGATTGTTGTAGAAATGGTTTCAAGTTACGTGCGTGTCATCGCACAACCTGCGGATAAATGATTTGTGTATAAGCAGTACGTTCGCAAACCATATATAAACATATCGCCTACTGTATGATCTGGCATGGCAGAAATCCAGCAAGAATCGCCCCTAGTGGGCCATATCTCTTTGAAAACGCTTGTGCTGTGTATTAGTACATCTATTTCTGAACATTTAACAATCACTACATTCAGTAATATGCCATCCATAAAATATCACAGTATTTTAAACACCATTAGACCATAATAAACCGGAGCACTTATATAGCCTATTAATAAATTCATTTTAATTGCACCCATATTATAATATATTCACATTTAGCTATATGTGAAGTGCACTGTTATATTCGAATGCTTTTAAAAAATATATGTAAAAAAATACATCGAACATAAGCTTCATGTTACATCTGTAATTGTACAAATACAGTATGAGAAAAAAATAAATGAATGCCTTGTATAGCCTATTATAACCTACATCTGACTTCAGAATAGTTTTACATTCTTAATAGTGCTTTATTCTCATTCAATTTACAGTTTGATGTAGGCTAGGTTCACAGGCCTGCTATCCACTTAATGTATCAAGTTTCAGGACATTTGATCTGCTTATCAAATAATTAATTCCATCAATTTAGCATTTATGTAAATGCTACGTGACTTATACGTGTTTTAATGGACGCGCGCGCTGAACATTCACGTCACATTTGAACTGGCGCAGAGGGCGTTACCATGGAAACGGAGCGTCAACTCAACTCAACTGACAAGAGACAAGCTGCAAAACTCCGTCTCTCATTGTTATTTTCATAATTTCAGGTAAGTTTAGTGCCTACAATTACACAAACAGTACATACAAATGTTACTGACACTTTCTTTCATGTAAATGACACGCTTGCGTTGAATGTTACTTTATAGAAATGGTTTAGTGTCCTTCGGAAAAAGTCCTTTAGCATCTACTGTTGCAACCGTTATGCTAACGTTAACTATAGGTGGGTTAACTATAGGGGGTTAACTATAGGGGGGTTAACTATAGGGGGGTTAACTATAGGGGGGTTAACTATAGGTGGGTTAACTATAGGGGGTTAACTATGGGGGGTTAACTATAGGGGGTTAACTATAGACTTGAGCTCTTGTTTATGGAAGTTGGGGCTTTTAAAATCACATCTTATGTGTAGATGAGATATTTTGATCGTTTTGTTTGGAAGTAAGCTAATTATTTTTAACCTAAATATATATCACCATGCATTCGTAATTTTCTTTTGCAAAATGATATATATATATATATATATATATATATATATATATATATATATATATATATATATATATATATATATATATATATATATATATATATATATATATATATATATATATACATATATATATATATATACATATACATATACACACACACATTTTTTGTTCTTTTAAAAAGGCTTTTATTGTTTACACTGTTTTAGTATTACTAAATAAGTAAACCTAAAAATGAAAAGTCTGGTAATTTAGGATAATTTTTTTTCATATCTGTATATTACTCTTTTTCTATTCTGCATTTCACCTCTGCTGTAGTTTATTTCTAATAAACCTGGCATTGTATAGGCTACTAAATATTTTTGACTAATGTGCGTAGATTCTTCCTGGCTGATGGCCGTGCACTAGAGATGGAGCAAACTCCTGTCGAAGAACATCTCCAGACATTATGAACCATATGACTGGTGAGTAATACCAAAGTCCCTTTATGAAAACATACATTAGCCTAACTCTGTCTGTTTTACGTGTTGTTATTTTCAAAAAAACATATTATAAATGCGAATGCGCCATCAGATTTGAGATGAACCGCGGTGCTGAACATGCCAAACCGTGGGTGGAGAGCGGTACAGTTCGCTTTCTTTTGCCGAGAACTTTTACACCTTTACACTTTTACTGTTAAGTTAAAGCTACATATTCATGCATGAAGTTAAAATCATTGTTATTCTGTTAACAAAGACATTCTGACAAGTTTCTGTCATTTACTCACCCTCATGTTGCTCCAAACCTATATATGACTTTCTTCTGGGGAATACAGACAAAGCCATTTGAGATTTGAAGAAATGTTTTGCCCATACAATGAAAACAATGTTGTGTCCCGTTGACTTTCATTGTATTGACAGAAAACCCATACATTTTTAAATCATACCATTTTTGGTGATGACATGAGGGTGAGTACAAGATGGCCGTATTTCTAGTGTACTGTCCTTTTAACATTTCAGCAGTTTACTTTTTTGTAGTACTTGCATAGTCATTTTAATTGTGCAACATTTGCAATGTATAGAAAGTAACAAAACTGTTGAACATTTGAGTAAATTGTTCTCATGCTATTAGTCAGTTTCCAGTCTTTTGTGCCCTGAGGTGGAAATGCCCTAACAGTGATGGTGTATACTTTACATTTTGGACAACCATTGTTTTTTGGGGGTTTTTTTGTTTTCATTTACATTTCCGTTATTGTTTTCTTTCTGACTTTAGATGCTGGAGAAAAACAGCCAGGCTAAAGCATTCAAAGTGGAAGCTTCAGGATTGGGATGGTGGAAGGAGCAGAAGAACAAGAAGATGATTGATGTTGTCTGATTTACCTAATGTATTCAATTTAACCAAAATGTTTCATCACTCACCTTCATGTTGTTCCAAACCTGTAAGACTTTTGTTCATCTTTGAAACACAAATGAAGATCTTTGTAATGAAATCTGAGAGATTTATGTTCCCCCATTTCACAGTTTACCCCAGAAAGATAGTAAAGACATCATTAAAGTAATCCATATGACTCCAGTGGTTTAACCTCGATTTTATGAAGCGACATGAATGCTTTGTGTGCACTAAAAAAAACAGCATCTTTATTGACAAAATGTATATCTGACACATGTTCACCACCATGCATCTGTGTTGTGTTGCTGTGAGAGCAGGTGCACTTGTGAACATGCGTCAAAGATGCATCATTTGTGAATAAAGACGCTTTTTGTGCACACAAAGCATCTGCTAAAAATATCTTCATTAGTTTTTTGCACAAAAGTCTTATGGGTTTGGAGCTACACGAGGGTAAGTCATTAATGACAATTCATTTTTGGGTGAACACCGCTTTATTGAATTCTAATGTTTTTATAATTGGCCATTGTTCTGTTTTATAAACATTTTTAATATTTGAAAAAAAAAAAATCTTTATTTAAAAGATGGATTCATTTTATCAAAAGGCACAGTAAAGACTTAAATAGTTAAAAAAAATCTGTTCCACAAAAATATGCAGCAGCACAACTGTTTTCAACATTGATAATATTTATAAATGATTCTTGAGCCTCAACTCAAGAATGATTTCTGAAGGATCATGTGACTCTGAAGAGTTCAGCTTTGATCACAGGAATAAATTACATTTTACAATGTATTCATATAAAAGTTATTTTTTATAGTAATATTTCACACTATTACGGTTTTTACAGTATGTTTGATCAAATGCAGGCTTAATATGTGATCAGGAAAGTGTATCAATAAACGGTACTCTTCTGTGACTTGTCTTATTGTGACAGTAATTATGAATATTAAATATAATCATGCATTTAAATTAGGTTGAAATTAGGCCTGAAAAAGTCTTTTGAACTTTCACTTTACAACCAAATTTAGACGTAAATGGGACGTCCTTGTATAGACGTCTTTTCAACGACCTGGAAAAGACGTCTTTTCACCTTTCACTTTTCAACCAAATTTGAACGTTGTTTAAACGTCTGGCAATGTCGTCTTTTCGACGTCTTTTCAACGTGTTTTTGCTCGGTGGGAAGGATTTAATTTTTGAATATTTGAGTGAACTGTCCACCTTTACAATTGTGAATGTTTGTAATTGATATTGAAGGTGTGTTATTCTAGATAGATATTCATAGCTAGAGGGTGCACCCAAATCAAAAGGAGTCAAGTGAACTTGTTAAATTACAGTCAATTTAATTGAAAGTTCATGTAACTGTGATTTATTATTGAACCAGTATTGTGACATGGATTGAGTTTTATTTTATTTTCCTTATTTTATTTTCCTTTTAAAAAGAAATTTCAATTTCACTAAAGATTCACTTTTAATTCAACAGTGTTGTTTTTATTACACCTCCATAGTCGAACCTATTGGCCTATGATTAATACTAGCTGCAAGTGCAATATTAATTGACACGTGTGCTACATATGCGCATCCCTAATACGAACATCAATGTTACAGAAACTACATGAGCCGATGCTATCCTACGCGAGACACGAAACGAGCCTGATGCTATTGTAACGTTAGCTATGAAGTAAAAGTAGCAGTACAAATCTCCCGTTCCAGTACATCCTTTAGATTTTTAGGGATTAGGGAGCACGCTTTTCACGCATTCTGCCATGCCAAACCACGCACGCGGCTATTGCTTTTCTGTTAAAAGTAGTTTGTGAAAATTGATGCTTTAATAACAAGTATTTTATCGGAATGTGTAGGGTAGTAACTTGAAACAATTTCATGGATTTTTCATGGACATACAGAAAATAATCTATTTATCGGCCAGTCCGCGGATGGAGCGCGAGCTGTGAACGCCGGTCATATTTCTGCTGCTCTTTGCCGGTTATTTTCTGTTCAGTAACGCGGTTGTTAGTGAGTGTTTTGCAAACTGAGTGCGTGTGATCGCCGGCGCTGTTAATAAACACAGCAGTGAACGATCATATCCGTGAGTTTAGAGTAAATGTCACCGGTACCTGTTGGGCTCAGCGCTGGGCTGCTGGAGTGCGGCTCCGCGGGGCGGATCACGGGGGACTCGCCTGGGACTCGCCGCTCGCTTTCTTCTCCGCGGGGCGGCTCATGGTGGACTTGCTGCTCGCGTTCTTCCAGTAAGTATACCATCTCCACCACCATCTCCACCACCTTCACCACCACAGGGATAGCCTTCAGCAACACCATAGATAATATCTTCTTCAACTTCCTCCATAACGCCTTCAACATCTTCTTCAACTTCCTCCATAACGCCTTCAACATCTTCATCAACTTCCTCCATAACGCCTTCAACATCTTCATCAACTTCCTCCATAACGCCTTCAACATCTTCATCAACTTCCTCCATAACGCCTTCAACATCTTCATCAACTTCCTCCATAACGCCTTCAACATCTTCATCAACTTCCTCCATAACGCCTTCAACATCTTCATCAACTTCCTCCATAACGCCTTCAACATCTTCATCAACTTCCTCCATAACGCCTTCAACATCTTCATCAACTTCCTCCATAACGCCTTCAACATCTTCATCAACTTCCTCCATAACGCCTTCAACATCTTCATCAACTTCCTCCATAACGCCTTCAACATCTTCATCAACTTCCTCCATAACGCCTTCAACATCTTCATCAACTTCCTCCATAACGCCTTCAACATCTTCATCAACTTCCTCCATAACGCCTTCAACATCTTCATCAACTTCCTCCATAACGCCTTCAACATCTTCATCAACTTCCTCCATAACGCCTTCAACATCTTCATCAACTTCCTCCATAACGCCTTCAACATCTTCATCAACTTCCTCCATAACGCCTTCAACATCTTCATCAACTTCCTCCATAACGCCTTCAACATCTTCATCAACTTCCTCCATAACGCCTTCAACATCTTCATCAACTTCCTCCATAACGCCTTCAACATCTTCATCAACTTCCTCCATAACGCCTTCAACATCTTCATCAACTTCCTCCATAACGCCTTCAACATCTTCATCAACTTCCTCCATAACGCCTTCAACATCTTCATCAACTTCCTCCATAACGCCTTCAACATCTTCATCAACTTCCTCCATAACGCCTTCAACATCTTCATCAACTTCCTCCATAACGCCTTCAACATCTTCATCAACTTCCTCCATAACGCCTTCAACATCTTCACCAACTTCCTCCATAACGCCTTCAACATCTTCATCAACTTCCTCCATAACGCCTTCAACATCTTCATCAACTTCCTCCATAACGCCTTCAACATCTTCATCAACTTCCTCCATAACGCCTTCAACATCTTCATCAACTTCCTCCATAACGCCTTCAACATCTTCATCAACTTCCTCCATAACGCCTTCAACATCTTCATCAACTTCCTCCATAACGCCTTCAACATCTTCATCAACTTCCTCCATAACGCCTTCAACATCTTCATCAACTTCCGCCATAACGCCTTCAACATCTTCATCAACTTCCTCCATAACGCCTTCAACATCTTCATCAACTTCCTCCATAACGCCTTCAACATCTTCATCAACTTCCTCCATAACGCCTTCAACATCTTCATCAACTTCCTCCATAACGCCTTCAACATCTTCATCAACTTCCTCCATAACGCCTTCAACATCTTCATCAACTTCCTCCATAACGCCTTCAACATCTTCTTCATCAACTTCCTCCATAACGCCTTCAACATCTTCATCAACTTCCTCCATAACGCCTTCATCAACATCTTCATCAACTTCCTCCATAACGCCTTCAACATCTTCATCATCAACTTCCTCCATAACGCCTTCAACATCTTCATCAACTTCCTCCATAACGCCTTCAACATCTTCATCAACTTCCTCCATAACGCCTTCAACATCTTCTTCATCAACATCTTCACCAACTGGTTTCTGATTGTTTTCCACATCTTCACCAACTGGTTTCTGATTCTTTCTCAACTGTGACATCACTATTAGAACGGGCGCCTGTGGCGTCACATGACCAGAGCTGCAAACAAGGTTGCAAAAGACGATCTGGAAAGTGTTATAATATATGAAACTCATTGATTTAAATCATGCTTTAGGCGATACATGTAACAACGGTTGAATGATTTCAGCAAATAAGCAGTTAAACTTGATTAAATGTTTGATTAAATTGCTGACACTGAATTAAAATAATTAAAATTTGAAAACTTAAGATTTTTTTTATTTTCAAAATGTAGGCTATATGTGATGCGATCTGGGAAAACCCGTCGGATGTCGCGCTGGAACGTTTTCAGCAAAGTCGAAGAATGGGTTTAATGTCAATTTTTTGTCAAAATTGGGTTTTCATTAAATTATTATTCCAAAACATCTTGTCTATCATTTCTAAAAAATATCTTGGCAAAAATCACTTGTGCAGTGCAGAAAAATTGCGATTTATGGACGGCGTCTTTCTCTAATGTTTATTTAGATCAACAAAAAACGGCCAGTTTTCGCTCTCTTAACACCACAGAGACAGTTCACCCATCAAAACAAACACATTACATGTAGAATAAAGGTGTATCAAAGCACATTTCCCTCCAGTCCTATGTAACCTACTGCAAAGTTTTGATTTAATACGTTACCATAACGTGAGATGGCGGAGCACAAGAGAACAACGGAGTCTGAAGTCCCTAATCCTGATGATGTCAGTGCCCTAAACGATCATGGATTATTTCACATCCAGAGATGAAGGATCGGATGAGGAAGTTACTGAAGAGGAGTTAGTTTAGCTGTGCTTGCTATTCTAAAAAGGTACACTAGCTGTGCGATCTAAACATACAACAGGTGATCACAAGTTCAGAGACAGCCCATGATAAACAATAGAAAACGTATTTCACTACTTACTAAATTGCTGTTCTCTTCAGAGTAACGTTAGCTAGTCCCCTTGTGTAGAGATGCAGCTGATAAATTCTAGTTTTCATATTCAGTTCAGACCTTTTATTTTGAAATAGCGATAAACACGGAAAAAATGAAAAATTTGTAGATAACCAATTTGTTTTCATGCCAAGAGTTCAAAATATAACATCCAGTCAATTTTTTGAGATAAAAGTTCTGGAAATGTTTTAAATATAAAGGGAAAAATATATAGATTTGCCATTTGAGATGCAGCAGTGAGCTATAATGCACATGTTCTTTTATATTTTTTAGAGGTTGAATTCAAATCAAATACTGCTAAACTGCCAATACTACTTCTGAATAGGATGTCTACTTCATAAAATGTATGAAAATTATGGAAATATATGGTTCAGATCACTCAAACCATATGGAAATGGAGGCGCCCTTATTAGATTAGATTAGATTCAACTTTATTGTCATTACACAAGTACAGGTACAAGGCAACGAAATGCAGTTTAGGTCTAACCAGAAGTGCAATAGCAGCAAGTGCAGGATATACAATGGATGAATAAGTGCAGGACATGGATATGTACTGAATATATATATATATATATATATGGTTATATAGATGGCTATTACTATAAACAGAATTTTACAGATAGAGGTATACAATGATATGTTAGGCTAATGTCGTGGCAAAATTTCAACTATCGCCGCATTACTGAATAAGAGACAAAACTGTTCCCAATTGTCTTTATAAAGATTTAATTTCTTGCAAGAAATGAGTTACAGTCATACAGCCATCTTCAATGTCTGCAGAGTGCACTAACTAGACATAACATCACTCAGCTTTTTATCAGTTTCCCAAACAAAGTCACTCCTCCTGTAAATTTCCACACATGACAAGAAAAGCAGCACTTGCTCAAATCCCAAGTGTGCTGTTCATTTTAACTCTGATCCCTACATTTAGGCCATCCTGACCCCTGAGTGTCAAATCCCAGTCTTCATGTCTCCTGTACAAAACATGTTTTCCATGTGTAAGTGTAGAACGTGTTCTCTATATTCTGTATATGACCTTTTGCCTAGTAAGCTGGTTCTGTATGAATATATGCAAATCAATAAACATTTCATGCGCAATGTTTAATGTATAGCTATGATTACATTTTCCCATAACAATCCCCTCTTTTTATCACATTGATAAACCATAATGAAAAATTGTATCATTGTATATTAGATTAGATTAGATTAGATTCAACTTTATTGTCATTACACAAGTACAAGTACAAGGCAACGAAATGCAGTTTAGGTCTAACCAGAAGTGCAATAGCAGCAAGTGCAGGATATACAGTGGTTGTGTAAGTGCAGGACATGGATATGCACTGAATATATATAAATATGTATAAGTAGAGAGATGGTTATTACTATAAACAGAACTGAATTTACAGGTGAATATGTACAGTGAATAAATATACAGATGGCTATTACTATAAACAGAATTTACAGATAGAGGTATACAATAATGTTAGGCTAATATGAGGAATAGCAGTGGATTAAGGTAGTGCAATAAATTATGGACAGAGCTATCCGAAAAAAAAGTGTAAAAGTGCAGTGGAAAGTGGTTGCATATTACAGTTAGAAGTACGGTGCAAAATGCAAATGTAAACAGTTGGTACTGTAAATACAGTCGGCAGTGCAAATGAGCATAATCCAGTTAAGATATGGCAGTGCAGAATGCATCAGTAAACAGTTGTTACTGTAATAAACAGTCGGTAGCGCAAATAAAGTGAAGGCAGATGTGAGGTAGGAGAGTTAGCAGTTTATGAGGGAAGTGGATCAACGGGGGTTTGAGCTTAGTAAAGAGACAGCTCTGGGGAAAAAACTGTTCTTTAGTCTGCTGGTCCTGGTCCGGAGGATCCTGAAACGCCTGCCGGAGGGCAGGAGAGAAAACAGTCTGTGGGCTGGATGAGAGGAGTCCTTGAGGATGCTGCGAGCTCGATGCAGACAGCGTTTCCTCTGGATGTGCTCGATGGCAGGTAGTGGAGTCCCTGTGATGCGCTGGGCAGTTTTCACCACCTGCTGCAGTGCCTTGCGCTCCGCAACAGAGCAGCTCCCATACCATACTGCCACACAGTTGGTCAGGATGCTTTCTATTGCACAGCGGTAGAAGTTCACCAGGATAGCCGAGGAGAGCTGATTCTTCCTCAGTGTCCTCAGGAAGAAGAGGCGCTGGTGAGCCTTCTTGACCAGGCTGGAGGTGTTTGTTGTCCACGACATGTCCGCCGAGATGTGGATCCCCAGGAACTTGAAACTGGAGACACGCTCAACGGCCATTCCATTGATGTGGATGGTGTCGTGTGTGCCTCTTGATTCCTTCCTGAAGTCCACGATGAGCTCCTTCGTTTTGGTGGTGTTGAGGAGCAGGTTATTTTCCGTGCACCATGTGGCCAGGTGCTGGATCTCCTCCCTGTAGGCAGTCTCATCGTTGTTGCTGATGAGCCCAATCACCGTAGTGTCGTCCGCAAACTTGACGATGGAATTAGATCCATACACAGGCTTGCAGTCGGAGGTGAAGAGGGAGTAGAGAAACGGGCTTAGCACACAGCCCTGTGGTACACCAGTGTTGAGTGTGATGGACGTGGAGCAGGTGAATCCTGATCGAACATTCTGGGGTCTGTCAGTTAGGAAGTCCAAAATCCAGTTACACATTGGAGTGTTGATGCCCAGGTCTCCAAGTTTGGCTATTAACTTGGTTGGGATGACAGTGTTGAATGCTGAGCTGAAGTCAACAAACAGCATGCGTGCATATGTGTTCTTATTGTCCAGATGGGTGAGCACAGAGTGCAGTGCCATGGAAACTGCATCCTCTGTGCTCCTATTGCTGCGGTAGGCAAACTGGTGTGAGTCCAATGTGGATGGTAGAGAGTCTTTTAGGTGTTCCAGGGCCAGCCGTTCAAAGCACTTCATAACGATGGGTGTGAGTGCTACAGGGCGGTTGTCATTAGGGCACCTCGGGCTAGAGTGTTTCGGCACTGGCACAATGGAAGTGCGTTTAAAGCATGTTGGTACAGCTGCTTGGGCAAGAGACAGGTTGAAAATGTCTGTAAAAACCCCAGCGAGCTGCTCAGCACATGCCCTGAGCACACGTCCAGGGATGTTGTCTGGTCCAGCAGCCTTGTGGCGGCAGGGCGGCAGTGGCTCAGTGGTTCATGTAGGTTATCTACAAACCGGAAGGTTGGTGGTTCGATCCCCGGTTCCACCTGACCAAGTGTCGAGGTGTCCATGAGCAAGACACCTAACCCCAGCTGCTCCCGATGAGCTGGATGGCGCCTTGCATGGCTGACACCGTCGTCGGTGTGTGAATGGGTGAATGTGAGGCAATGTGTAAAGCGCTTTGGATGGCCATTGGTCTGTTAAAAGCGCTATATAAATGCAGTCCATTTACCATTTGTGCGCGCTGATCCGGCTCAGTGCCTTGCAGACATCTGTGGAGGAGAGTGTGATTGGTGGGTGGTCAGCTGAGGGTTTGAGCTTGGTGGCAGTTTCTCTGTTGACTCTTTCAAAGTGAGCATAAAAGTAATTTAGCTCGTTCAGGAAGTTGACATTAGTGGCTGCGGGGGTGGAGTGGGTGGGTTTGTAATCACTGATGGCCTGAATGCCCTGCCACATGCGTCGAGGGTCAGAGTTGGAAAAGTGTCCCTCTATCTTTAGCTTGTAGCAGTGCTTGGCCTTTTTGATGCCCCTCTTCAGGTTTGCTCTGGATGTGCTGTAGGCTTGTGCATCTCCTGATCTGAAGGCAGTGTTATGGGAAAATTGAATCATAGCTATACATTAAACATTGCGCATTAAATGTTTATTGATTTGCATATATTCATACAGAACCAGCTTACTAGGTAAAAGGTCATATACAGAATATAGATTTGAGCAAGTGCTGCTTTTCTTGTCATGTGTGGAAATTTACAGGAGGAGTGACTTTGTTTGGGAAACTGATAAAAAGCTGAGTGCTGTTATGTCTAGTTAGTGCACTCTGCAGACATTGAAGATGGCTGTATGACTGTGACTCATTTCTTGCAAGAAATTAAATCTTTATAAAGACAATTGGGAACAGTTTTGTCTCTTATTCAGTAATGCGGCGATAGTTTGAAATTTTGCCACGACAGTTGGTGTCAGAAGCGGAGATTCCATGGATGTGCCTTTTGGACCCCGGGAGCGGATGGTGACTGATCATCCTGGACTTTAGAGTCACAGCTCTACCCCGACATATTGAGGGAGAGAGGCCAACCGCTCGGGGGGGTCCGACCACTGGAACAAACGAACCCGAGGTGGCAACGGGACGCTTCTGGTAAGAGACAAACTTAAAATTCGGGGAAGAATTTTGAAATTGAAAATTGAAATTGGGGTGGATAAACCATAGTGGGGTCTGACTCTGTGGCAAATGCAACATGGTTGATTCGTTTATGGGACAGAAACTTAAACCATGTGGGCGAATGCAACGTGATTAAAATTTTGAGAATTTTGAGATATCACGTGGGCGAGGAGACCGTGCTATGAGCCTGTTTTGGGCTATTGGGAGCCAATAAGAGAGGACACTATTGGGAGTGTCCGCCCGTCTGGTCTTGGGTGAAGAGATCAGATCTGAACGGAGACGTCCGACAGATTCATTAGCGTACACTAGAGGGGAAAAAGCCACTGAGACAGACAGCCAGTATGGGGAAGTCCCAAAGCAAGCTAGCTGAATATGATACACCGTTATTTTGTCAAATGAGAGAATTATATGGGAAAAATGCATGCAAGGCAGAGAAGTTAATTAATGATTTCCCAAACGAGGGAACACCAGACTGAAAGTGGTGAATGAGTCAGTTGAAGAGGGGAGATAAACTGAAAAGCTGTTGTGGGAAATGTGTGTGAGAAATGCGAACAAACAGTGATGGGTGAAAGAGGCAGATAAGAGAGAAAGGAAAATGTTGTCTTATCAGGCAGAAGTCACCGCTGTTTAAAGATCGCTGGTGAGTATGAACGTTGACTAAATTCTGGCTAACATTTTGAGTAATATGATCAGTAATTTGATTAGTCGGTATAAAGATTTTAAGATGAACAAGAGCAAACGCTGTAAGCAGCTCCGCTCTGAAGCCCTGACTTCAAAGAAATTTGCTGGACTGGTGAAGGGAATGGGCAGAAATGCTTTTATTGTAATTGGAAAGTTGATCAGCAACTTCACTGGCTACAAACAAAGAGAAAATTCAAATTTCTAGATGTTTGTGCTTATTCATTAATTTGTAAAATGGGTGAGGTGCCGTTTTACCCGAAGGGAAAATCCCAGAAGTGACTGAGATATACAATTGAGTAACTAAAAATAATGTTGGTGAAAAAGCAGATAGCTCCATAAATTGCAAGCCATTGTCTGTTTTATTGGACCTCGAGCGAGCTCTGTTCTCAGACAGACTGCCACTTTTGGAGCACACAGGTTGCTGAACGTTGCTCCATAAGCTAAAGATGAGAGCGTTTTAATTGTGCTCAGCGGGGCCATTTTGGACGTAATTGTGTCCGAACACCCATAAAGTGTAGAAAGTGTGGTAAATCAGGCCACCAGACTAAATTCTGTAAACGAAACCCAGTAAAAAGAAAGTAACAGAGATTTACACTCTTTCTATGAAAATGAGAAAACAATAAGATTAATAAAGTCTTTAGTGATTATTTTGAGATAATTTTATTATGAGGTTAAAATTAAAAATAAAGATGATAAAACATGCTGCAAAGATATATAAATCCGGATTAACCGAGTTTTAAATGAAAAATATATAAATATGTTCTTGCTCTTCTCACTTTTGCAAAACTCTGATAATGATGATTTGACTGAATATGTGGTTGATTTGACAATCACGATGTGGTTGTTCCCGATGACGGGTAAGACTTCCTACGGCCTGACAGGGGGCAACCCAAGCCAGGGAAATCACGATAAGTCGCCTTGGACCCCCTACCAAAAAAAAAATAAATGGAGGAGGGGATTTTATGTGAGGTGTGTATGAGAGGTGAGGCAGATGTCTGTGAGGCCAGCAGCATCTCTGTGTTGGGGGAGAAAGCTGTGTTTCGTAGGGGCCAAGGTCAAGACTGGACGCAGCAGCCCCTGCCCTAATAATGGCCCCTCTATACCGCTCACCAAATACCGCATCAATTGAGAGCCAGGAAACACCCTGAAGAAAAGAGCTATGATTGGCATTTAAGAGCCAGCGGAGACCATACTGTGATTGTGATTGATAACTGTTTGGAACAGAACAAAATGTATTAGTATCAGTAAAGCTGTATGATATTGAACTAATATGTCTTTATCATAGTCTTAATCCTGCAGGTCATTAGGATGGCAGAGGATAATTTGGAGACATGGTGATGGCTTTAAGAGGACGGCTTTTGAAGTTTAAAGAGAAGTTCTGGATAACAGAGGTATCTAAACTAAGGATAACTTGAAACAATTTCACAGTATAACTTATTGGAGATGTTCTAATTTGAAAGTTCAACAGTTAAATTTCTAAACTTTGTGAAGGATTAATGAATTAAGGGTTAGTGAATTTAACATTATAGTAAAAGTCTTAGAAGACTGTTGAAAAGATAATGTGGGTGAGAGAGGGAGAGAGAGACTGCTTGAGTGGAATCAGGGATTGTACTCGGTCTGCGACTGAGACAAAACAAAAACAATGATATCAGAACAAAACAACCCAACAGACTTTTCTAAGAATAGATTAGTAATGAACAGATTTGAAACTGGTTAAGAAACCATGTAAAAGCACATTTTGAGAATGAGCAGTTCATATTTATGTGTCCTGATTGAGTGTAGTGTGCCATTAACCTCTGGAATGAGTGTTTTTATCATCACAGATGGGTTAGTTAAGAGAAACGGCAAACGCTAAAGAAGCTGATTATTCTGAGCGAATCTGGTGAAAAGATGATCCAGAACATGGACGAGCTGTAAATGGATTGGTATCCAGCTCAGTCTGTTAATGGTAATTATGACTACTTTGTCATTCATGATGTTGTTTTGAATTTGTAAGGTGGTGCCGATCGGTCTGGGCCGAGAGATGCCGTTCAGTCTGAACAGAGAGACCGTGATTTCCCGGAAACAAAGAACTTTCTCAAAGATTACCATTCGAACACTTCCCCAAATACACAACAGCCCCACCCGAGACGCATCACACTGAGACACACACACCACACATCCGCACCCTGCACAGCACCCTCTGTATAACTCACTCTCATCCACACTGAAAACTCATTCAAAATCTATGCAACGTTAAATGTATACAATGTGTAACTATGCATGTTTAGTATCATTTGAAACGTATCAGTGCGTCTGGTAAAACGGTCTCATTCTCCCAATCATAATGCAAACCTCCAAGAAGTTATGCAAGTTGATAAAAATACTATGTCTCACCAAAAGGTGACCCCCCCACAGATCATCTACTCAAGTGCCTCCTGTATGTAAATAAATGCCCTCCTTTGCAGATGCCTAGAACCCATTCAAACACAGATCCTGATTGCCCATTTGTGAACCCCCTGGATGAGGGACCAAAATCTAATTATAACCTCAAACACCACCATTTGTGGTCTTATTGAATTATCTGGGTATTTAAGGGAAGGTGATACAAGAAT